>OX578283.1:43282164-43897164 GCA_951217055.1 Gerris lacustris
CTAGGATGAATGTTTAATGGTATTGTCTTTAAGAAAATTAAAAACTAACTAAATTTTCTTTTAGAATAAAAAATCCATTTTAAACGCAAAAAACTTCGCGTGAATATATGTAATTTTTAATATTCTTATTTTTTTGTCTGAATATATTAACTAATTATTGAATTTTTATCAGAATTTATTAAGTGGAAGTATAAAAGTTTCTTTAAATTAACTATATTCAGTCTTTTAACTTTAAGGAACTCTTATTTTTAAATTTCCTGTTGTCAATCAGGGTAAATTCTTCCTCATTATAAAAATATAAGGATTTAATTAAATTAATTTCGTTAATTATAGATCCTTAGTACTTTTTAGGAAATATACTTCTTTAATTACGTATTTTTTTTTTATCATGATCTATTTGTTCTATGTATTTTCTTACACTTGCCTTTTTGGAGTCGTTCACCAGGATTACACTGTCTTAAGGGTACTGCTAAAACACTACGAGCACTTGCATAATTCTGTTCCCCGTCGTGGTATCCATAAGGTCTGTGATTTATCGGTCTTCTTGAAGTAGATCTAGCACTAAATACTTCGACATCTTCTGGTATAAAAGTTATTGGTGTTCTTTGACTGGGGTTAATACTAAACTCTTCGACATCTTCTGATAAAAAAATTGGTGGTTGTTTTTTTGTAGGTTTCCTCGATCTAAAATTATTATAACTATATGGTTTTCCACTGTAATGTCTTCTTGGTGGACGGGTTGTTCTCCAATTATATTCAAAGTCGTCTGGTTCCGTCCGGAAATAGTCTCCAAATCCGTTGATAGTTATTCTTGGAGCATTCTTACTGTCACCAAAAGATGCGATCAACCTTTCTAGGATTATTTGAGCCTGACATACCGACATTAAAAAAAAGGCAAGAAGTAATATAACTCCGGTAATATTCATCATATTTCTTTGTAAATTAATTATCCAAAAATAAATTACTTTATACTTATTTGAATGTATTTCTGAGATTTTATATACTTTAATTTATCATTACACTATAAGATGTTTGATATACAACTTACTATTAAAACACTCACGGAATATATTAAATAAAATCCTTTAGTGTCACTTTCGTCTCCGTTTTCACTACGAACGAACTTCGGTAATTCGTAAAACGACTACGGTATATCACTTCGCGAGTTGACTCGATGTTTAAGTGCTTATGTCTTTAAAGGAACTGAAGATATTCAATGACGGTATGACGGCCTTATAAAGGTGAACTGCCTCCCTTTAGTGTTAAGTAGAAGGCGGAGAGAGGATATTACTAACACTGTGATAAACACTCCCGTATGTACGGGGTAAAAAACCCGTCCAACCCCCCAGACAAATGTACAATGGCATTTCTACCTCTCAGCTAGTTTATTAAAATCTCATTTATTATTGGGAACTCTTTTACGATATGGATCTATAATTAGATGCTTATGAGTTCTTTCAACCCACGCTTAAACAATATATATAGTTCAATTCAAACTTGACCATCGATACGATTAGTGTGACACAGCTTTCTTAATATAGGACCCTTACAATTGTTTTAATATTTTTTTGTTGTTGCACACTCACTATATGTCAATTACGTCATAAGGTTTCGATGAAGTACTTACAAATTGTAAAACAATTAATTTTTATTTTTACTTTCTCATATAAAGAGAAAGTATTGTGATGGCACGAAAATTCGATTTTGACGGATATACACGTTTTAAGGTCCCCTGAGTCCAAAAAAGTGGTTTTTAAAAAATGTCTGTCTGTCTGTCGTCTGTGCAGACTCCTGGAGGCTATACTACTGGGCCGATTGTGACGAAATTTGGCATAAATGTTTAGAAAAATCATACCCCGAGGCGAAATCGAGAAATTAATATTAGCTCCAAATTTAGGGGCGCTACCCCCCAAAAACTCTGAAAAAACGTGAAAAAAAAAAATTCTCGAAAACGGTTCCGACGATTTTGATTAAAAAATTCTAAAATGTAGTCCATTTAAATACAAATCTAAACAGTATAAGCCGATTTTCCGGGAAAAAATCTAGTTCCTGAGAAATAAGCTTAAAACGCGGACGGACAGAGCCCGGGTTCGATTCCCCGCCGAGGAGATGATATTTTTATGATAAATTTTGATGAAATGTTCAATAATAATTAAATTTACATACGAAAACTAATAAATGGAAAACACTGAGCCAAATAATTAATTATAAAGAACCGAGCTTAAACTTGTCAGACTTCTGGAAAAACTTCCTTATTTACTAACGTTTCGATCACCCATATTCATAGGACAGAATTGTTTGTAAACTTCGTTTAAAGTAAAAAAAAACAACGTGTTTATTGTTACTATTGTTAAATTGCAGGTGAGTAAATAATTAAAACATATTAAAAAAAAGCAAGACTGGTTTAGTATACTCACCTTTATGTCAACAAATACAACAATAAACATGTTTCTTTTTTACTTTCGGCGATGTTTACTAAAAATTTCACCTTATGAATGGGTAATGATGTCAATATTAATCAAAAGTCCGAACAGTTTAAGCTCGGTTCTATTCAAAATTATGGGACCCCAAAGAAATTGATTTTTTATATATATTTTCCTAAAAATCAAATTTGTATAAATATTTTGTCATGTAATTTGAGGGCAAGAAAATTAAAATTATACTTTACTTGTAGGAAATTTTGTCAGCTTTACAACGATACCAAAGAGTTTGATCTATCTTTTAAGTGTTTTTATGAGAAAACGGTTAAGATTTGACCCATGGTTTATATAGCGTTTTTTGGAGCCCATAAGACGTAGAACAACCTACTTCATTTTTTCACATATAACGCCAGTCACCCTGTATTTGTTCATACATAGAAAATTATTGTGAGGGTGCAAAAATGTAACTGATGGTTTTTCCCGTTTTGTGGTTTTCTCTAAAAAAACAAAAACAAAAAAACTGTCTGCTGGAGATGCTTAGAGCCTAAAAGTGATTTCGAAGGAATTTTATAGTACATATGTTTAGAAAAAAATCAAATCCGCAGGGAAAATAGAGAAATTATTTTTAACTCTAAATTTGGAGGCTCTTAAAAAAATCCGAATAATTAAAAGTTAGAAAAACATGAGTTTCGACAATTTTTATTAAAACATTCATACATTTTGTTCTCTTTTATACCAATTTAATCGTGTGTGCGATTTCCAAAAAAAAAAAAATCTAGTTCCAGAAATATAAATAAAAATAACTGTTATTCCGCTAGAAATAGAATTAGGTGTATGGAAATTTTAACACCCACCTTTCAAAAACTAATGGGATCATGTTATTTTTATTGGATTTATTATAATAATAAATCAAGAAATTAGATATTTTGGTAAAATAAAGTTAGTATCATATGAACTGGAGTTTTTCGGATCGGGTTTTTAGTTTTTTAATATATCTAATTCCCGCTGTAAAAATGTGTTGAGTTATTATGAAGTAGTAATGTTGTAGAATTGTTATATTTTTATGTGGCTCATATGGTTAATATTAAAATAAATAAATAATTCTGACACTAGAACTAATAAAACTTCCCGTTTTTAATCTTTTTTGTTTTTTAGTTTTTAATTTTGACAATTTCATCTTGGTATGATTTTTCTTACATTAAATAACACATTTCATCGAAATTGGTTCAGTAGTTTAGACTCCAAATGTCTGCACAGCCCAATTTTTAAATTCCATTTTAAATCTATTTAATTTTTTTGCTCTATCACTTCCCTTCTTTATATATATACATCCTATTATACTATACCTGAAGACTTTCTCTATATATACTACCTGTACGAGGAAATAAAAACACATTTTGTCTATACCAACTTTTTGGCTGCCTCTAAAATTTATAATTACCTAAAGTATTAACATCTTGATGCAGAACACTTTATATCAGGTACTCTCAAACTTTCGTAGAGCGGGACCCAACTTAAAAATTGTACATTTTCACGACTTAACATTACTACTTATTAAGTATCAATTTTATGTTATTTCTATTATAACCAGCTGAAACTAACTAAGTTGTTCTCTATCCTGGAACTAAGGTGAAGTATAAATTATTATGTGAATATAAAAAAATATGATTTTTCTTTTTTTCGTGACATAAACTGAGCTAGGTCGTGACCCACACTTTCTGTTCATTTGATCTATATACTACATAGCTCACTTTTTGATATCGCGATTTGAATACTTTTACAAGCTTTATGTTATAAAATAATTTTCGTACTCTTTAAGGTATGTATTATGAAAATTTAACCATGTAAGAAGAATAGACATCTCACTTACCTAATGTTGGGGTAATTATGTGCTATATCCTAAACCTGCTCCATTAACTTCAAGCTAGAGTAGATTTAATGTAAAACAAGGAATATAATGCTCTGTAGCATATCAACAAATGAACTCATAAATTCACAATTAAGATTAATTGAGTGTTAAATCCTTAAATGTAATTTTACAGTTTTAGATTTTTTAAAATTAAGTCAAGCAAATAAGAAAATAGAATGTATTATGAGTGTAATATATTCTTATTAGATCTTCTTTTAGTACTATATTAGTTAACATATGCGTTTAGTAAATCTTTCGTTAATGGCTTCCTTGTGTCAAAACATAGTGCAAATAAAGCAGAAGTGCATGTGAAAGGGACATTTATCAGCTGATTTATATGCTGTATCTTTGAACTAGAGTATAACTTCACATTTTAAGGGCAGTTTTAGAAGGAAGAATAAATAAGTGACCTAGTCATAGGTATTCAAATTAGAGTGGCTTTTAAAGTACACTATATTTTCGTCATATATCCAATATAATTTAATTTTTTACATAACATTTTTACATAAGTACAGAAAAGTCAGGTTTTGTTCCAAGTTTTAGAAGCAAAGTAAATATAATGTTTATAGCAAATAAAGGGAAGCACTTAAGTGTATTATATTAACCAATTTACTGATTATTTTAATAAAACCCATGTTTAATTAATTCTTTATATATAGCTTTTTTTTATCATGAAATAAAACACCTACGACTACAATTCGGAAATAATATAGCAGTAATGGTTAACCGCAATACCAGAGTATTACTATAATTAGATAAATCGTGATATACGTACTCATTATACACTCTATATATGTATATATATATATATATATATATATATATATATATATATATATATATATATATATATATATATATATATATACACATCGTTACTCATTAACCAGGTATTTCCGGATCCATTTTGAATTTAAAAAAACAGTTTATGTGTACATTAAGTAAACATAACAAAATACGTACCTACTAAGTGTGTGTCCTTAACCCTTATTAAGGTCATCTTCAGTACTTTATTAACTAAAAAAATATATAACCAAACCATCATAAAAATTACAATTTCTGGAATTAAATGATTAAATTTAAGGATGTTTAGCAAAAAAAGCCGCCCTATAATATTTTACATCGTAGCGATCTATAATATTAACAATTCTAAATTCAGTAAAGCAGTCTGTTCACTCACTTTAAGAAGTCTAATAGTGATGTTGAAATTAGAAAAACATACTACATAGCTGGGAGATCGAAATATTAATATTAATAAGTTCAGAAATGAATATCAATGTTTTGAAGCTTTCCCACAGAGATAGTATGTTTTTCAAATTTCCACATCACTATCAGACTTCTTAGAGTGTGTTAACAGACAATTTTACTAAATTTTGGATTATTAATATTATAGATCACTAATATGAAAAATTTTGTGAGCCGGCTTTGTTGGCTAAACATCCTCAAATTTAATGTCAGAAATTTTAACTAATATGATGGTTTGGTTGCATATTTTTTTGTTAATAAAGGACCGAAGATGACCTTAATAAGGGTTGAACAGTTTCCAAACAACATTTTATTTCACACATACACCTACAATATCCATCTATAGAAAAAATTATTATTAAATTTTTTTCTCAATAAAACCGTCGGAAAAGCAAATCGTTCTGATTTGGCATAGTTTTTGGGTGGCATAGTTTTGGGTTAAAATTTACCTTACCTCTCTAGGTACCAGCATTTGGATTTGATTATATGCCTAGTTAAGTAAAGAGGAAAAATAATAGATTTGACAAATTAGGTCAAAACATTTTAATATATATAGGATTACAGTATATAAATCCCATAGGTAATATTAAATTTAATTAGTTTATTATTAAACTAATAAGTAAGTTTATAAAATGACCAGTAAGTGATTGATCACACTACATTTTCGATTTTCAGCTAAGTCATATTTATTTTATCGATATCTCGAAAACTACATACCTATATGGTTAAATTCGTATTTTTAATGTAGGTCCAAATAGATTTTTTTTTAAATCAAAATAGTTAGATATTTTTTTTGAAAATATTGTTTCACGAATTTTTGAAAAGACAGCTATATTTAAAATTTTGAGTCAAAATTAAAATCTCGATATTAGCTCGGTTTATGATTTTTTTTTTTTTAAATGTATGCCAAATTCTATGAAACCTGTCATTAGTTTAGGCTCCATCTTCACAGGCTAAAGCAAACATACGGCGGATTATGCATACAGACATTGGTTAAAAACTTGTTTTTTTTAATGAAGGAACCTAGAAACATGTAGATCTACCGAAATCTAAAAATCAATTTTTTTGCGGTATCACAATACTTTTTCTTTATAGATACTACGTATATGAGAAAACAAAAAGAAAATTGTATCGATTTTTCATAGGTTGTGTGGTCTCATCATGTGTGAGTGTGTATATAAAATGAAAAAAGACTCATTCTCTAGGTCTCATCATATGTGTGCGTGTATATATATTATTTATAATACTAAGGAGAGAAACAAAAGAGAGAGAGAGAGAGAGAGAGAGAGAAAATAAGTAGACAATGGAACCATCCGGAGTTTTTAATTTTTAGACGAGAAAAAAATAAGTATTGATTATTATCCTTTGTGCAAGTTTTATATCCTCTCTAAAATGATGTCACGATGGAATTACCGCAGTGCAAACCTATTGAAACTTTTTTGCAATGTAATTGAATGTAGGTGTTGATGGAGTTCAGAGGTTACCCTACATACACTCTCTGTAAAACTACAGAAAGGTTTTTTTTTTATTTTTTAATTTTATTTATATAATAATAAACTTTCTTCGTGATTGATGTCATAGGTTACATAGTGGGTACTTCTATAAATATAAACAGTGATTAAGAGCTATGTACAGGTAACTAACATACCCTTAGGCGGGATTTTGAAAAAATCGAAATGTACCGAACCGGATATTAAGGGGTTTGAATTTGAAAACTGTGAAGAACATAATCATAACCTGCAGTTCAAGAATTAACGGTAATGGGGTATATCCAGGTTTGGTCATTTTTTACCTAAGAATTAAGAACGTTTCTAACTATAATGTTAAACCTATTTGCGTACATTTTAATTGTTTGTATTATATATAAATTATATATATATATAAATTATATATATATATATATATATATATATATATATATATATATATATATATATATATATATATATATATATATACATACACACACTATATTTCATGATTGGATGTAAACTGCTCCTGACTTAGGTACCGTATAATTAATTTTATCCTTCAATTTAACCAGTGTAACCTTTTTATATTTCTACTAGACTATCATGTTCAAAGTTTATAAAAAAAAAAAAAAATTGATTCATAATGTCTTTGTCGAAAGATCATTCTAATTATATTTTAAAAATAAATCTCGAAACAAGTCCTTAAATTGATATAATTTAGCTTTACAAGGTACCTTAACACGGATATTACAGTCCCACAGGACATTCCCCTTTTTTAGAACATATTAATTTAATGTGAAATATGTTAAAAAGATAGGAAGCGGATTTTTACACGTATAATTTACCTGTTGGTTTGATTTTGTCAATGGCCTTAGTTAATTGGTTATGACGTAAGAATCAAACTGAATGGAATAAGTTTGCGTTCGTTGACTGGTATAAGAGTCATATTATGGTTTATTTTTAATCTCTCGTGAATATCTTTTTTATTAATTACAAAACAAAACAGGTTGGAATCTTTTATTCTTTTATTTTTAGTATGTAATTGGATTTATTTTTATCGTTAGAATGCTTATTGTAATTTATAGGCTGGATTTATTGTATTTTTATTTTTTCATATACCTAGTAGTGATAACAATAAAGTATTGTTATGGCGCGAAAATTCTATTTAATTATGGAGGAATTACTCATATTGAGGTCCTTAAGGCTAAAAATATACTTCTTAATTTAAAATTACCTTTTAAAATACAATAAAATATTCTATAAAACATTTGATTGAATTTACGAAATCTCTCAGGGAAAGTAAAATCAATTTTACATAATTTTTATTGTCTCCATACTAAATGTGGTGTTTCTATAACTGATCTATTATTCTTGAAATTAACTATCAGTCAATTACATAAATAAATGAATAGGGTTTTGTTTAGTAAGGACCTTAAAAATACTAACAATAAAAAAAAGCACATGGTAATTCTTCTTTCTCTCCATTATTTTACAAATATTTTACCTAGCTGCTCATTTGTTCGTACAATGTTAAGACGCGAGGAAACGTGGATGTGCAACTTTCATATTAAAATTACAAATTTAAACAAGTTTAAGTGTTAACGTTAATAAATTCTAACGTGTTACTATGTAATTTAGATTTATGTTTATTAATAATTTAAGTTTTTTTTTATTAATAAAAATACTATTCATATTTTTTCCTTGTTTATTACATAGGAAATGTTTGACTCAGATTTTGTGGTACCACTTCCTAAATATGACTAGAAGGGTTAGTAGAAAGCAACACAACAATATTGTCACCACAATATTATAATATGAAATTGTGGTATATACAATACACACAATATAATTATTCTGACTATAGTGATCCCTTTTTTAGGGTCCGTAGGCAAAACCAAGGACCCTTATATTATTTTCCTGCGGTCTGTCCGTCCGTCCTCTCGCGTGCTCTTACGGCTACACCTTTCGTCGGATCACTTTGAAATTTGGCATGTATGGGTCTTGTACCTGCCCACATATTTTAAAAATATAGCGACTTAAAAAAAAAAAAATTTAAAAAAATAAGGGTAAAAAAACTTAAGGGTTAAAATTTTTTTATTTTTTTTCGACACCGTGAGGGGTATCATATGAAAGGGTACGTCGAGCTGATTACAAAAATATATAATTCTTTGGTTATAACTTTGATAGGGCGAGCGTAGGCGAGTTTGAAACGTGTCCCCCCCCCCTCTATCTCGCTTATGTGAAGTGCAAAAAATCTGAAAAAATACCTGAACATTCTTCGACCAAAAGTAAAGATACCACTTTTTGGAAATTTCGAAAAAAATAATATTTTATTTTTTATTGTAAAAATACGTTTTTTTTTATAATTACGGTCTTTTCGATGTATTTATATGGTTGTAGTCCGGTTCAGTGGCAAAAAAATACTTTATCAGATTGTGTTTTGAGAATATCAGACCCTTAGAATGGTTCAAAGTAAGCTTTTTAGCAATTTATAAAAACACTGTTTATACACTTTACAGTTAAACACTATATAGTGTGGCCTACGGACCCTCGCCGTGTGCTGACTAGCACACACTTGACCTGTTTATTTTAAATATATGAACAAATGTGGTTTTTAGGTCAAATAGGGATAATAAAATCTTAAAAGCTGCTTCATTACATCCTGGCTATATTTCGACCTTTGCTTAGGTCATCTTCAAGTCTATAACATAATTGAATACAAGGTATTTACTATTCTATCATACACATATTCATTCGTAAAGGACTTTTTCGGTGAGATTTGAGTCTTTAGGCTCATACATTAGAATGTTTAACATTAGATGTTCACTCAAATAGTCCACTCAAATGGCCTCAACTCAAATGTTATAATTTATAAACACTAATAATGATACACAATTTATTTTAGCTAATAATCATGCACCATTTTTTTATTTCAGGTGCGTGACATGCAGCGAGTGCGAATATTATATTTTTGTTTCAAATTTATTGGACTTAAAATTCACGTGAATAATATATTTTTACCTTGTGCGTAATAGAAGTTAGTATTTTCTTTTTTAAATAAAAACGGGAAATATTTATAAGAAGCTTTTTAACTTGTTCTGTGTCTTGTGCACTTGTATGGTCGTCGCGTTGACTTAGTCAACCGCATCTTCAAGACAATTAATCTGGTGAGCATAACTTTCCTTTACTATAAAAAACCTTTGTTTTTTAATCATTAATAAGCCTAAAATAATTATCTTTTGAAATCCTCTTATCAAGTAGTTCTCTAGAATTTTTGTTGGTCTAAGCCTTTAAGAGGTCACTAAGAAATGTGTTTTCGATCCACCATCTTGATTCAAGATGGTAGCCATTTATATGAAAAATAATGGCATATATATAATAATTGGCATAATTGCGATATCTAATTTAATAATTAATTCACTAAAAAAATGAAATATAAAAAAAGGACTAACTTTCTAAAGTTGTTTGTGTCATTAAACATAAACAAATTTAATAAATAGTTTAACAAATGACCAAACCAATGTGGTGGCATTATTTGACGTATTTGAAACCAACATAATTGATATTCAACCTAGTTGTCCTATAAAAAGAAAATTTAGTTACATAAATCTTACTCTGCTTCGTTTTTAAGTGACTTTTTACTGTATTATATTATAAAATATTTGTTGTATTGAACATTTTATTGTGTATTGCTCTAAAACAAAAATTAAATATCCTAGTTAAACATTTTTACTAGTTTCTCTTCTTTTATCAAAGTTTACACATAGTTATAATTTTTCTCTTATTCTTGTATTGCATAGCAAGATTTTTTTTTTGATTTTTTTTAATTTTTGTCCGAGGCATAATATTATAAGTGTAATTAAATATCAAAGTACTCACTCTACTTAATACAAGCTTTGTTAATGTTATGACAAATATTTGCAATTTTTTATCGTTGAAACATTAATGTCGGTTATAACACATACTATTTTAGAAGAAACATAATTTATTACTTAAATGATTGTTGTGCGAGATTTTCACTGATGTTTTCGTGCTAAGAGAACGTTACTCTTCAGTCTACGAATTCTATTGCTCTCACTCTGTGTAATTAATCTATGCAAATTCTCAGACGAATCGTTACCACTCATTGTAATTTCTTTCACGAGGTCAGAACAAAACAAATGATATTAGAGGCAGAAAGAAACGGACTTTGAAATATGTTTACCTTAATCATCTGTTTTGGTGTTGTACAAGACGCTACTTGGAAAAGAATATTACAATTAACTCAAAATATAAAAAATCTGTCAGAATCCAAAGACATTCATAACTTGAATGCTGATAGGTGTATTATTTCCACTATATATTATAGTTTACAAGGTGATTCAAAGTTTGGTTTCAAGAATTAAATATCATATTTGGCCATGAATTAAGGATTATATTTGCTCAAAAATTAACTATCGCATTTGATCAAGAATTAAGTATTCTATTTGATCCAAAAGAGAGTATACAGAAGATCATATATAACTCCTGAAATAATTTTATTATCAAGATTTTTCAAAATTTCTAGATCAACCTTTATTAACTTAAATTGCTCATATTCTGTGAACAACTTGTATACGTTGAGATATTTTAAAACCACTGTCAAAAAGAGAAGTAAATTTTGGACGGCGGAATATTATTTTACGTCTCTTTGATTTCTTTTTTTGTTGCAAATACCCTTTGAAGTTCAATTTTCCTAATTGTTAAAAAACCAAACGCAATTTGTTGAGGTCTCACTATTTTTAATTTGCAGAAACTAGAGGGTGTCCCAAAAGCTTGTTATATTTTCCATATCAAGTTATATGGAGGTTATGTTTCAATAACCTCTAAAATGATATAGTTTGTAAAAGTTTATATTTCAATTTTCGATGTTTGTAGAAATATTTATTTTAGAAGTACGTGCGGTTTTTTATTTTGTAGATAGCCGATAAGTAATTCAAGTATCCTGATAATATCTGAATGCGAAAAATAGATGGAAATGAGCTTGAGAAACTTCCATTAGGTTGAGGGAAATAAAATACAGTCGTCATTTTCATGCCTAATAAATTATATTATTTTAGTTGTGGGGAAAATTATTATTTGTATTTTGATTCCACACTTACCGAAGGTCATCAATCGCCATTTATTGAAGAAACATATAAAATAACATAAGTTACTACATGCATATATTATCTTGATACAATCATAATAATTTTATCAATATAACAATTACATTTCATATATTGTGACACTGTCTTCAAATCGGCCTTTGGCCGTGACACCCAGATAGGGTTTGGAGTTGTCTTGATTTACCAATATTATTACTAATTTAAAACCTAACATATAATCAGTATTAAAAGTATTTTTATTATTTATAATTTTCAATCGAATACATTATCAATAAATTACCTATTTACCTATGTTTTTCCCTGCTTCAACATGATTTATTCGTAAGTAATAATGTAACAATTAACATTTAAATAAAAACTTTATACCAGACCAACTATTTAACAACTTAACATAACTATAATTTATATTAATCTACATTTAATAACTAACAACAAATAATTAAAATTATTTTCTATAAATATCTAAATATCTATAAATATTTATTCATAAATTAATAAATTAAAAATAAATCAACATAATAATTTATACGCCCATATATTATATACATATACACACATACATACATGTATACGTACACACACACAAACACTACTTATTTATCTATTACCTACATTTATTTATAATTTTTCAAACATGCATAGACAATTCATGCATGCAAGTCTTTTCATTCATTCCATTTTAAATTCATTTTTTTTATCTAATATTTATTTAACTTTTATAGAACCATACATCAGTATTAACCTTTTTCATTCGCTGCCACTCTTTCCTGTCCATCGCCACTCGTTGCCACGTTGCTTCTCCACAACACTTCCACATTTCTTCTTCCCATCTTAATCCTGGTCTACCTCTACCTCGCTTGCATTCTCTTGGATACCAATCTATTATTTTCTTTGTCCATCTGTTGTCCTTTGACCTCGCGATGTGCCCTGCCCAGCTCCATTTCCTTTCCACCATAAGCTTTCCTATATCTTCCAATTTCGTTCTGTCTCTAACCCAATCATTTCTCATTCTATCCATTCTTGTAATTTTCAGCATGCACCTCTCCATATGTCTTTGCGCTACTCTCATTCTTGTCACTGTTCTCTGGCTTAATACCCACGTTTCAACTCCATACGTCATTACTGGACACACACACATCATCCACAGTTTCTTTTTCATACTCATACAAACATCAGAACTAAATAGATCTCTATACTTTTGAAATGCTCGCCAGCCTAGCGCTATTCTCCTACTCACTTCTTTTTCCTCGTTATTTTTATCGCGGCTTACCTGACTGCCTAAATAAACAAAATCTGAAACAAGTTCGACCTCCGAGTTGTTCAGGCAAATTTGATTAATGTCTCCTTCTGAATTTACTACCATTGCTTTAGTTTTGTCACGATTTATTTCTAAGCCTACTTCTTTGGTTCTTTCACATAGTTCATTTAACATGGTGCTCGCTTCGTCGCAACATTTAGCTATCAATAGAATGTCGTCGACAAACTCTAAGCAATTGAGCCACTCTCCGTTCACTTTAACCCCATATCCGTTTCAATTTAACTTGTTCTTTACATCTTGCAATATTTTAATAAATAATTTACCTGATGGCACATCCCCCTGCCTAACTCCTCTCTTTTGGTTTATTTCCCTTTTTTCTTGACTTATTTGAACCTCTAGTGACGCTGTATCATATATATATTTAAATATATTTATATATTTTTGCTCCAGACCGCTTCCTATTAGTGCTTTAATAATCCGATCAGTATAGACTGAGTCGAATGCTTTCCTAAAGTCCACAAATACTAAGATTAATTGGAATTTGTACTCATAGGCCCTTCTTAATAGTTGTCTCAATACAAAGATATGGTCAAGTGTAGACATATCCCTTCTAAATCCTGTCTGAGATATATCGATATTTTCGTCAATTCTTTGGCTTATCCTTCTCGTAATAATTGACATATATACTTTATAGGTTACAGATAAGAGATTAAGTGGCCTATAATTATCCAAGTTCAATTGATCTCCTTTTTTATACAGCAGCACAAGTTTTTCTTGAAACCAACTATCCGGGATTTTCTCCTTTAGTAAGCATAAGTTAAATAGCATAGTCAACACGCTAGCTAAATTAACGCCTCCGGCCTTTAACTCCTCTCCTGCTACATTGTCCTTACCACAAGATTTTCCTTTTTTCAATCTATTCACAGCCCACGATACTTCTTCCTGCGAAATTTCCGACACGTCATCATAATTCCAGCTTTGTATCTCATTAGTTAAGCCCTCTGTTCTTGCATCTGTATAAAGCTCACGATAGTACTCAGCTACTTCATCCGCTATTCTTCCTACATCTTTTTCTTTTTGTCCGTCTTTTGTTAGTACATTTATCATTTTCTTTTTACCTATTACCTGGCTCCTCCAGTATTTCCTTATATTTCCTCCGTTTTCTAACACTTGTTCTAAATCATTTATCTTTTTAGCATGGCTCCACAACTGTAATTTCTTCCTGATCGTCTTCGATATTTCAGTGTATTCTATTTTCCTTTTGATATTTCCTTTTATCCTCCTTCTTTTTCTCATAAGATTCTTTATTTCATTTGGTATTTTCCTCTTTGATGTTGTACTCGATTTACCTTGCATTACTCTACTGGTTGATTCATTTATACACAATTTTAACCCTTTCTCAAATTCATTGATATCAGTTTCTACTTCTAAATTTCTATCACTCATATTTTTACTTAGCATTTCTCAAACCTATCGTATTCCGTCACTTCTAATCTTTCTTTCCTATTTTTCACATGTCTGTATTTTATTTTTGACGTGTCTATTTCTATTATTGCTTTTATAGGTCTGTGGTCACTGCCTATGTCGATTCTTTGATCTACTTCCACATCTCTAAATATTTCTTTTCTATTCGAGACAATAAAATCTATTTCATTCTTAGTTACACCGTCAGGGCTTAACCAAGTCCACCTATTCTGGACAGGTTTACAATAAAAGGTATTCATAATGTATATAGGTTATTACTCTCTGTGAATTCTAGCAGTCTTGTCCCTCTGGAGTTTCTGTTTCCAATTCCGTGTCCTCCGAAAGATTCGAAGCCATCTACCTGGCCACCTAACTTTGCGTTCATGTCACCAATAATGAAGTTGTATCTACACTTATCTTCATCCAGCGCTTGTTGTAATAGTGTGTAGAATTCTTCGATTTCATCGTCCTCTGCATCCGAAGTTGGGGCATAAACCTGTATAATTTGTATTCTTCCACCTCCTTCACTTTTGTTTAATTTCCATATCACTTTACAGATCCTGTGGGTGTAAGACTTATACGATCTGATATTCTTTTCACTACGGTTATTAATTAAGAAGCCAGTTCCACCTTGATGCCCTGTTCCGTTAAAGTACAGCTCTATGTCTTCTCCAATGTCCATTAGTTGTTCTTCATCTCTTTTCACTTCGTATAGACCAATCACATCCCAATCAATCTCCGATACTTGATCTAGTAACTGGTAAAGTGATGAATTAGATCTTAATGACTGGCAGTTGTATGTGTGTATAATAATTTTCCTTGAGTCACCTCTAACGCTTGCTTGTGTATTTTTACTTGGAGCATCACCCTTTTCTATAGTTAATGGCTATGCTGTCCCAGGTTTTCCTTTTTTGTTTTGTTCCGAGGTCATTTCGTTTTCCATATTTATTTTTTTGGTTCTGTTATGAATCTTCTCTTTAGGAGACGTTTCTAGAGATCTTTTCTGTCGAATATTTCCACTTTCTTTCACATTCATATCTTTCACAATCAGCTGGTCATATTTTATAATGGCAAACTTACCGGCTTTCCTAGCTTCAAGCAATTCAGGCAATAACAGTTTTCTTTTCTCTCTAACTTCCTTCGAAAAATCTTCATCTAAAAATATGTCAGTCTCTTTTAGTGATCTTTTTTTATTAATAATTTCAATTTTCATTTTGTAAGTTACCAAGCTTACGCAAATAGGTCTGTTGTCATACTCATATTTACCCAGACGCTTAATATGGTCTGTATCCCTTTCCTCAAGACTTAGGCCCATTCTATCTTTAAACATATTTAAGACTTTAGTTTCTAAATCAGTATATCTTTCTGGTTTTAGTTCAGATATCCCGTGAATAATTAAATTTCTCTTCCTTGATTCTCTTTCAGCAATAGATGTTCTCTTTTCTTGTTGTTTTATCTTTTCGCTGTGTTCATTTAGCTCCTTCTTTATAGTAATTAATTCACCTTTAATTTCATTGGTGCAGCCTCTTAATTCTTTAGATAGCTCATCAAATTTGAGTAAAATTGAATTAAATTGCTCTACCTGCATTTTTATTTAGTTTCAAGATTTAAAAAGTTTATTTGGAGCACTATAAGCTATTTACTTACCGAAGGTAAGGGAAGAAATTTGGACATTCTGAAGAACGACTTCTTTTATGGCTCCGAATTAATTTTTTTTTTGTTTACAGAAATCCGTTTTAGAAATTAGGAAACATTTTTGGTCTCATGTCTGTCGTTCAACATTTTTACGAACCACCATATTTTTAAAATCTACTCGTTCGAAAACTAATATAACAATCACAGTCAAAAACAACCAGGTTTTAAGATTTTTGACCAGTGGCGTACACAGGGGGGGGGGGGGGGGGGCCCAAGGGGCCCTGGCCCCCCCCCCCGAAATGATTACATACCTAAGACCCGCCATACACTTAAAACCAAAAAAACACAGTAATGATAGATCTATTCGAATTGGCTGTAAATATTTTCCAATAAAAGGAATTAATTAAGTATTATCTTATGGTGTGTACACTTAATCACCCCAAATAAGCTCAGCCCGGATTTGCCGATAGAATTAAATTCATTCAACACTATACCGGCCCAACTGTCGGCTGGGCCCGGATTTTGCCGATGGAATTAAATTTATTAAACACTATACCGGCCCGACTGTCGGCTGGGCCCGGATTTTGCCGATGGAATTAAATTTATTAAACACTACACCGGCCCAACTGTCGGCTGGGCCCGGATTTTGCCGATGGAATTAAATTTATTAAACACTATACCGGCCCGACTGTCGGCTGGGCCCGGATTTTGCTGATGGAATTGAATTTATTAAACATTATACCGGCCCGACTGTCGGCTGGGCCCGGATTTTTGTCGATGAAACTAAAACTATTAAACACTATAGCGGCCCGATTTTGGCTGGACCGAGATTTTTGCTGATGAAATTAGATACATTGAATTAAATTAGGATGCATGAAATAAATTGGCTCATTTGCCGACTAGGCCTTGATTTTTGCCAGTGGAACTAAAAACATTAAACTTGATCGACCCGATTTCGGCTGGGCCCGATTTTTTGTCAATTGAATTCAATGATTTTTTTGTGGTTTTAGTCCAGTTCAATAGCATAGGTGCATTATAGGACAGCTTCAATTCATTACGAATCCTAATGCAATGAATTTAATTTGGATTCGTAAAAATAGACTGCTCCGATTGACAGCTAGGCCCGGATTTTTTGCTATATAATTAAGTGCTTTGAATTGATTAGGATGAGTACAATGAATCGGCCTGATTGCTAGTAGGCCCGATTTCGTCGATGGAAATTATGCATCAAAATAAATTGGGATGCGTTCAATAATAGACCCGATTGCCGGCTCGGCCTAGATGTTAGGCACATTAAATTAAATGAGGCCCGAGTCAACTCGAACTTTTGCCGATGGAATTAAATTAATTGAATTAAAATATGCACACTAGACTGGCTTAAACGGGAAAATGATGGTTGTGGATTTCAGTAGCAAATTTTTGTTTTGGACCAGGATTGTGTGTAGAACGCTACGTGGGTCCTCTTGTCTATGCGGCATTCCCCTCTTGCTGACTCAGGTCGGACTAGTGTTCGTCGACATGTAGTAGGAAAGCAGAGGCAATATAAATAAATCGGTTTATCATTTTGTGAAAAAACTGATTCATATTACATAGTAATAGTAAATTTAAATCTAAAAACTCAAAAAGCGTTCAGAAAACATTTGATGTTAAATGTCCCATGTTACCCAGCGAATGAGCGAATGATTCTTTTGTTTTGCAATAGGTATTTAATTTTCTTAGAGAAGAATTCTCTTCTAGATAAAAATTTGAAATTCGTATGTGCTCCAAATCCACGTTTGCTTTTGCAGTATGGATCACGTTTTGCTTCCGAGCTTACCAAAGGAAACGGAAGATATGTGACATTTCTAAAGAACGAACAATTTTTATGTCTCCGATTTAAAAAATTCCAAGACAGAAATCTGTTCAACATCAGGGTACAGTATGGGTCCCGTGTCCGCCTGTCCTTCAATTTTTGCGAACCAAAATATCTTAAAAGCTATTCGTCCAATTTTATTGAAATTTTGATGGTAGGTCATAATTAGCCAGGTTATAACATTGCTGATCCCACGTATAAGTTTCAATCTTCTGCACCTAATTATTTCTCTTCCACATTCGCACAGACATACATTTATTTACACCAATATCTTCAAAAGTACTCATCTGATTTTTATGAAATTTTAATGGTTTGTTTAAAGTAGCCCGCAGATAACCCAAGAATAATTTCAACCGTCTGCGCTCTTAAAATATTGCTATATTGATAATTTATTTATGTTAAATTTACTCAATTTTCCCTCCTTTTTTAAATTAGTCAAATTGGTTTGATTTTTACATGATTTAAAGTATCAATTTACCAAAATTTAAACAGCGCAGACAGCTAAAATTAATCTGTGAGCTTCTATCAGATAAGTTTTATAAAATCAGATGAATATTTTTGAAGATAAGGTGTAAATAAATGTATGTGTGGAAGAGAAATGGTGGCAGGTGGAGAAATGTGGTGGAGGGAAATGGGACCAGAAGATTGGACCTTATATAGGACCAACAATGGACTTTTTATATGCTAATTAACTGCCATCCGCATTTCATTAAAATCGAAAGAGTAGTTTTTAAGAATTGTTCGCAATGATTGAGCGAGAGACAGACTAACAGCCAGAAACGGGATCAAAAATGTCTGATAACTGGAACAGATTTCTGTCTTGGAATTATTGGAATCGGAGACATAATCGTGCTTTAGAACGATCACATCACATAGTGAGGTATTATCTCATAGGATTTTAATTTAATTAAATACGAGGTTAGAAATTGAAATTAGAGTGTTGAAAAGGGGGAGAAATTACAATTATAATAAATTATGGGGTATGCTAAACCCGCATATAAGTTAAATTAGGTTGGGCCCCCCCCGAAAAAATTTTCTGTGTACGCTACTGTTTTTGACTGTGTTAGTTTTAGTTAAATTTAGTTAAATGACTGTAATAGTTGGTGAAAACTACCTTTTAAACTTTATTTATATTATGTTTTAAGAAATCAGGATACTTTGATTTGATTTTTTAACATTATGTGAAACTTTTACTGATTATGATTAGGCATGATTATGCCCCGGAGGGGGGCGAAATATAGCCTGTTTATGCAGTGATATTCATATTTTTACACCCTTAATGACCCAACTAAGTATTAACATTGATAAAATAGGGACATCTAGAAAACTTATTAATTTTAACCTTTTGTAGCCATAACATGTATTTTATTTTTTTTTTGTTTTTTGGTTTTAGTCCCGTTTAACAGCCTAGGTCATTGCAGTATGGGGGTTATCTGGCCACTTTACTCATCTACTCGATAATAATAATAAATAATAAACATGTATTAATTATCGGTTCTATTATCTTTAAATGCACCTTATTATCTTTAAATGTATCTTAAATAATTTTAATTGGTTTGTCGAAAGTAGGTAAGATATTATTATAGTAAACACATTATACTTTTTAACTCTGACAGCTTAGGAAAATCGAGAAAAAAAATGGGAGGAGAGTGTATGAGAGCTTGAGATTTTGGCGGGTAATAGGTCGGGCAATGACCTATTACCCGCTAAAATCTCAAGCTCTCATTCACTCTCCTCCCATTTTTTTCTCTCGATTTTCCTAAGCTGTCAGAGTTAAAAAGTATAATGTGTTTACTATAGTAAAGCCTATTATATATATTGTACTGCTGTATTGTATCCATCATTACACATTTGGTCACATATTATTTTCAACCTTCAATATTATATTAAATAAATATAAATATGACCCTACTGGGAATCGAAATAGATCCAAAATTTCCACTTTAATTAAATAAGTAACACTTTAAAACTTAAATAACACTTTAAAATCCTAAAGGGATCACATTATTTTGTATACTCATGTGACCATGTGTCCAATATAGGGCGCGAGGAATCTATGTGCCACAATAATTAGCACACTATTTTTATTTTTGTATGAGATGATTACAAACTTGCTGTAGTAAAAGTTTAGCTTAGATCCTCTCCCAACAAAAACCGTAGTTTCTCTCAACTCTGTGATTGTATACATCAAAACATTATTAGCTCAGTTTGAATCGCCGAGGGATATATTCGTTGTATTTTAGACTTCACAAACTCAGAACAAAACCTCGTTTCCTTTCTAAGTTATAAGGGAAAACGGGTAAGAAGAACGGGGTGAAAACGAAGAAACACATTTCAAATCTCAAAGAAAATTGAATTTTAGAGAAATGTTTTGAGCTCTATGATTTTCATTAGCCTTTCTACCGAGGAAGATTTCCTTTTAAATAGGGGTGTGTTAGCCAATCTGCAGCCTGTGAAATGGCTGGGCATCTCTGAAGGAGATAAAGTAGTTGCTAACAGAAACAGACTTTGCCGGGTAACTCTTAGCTTTTAGTTTAAATTGAAACTCTCTTCGGATTGGTGGTTTGGCCGGTTTCAAAGATTTGCATTATTTTACTCCAGGTTTGTTTCTTTACACCCCCAGGGCCGCTGTCTGATCTTATTGAAACTTAATACTCTTATAATCCTCTCTCATTCCAATACATCCTCCTCCAACAGTTTAAATTAGAGTTAACTTTTTGTATTATATTATCTTTCTTTTATTTCGCATTGCTAGGAATCTTGCAGACTCTTCTTTTTCCTCCGTTATACGAAAGGACATTTTCTATTATTGTTTTCTAGAATTTTAAAAGTTATCAACTCAAAATCTAAGAAAAACCTACTTTGATTCGATCGTCCAATTAATATGCATTGTATCCGTTTGCCTTTGCTTTTTGTATAAAATTAAGATTAAATCATTTATAAACTTAAAAGTGTTTAGTAAATTAGTTTTTTGAATTAAAACTATGTAGTGTGTTAGTGAGAAGAGCGTAAGATCTTTGTTGCTCAAATCTAAGCGAAGATTGTGAAGTATCAAGATACTGATCTGTTCATTCACAGTTCTTGAAATTATCCTTGTATAGTTACTATACAGGTTTGTGTATACTAGGTTTCTATACGTAAGCTGTTCTTGAAAAGACAAAACAACAAATTGGTATCGTCACAAGTCTTTTAATAGACAATTCTTTTATAGATCCTGTACAGAAACATGCTTTCTGAATACACGCGTAGTTCTTGTATGAAGTCCTGTACACTTGAAAAGTATATAGAAAATCAATCCTATTCTATTTTAAGTTCTTGTATACCATAAGCTGTTCTTGAAAAGACAATCCAATTGGACCTTGTCCAAACACAGACACGAACCTTCACTTATAGTTGACAGTTCAAAAGTGAAAAATTATTTGATTGGATTGTTAAAACATTTCTTAGGAGGTAAACTTGTTTTGGATTCGTATCAATACTCGTTAAAAAAACTTGTTTGTAACCACGCCTTTTATATTATTCACAAGGCAGTTGTAGATATCTTCGCTTTTAAACTTAATTTGTTTAGTTACAGTGGAATCTTCATTATATTCTGTATTCTACTTAGATATTACAACTTATGTCCACAAAAGAATTATTTGCTTCCGAGCTTGCCGAAGGTAACGGAAGCATTGTGTTCACTTTTGAGAACGAAAACAATTTTTTGTCTCCGATTTTAAAAATTCCAAGACAGAAATCCGTTTCAGACATCAGGGAACAATTTTTGGTCTCGTGTCTGTCTAACTTCAAATTTAAAATTGGAATTTTAGGTCGGGGAAAAAATCAAACTTCATCTATTCAATGAGACAAACATTTTTTCAAATACAATCTTTTAGTAAAACCAACAGCGACACCACTATGAAGTGTTAAAGGTCGCTAAAACTATTAATAGTTTTTACACAATAAACAATACAACAATAATTTTAATGTTAATATAACAATAAAGTACATGCTAGGATGCGAGTAAGCTATGTGCCACACTAATTAGTAGTCTATTTTTCCTGTAAAATACCTTGATTTAACGTGTTCAAAGTAGAGTTGTAGAAGAATTTTTCTTATTTTGAGAATTGTAGAGAAAATTAATTTTAATATTAGAATGTAAAAAACTATAATTATTGTTTTTTCAATTGTGTCTTTAGGGATGATTAATAAAAAAAACATATATTCATTTTTTGTTTTTGGGGGATTGAATTTTCGCGCCATCAAAATACTTTCTCTTTATATGGGAAAGTAAAAACTAGAAAGTTAAAGGATTAATTTAAGAATAAATAATATTATTATTATTTTACCTGGTGTCAATAATAAGGTCTTAAATAAGAGATTTTAACAAAGTAGTAAATATTTAACACCAATATTCAAAGAAGTTATCAAATAATTTCCATAATAATGCTAAGTGTGCCCTAGCACCTTTATTTGTCTGCCAAAACCATGCTGTTTCCGCTTTATTACATCTTCCAATATCCTTGAGTATAATTGGTTGCAAAAGGATGGGTAATAAACTGCAGTTCAATATCTGATAGGTCCTACTAATAAAAATACGAGAACTCGTAGAACAGTAAAAAAAGTTTCGCTTAAAATATTATTACAATTCTTTTTTTTTTTTTTTTTTTTCAAAAAAGTTTTTGTGTTTTAGTCGAAAATATTGATATAATCAGTTGTAGAGTAAAATCTTTTTTTCTTTTCACGAATCGTTTATTTTAAATATATATATATATATATATATATATATATATATATATATATATATATATATATATATATATATATAAATATATATATATATATATATATATATTTTAATTTAAATCAAATTATAATTATTATTAACTACGGGAATATATAATTTGATTTAAATTAAAATTTAATCTTTCTGTAGTATGAATACTACCAAAATGGTAAAATATGAATATATATATATATATATATATATATATATATATATATAAATATTATTTATGTCTTATTATTGTGTTAAAAACTTAATTTATTCCACACCTTTGTTTGATTGAAATTAGTCCTTCGTTATGACCCTTCTTTTTAGAATATTTTTGATTTGCATACTTTGGCAGAGAGATAAGATATTCTAATTAAAGCAGTTATCGCATTTAACTGCTTTTAAGATTTAAATTCACCCCGCTGTTTACTCTAACCTAATAAAATAGTTTACTCAATCGATTAAACTAACTATCTACCAAAGCTTACTGACACCGATAGCAATTTGGTAAGAATTTAAATTAAAATTCTGTTTTACGATGTGAGTTCAGAATTTCAATTTAAGGTTTATTCTAGTAATAAAGTCTTGCCGATTATTGGAAGATCGGAGTCTTTCTATACCATTGTATCTCACCCATAACATTTTAAACCTTAGTCACTCTTCCCCCTATTAAATTTTAACAACCTTGATAATTCGAATAATAACGTTCTGCACTGTAATATTATTTATATACGAGTTCACAACTGATATATATTTTTTGTTTTTTTCAAGACACTGGGATATGTATTTTAAATTTTATAAGTTAAGTGGAATGGGAATAATTTGAAGAAAGGGTTCTCTTTTCTTTGTATTTTGGAAAGCCTTTATCTAAATACAACATCGCTTTGTTAAGCGGCAAAATCCTGTTAATTTTTTGTCCTACTTCACCTTCATAGCAATAACTTGTAACAAAGGTTCAACCGCTATATCTGGGCTGCTCCAAATTAAACTATTTTGCTGTAACGTAGTAGCCCTTTTGTCGTCACAAGAAATGTCGGGCAGATACCGGTTTTTGTCTACTTATATTAAATCGGGGGAAGGATTTCGCAATTTAGATTTCTTTTTTAGATGGAGGGCTCGGCCGTTCAGAAAGGAAGATCTCTTTTGTCCCTCGTATTCGATTTCAGGGGTGCGGGGGAAGAAAACAATTAGTTGATAGTCGCGAGATTGTAAGCTTCGCTCCCCACCCCTTCGGAGTTAGGTTTTTTGAGTTATCGTGTCGGAACACGGCAAGGAGTAGAAGCCGACGCTAAGGGAGGTGCCCCACCTTTTCCCGTCGCTATACCGTCTACATTATTCAGGGCCCGTGAGGGGCCCGACACCTTGAATAATAAAATAGTGGGCTACGGTGAGGCCCACCCTCCGTCCCTTACCCAAGAGTTAACTACTTAGACCACTGGCCCGGCAGGAAATTGGGTTCATCTCATCAAGCTACCCTGTTCATCCCGGCACAACTGTTACATCCCACCTGCTAATTTTCCCCCTTAAAATCGAAACCAGAAATTCACAAGTATAAGAAACAATATAGATCTCTCTTAATGTTCATTATAAATTTAAATGGTTTCCCGTATTTAATTCCAAGGTTTTGGAAACCAGCCGGATAATTTTGAAGTTTATGAACTTTAGCCAAGACTCAGGATTTTTTGAATGTTCGATCAACTAATTACTACGTCAAATAATAAGAGGGATTGATGTAACAAACATATATATACAACAACCGCATCTATTCGATACATTGTTGCAATCGGTATTCAGATTTAATTAAAATGAATATACTTTTGTACTGAGCAAAAATACAATGAATTACATACACTTTAACCTCCTATAACTTTACTGAAATCAGCTTTCACTAAATTTTAAACAACTTCTAACAAACTATAATTTTATAATAAAATTAGTCCAACACATTATTTCCTCCATACAAGTTAATAAATGTCTGAGAAATACAATTACATTTAATTTATAATTAAACATATTTTTTTTTACTCCAATTTTAAATTACTTAGTTCATATCACACTACAGCCATTCCCGCTCGTACACGATTTTCCCATCCTCTTCATTCACCTCTTTCCATAGTTTCCTAGTCTCCTTACAAACATGCCTTCATTTCCTGGTCCTATCTTATTGTCGGTCTTCCTCTTTTCTTCTTATTTTCTTTTGGAATCCACCCAATCTAATATTTTCCTGGTCTATCCTCAGTCCAAACCACATGACCGGCCTATTTCATTTCCTGGAGAGAGTTAAATATTGACTTAAAATATGGATTTGATCAATATTTGTTATAATTTAATGTAACATTTTATCTCGGTTAAAAATCAAATTATTAATAATATAGGGCATCACAGGAAATCTATATATCTCTAATTTTAGAAAAAAGGAGAAAAATTAGGTAAATAAATTAGATAATAATGGGTGGTAAAAGCATAACATGGATGCGAGGAAGCTATGAGCCACACTAATTGGCAGAGTATTTTTCGAGTATCATTAATTTTCTGTCGTTAACAACTAATGACCTTGGATGGATTCATTTAGTTCTACTAAGAATATTTTATGGTGTAACCATCATTTGTATACTAATATCGTTCTATAAAAAGTAATGAGAATTGTGAGAGTTGTGCAATCTTATTTCTTATTTATTCGTCCTTATTAACTTAGTATTGGCAGTATCGCCTTTTATAATTATATCCTCTATGAATTTATGATAATAGTGTGTATGTATATCGTTATCGTACAAAAGTAAAAAGGTAAATGCTGGCTCCACATTGAAGTAATACACGTTTTGGAACACCGAAAAGGTTTGTAAGGCACTGATTTTAAGGAAGGTCAGAATGCGAGGTCCTAGGTCCTTAAAGGTCCGGAGAGACAGCCCTCCTGACACAAAGCGTATTATCCCTAAGGGAGCCCTCAGGCGTTCTCCTGTCTTTAGAGAGAGGTTCCTAGATCTAAGGCTTAAACCTTTTGGACTTCAATATACTTGGGCCTCCTATAACTAAAACCTTCGAACAAACTCCTCATCTTGGTTTAGACAGATACCGATCTCCCGTCCTTAAGGAACCATTCTAGCACATCAAAGACAAATCCGTTTATAGCTGCGAACACTAAGCATGGTTGATATAACTGATGAGAGTAATCGGATAATTTGCATTAATATTTGACTAATAAATAATGATAGAGCTAAGAAAAGAACAGTTTACGTGTGGAAGAAGTAAGACCAGTAAGAATTGAAGTAAAGATCAACCAAACCTCCACCATATATCACTTACACAATTACGTTAAATCCAAGTGGGATCACTCTGGCCTTGATGACCAAATATATGGTAGGTATGCTCTAGGTCCACTGTAGAATGCAATGAAATGAATCTACGATGGAATATTCTTGTAAGGGAAAAGGTAAAGAAACAAGTAAAGAAGGTAAGAAAGGAAAGGTTGATTAATAAGCCAAATGTCACTCACAGTTCATGAACGTAGGTTTAGTAGATGTTAAGTTTGAGTCAAGCACGGGATTCCTGCCAAATCATAGTCGGCGAACACAGCCAAACATAACGTTCCCATCGGGTGGGGGCAGGTGAATATGTTTCATGTCCTTTCTCCGTAAATCGCGTCCCTAGTACCAATTAGTATAGGTTTCAGTAGGGAGGCGAGGATCGTTCACAAAACATATTACTAAAATCAATATTTATATTAGTATTTATTTAGATTTTTATTGTCAAAATATCAAATTAAAAATGTTTCACTTGTTCAAGTTTCTACCACATTACTTGATTATGATCAGTGAACTAGCAGTAATGATGACTATTTAATGTTTTCGTATATTTATAATTATGAACCAAAGTACTTTTTCCTTTAACAGATATTATTATTTATAAAATATTAAAAATAATTGAAATTTTCTATCTATTATGACATAAGGAATACATTGAAGATGATTAAAATTAGATATATGACCTTATACCTTATATACCTTAGAGCAGTGGTTCTTAACCGGGGGGCCGCGGCCCCCCAGGGGGTCTCGAAAGGTATTTAGGTACTATATATATTATAATTGGAGATTTTAAGGGGGCCGTGGTTACCAAAAGGTTAAGAACCACTGCCTTAGAGTAAATGGTTTGCGATAGCCTTTCATTAAAAAGATTACTTCTTTTGTTTCTTCTAAAAACCTCTTTTAAATTAGGTATAAGTTCCAGGATTTTTTAATTTCTTACGGTGGTATATTTTCATGAACATTCCAATTTTTACTCAAATTTAACTGCTTTAAGTATTCTGGTATTTTCTTAAAAAATACGTCTTACTGGATTTTTTTATTTTTATGGCTTTACTTGTAAAGATTTTATGCGTTAAAGCTCTTTAAAGAAGAAAAATCGTGCTAGGCCACTAACCCTTAAGTTCAAGGACCTTAATAACTTTCGACTTTTTTGTATCTTTCGTGATGCAAAATCTCATTATACGCTTCTTCAAATTGTCATTTTTTCTAATTATGTGTCTAAATAAAAAAACCCAAAATTTACATATTATATCTGCCCCAACATGTTATAATATCTGCTTCAAACTGTCATTCTTCCTTTACTATTTCATTATTCTTTTAACTCCAGAAGACAAAGTCATAGCATAAATTTGTCTAGACAATACTTCAAATAATATTTTTAAAACTGTGCATAGTCTTGGCCGTGGAAACTTTAAGGCGGAGATACACATGCCTGTAGCTTGAACAAAAACATGCCACCTACTTGCACGTGTATATGTTAAATGGCATGCCAGTACCTGGCAAGCAAGTAGATTGCACGAGATTTGATTTTTTGGCATGCAACGAGCAAGTGGTGGGGTGCGGGCTACAAACCGCATGCCAAAAGGAATGTGTAAACGCATGTGACAGCTACAAGGGCGGGCGGCCGTTCCAGTAGCTGGCTGCCACCGATTGAGGACGTAAACATTGCGTTATTTATTTATTGTTTTGTTTTGTGTGTTAATAGAATTTATGACAGTTCTTAAAAAAACTTCTGAGTTTGTGTTTAAATAATGCCACGAATCTGTTTGCATGCAATTTTACTTGCAAATGTATTTTCAGTTTGCCATTTAGGCATTGCACAATGCAGGTTGCATGCAATTTTACTTGCTACTGAATAAATAAACATCTTTAGCATGCCAGTTACTGGCAAATACCCTCTTTTGGCATGCAAGCTACTTCCCCAATTTGACGGCATGTGTATCTTCGCCTTTAAAGTTCAAAACTAATATTTATTAAAATTTAAGCTATTTTTGATTCTTGATAAATGATCTTGATATTAAAAAATATTTAAATTAAAATTTCACTAATGGAATTATCATCTGACTAACCAAACGTCCAAACGTGGCTTATTTAGGTTATTTAGATATGATATCTCATTATGAAGTTAGTAGTATTGATTGAGATTTTATGGTATTTACTCATAGTGAAGGTTGATAAGAAAAGAAAACACTTTTACTTGTTCAATAATTTTAATGTCACCAGTAGTATCAAGTATAAACTCACCCACGTACAAACTTGCAAAAGAACTTAATAAAATCATTAGAAATAGACTCCCATTAGACTTAAAACACACCATAAAAAACTCATACGAACTAGTAGATAAAATTAAAAACATTAACATACCCAATAACGCTAAATTCGTTTCCTTTGATGTGGTTAACTTATTTACTAATATACCTGTTGACGAATGCATAGATATAATAAGAACACTGATAACAAAGTCGGAGTTAGAACCCCATGAAAAAACCCAACTAGACGACCTCATAACAACAACACTAAAACAAAATTACATGACTTTTAACAAACAATATTACACTACTAATAAAGGCCTAGCCATGGGATCCCCGTTAAGTCCACTCTTAGCGGACCTCTTCATGAATCATATAGAAACAACCATATTTAAATCAAAACACACTTTACTACAACAAATAACATACTGGTACAGATATGTTGATGATGTACTATGCCTCTGGACCGGCACAGAGAGACAATTAAACAACTTTCTTCATTATCTCAATAACTTACATAATAACATAAAATTCACCCTAGAAACAGAAGTTAATGGTATAATAAATTTTCTAGACCTTTCCATATATAAACAAAATAATAAACACACATTTAAAATTTACCGGAAACAAACGTTTACAGACACAATAATACACAATACATCTAACACTCACTACAAACATAAGATGGCGACCTTCCACAGTATGATCCACAGAGCTGTTAACATCCCCATGAATAATAAAGACTTCGAAAACGAAATTAAAACAATAAAGGCAATAGCCAAAAATAATGGATATAACACTAATATAATAAATAACATACTGAATAAAAAATTAGAAAGAAAGGCTATTAATCTAAGCATACAACTAGAACTACAAATTAACGATAATAAGAAATGGATAAGCCTGCCATATTTAGGAACAATCTCGGAAACAATAGGAAATCAGTTGAATAAACTAAACATAAAAACAACTTACAAATCATACACTAATCTTAAGAAGATCATAGGTACACCTGAAGACAAATCCGATATACTAGAAAAAAGTGGAGTATACAAACTCACATGTGATACATGCCAAGGAGTATACCTAGGCCAAACAGGAAGACAGCTAAAAACAAGAATAAAAGAACACATGCACTCTTGGAACACTAAAGATAATAAATCTAGCTTCGCGGAACACCTCATAGATAATAACCACTCATTTACTAATAATAGCGTAAAACTCATACACACATGCAATAAAGGAAAACAATTAGATTTATTAGAACAACTAGAAATTAACAGAGCCCTCCAAAATAATAATATAGAATGCTTCAACGATAAAATAAACCTTAATACATCACCCCTAGTCAAACCAATAACAAATCCACACGTATAACAACTACATGTCCTTAATTCAGAAGCCTCCTAGCATTTTAAATCAACAATGTTATTATATTTATTGAAATGTATTATTTGTGTTATATTTTTTCTTTTAGTTAAACATGTAAAATTTGCTAGGAAGTTATCAACCCAGGTACAATGAGGGTGAAATTCCACCGCAATAATCCCAACTCCTCTGATCCTAGACGCAGAGATAATTCCTCTTTTGCCGATACCCAACTACCGACCTCCCCCTCCCACACCATGTACCCCAAACCCCTCGTCCTTTAACCTTTATATACTATTCCGAACTTGTAAAATTACCATTACACTGATGATGACTGAATAAGTCGAAACCGGTATGTAAGTCAAAATATATTTATGGTTTGACATTAAAATTATTGAACAAGTAAAAGTGTTTTCTTTTCTTATCAACCTTCACTATGATATCTCATTGCTAGAAAATGCGCTCCTGTTAGCTCATAGCATACTTGAAGCAGGAGATCCGGGTTCTATTCCCGACTAGGGGACCCACACTCTGTGTTACCCCGCATCGTGATATAAATGGGTATTCTTAGGTGAAGTGCCATCCAGTTACGAATGCCAATTCCATATACAATTTATACGTGTGTTGGAGCAATCCGCGTGTCATCTTGCTAATTATTTATTCCACTGATAATTTATGTATTATGTAACAAATGTCTCTTTAAAACAATCGTTGTTTAATAAGAAAAATCTATTTATTTATTTTTTCTCATTAACATATTATATCCCTACTAAGAGGAAAATTTTGAAGTTCCGTTAACGTGTCCGCAGATACAATTTCGCAATTTCCCCTGAAGCAAAAATTTACTTATAAATATATTGAAATTCATCTTTAAATTAGTATTTCTTAATGATATTGCTTATTTTAGCAATCATGTATTTCCGTTTTTAACAGTCACTTAAGTTCTTAGATATTTTTAGTTATTCTTCTGTGTAAATAGATAACATTGACTCATCTCTTATTTCTTTTTATAATTTTTTCCCATTTGTCTTAGTGACAAGTTGTCTTTATTAATAGTTTTAAATTTATTTTTGTCTTGCTAATTCAATTCTTAGAATACTTGTTTGTAATAATGTTACTATATTTATCTTTAAGAAACAATTGAAAATTACTTGTTTATTTTAAAGATGCTTAATTGTTTAATGGGGGCTTCCCTTAACAGTCGTTTCCCTTCTGCTACTGAACGAATTAGAAAACAAATAGTTCCAGAATCGACCCCTTGATCACTTTCAGCAGCGTGTTACGTAACTCTTAATTTACGACCTTTTTGAGACCGTGAATTTAGCTTACCCAAAAATTGTTTCGCTTCTGCGACTAGACGAACTAGATTAAATCTGGTCTTATGCTTTCTTTTAAGCGAAAAGTTGTTAAACCTGTTGTTTCGCTACTGCTGAATGATCTAAAATAGCATCTGGGATGGGATCGTGAAATCATAGCTCTTCCGACAAAGAGAACCTCTCCACTAGAAGGATCTTTAGCAGGTTTCATGATAGCTTGACGGGTAGGATTAATAAGGGAATAGGATTAAACACCCATCGAGACGTGGCCATTATCGGGATACTTTTATTTACGTTTTCCAATTGTGGAGGCTTTTGGTGTAGTAATTGTTTTGATCGCTTGGTTTTGATGAAGGTTTTAAGTTTTAAGTGGTTTTTATCTTCGGCAATATGCTTTTCGTATTTTCATCTCTCGAGTCTTTTTTTATGTTCTAATACATGAAAACACAAAATTACAGAATTAGAACCACAAGTAGAAGATTATCGAATAAAAATACTTTATTTACATTAACACCAAAATATTTTAACTAAAATTTACTTTTCACCGTAACTGTTTAATCTCAGTAAACAATAATGAAAGGAGATAATAGTTTTGCATTTTTCGAGAAAAGGTGTTCTTATTCTCAATTCAATCGGAATCTAAAGTCTGACTCGATAAGACATTCATATTGATAGTAGTTTAGTCATAGTAGTCGTGAGGTTATGTTGAAAATAAAAGGCTAAAGTTTTAGAAATCAAGATTTATTTTGTCTAAGCTTTCATCAGAGTTCATCAAGTATTAACTTTTATAAAAATAGTTCTGAAAATGTCATACATTGACAAATAATTTTGTATATGGCTGAATGAGATATATATCAGGTGGTTACTGCTTTTTTATTCTTCCTATTTTTTTTTTGTTGAATTGTTTTTATAATATAGTATTTTTTCGTGATTAGTATGCACTGCACATGGGTAGTTAAATTATTTAAAGATGGATAATGGTACTTTTCGTGTTTCATCTGAATACTCGTAGATTTTATTCTATAACTTTTCTACATTTGCCCCACTGCCGTTTATATCCTTCCGGACACTTCCTTGTAGGGACTGCTATGATTCCTAGAACAAGGAAATCGTCGCTTATATCTTCTTCTTTTTGTTCCGTTTTAAGTCCTGAATCATCTTTTGCAAAGTGAGATTCTTCTGATAATTGCAGTTTGTTAGTGGCGAAGGCTGCTTCTGAATTTTTAATTTCACTTTGACATTTTATCAGTGTGATAAGAGGGACGAGCAGTAACAGAAATAAAAATATGTTATTCATTTTATCCTTGATGACCTTTAACAGAGAAATTGTAACATGTTAAAATTCATTGTAATAACAACAAATAGAACAGCGGAGTTAAAGTAAAAGCGGTTTGAAAACGCCTGCAATTAGTTTGGCACATACACCTTGGGTCTTAGACGAATGGTTACATAAGTATAAAATAAGATATAATGAGATAAAAGTGTTTCCCGCTAGCACATTGCTGTCAAATGTACTTGGCTAGCATCGTGATATAAATAAGTATCTAAGTAAAATGGCCAAGTACTTAAGTACCCTTGTTTCGAATGTAAATTATTCGTTTTATGTGGCTGATGGAGCGTCTCGCCGATCCTCTGGCTGTTGCGCCATGATGGGCAATTTTAGGGCAAAATACTGATATGAGGCTACAATAAACTTTTACATACTATTCAAATTTCATAAAAAATCGGACCAGTAGTTTTCAAGATATGGGGCAAAATTACTGACAGACTTACAGAAAATAAACCAATAATGTTGTCTGATATCTGATACGTTTTCTGTTGGAATATTTGTAGTTGGAGAGGAATCTCAATACTGTCGTTACCTTAAAAATCTAAAGTTTAGAAAATAAATTAATAATATATTAACAATTTAATAATATGTATATTAAAACAAAAACAAATTTAGAAAGCAAAGTCAATATTGAATATCTAGTACTTCAATATGAGATCTACTGCCAATATCCACTACGAAGATCCACTGCCAACATCTAGTACCTAGATCTTAATCTACTACCTAGGCCTTCTCTCCAAAGGTTGTAAAACATTTGGTGTTTGAAAGAAAAATTCACTCCAACACCAAATTAAGGAGAAATGAGATTCGCCGATGAAGTTTGTAAATAAACAATGATTGGGTTGTTGAAATTACTTGATTCTATAGGCTTGATACAATAAGTAAAATGATAGATAATAAATTACTTCTTTCAAGATATTATTAATGAGAAATACTATAGGAAGCAAAGTCCTTGGTGATCACACCCTATTCTCTTGTAAAATGTATTTGTAGTTCTCTTTAAAACAAACGATTTATTTAACGGTAAAGTCGCAGACTTATACTTGATGATATCTTTACCTTGGAATATTCGAGCAGTTCATTGAAACGACAGGTTCTCTGTCTGAGGCGTTGTCCGGATGTTTAAGAATGCTTCGGTAAAAGTCCAAAGTGATTTTGCGCAACCGAATTTCATCCGTGTTCCCTTTGATTTTAAATTCTTTTTGGTACATTCTATTTCTAGTTTGTCTCTTTGTATTGAATAATGTATAAAAATAGAGTTGAGTTAACTGGAAAACCATCTATAAACTTAACTATTTACTTAGTTTCCCTGTAACTTATAAAACTAACGACAATTTATAAAATTCACTGGTTATAATATCTTTACAAAGAAACGTTCTAAACTTAAGTGCATTAAACGGAATTTCTATTACTATTTGATTACTCTAGCCAACTTTAAGTAATCTAATTCAAGATTTTAAGAGAAAGTAGGATAAGATTTCCTATTAAATATAGTCCAACTCGCTGTTCCTAATAATGACTCAAAGACCCTTTCCTTAGAGGTTTATCAATTCACGATTCCCGTTTTCACTAATTTCTTGAGTCCTAATCTGATCGGCTTGATTTCATTGTTATATCCTTTTACTTAATATTAATTTTCCATGTCTAATGAGGTAGGTATTGTGATTGATTGACCATACTATACCTCAAAAATATATCTCATACTTGATTAGCTCTTCACCTTGATCAGTCTGTAACTTTAGAGTTCAAATTCTGAGAGAAATAAAATGGCCCCTAGACGATTAATATTATTATGAAAGCGCAAAAATATTGATGAAATTTTTTTTTTTAAATTAAAGGTCTTTCAATCTAACCTACAGATGAACAATGTTATTGCACAATAATATTGTTAAAATATTGTTTCTTTCAATCTAACCTACAGATGATAATAGGTCATTACTCGTCTAGTGCGGAAAGTAGCATTTTGCATGCGAGTGTGGAGTTTGCACCCGAGCGATAAAGAGGGTAGTAAAACCACACGAGCAAAGCAAAATGTACCGTACTTTATCTATACGATTGTTTGATTTTAATAATAAATACAAAAAAAATAAACTTCCTGTATGCAAGTTCGTATATCTCTTTTGATAAAGATGACATTAACTCATTTGTTGTATTTTGTGCCGAATTAACTACTTCGGGAGGCGTATTATTCTCCTCATTTTCGTCATAATCACTTAAATCACTTATTGTTTTTCACTAAAAACTCGATACAAACAGTTACTTTAATTAAACAAACAGAAAATTAATTTTGTTAAATGTAAACAAACTCGCTAATCGTGCGTTAAGGTGAATAATTCCTCTTTTTTCCGCCCTAGCGCGGAAATAGAGAATAATTATGAACGCGCATGCGCAAAGAATACAGCTACGAAAAGAATCACTTTCTACGCCTCTAAACAGAGATATAATATTTATATTTCGTATTAATCGTAGATAAATAATATTTAAGGAACCTTTCTTCCTTCAAATATTTTTTTCAATCTAACCTAGATACGCCCAATATTATTGAGCAGCCTTTAATATTGCCCAATGATATTGATCGTCTAGTGAACACTTATACACGTTCCAGACTAATGATTTCAGGACTTAATATTGTTGTCGATTAAAGTTTCTTTCCTCTTTAAAAAAAATATAATAATTACCTTTACATTCATAAAAATAGAAATTTCATTAATAACATGATTGGGGACAGTAATGAATAATTTCAAGATAAAAAGTACTTTTTATGTACTACGTTTTTAAATTTTCTGTTGAATCGTATGTAATGTTGATAATATAATTGTTATTGTTATATAATATATAATGTTAGTAAAAACAAAATAGTTCCGAATTTATTTACTTCACATAAATGACAACCATCCAGAGAGCTGATCTTAAACCTATAAAAGGACAAATCTTTGTACAACGGATCTCCCCAACACCAAATCTAAAGCATGCCATCGATGTATTTGAAATAATATTAATAATATAATCGATAAATAATATAATCGATATTTCCTGTTTTGCTGTCATTCAATGTTTATCTATCACAAATTTGAGACCCGTCAAAATGAAGATAGCGTAAATATTGGATATGGCAAAACAAATAAAATAACTGGCGGATTTTTTCCGAACTAACTTTCCGCACAGCAAAATTTGCTGAAAACTAATTAAATTCTGCTGAAAGATGGCTAAAAGTATTAAAATAATGCATTGTCATCGTGTTCTGAGCTATGCTAAAAGTTTCAAATGTCTAACTATTCGGGAAGTTAGTTAGAAATCGATTGCCAGATTTGTACCGGACAAACAAACAAACAAACAAACAAACAAGAATGCAAGCTAATAAAAACGTAGTAAAAATACAATTTTATGTTCTTCACGGAATGATATATTATTTCCTTATATCAATCTATATTTTTTTATATTTAGCATCCTAATCTATATCTACCCCCTAAAAAAATATCTTTATGACAAATAAATAGATTTATGAAATATTTCTGAACAAAACTTTCCCCTTCTGTATATTATATGAGATACTCATTTTTTCCTGTATTTCCCATTTATATAATTGTTACAATCTTTCGTTGAATTTAACTATTATTCAAATCTATAATAATTAATTAAAAAATAATCCTACCCTGCGGCGAAAACAATCCCCCTTTTATTATTATCAATTTCAGCTAATTTCTCAGATAATATATTTTCCTGGCATAGTGACTCCGAAAAAAGAAAATAAATAAGTTTAGATTTTTATTAACCTAATTGGAAACTACTACTACATCAAGGATACTAAGAATTTTTAATTTTATAAAATGGTCAATTATATTTTGTTATAATAGTCTTGGTCAAGTGTGAATAGAAGAATAAATATAATTATATAAGTTAGTAGGTATAAGTTGGATCTTCTCCTTGAATTATTTTAATAATATTATTTTTTTTAATATTAAATAATAATAATATTTAATTAATATTAATTATATTAATTATTAATATTAATAATTAAAAAAAAAAAAAAACTTCTTTTCTTTTACATAATCAGTCCTAGATGTCCTCTGCGACAAAATATAGCGAAACTCGTAAGTAGCCCATTGTTAGTCCTATTTAAGTTTGAGCACATAAAAACATTTATTTACACCTAGAGCTTCAAAAGTACTCACCTGATCTTTATGAAATTTGAATGGTTTGTCGAGGTAGTCTACAGATAGCCTCACATTAATTTCGTCTGCACTCTTTACATTTTTCTAAATTGATACTCTAAAGCCGGGACCACCAGAGTTAGTAACAAATGTTAACAACAATTTTGTTAGTAACTATGTTGATAACAGATGTTAATAACAAATTGATATAAACCCGGGTTTACACAAGTTTTTGACATGTTTTAATAGCAATTGTTAGTAAAATTTTTGAAAATTCTTCTGAATTTGTTACCAACAATTTTTGTTTGCAACAATAATACATGTTATCAACAAGATTTTTGTTATCCACTACAAGTGGAAAACAAATGTTGGTAACAATTCCACCTGGCCAAATAGCCGCCGCGTCACTCAAACTCACCATATGAGGGGAAACTCAGATAGACCGGCGAGGCTCGGCGAGCCAGGCTGGATTTTCGGCTAGTCCAAAATCTACCGTGCGCGCCTCGGAGCTGTGACCGTGGCCTTAACAGGGCTTTGGGGCGATTTCAAAATGGCTCGCTTGGATTTGGCCTCATGGATTTGGTTCTGTCGAGTGTGGGGGCATTTAGCAACACTTTTTACTACTTTTCTCAGATGATTATAACATTCCCCTTTCACCATGCCGTTATTCCCCTTAACCCGACATTTCGCAGCCAATTGACCATTCGAGCATAGGGATGTGGCAAAATGTTAATAAAAAATAAAAACAAACTAGTATTTTGAGAGCAACATTTTGTTAGTAACATTTGTTACCAACATTCATTCCTCTTTATTGACTTATTGTTGATGTCAAAATTCTTGTTATTAACATTTTTTTTTTTTTTTTTTTTGCCAACACAATGTTGGTAACAAATTTAGAAACATTTTCCAAAATGTTAGTAACTCTGGTGTAAACCCGGCTTAATTCATATAAAAAATAAAAACAATTTTGACAAATTAAAAAAACGGGAGAAAATTAAATAAATATGACAATAATTGGTTGTAAATGTATGAAATCATTTAAGTATACAATAATTACAAGATAAAAAAAACTTTTTATATACTACGTTTTTTAATTTTCTGTTGTGTCATATGTAATGTTGATAATATAATTGTCATTGTTATATATAATGTTAGTGAAAAAAAATACATAGTTCTGAATTTATTTACTCCACATAATAATGGCAACACCAAATTCTCACCAACCAAAAAAATACCAAGGATCTCACCAACACCAAATTTAAACCGTGCCATTGATATGCGCCCCTGTGTAGACAGTAAGAGAAGAAAAATGTGTACAAGTAAAGATGTACAGATGCAGAGAAATGAAATCTATACCTAGGACTAACCTAGTGTAAACAAACCTGGGTGTCCACACGTCAATTAATTTATTTCTTTGTTTGCTTTTCGCTGTCATTGAATGTTTACCTCATAATAAAAAATCACAAAATTGAAACCCGTCAAAATGAAGATTGTAAATACTAAGGGATATGTCAAAACAAATAAAATAACTTGCGGATTTTTTCCAAACTAACTTTCCATACAGCAAAATTTGCTGAAAACTAATTAAATTCTGCTGAAGGATGGTCACAATTATTAAAATAATGCATTGTCATCATGTTCTGAGCTATTCTAAAAGTTTCAAATGTTTAGCTACTCGGGAAGTTAGTTTAAAATCGATTGCAAGATTTGTACTGGACAAACAAACAAACAAACAAGAAAGCAAGCTAATAAAAACGTAGTAAAATAGGACGCGAGGACGCCATTTTTTTAGATTGGTATTTAATTGTACTAAATTTTAAAATAAAATGTCAAGATAGTTTTTAGTTTTTTTCACGATTAATTAGAGATTTCTCAGAGATTTTGTCTTTATGTGAGAAATAAAATTTAGCTTTTTATCCATCATAACACCCGATTATTTTAATTGGTTTCTCCAATCAATCATTGAGCTCAGGCAGTCTTAATATTCTTAAATATAGTTAATATATATATATATATATATATATATATATATATATATATATATATATATATATATATATATATATTTAGGAATATTAAGACTGCCTGAGCTCTCAATGAAAGTCATATTTTATTATTTATATATACAATGTATACTTACTTTTAATGAACGCTTTCTTGTGCGATTTTTGTTGAGATAAATTGAAATAAATAAATGAATGATCAACTAAAATGAACTAAATGAACGATGAGAGGTGTTGATGTTAACTGCTGAAATTAAAACTATTTATTGAATAATTTTAAAAGTTTAGTAAGGCATCTATTCATTGTTTGATTTAGTCTTTTAAGTAAATATTGTGTAGGTCAATATCGTCTTTTTTATCTATTGTATATAGAACATTACTATTGATAAAAGCAACGAAGAAACAAGGCTTAATTTAAATGATTAGAAAATAGACAATACAACTTTTAAATCGCAATGGATTTAGAATTTAGACAGATAAGGTTAACAGACCTTATTAGAGTAATGTATGGTTCTTATTGAATTGAAACTTTTTAAGCCGCAGTAGAGTAAATTTGCTTGGGTGAAACGACATCGAGAAACGAGGTTAGCGTTTCGAGACTCGTCCAAGTGAAATATTTTTGAAGTGAAATTAACGAAATTATAGATATTTTATTCGACTGCCGACTTAGGCCGGCATTTGATTTACCTGTAAAAAATCTTCCCTCTAGACGAGTCTCGAACCCCCAACCCCTGGGTTCAGAATCACACGGGCTAATCACTATACCTCAGGAGTAGTTGACTTATTCAGTACACATAAATGGTATATAAGGATATTATTATATACATTTTAACAATTAATATATATATATATATATATATATATATATATATATATATATATATATTGATGTTGTTTTCATATTTTTTCTTCATTATTCGCTAACATTTTATAAAAATATTTTATTAATTGAAATTATGTTTCTTTGAGATGTTATCTGACCGTGGCGGCATTGTAAATTCTTATTTATAAATATGTATCTTGTGTATTTAATAAATTATTTATATAATATGCATTACTTAAATAAGGTTTATCGTGCTATTTCATATATTCTATTTCTAGAACTTAAGTTTCACTTCTAATGCGTGAGAGTCTCACACATATTGTTTTTTGGTTATTATTAATTGCCTAGTGACAGATTATAACATTATAGGATGGGAGATCGGCCAGAAATTTAAATTTGAAATAGTGTGTTCACAGCTGCTCTTCATTCTATTTATCATTATGATGATAGAGAGTTGTGCTATAAGTATAAAATCAATTAGCAATGTAATACCGTGTTTTTGCACATTGCAATAAGGTACTCAATTTGTGTAGTGGGGGATATGCCACGCAAGCGCGACACTTACTGTCCCAACTTCAGACATTACTTCAAAAAGATGTTGGCTCGGCATTACGCCATGTCCTGTATCGTTTCGCCGCGTCCGTCTCATCAGGGGCCCGACGATGCCCCCCTAACTCTGGACCTATACCAAATCAAAAATTGGGAATATGTGTGTGTATAGATGTGGGTTTGTACTCATACGAATCCATATCTTTATGTACATTTATATTTCCAAAGGTGAAAACTGAGCCGCGCTCAAGCTTAGGCTTATGCGGCCAGTAAGCAAATCTAGTTCTAAGGCTCACATTCGCTGTAAGATTTAATGTAAAATTGTATATTATCCACTGTATTTTATTAAATAAATAAAATAAATAAATAAATAAAAAAAATCAAGAAGATCAGTTATAGGGCTTATCAGAGACGAGCGTGCTCTCACACTGCCATTCTTGCTTGGCTAGCAAAACACATTAGCAATGCAATACCGTGTGTTTTTTTACCGTCATGCCGTGTCTTATTGCAGCGTAAAAAAACACGGTTTTACATTGCTAATGTGTGTTGCTAGCCGAGCAAGCATGGCGGAGTGAGAGCACGCTCGTTTCTGATAAGCCCTATATCTGATCTTCTTGATCTGGTATAGGTCCAGAGTTGGGTGGGCATCGTCGGGCCCCTGATGAGTCGGACGCGACGAAAAGATGCAGGCATAGTGTAATGCCGAGCCAACATCTTTTTGATAATGTCAGGAGTTGGAACAGTTCCTGTGGCACATCCCGCTTGGTGTCTCTCACTACACAAATTGTGTATAAAAACAACTATTTTCAAAAAATGAGTGTTGTTAAAAAGTTGAAGGAAATCTCACTTCGTCTCATGTCCAATTTATCCAACATCCCACTTTTAAAACACCCGAAAAATTTAGGATCTGCTTTACAGTTTGTCGCCAGATCTTGAAAGTACTGCTATAGTGATGATTTAACGATTTAATAATAATAATAAAATAATGAAATAAAATAAACATAATTACAAGATTAAAATAATTTTATATACTACGTTTTTAAATTTTATGTTGAATTGTATGTAATGTTGATAATGTAATTGTAATTGTTATATATAATGTTAGTGAAAAAAAAGAAAAAGAAATACATAGTTCCGAATTTATTTACTACACATAATAATGACAACCATGTAGAGAGCTGATCTTAAACCTATAAAAGGACAAATCTTTGTACAACGGATCTCACCAACACCGAATCTAAACCGTGCCATTGATATGCTCCTGTGTAGGGACAGTAAGAGAAGAAAAATGTTTACAAGTAAAGAAGTACAGATGCAGAAAAATTAAACCTATACCTAGGACACAAGTGTAAAGAAACCTGGGTGTCACATGTCAATTAATTTATTTCTTTGCTTACTTTTGGCTGTCATCCAATGTTTACCTCTTTAAAATATCACAAATTTAAAACCCGTCAAAATGAAGAAATACTAAGGGATATGTCAAAACAAATAAAATAACTTGCGGACGTTTTCCGAACTATCTTTCCATACAGCAAAATTTGCTGAAAACTAATTAAATTCTGCTGAAAGATGGCTAAAAGTATTAAAATAATGCATTGTTATCGTGTTCTGAGCTATTCTAAAAGTTTCAAATGTTTAGCTACTCGGAAAGTTAGTTAAAAATCGATTGCAAGATTTGTACTGGACAAACAAACAAACAAACAAGAAAGCATGCTAATAAAAACGTAGTAATAAATTGGTTTGGTTTTGGCTCGAAAAAACTTTCTTATATACGTTTATATATATCGTAAAATATATGATTAATTATTTAACTGGTAATGCTCACATTTTGGTTTTGATTTTAAATTGATAAATATCTCATAAAATCGATATTTCACAGGGAAACGACTATTATCGAAAATCGTGTTTAATTTGAATTCAATTTATATTTTCAACGTGAATCGTCGGAACTATTCATAAACAAGTAATTTTTATTTTTATTCAAGATGTTTCAGAATTTTGCGGAAGTAGTGCATCCAAATTCCATTAAATCAATTTATCTATTCGCCTATGAATGTTACTACAAATATACGTAAAACTTTAATCGCAATCGGCGCAGTATTTAGGCTTCAACGTGTCTGCACAGATGGCAGTTATTATTATTATTTTTTTTTTTTAAACACCTTTTGGAATCAGGGGACCTTAAAACTTTTTAATCCATCAATTCTTAATTATAATCCTTTTCCTTTTGTATTTTACTACGTCTATGAGAGAGATTAAATTGGACTCTTAATGATGTGGCTTCTATAATATGTATATAAATAGTATTCTATTACGTTTTACTATATTGACTTTACTATATCTATGCTATGATATTTCTCTGTTTGTTACTTTATTAATATATCTGACATTTTACTTTCAGATTAACTCTATCCTGAGGAACCGCAGACAAAGTAATCCAGAGAACCACATCCTCATTATTTCAAGGTATTTTTGTGAATTAATATTTAAAAATGTACACCAAATAATCCCTATGCTGACAAAATTGTCTTAGTATTCTTCAATAATTCCATAGTTTAAAAATTCTATAGTATTTTTTTAAAGTTTTATTTTTATTCTCTTTCTTTCAGCACAATATAGTTAATATAGCAGATAGCAACACGCTAATTTTACTCTATCGAACAATATAATAAAGTAAGAACTCTTTTGCTAAAAAAAAAAAAAATACTACTACTTCCAAAATCTTAACTTGAAACTTTAACGATCACACAGTCTCCTTCAAGTTTTGAATTATAAATAAAGCATAATTCAATAAAATATTCATATTTCCTATTTTTCCTTCAGCATTTCTCGTGAAAACTTTTTACAAACCCTCATTTTTCTTTTTATTATTATTTTACAATTTCTTGAGTTTTTAATTTTTTTTTTACTGTTATGATACTAAAATTAATTCATTATATCGTCTTTCGATTATATACTTGATAAAATATTTCTTAGTATAATAAGACATATTTATATTGATTTTCAATTTTCCTCCAGACTTACTGTAAGTTAAGCGAGACAGCCTTTTCAAAAATGAACAGAGCTCTATAGGTCTCTAATGAGACTTAGTTAATGAAGTATGTAACACAACATAAGGAAGTATGTTTCCAAAGGTACAGAGCTCTAGGTCTCTAAAGATACATAGTTAATGAAGTATGTATCACAACATAAGAAAGTACATTTCCAAATGAACAGAGCTCTAGGTCTGTATTAAGCCTTCGTTAATAAAGTCTGTAATGTACCGTAACAGAAGGAAGTATGATTCCACATTACATTAACACAGCTCCAGATCAATCATTTGTAAAATCTTTATATAAAAGAGAGAAACTGGAATCGTCATTCATAAAAATCATTTATAAACTATTCAAATTGTATCTCTAAAATATCTCCAGTCATCCAAATTTTTCAAAGTTAACCCAATTTCCAGTTAGCTTCATTTAATATTTTATTTGAGAACATCTTAAGAAAAAATAAACTTTCCGTTACTCAAAGGAAGGAAGATGTGAAGCGCTGGTATACGAGAGGAAAGACTTAAGTCTGCATTCGAAGAAAAAGAATTTAAAATAAGACTTCTACTTCATTTTACTTCTTTTTTTCTTTCTGACCACCAACGTCTTTTTTTGTAACGAAAAAATAAGAAAAGCAGAAAACTAAAGGATTGTTATTTTTAGGCTTTCCTCAGACTTGAGCTTGAATTGCCTATTTCCACTCAGTTTCCCTTGTTATGTTTCAATTATAACTTGTCCAAGGTTTTATGTATCTTTCTTTCTTTTCTTTTGTTGAAAAAAAATTGGTTAGAGATAACTTTATTTAACTATTTTTATTCAAATATTGAATGGAATAAGATAGCATGAAAAAAGTCAAATTACATTACTTTAAATTAAGAATACTGATTTATTTTAGATACGTTAAAATCAGCGTAGTAGTAAAATAATCTTTTTGTATTTTAATCAACTACAGATTTTAAAGCTGCAGTTTTTAAGCTTTAGGTATTTACCTACGAGTAAAATAATGTAACTTCTCACATTTTAGTGCTGTTTCTCCTTCTTTAGAAGGCATAATCAGGCCTAAAGGAACATTATTAGGGTTCGTAGGTCTCGAAACCCTTACTACGAGGGTGAGGTATCTGTATGTCCGTCGTACTTTGGTTCATGGTTCATATCCTCCCCGACGTTCATACTCTAGAGTCTAGAGTTGAAACTGGAAATACTGGCGCAACTCTTTGACCCATACATAGGAAAAGTATAAAGAAATTAAAATTAAAAAAAAATATGTGTAAGGCTTTAGAGGTGCTTTGTTAGAGATATCTTGCTATCTTTGTATTCTTGCTGCTAAAATATAAATAAATGTTCCTATGCGACATCAAAAGTCTTGTGTGACATTATCATTCATGAATCTTCTTATAATCTCTACGTAAAGAGGGTGATTTCACGATCGAACTATTTAACAATTTTAACAGTAATATGTATTTTAATATAACTTTTTTAATATAACTAATAAATATCCGAATTAAACTGTATAGTCTTCTACAGAAATCCATTTACTTTTATAAGGTTTTATAAAAAGTCATACATTTAAAATATCCTACATCAATTATTATAGTATGTAGGCTTCCTTATTTTAAGATAGACACTTCAAGGAAAAAAAAGTTGTGATAATTATCACTAGTGTAATATACATATAAGTGTTACGGATATTTTTGCCACTCTTTAACTTATAATTTTTAAAAATATTCTCTAGACATCTTTTAGGGCTTAAACGTAAATGTAAGTATTACAAAATAATAATAAATACTGACATTCTGGTGTTATTATTGCAGGAAGTTGGCCTATATTTAAAATTACCTAAAGCAATTGTGATAAATGTGACTTTTTAATGCGGCATTATTATTTACATTGAATTCCAATGCACGTTTCCTACTCTACAGCCATATAATAGTTTCCGAGAATCATCTTCTTAATTCCCTATATACACACCTAGAAAAATAATAAAAAAAAAATGTAACAAAACAAATTCTGTAAATAACAAATTTAAAAAACCTGTGGTTCGTGGTACGCCGGTAGGAACGTAGTTCCTTACGCTTTTCATTAAATATAAATTATAAAATCATACTGCTAAGTATACGATGCTAACTACTTATACATGACAGAGTTAAGAAAAGAGACAAAATTAAAAGCAACTAACTATTTGTACTTGGATTTTTTTTATCATTGAAGCGAGCGTCTTGAAATAAATAAGTTTTGAATATTAAGAAAATAGTTAATCATGATGAGTTGATGGTAAAAGAGGATGATTCTAGTATAGACTATTGAGGAAATAGTACTGTTCTCTAGCCCCTGAATACTACATTAATAATATTATAAAATATATCTCTTCACTACTCAAAAACTTCTACTTGTATCAGGTTGGAATTTTACATGCCTATTTCAATTGTACTTTAGACGTCATGTATGAAGTTTTATTAAAATCGTTACGCTAGAAGGTAAGATATCGGTAAAAACGTTGTTTTCTCTATTTAATGTTTAATTCAGCTTTAATAACTTTAGCGATCTTTAACACTTCATAGCGGTGCTTTGCTTTACGCTTACTGAAGCTTATTTACGCGAGCATTGCGCGTGAACACTTAGACGGATAACTTTGACTAACGAACTCGTCCTAGGCATTGGTAAAATGAACATGTGAACCAAATTTCAACTAAATTGGTCATCTTTTACTCAAGTTACCGTCATGGTTCGATTTCATGACATTCGGTTTTGTGAAGGTCGTTTTTTTTTGGATTCACTCCCGGGCTCCTGACGCCGCCCCATAACGTGCCATAAGGAACTTCGTTCCAAAAAGATCCGATAAATCGTACAAAACTTTCTCATATATACATATATTAATACTGTATTTAGTTCCCTTAATATTTCAATTAATTTATTTATAGCTTCCAAGCTTACCAAAGGTGACGGAAACAATATTTTATAGTTATGAAGATAAAAATGATTATATGCCTTTAATTTCAAAAATTCCAAAACAGAAATCTGTGTCAGACATCAGGGAACAATTTTGGTCCCGTGTCTCTCTGTCTGTCAAATTTCTCAAATGTTTGCTCAACAACATTTTGGCTCAATTTTTGCGAAACAACATATCATAAAAACTATTCGTTCGATTTGGATGGCAGGTCATAATTAGCCCATTGTTGGACCCCATTTAAGTGGTTCCCGTCGGTTCTTACCCGTTCGACAAAATAAATTACATTGTCCGTCTCTAAATAGCTAATCTATAATGGGTGGCCAGAGACTAATAAATCTAGATTTTCCGTTAGAGAATTTGTGAAACCCGACTTTTAAACCTATCTCCAAACACAAAAATTCTTTAAGACAGGAATTTCGTAAATGACTTCTTGCAATGGGCTCAAAACTTTGAGATCCTCAATATCTTTAACGCATTCTTCTCCAGAAGATATATTTCTTTCTAGAGTTTTGTTTGTGTTAATTGACTTTTTATTGGTTTAAGAAGCTGATGATTAGACTGAATAATAGATAGAACGAGATTCGTGACCATAAAAGGCTTTTCATGGTCAAAAATTACTACAAAAAAGAAACTAAATTAACTAACATATCTTATACTAACTTCTCAATAAGTACTCATTTCATTGGTACTTAAGTCATTTTTAATTACCTAGTACTAAGTATTGCTCCCGAGCTGTAAAAAGCTATGTGATCCTTTTAAGGAACGAAAATATTTTATGTCTTTGATTTCAAAAATTGCATAACAAAAATATTTTTCAGACATCAGGGAACATTTTTGGTTCCGTGTCTATCTGTCGCTCAATTTCTGCGAACCAACATATCGAAAAAACTATTTGTTCGATATTAATGACATTTGTCATAATTAGCCCATTGTTGGTCCCATATGAGATTCAACCTTCTGCGCCCAATTTTTTCTTTTCCATATGCGCATAAAAATACATTTATTTCGAGTAAATTCGAATATTTTATCTTCAAAAGTATTCATCTGATTTTTTAGGAAATTTGGATGGTTTGTCGAAAGTAGCCCACAGATAGCCCCAGATTAATTTCAACCGTCTACGCTCTTTAAATTTTTCTAAATAATACTAATACTTCAAATACTAGTAGAATATAAATGAATACTTAATTACTCGTAGAAATAACTAGTTGTACTTTCATACTCGTAGAAAAAACTAGTTTGACAAATTTAAAACAAATTAAATAAATTATAGACAATAATGGTTTCAAAATCATAGCATTATTTAAGTACGTTTTAGAACGTGAGGAAGCTATGTACCACACTAATTGGCGGACTATTTTTTAACATACATATTTATAAAGTGTTCAACCTAGTGGTTGTTTACTTTTTATTACTACGTTTTTATTAGCTTGCTTTCTTGTTTGTTTGTTTGTTTGTTTGTCCGGTACAAATCTGGCAATCGATTTCTAACTAACTTCCCGAATAGCTAGACATTTGAATCTTTTAGCATAGCTCATAACACGATGACAATGCATTATTTTAATACTTTTAGCCATCTTCAGCAGAATTTAATTGGTTTTCAGCAAATTTTGCTGTACGGAAAGTTAGTTCAAAAAAATCCGCAAGTTATTTTATTTGTTTTGACATATCCCATAGTATTTGCAATCTTCATTTTGACTGGTCTCAAATTTGTGATAGATAGACATTAAATGTCAGCAAAACAGGAAATATCGATTATATTATTTATCGATTATATTATTTATCAATTATATTATTTATATTATTTCAAATATATCGATGGCACGCTTTAGATTTGGTGTTGGGGAGATCCGTTTTACAAAGATTTGTCCTTTTATAGGTTTAAGATCAGCTCTCTAGATGGTTGTCATTTATGTGAAGTAAATAAATTCGGAACTATTTTTTTTTTTTTTTTCACTAACATTATATATTATATAACAATAACAATTATATTATCAACATTACATACGATTCAACAGAAAATTTAAAAACGTAGTATATAAAAAGTTATTTTTATCTTGAAATTTTATATTCGATTTTCTTTAAAATCAGATTAATTTTGTTAATGTCTCAGATTTATTTTTATTGATGGAACTATCGATTTTTCTCCGGTAAAACTACTAACATCGTTATATTCGTAATTAAATGGACTTCATTTTATTCTTTTTTTTACTCATAATCGTCGGGACAGTTCATGGATTTTTTTTCAGAGTTTTTGGAAATACCCTAAATTTGGAGCTATATTCTTTTTATCGATTTCGCCTCGGGGTATCTTTTTTTTTAACATCTATGCCAAATTTCATCGATATTTGCCCAGTAGTTAAGACTCCATGCGTTTATCAAAAACATATATTTATTTTTATATATATGTTTTTGAAAAAATATAGATGTAGTACATTTTTTTACACCTATATCTTCAAAAGTACTCATCTGATTGTTATGAAATTTGGATAGGTTGTCGAAAGTAGCCTGTAGATTGCCCTATATTAATTTCAACCGACGCCGACGGCGCTCTTTAAATTTTGCTAAATCATAATACTTTAATTGAAGTTTTTCTTTTGTGGACTTGGTTTTTTTATATTTTTTAAATTTTGCTAAATCATAATACTTTAATTGAAGTTTTTCTTTTATGGACTTGGACTTTCTTTTCCAAAATTCGTTTTCATTTTGATCATTTGTTTCTCTAAATTTACAGTATTTCAAAAACCTGAAGAAGCCTAGGTTCCCTAGGCGAAAGCTTGTTTTAATCAAATATAATAAGGACTTACATTCCAAAGAAACAACCAACTACTTACATAATACTTTAATTCATGTAAAAAATCAATGTATGTGCCACACTAATTGGCAGACTATTTTTTGTCTGTTTGATTGATAGATTCAGACATTGTCTTCATAAAGCAACTGTTCACCTTAGTAAATTTTGTTCGTCTTGTCTATAAAATTATTCCCTTATTTATTTTATAATTGTTCAAAAATATTTTTTTGTTAAATCAGCTAATGATACTAATCTCGTTGAAATTAAAGTTTCTGTACACTTCTACACTACTTCTGTATCACTCGCCTATATCTGAAACCGCTTTATAGCTACATTCGAAAGTTTATTTATGCATTATCTAAGCATACATATAACTGAGGTTTTCCATCACGAAGTGATACATGAGTTTCAAATAGATTTATAGAAACCACATTTACAGCGCTAAACTGTAGGAAGTGTGGTGGTCCAGGGTTGGCTTTACTAGGGATGTGTTTAACGTTGATACAACTTTATTTATCACCTAGATGTCCCTGAGGGCTGCGAATGACGTCCCTATTTATTCAGTCAAGTACTTGTCCGTGGCAATATTGTTTCAACATTTGTTAAGTCTAAAAAGCCATATTTGAAGTAGCTATCCTCTGAGTTTTCAAAACACATATCACATTAACCCCCTTTTTAGAACAGTTAAATTTTATAAAATTCCCACTATTTAAGTTTTAGTAAAGGATCTTTATATATATATATATATATATATATATATATATATATATATATATATATATATATATATATATATATATATATATATATATAATGTGGAAATCTTGATTTTTCAGTAGGAATGACTGTATTGTAGACCAATTTATCCTTCAAAAAGAACCTATTTATTATATATTTTGTATATAAACAAATAAAAATACACAGAATAAGTAATGGTATAAAAAAATTAAAATAAATCGGTTTTACAGTCTTTTGGTTATCTTTAAAAAAATAACTGTATGCATCAGGAAACAATGAACGTAATAGAAAAATAGTTTGAAACTTTATAATAATGTTCATAACGGGCCATGTATATTATACTATATATAAATTAAATCAGAGGTAAGACAATGTTGTAAAAAGGGAATTGTTCAGTTTTATATAATAGTTATGTATACTAGTATCTACTGTCTCGGCTTCGCCTGAGAGAATAATGTAGCCAACTAATTTTCTACTGTATTACATTGATTTTCAAATATAAGGGCCCCCATGCACGGTCAAAATGTTTGCGCAAACATTTTGACCGTATATGGGGCTGTTTGATGTTTGCGTAAACATGATGTTTGAAGTGTATGGCCTAAATTTGCCCGTCATCAGGTTTGCGCAAAATGTTTGATCGTGTAAGGGGGCCTAATACTTTGGTAGCGTTTTGATTCTCTAGTAAAAAGAATGTATTGGTTATCCGAATTACCAGTTCTATGATAGATCTTAAATCAATACCAAGGTTTAGAAAATCTGGCCTTACTCTTTATTAATTGTATAGCAAAAGAAAGTTATATACGGAATTGCAGCTGTTTAAATCAATCTGTTTAAATCTGTGAGGATCATCGGGATGTGGTGCGTGGCGTATAAGAGCAAGCTCTCCTATGGCCGGACCTGTTAATACAAATAAAGGTAATCCCGCTGGAAATCGAAACCGAAATGTTTACAAGCACATTTTACTATTAATAATTTTTATAAAATGTGTAATAATAAATTATTTTCATTTAGTATCACTATGAATATTAAAAACTTTTGCCCAGGTTTGTCGGAACTATTTTCTATTGGATGAACGAGTATAACCCTAAATTATGGATCTCTTCTACACTAGCTTGGTCTGTGCTGAAACACCTGTTTCCCAGATTTTCGAGTTGGATCGATCCTTAAATGATTATTTAGGATTTGAAGGCTATTGCACTAAAGGGCTTCGCTTACGTTTGTTACAAGAGAAGGGTATTCAAGGGAGAAAGGTTCTTTGAATATGGACCCTTTTCATGAGACCCAGGCTTTCTCTACAAATACATAAATTTAGATAAGATTAGATTTAATTATGGTATAGCTTAAAGGTCTGCACTATCTATGTTCCTCTTCCGTCGACCTGAGGTCCATTGCATGGAAGTTTCTCTCTGTATTAGATGTTTATCCTGTTATATAAAAATGTATCATGTTCTCACTATTTTTTTATTTTCTCATAGCGATGCGATGGTACACATTTTTTTTTTTTTTTTTTTTTAGAAATTCGATGAATTTACACGTTTTAAGTTGTATAAAGTGTTTCTTTTTTTAAATCTTGTAAGTGTTTGACTTATTTTTAATTTTATTATTTACATCAAATATACATACAATATGTATAATATAATATATATACATAAACTATATTATAAATCGTTACCCTGGAAGTAAAAGGGCTAATGTACAAAAAACAATTTGATGATATGTCCACCATTGGGTCTTATCCCTATCAGTTCTATCAGTCGAAGAAAGGTCAATTCACCCTCTGAGTTAGTGTTTATTAAAAGGTGCCAATGTGGTATATTAATTTGAAGCGAAAAGGCCACCAATGTGCACATGGTGGCCTCAATTTTGGCGATATTCGCAAAAATCTTTAAAATTATAGTTTTTTAGGGTTTTGTAGATACTTCTCAAAACCCTTATACCGAGGGTGATGTGTCCGTCCGTCCGTCGCTCTTTGGTTCATAGGGCCCGAACCGTTTAAGCGAAAGTACTGAAATTTGAAACACTGGTGCAACTTTTTGACCCAACCACAGGAAAAATATACAGAAGTTCATAATTAGATTTGCGCATGCGCAATTCGAAAAAATGTGGTAAACTCAAAAATTTATATTTTTTTAAATTTTTGAGTAGGGTATCAAATGAAAGCTGCTGAAGAGTAGGACACAAATATATATATGATTTTTTAAATGTTGCATTCCTTATTGGTTAAATAAATCAAAATATACCCAAAAAAATATACCCCAACCCCTATAGATCGGCTGGCGCTAAAATTTTGAAATAATTCATGCTAATATCTTATTGTGGGGCGATGAAAATTCCGGGAGTTCATCCCAAATTTTCAAAAATTGTTAATTTTGGGCGCGAAAAAGTGAAGTGCGCCCAAAATTTTATTTTTTTAAAATTTCGTGTTGGGTATTAAATGAAAGCTGCTGAAGAGTAGGACACAAATATATATATGCTTTTTTAAAATTTGCATTCCTTATAGGGGGAAAAAATAAAAATATACCCCAAAAAAATTTCCCCCCCCCCCAACCACTATAGATCGGCTGGTGCTAAAATTTCGAAATAATTCATACTAATACCTTATAGTGAGGCGATGATATTTCCGGGAGTTCATTCCCAGGTTTTAAAAATTACCAATTTTGTGCGCGAAAATTTGGAGTGCGCCCAAAATTTTATTTTTTAAAAATTTTGAGTTGGGTATCAAATGAAAGCTGCTGAAGAGTAGGACACAAATATATATTTGCTTTTTTAAATTTTTAAGTCAAAATATACCCCCAAAAAAATTCCCCCCCCCCAAATTTTATATAATGGCTGGTCTTAAAATTTTGAAATTATTCATGGTTACACCGTATGGTTGGGCGATGAAAATTTCCTAAAAAATGTAATTTATCTTGTCGTTATTACCTATAAAAAATATTGTGACCTCCCGGGGGATCGAACCCGGGATCCTTAGGATTGAAGAAAAAAAATCATAATTACATAACGGGTATGCTTAATCATCTACAAAACCCTAAAAAGTACTTGGACGCAAGTACTTCCCTGTGATTTTTAACTTTTATCTTTAAATTCTCAAAACCTATGTCTCTTACCTTTAATTTCCTTAAAGCACACGTAGGTAGAGTATTGAATTCTGCGTCGCATAAAACGAATCCTATCTTTCTATAACAAAATCCTTATTGATTTAAAATGTAAGCTAAATTTGAAGTTCTTCAGGAAGTAAAGCATTCATGGATGCGAGAGAGAAGATTACCTTAAGGATTCTAAGAAATGTTAATGTGTCTCTTTGAATGAAGTCGTAGAATTATAAAATGTTCCTTAATAATTAGGGAGTTATTGTAAAAAGCTATATTCTTACCATGATAAATAACCAATAGAAAAATGCAAATATTCTTAATCTACGCCTCAAATGTTTCATGAAATATGAGTAAAAAAAACAACTTTTGTGTTGTTTTTTATTAAATGGTATCAAGTAAGTTTAAAAATTAATTTTGAAGATTTTTTTTTAAAGAAAATCCCATTCAAAATGTAAGTATAGAAACTAGTGGTTTTAAAAATTATTTTTGATTTGATGTACAAAATCAAAAGCTGACACACACACACACACACACAATAATCTTTTACTACTCAATTTTTGCTTCCGAGCTTACCGAAGGTAACGGAAGCTATGTGATCGTTCTGAAGAAGCAAAAAATATTAGGTCTCCGATTTCAAAAATTCCAAGACAGAAATCCGTTTCAGACATCAGAAAACATTTTTGGTTTCGTGTCTGTCGGTCCGTCGGTCTGTCGGTCTGTCGTTCAATTTTTGCGAACCAACATATCTTAAAAACTACACGTCCGATTTTAATGAAATTTGGATTGTAGGTCATAATTAGCTCATTGTTGGTCCCATATAAGTGTTTCTCTTCCACATGTGCACAAACATACATTTATTTACACCTTTGGCTTCAAAAGTACTTATCTGATTTGTATGAAACTTTTATAGTTTATTGAAAGCAGTCCGCAGATAGCCCTAGATTAATTAGAACCGTCTGCGCTCTTTAACTTTTGCTAAATTCATACTTTAATTTATGTAAAAAATCCAAACAATTTTGACAGATTAAAAAAACGGGGGAAAAATGAGACAAATTAGACAATAATGGCTTGCAAAAGTATAAAGTGCTAGGATGCGAGGAAGCTATGTGCCACCCCAATTGGCAGTCTATTTTCCTCTGGGTAAAGAGATTTGATTCAGCCATTTTTGCGCCTAACCGGTGGTGACAGACAGACAAACATACATACAGACCGTCAGACTAGAGAAAAGTTAAGGCCGGTTCTTTATTTAAGGTTAAGGGAAAATTAAGTGGCTGTGGTTTGGTAGTATAAAATAATAATAATATATAAAAGTAATAATTATATAATCATTACTAATTTTATAATTTTATAAGAGAGACCATTTGTTATAGGAAAGAAGTTATCACTGACTGTATTTAGTATACTCAATTTTCCAACATAATTTATATACATTTATTTATTTGTGTACTTCTTTATCATTATTATCTATACTTCGATTAATTAATGCATTTTTAAATGACGGGCATTCTCCAAGCTTCTGATGTGCAGTAATGCATTTCTTATTGTTTTAATTATCGTAACTCAAATGCACTACTACTTATTTACTATATAAATGGACTTAAGAAAGAGAAAAGCAAATAAAGTATTTGTTAGGATAGGTAGAAAGTATTGTTTTTGCTGGTTTAACGCATAATGTTGTTTGAGTTAGGGACGGTAAGGGATAGAGCTGCATGAGCAGGGGGTTTTGGAATTTTCCTTGGGGCCCTTTTAAATGGAGGTTGGGTTTTGTAGGGCGCGCTGTAGGGCATCCCCACCAGTTCTAAATGTCAGTTCACTTGCAGGCATCGGTCACCTAACATCTCGCTACTTGTATACCCTGTTCATATTCGCTTCGCTCGTAAACATAACGTGTATTAAAAAAAAGTGTTTTTTCTTTTTTTTTAATTTAAATTTATATTCGATGTATTTGTTTAATAATAGATTTGACAATTTATAAAATATAACATAATCTTATTATTTTGTTTAAAATTTAAAATTCAAATAATAATAATAATAATAATAGTTAGTATTAATTTAATGAAGAATATAAGCATTAATTTATCTCTATATATAATATTTTTATTAATTGAATACACAAAACAATTTCATGATATATATATTTGTTATTAATGATGACATAAAAATAAAATCTTTATTACAATCTGAACCTTTAATCAACTAAATTTATATAATACATAAATCTGATCGTAATATTTAATGGTAATAAAGATTCAGTTGTTTAAATCTTAATAAGAATATAAGTTTACAATTTAATATATATTCTTAATTTTTAATGAACAGTAAACAGTTGTTTCTTTATGACCTTAAATGAATTAATATAATAAAATTACTCTTATTAATGAAGCATTAAAATTAATAAATCAAGTTTTATACATATGCATATTGCATATATATATATAATATATATATATATATATATATATATATATATATAGTTTTTAATTGTATATTTATGTATGGCAAATTGTTGTTTTTATAAATTTAAAATTTGAGGATCATATTTTCAACATTGGTTGATATTAAGTAATTTGGTTATTAATTTATTTTAGAAAATAACTATTTTTGACCAGTTGCTAGTCTTTGAAAGTACGTACATTTCTAGAACATATATAACTTTATTTTATTAATAATTGAAATTAAACCTTTTAGGAGTTTGCATGTCTCTTAACACGAATATTAATAGCATATTTTAATCTTTTAAATATTTTAATTTATAATTTAATTAAAGAGTTATTGGTTTGTAGTAAAAATTTAGTCGGTTACTTTTTTAAATGAGGTTGGGTGAAGTCGTAAACCATTCTTTTTACTACGTATTACGGTATTCGTTATTTGAACTTTTATGAACTGCTTTTGAAAAGACGATAAAAAAGTTTATGGCGCTATATTATATCATTTTATAATAATAATAATGGCGAAAACATAATATTTATTAATTTAGAATAGTATAATATTACTATGTGTTTTTGAAGAGTGAGTAAGTTTGCTTCTACAGAAAATAGCAAAATATTACTGATTTCAAATAAAAAAATAAAAAAAAATCATTAATATTTACGACTACGAGGTTTAAATATGAATAGTTATTGCCCTTTTTCTCAGGCCCTTTTAAGCAGAATATTTTATAAATTATTGTGATAGCATGCTATTGATAATGTCGGTTTGTCTTCTATGATGAAGGGTTTTAGAACCAAAACTACAGTATCGATTTCAATAAATATGGATATACCATATACATATTTAATGGAGTCGTATCTCGATGCAACATGGAGTAATCAATTATACCTCTACATTTTAGTATAGTACCCAAAACTATTTAAAAAATACGTGTGGTGTCGCGGGACACCCGGTAAGAACGAAGTTCCTTACATTTTTCATTAAATATAAATTATAAAATCACACTGCTAAGTACGTATACGTTGCTAACTACTTATATATGGCGGAGTTAGAATAAAAAACAAAATTAAAAGTAACTAACTGTTTTTACATAGCGGAGTTAAGGTACAATAAAAGAAAAGTATTATTTGTATCATTAAAGCAAGCTTCTTACAAAAAATATGTTTTGAATATTGAGAAAAAAGTTAATCATTATGAGTTTATTGTTACCGAGTATATAGCCTGAGGGAAAAGAACTGCTTTCTACCTACCCGGCCTACTAATTTAAAATATTATAAAATAGATTTCTTCCCTACTCAAAAACATTTTAATTAACATCTGCTTGCATTAGGTTGAAATTTTACATACCTGTTTCAATTATACTTTAGACGATGTGTAAGAAGTTTTATTAAAATCGTTACGTTAGAACGTAAGATATCGGTAAAAACGTTGTTTTCTTTATTTTAAACGTTTAGGTCCGCTTTAATAAATTTAGCGATCTTTAACTCTTCATAGCAGTGTCGGTGTTCGCTTTACTATAAAAAATTATTTTTAAAAGTTGTTTGCCTTTAAATAGATGAAGGTAGATTTTTTCTCATCCTAAAATTCCAATTTTAAATTTGAAGCTTAGTCCGCGTTGCGCATGTACGCTAGGGCGGATAACGTTGTCCAACGAACTCAGCCTGGGCATTGGTAAAATGAATATATGTGTACCAAATTTCAACTAACTCGATCATCTTTTACTCAAGTTCGTCATCGGTAGATTTCGTGACGCTTAGTTTTGTGACGGCGATTTTGTGACTGTCGTTTTTTTTGGATTCACTCCCTGGTTCCAGAACGTGCCTTAAGGAACTTCGTTCCAATTATTTCCTGATTCTAGTCGTACTCAAATTTCTCATGCCTTCGTTTTGTGAGTTTACTCGAACAACAGGTTATTACACGGGGCTCTAGTGATAATAAAGTCGAAAACGAAATGTCAAAAAAAAAAAACACCCACCTAATAATAAACTTTTTTTTCAATATCTCCATTAAATTATTAACTAAGATATTATGCGGATTTAAATTATGCATATATGAAAAAGTTTTGTTTAAGTTTGTTGGAGTGATTTTTATTTTGTATCATCTAAATTATATTTCTTCCATTATGTAGTAGGAAAGCAAAAGTCTTGAATGCGTATGTACCCAAACATTTTCAAATTGTGACAATAAGTTATAGTCTAGGACAGTGGTTCTCAACCTGTGGTACGCGTACCCCTTGGGGGTACGCAAAAATGTGTAGGGGGTACGCGGTATTTTAGAAAAAGGTTTTTTGTTTACTTTTCTGTCTTATAAATAAAACTTTTTAGTAAAATGTCAATTAAAAAATCTTGTTTGGAATTAAGATGACCTATTTACAGCTGTTTCTATGATGTAGCAATATTAGCAGTAGTTATACAACACTTCATCTAATATAAAAAGTATTTATAAAAATAAGGGGTTGTTTTTAGGGGTACCCACAGTTAATTATAAATAAAAGGGGTTACGTGTGTTGAGAAAGGCTGAGAACCGCTGGCTTGGAGATAGCGTGTAAAAAAGTGTCTGTCTAACATCAAGCTAGAATTTTGTGAATAAGTTAATCTCTTGGTGGCTTTTAAGAATGTGTGGTCGGCTAAGTTCGTCTGTGGGACTTTTGAAAAGAACAAACCGGTGTAGAGCGGCCATGTCCCCGCCCATTATGATGGACAATGTGATTTTCATGATCCTGAGTATAAAATTAGTTAGTAGACTGAAAATCAAGTTGATATTAATTTGTCACTTCATGGGTTAGTTATCCATAATTAAAGTGACAAACTAACATCAGATTTTCGGTTTACTAACTAATTTTGTACTCAGGATCATGAAAATCACATTGCCCACCATATTGGGCGGGACATGACCGATCTCCACCGGTTTGTTTTTTTCAAATGCCTATTGCTAAGCTATGCCCAGCTGACAAACTTAGCCGGACCACATATTCTTAAAAGGCACTAAAAGATTTACTTGCACACAAAATTCTAGCTTGATGACAGTCAGACACTTTTTTGCACGCTATCTCCTGGACTTTTATAATTACATAAAAAGCACTACGTTAATGGACTTGCTGTGTCTTTCTGTTGATTCAATCTTAATTATCCTTTCATAGATATTATCAATCTATATCTCCTTAGAGATAACTAAAACTAGAATAATAACTGCATTATAAAAGTAACTTATCTTATTTTGATTTAAGTTTCTTTCTATGTAAGGTCAAAGGTCATGTATAGAAATAATTTCGAATATTTGTTTGTATTTTAACCATAGATTTATGTAAGATTTTCTTTAATTTTTTTGTGGTTGGACATGTTTCTTATGATCTTATCGAGTAGATTTGCAAAGTGGCTGATCCTCTGTTCAGCAGTAACCTAATGATGTGATTAAATAAGTTAATTGATCATGCAGTTCATTTCTTGTATTGTAGGGTCTATTTAGGATTAAAAAAGGCTCACATTTATGACATGTCAACCCTTCCTTGGGCCATGCTCAAGGTAAAATCATAATTTATTAAATAAAAATATATTAACCACCAAAATTTGATTACTATACTATAACCACCAAAACTTGATTACTATACTATAATGTGTTGGTTGAAATGAAACAACATTAAAACATAAATAATATAGGTTTTCCCTGTAGATTTCGAAGGATTTAACGTACGACATTTGACTTCCTCAAATGGCATTTGAAGAAATTAATTGATACAAGCTTAATATATTTAATTCCACCTTTGGAATAAATAATATTAAACTATTAGGGAAAATAATTAATACTTTAGTTGTTTGGATCTTTAGATATGGTTGGCATTCATTTCAACTGTTATTGTTATATTTATGTCCTTTGAAAAAAATAAAAAAATACAAATAAAAGTGTAATAATAATCGTGGTATTAAGTCAGCAGTTTTGGCTTTCGTTGCCCATCTTAGAGTACTCTTAATATTAGTGAAGAAAAAATAAAGAAATATACTAAAAATGTTTTTTCTTCTTTCATTTTGCTCTAGAACATCAGGAACATTGTGCGTTTATGTATTAAGATAATTTGGGGAATAAATTAAGCTAAGAGGGTATTAGCAGGGTAGATTTTTTTTCTTTCATTTAACGAAGTGGAGATATTTTACTTTTAACTGGACGATTCTAGGGGAAAATACGAATAAATATAATTTTGCTTACACATAAATATTTCGTAAGAAGCTAATAAAAATATTTTCAGGCACAGGAAATGTAGCAACTTTAAATATTTAAATGATATATCTGACCCTTATAACCCAATTAAGATGATTGAGTGTTGGTACACTAACAGTTTTTATAGTCGAATGAAGTATTCATTTACTTTTGTAGTGTATGTCGAAACAAATGTGTGATAATATTATTAAAAGCATCGACTTTTTAGTTTATTGAAAATGTTTGGTATCGACAGATATCTTGAAGGATCATTGGTAAAAATACACCTTATCTTATGCCTTATATATCAGATGGAGTTTCCGATATTGGTTCCCTTATGGCTTTATTTTTTTCTCCAATTTAAGGAGTGGTCATTTCTAGCAGATCAACCAACGTATCTGCATCCATTCGAAGAGAGTTTTTTTTAGTCTACCGGTATTTTTTTTTGAGCTCTGCTAGTTTACAGTTATGGCTTACACAACTCCTTCAGATTTGATTGATCCTCTGCTTTTTTTCGTTTTGGGCTTTTCTTTTCTGTGATACAATCAATGATTATTGTGGCGCAAGCAGCTTCCGGTATCAGACATCTTCTCCTGAAAATTTGACAAAACAAACTGAGGTTTGCACAAGCTATTGCAACGTGTATGTACCAAGAATGTTTGCGCAAAATGATGTCGCGGAAACACAGTAGTTGCGTAAATTTTTTGATAGTGTATGGAGAGCCCTAAAGGCTTTTCCTTAATCCATCCATCTCTACCGCCTGAATCCGATTTTTCTGATTTTCCATCAAAGTCCAGAACTTCAGCTTAGGATAGTGCTCTTTCAACTATACTTTTGTCTCTCGTCTGACTGTTCTTGACAGCAGCACACTCAAGTCAATATCCATTTCACAAGCTCCTCATTGCTGGGTTGTTGAGCCTATCCTTAAAAATTTCTACGGCTTCGATTATTCCTTCATCTACGATAATATATATCGCTTCCCTTTTCTCCAACTTAGTCTTTTGTCATCTTCAGTGCCTAACAAAGAAATTGTTTGATTTACAGAATAAGTAAATCAAATATATTTTCACTTGTTGAATTGAAACCCTATTATAGCTTAATTGCCTTTAAATCAGCTTATTTACTTGCTTACTAGGTCTAACATAATTCAACCAAACAGTCATTGTTCCATTCTTGTAAGTGCTGAAAAACCCTTCTTCAAAAGATTGCAATATGTTAAACCATTTGGTGGGTTTACAAGAATACGTTGTAATCAACATGCTTTAGCCAAATTATGGATTCAGGACAAGATATGCGTCCTTGATCCTCACCTTCTTGATTTAAAAAAAAAAAAATCGGGTACGTGGTACCTGGGAACTTTTCCTCACTTCGGAGGCCACTCATTATCATTTTTCATAAAAGGAATTATACATTATTTTTATTTTTATTTTATTATTTATTTAATTATTTGAATTTTGGTGGTATTTTGACAGATCTAAACAAACTCAAGTATCCCACTAATTAATAATTATGTTCACTTATAACTTTGAAACTAATTAATGGAATGTTGTCGGTTTTTTTTATATTTGTTCCTTATTTTTTACCAGTTCCAACGATATGCTCTATGTTAAAAACGTATTCATACTTTTTGTATTATTAACCGTCAAAGTTTCAAAATTCAAAAATCGATTACTTCAAAACGACAGCCTTGTAAAAATGACAGGTTGTAAAAGTATATATAAAATCATTAAAGTATACAAATAGGACACGAGGAAGCTATGTGTCACACTAATTAGCACTATTTTTAAAAATTATTGCTATGTAGATTTTCGATTGTTATTAATTAATTGCATTGGCATAAAAAAAAATATATAATCTGAAAGTTTGAGCTTTCTAGGTAGTCTAAAAGTGGGTAAAAATCTTTACAACAAAAACGTGTACCTCACAAACAAGTATAAAATTAAATAATAGCTTGTAAACTAATATTATTTACTTGATATTGGCTCTGTGGCGCGCCAATAAAATTTATTAGATACTTAGAATACGGATATTTTAATTTTCTTTTTCTCATCAGCCCGAGAACAAGTCTAGTCTAAAAATGAAGTGTTTTTAAAATCAAAACGACGTTTTAGTTCGTTCTTGACGTTTTCAGCAGTGTTCCCACTATCTATACACCACTTTGCCACATTGAAAGAAGTGGTAATTGAATATTTACATACATTGTGTTTACGTTCCCAGTGTTTACTAAGGTACGTCGATTCTACCTGTAAAAACCCATTACGTTTACTTATAAATAAATGGATTTTTTTTGTACTTGTTTATAAGAAAGCTTCTGAAACTCAGAAGAGTTTCAGTTCAGAGTTTAAGAATATTAATTGTTTTTATACATTTTTATATATTTACAAATAAGAGCTTTGTGAGATTAAATTTAAACTTGATTAAAAAATTATTAGTATGTATATATGTACTACCTAATAATAAAAGGAATGTTTGTATTTAACAGTTTATTATTCGTTATAATGTAAATGAATGATATATATTGCAGTCGTAATTAGTTTGTTTGAAGGCTTTGGAACGAAACTATTTAGTAATTACATTTAATTGCTTATCCTACATGATAATTAAATTATACAATATGTTATCAGGACTAAATAACCCCAGATGAGTGCGGGGTGAAGGTGATACCGTGAGTTCGCCCTGCTCTCTCAATTGGCGCAAAGTCAACCAGGTTATTCAAATCCCAGGTATGCGATTGGTTGTCTGAAGAGAGAGATCCGAACCAATCAGGTTCAAGCTTTTTCCCACGTTCCTATATAAGGAGCGCAAAATCGAAGCTAAGACACACCGCATGCTCCGAAAGCTAAACAGCTCCACCAAGCAAGAAGCCACGATAGCCAGAGAGCGGCTCCGGCCCCTCTGGCAAACAGTCAGACAACAGTGAAGCCAATCAACCACAGTCATTTACTCTTCTCCATCTCTCTCTTCAGGCTCCCACTCCATCCTGGGACCTCGGCCTCTCGAGAACCTACAATCTCAACTCTGCTTCTTTGTTGTCTTCACCTTCCCATCTCTCTACTCTTCGGGTGCAGTCCTTTCCGCTGTGAATAGCTCCCTTGCGCTGTCTCTAAGGAATTTCTAGCGCTTGGAAGGGAAACCGACCTTGCGCTGTCCTTGGAGAATTTAGCGCTTGGGATCTGTTGGCAGTGGAAGGAGAGTTTGTCTGGCGGCTTACTGCGCTGGCCTAGCGGCATTAGCGAGGTAAGTCACAGGGAACTCCCCCTGCATCCCGAAGAATCTCTAAACGGTCCTTTTCAGGACCACCGCAAGTTTGTTTCGCCGCAGATACATCGCGACCCACTTTCGCGCCGTATCATTTGGCGCCCAACGTGGGGCCTACGACTGTGATCTAGGCCTTCGGCACAACCCACCATCTACCGTCAAGCTAGTCATCTTCTTCACAACTTCTTTTTCTGGCTTTTCAATAAAAGCCAGTGGCGCCCAACTCTTCTCTTTTAACCTTTCTCCAAGATTTCATCCTCTTCATGCCTAATATCAACGTTTTCTTCTACCACAACACCGATCTCCTTCTCTGTTACAACCACTCTAGCAGCCCATCACAGCCAGCGTTCTCTCTTTATCCTGCTGTACCGCCACCAGCATCTGCCATGACGCCACTGCCTGCTCTCGCGTCACCACTTTTCCCCTCTCGCTACAGCAGCCTGTCCTGCGATGCAACAGCCGCCTGCCAGCCGTCGCAGCAGCCTGTCCCGCCACCGAACAGCAGCCGCGTCCGCCGCCTAAGCCTGCCTCACGTGGCAACAGCTGCCTGCCGACGCTGCAGCCTGTTCCGCCGTCGCAACAGCCGCCTGCCTGTCTCCCTCGCCACAGCCGCCTGCCTGCCGACCCAGCAGCCTGTCCTGCGATGCAACAGCCGCCTGCCAGCCGTCGCAGCAGCCTGTCCTGCCACCGAACAGCAGCCGCGTCCGCCGCCTAAGCCTGACCTCACGTGGCAACAGCTGCCTGCCGACGCTGCAGCCTGTTCCGCCGTCGCAACAGCCGCCTGCCTGCCGTCGCAGCAGCCTGTGGTCCCCAAACAGCACGTGACCGCTGGGCAGCACGTGGTCCTACTGAGCAGTATGTGGGGTTCCCTGGACAGCATGTGATCTTCTCCGACGCCGCCGGACTCAGTAACGTAAATCATCACCCAGCTTATTGATCCTCTTGCCTGTAATATAATATAAAATTTGTTCTCTTTTTCTTATTTTAAGTCTCATCACTGTAAATGAGCATTTTCCATGTATAATATTGTAACTCTCCGTCTTTTGTATTTTATCAGAATGTTAATAAACTTGTTTTCAGGGAGGTTTGAGGAGTGTAGTCTGTTCGACTTTGCGTCAAAAGTAGGGGGGAATTGATACCGTGAGTTCGCCCTGCTCTCTCAATTGGCGCAAAGTCAACCAGGTTATTCAAATCCCAGGTATGCGATTGGTTGTCTGAAGAGAGAGATCCGAACCAATCAGGTTCAAGCTTTTTCCCACGTTCCTATATAAGGAGCGCAAAATCGAAGCTAAGACACACCGCATGCTCCGAAAGCTAAACAGCTCCACCAAGCAAGAAGCCACGATAGCCAGAGAGCGGCTCCGGCCCCTCTGGCAAACAGTCAGACAACAGTGAAGCCAATCAACCACAGTCATTTACTCTTCTCCATCTCTCTCTTCAGGCTCCCACTCCATCCTGGGACCTCGGCCTCTCGAGAACCTACAATCTCAACTCTGCTTCTTTGTTGTCTTCACCTTCCCATCTCTCTACTCTTCGGGTGCAGTCCTTTCCGCTGTGAATAGCTCCCTTGCGCTGTCTCTAAGGAATTTCTAGCGCTTGGAAGGGAAACCGACCTTGCGCTGTCCTTGGAGAATTTAGCGCTTGGGATCTGTTGGCAGTGGAAGGAGAGTTTGTCTGGCGGCTTACTGCGCTGGCCTAGCGGCATTAGCGAGGTAAGTCACAGGGAACTCCCCCTGCATCCCGAAGAATCTCTAAACGGTCCTTTTCAGGACCACCGCAAGTTTGTTTCGCCGCAGATACATCGCGACCCACTTTCGCGCCGTATCAAAGGCTAGTATTCACACACTCACAAACTCATATTGTGAACTCATACTGTGAATAGCCAAACTTTATTTAGTATTTTACATTTAAGATTTTTTCTCTCTCTTTTATTTGTTTGCCACAACTATAAAAATTAATTATAACAAGCAGCTTATCCCACTTAAAGTAATTACAGCACAGTTACAACTCAGATTCGGAGACCCCACCCAGTGGTAGTGGTGGTACTCCAATAATTTTGATTACAAAGTATTAGTCTCTAAGATGGTCACTGGGCCATTTTCTCTTTAGGCGTCGCCTCGGATTACCAGGAATATAAGGAGAGGATAAGTTCTGGACGAGAGGATTAGGATGATGGATGAGTTTGGCGTGGAAGGACTTGTAACGGATGCTAGGATATGGACATAGGGAACATTTAGGTCGTTATGTATTATACGGTTGGCCACGTAGGAGGGAGCATTACAATATTTTTCGTAGAATTATGGATAGCATGGATTGGATCTTGTAAGAATTTGATGGCTTGGACGATCCCCACAGTTTAAGTCCGTATGTCCAAATAGGTTATATAATTAGAATATAGACAGTTAGTTTGTTCGTTAGTGATAAATTAGATCTGTTCTCCAAAAGTCTGAGTAAAGTCTTGTATCGTCGCTTCACGTCTGTTCGTTTTAGTTTTGTATGTAAATGGTGAGGTTTAGACGGTTTCGGAATCATTATTATCTAGGAGTTTTGTCATTGGGAAAGGAAATAAGTAGTTCTAAGGACTGCATTAATAAAATATAGGTAAGGAATAGTGTAGCTTTTTTGGAAAGTTGTTTTAGGATGTTTGTTGTAATTAGGTCATGCCCTGGGGCTTTATTGTTCGGAAGGGAATAATGTGCACAATATCAGATGGATGGAAAGCAGGAGCAGGAGGTGTCAACATTTAAGATTGAGCAATATTTATAAATTAAAAATATGTTATATTTTATTAAATAATCAATGTAAAATTTGTTTTTATCCAATATTTTTCCGTATATATTGCTTATAATCTTATGTTATAGACAATTTTATTTTAGTACATTCTTTTATTTTAAAGAATATATTATTGACAGAGTTTTGTACTGTCAGAATATTTTCTACTGTACCGGTAAGACGAGTAGGACTGTAAAATAGATAGGACCATTGCAGGAGATTGGATAGTGATTTTAATTAATAGTCTGACCTAAGTTGTTTCAATTTGAACTGTGCAATAGCAGCAGTTCAAATAGATGCACTTTTGGTAGTGTGACGTATTTCTCTATTCCTTACTTTACTGAATGTATACGGAATCGTGATCGTACTAATGCACAAATTGTTTTTATGACTCAAAGTTCAGAAATTCCTGGACGAAACTCCGTTTCAGACACTCGATTGATTTCAATAAAATTTGAATGGTAGCCCATTGTTGGTCTCAACGTTCCGCATGCATATATTTTGTTGCTAAGTATAATGTGTACATTTATACAAACATGTATTTACATCTATATCTTTATATCTTTTTTAAGAAATTTGATTAGGATTTGGAACATACTACAACATAGTCCACAGATGGTCTCCTTTTAATCTTAACCGTCTGCGTTCATTAAATTTTGCTAAATTGATGCTTTTAATTGAGGTATAGAAAAATAACAGAATTAACAAAAGGGAGAATTTATATATATATATATAATTATATATATCATTATATATATAATTATATATATATATATATATATATATATATATATATATATATATATATATATATATATATATATATATTATTTCATATTGCGCGATTTTAGTTGATCATTATTAGTGAACTGATACAATTTTATTTACTAAGAATAACTACACTATAAGCCCTTACAACTATTAACTTACACTATAAGACCTTAAAACTATTAACTTACGCTATAAGACCTTACAACTATTAACTTACCCTATAAGACCTTAAAACTATTAACTTACGCGCTATAAGACCTTACAACTATTAACTTAAACTATAAGCCCTTACAACTATTAAGCTATCATCAAATGTTAATTATTCTTCCATCTTGTCTCATTAATTTTTTTAACCAAATCTAACTTCACTTAACTGTCAGTGGTTATAGTTGCTTATTATATTTTGAATTTTACTGCCAACATTACTCCTCATAAAAGTGGAAATTTATTGATTTATCGGTTAATGCAAACGATTATTTTATTGTTACCTGGAACATGTCTCTCTTCCAAATTTAAATTACTGATTTTGAAGTAGGGCATATATATATTTATTACAGGGTTGTCCCCATAAATAAAAGCTAACATTAATAAAATAAAATCACAGGGAAGTACTTGCGTCCAAGTACTTTTTAGGGATTTGTAGATGATTAAGCATACCCGTTATGAAATAATGATTTATTTTTTTCGATCTCAAGGGTCCCGGGTTCAATCCCCCGGGGGGTCACACTGTTTTTCATCGGTAATAACGAAAATATAAATGACATTCTTTACGAAATTTTCATCGCCCCACAATAAGGTATTAGCATGAATTATTTCTAAATTTTAAAACCGGCCGTTATATAGTTGTTTTTTTTGGGGGGGGGGATTTTTTTTTGGTATATTTTGAGTTATAAAACCAATAAAGAATGAACAATTTAAAAAAGCAAATATATATTTGTATCCTACTCTTTAGCAGCTTTCATTTAATACCCAACCTAAAAATTTAAAAAAAATAAAATTTTGGACGCACTTCAAATTTTTGCGCACAAAATTAGTAATTTTTATAAACTGGGAATGAACTCCCGGAATTTTCATCGCTCCACAATAAGGTATTAGCATGAATTATTTCAAAATTTTAGGACCTGCCGTTATATAGTGGTTAAGGGGGGGGGATTTTTTTTTTGGGTATATTTTGATTTTTTTACCCAATAAGGAATGCAACATTTAAAAAAGCATATATATATTTGCGTCCTACTCTTCAGCAGCTTTCATCTGATACCCCACTCGAAAATTAAAATAAATATAAATTTTTGAGTTTACCCCATTTGTGCGAATTGCGCATATTTAATTTTGAACTTCTGTATATTCTTCCTGTGGTTGGGTCAAAAAGTTGCACCAGTGTTTCAAATTTCAGCAGTTTCGCTTATGGTTCGGGCCCTATGAACCAAAGAGCGACGGACAGACGGACACATCACCCTCGGCATAAGGGTTTTGAGATGTATCTACAAAACCCTAAAAAGCTAAACCCATAAATAAAATAAAATTCGTAACTGGATCTTATAAAGGGAGGAAATCTATTTGCTTATCACTTCATTTAGACCCAATTCTAGAATTTTTTTTTATCGGAATTATTAATAAAAACCTTCCTTTCAACCTAAAAATGTATACCTTTTTGCTTTCATAGCTAATTACTGTTAAAATTCATTGGCACTTGAAATTAATCTGGACAATGTCTTTTATTAATTTAACAACGACAAGGAACACTTGATTATCGAACCTATTCAAAGTTTATTCATGTAATTCTCATGGTTATCGAACATATAAGAGGATTTACTGACCCTTAAAAAAATTGAACAATTTCAGGGATAAGATTCTACAGACAGGAAAAAAAGAGAAATCATTCGACCGCTATATCCGGTAGAATTTCAGTTTACGGAAGAACCAAACAATTATTTATTATGCTGTTGTGTTGAGAACATTTCTTCCCCCTTTCTAAATATATTTTATATTCTGTTATTTAGTTTATTACAAAGAATTTCTCAACAAAAATATGTTATCCTGATTGGTCATCATCAGTGCCTCCCATGTGGGATTTAACTATTTTACGAATACATTTTATATTTCTTTAAATATTTAAAATAATTTTTTTGTTTAAAATCCAATAATGTATGTGTAACCGAAATTTCGTTCACTAGTTTTACCTACTTTAACAATGTATGAATTAAATTTGAATTTATTTGGAATAGGCTTGGCGCTATTAATATTTCTTAAATTAATTACTTATGGAGATATATGCTTGTATTATTTTACTATACATATTACATTTATCTTTTATAGCTATTCATTTAGTGCTTTAACTGGTTTTATTTTTGAATAAATTTTGAAAAAAAATTAATAATATCAATCGTTCTATCAAATGATTTATCGAAATTCCTATTCCATAATGATAATATGATTTTGGTGGAGCTCCAAATATGTGGGAGTCTATATCCATTTTACAATTGATAGTTTCTTAATTTGTCACCGTCACTATTCTCTCGAGGCTCTAGTTAGGGTAACCTGGTCTTTAAGTGCGAATTTAAGTGTGTTCTCTTAAAAAACTGATTTCCAATTTTGCTTAATGTGTTCTTGTGAATGCCTAGATAATAGTTATTTCGTTAATGATATTGACAGTGGTATAGAATCCTTGAATGACTTAATTTTACGATTAAAACGTTAACGCTTAACCATCTCTGTTAATAGTATATATCAGTAGACACGATATGGTTCCACAATCGTGATTTATTGAGAACTAGAGAGATCCTGTCTGCTGTACCTTTGATGTAGAGTGCTCCTTTTGTTTGTTTCTCATTCTTTTTTTGGGGGACCCTTATCTTTTTATGATGGTGGATAGCTCATGCTATTGAATGCTGGTGGTTTTGAAAAGAAAAGTAATGAATAAAGCGGTGTTGTTGCTTCGATGTCTTCCTTAATTATTCTTAACTAACTTTTAAGATGCCTTTAGCAAAAAGGACTTTCCCCCTTCGTATCATGGGTTCCATTGTAAAACCTAGACTGTTAATTTCTCAGTTTTGAATAAATATAACAAATTGACAATACTAATTATAATCCATGGATGAAGCCATCATAAATACCTAGGTTATCTGGTAAAACCGTGAAACGTGGGACTTCACAGTTTTAAACTCGAAGATCTTTAATTTTCTTGTTAGTTGTTAGAACAATTTTTTTTTTAAATAATAAATTGTTCTTTTTGTTAGAGGGCGAAGTAATTATCCACTATTTTTTTCTGTTTTTTCTAAATATTTACTCTATAACTATTTAAAAAAAAACCTAAATAAACCTTATCTTATAAAAAAAAACACATACAAAAATAATAATATTTATTTTTAAAAATAAAAATATTTATTTTTACAGTGGGAGATAATAATATATAATTCTTTATAGTTACGATTATTTAAAAATACATACATTTTATTAGTCCTTACAATATATAATATCATAATAAATAGAAATATATAGCTTAGAGTCTTAATATTAATTTAAATTGTAATATGTGCCAATTGATTAAAGATTTTAATATTAAAGTAATAGTGTTTATTAGATAAAATTAAAAACATTAAGTCTTAAGTAACTAAAACACATTTTCTATATATTAGCATATAAATTCCCTAAAGAAAAAAAATTTCAATGACGTCATATGATACTAAGGTGTTAAAAAAGTTCGGACAGTATAACATAAAAATGTTAATGGATATCGCGTTTCGTTTACCGTGCTGATCAAAATATTCAGGACCATTAATTGGAAGGGAAACCAGCAGAATGATCAACTTATGCCTCTTTATCATCGCACTTCAGCAAGGTATTTTAATGAATAATTCAATATTAAAGTATGGTATTAATTTTATATATATATATATGTGTGTGTGTGTGTATATGTATTGTAGTTTATGATTCATTGTTGGTGTATTTACTTAGTTTGGGGATATTTATCCCTTTGCACATTTTTTTTTAATATTTGGGCACTGGCGGATGTATAGCTAGTGTAGTGGTATGACTTTGTTTGTTTAATGTAATTGTGTCGGGATTTGAGCATTCGGCTATCAGCCATATAATACAAATTTTCATTTTCTTAAAAATAATGTTTTATTCAAGAGTTGTGCATATAGTCCAGTCAAAGAAGGAAATTTGCGAGAGTAAATTAAATTGGAAAGTTTTGATATTTGGCATAGTTGTTTATTGATGTCTGAAAATTAATATATCAAAAGTTCTAAAGGGGATTTTTGACCACCATGTTATGAAATAGGTTCTATTCTTCGATGATTTGGATTAGGTTTACCAAAAAAGGAAATGACACCTATTTTCCAAAATATGACCATATTTCCCTCTGTATTTTCAGGACTTTTGTTCATTTTGAAGGATCATTAAACAACTATGCCAAGTATCAAAACTTTCCGATTTAGTTCCTCATAAATATGCCAATATCAGAGATTGGGCTAATTGGATGTTGAGAGATGAACAAAATAAATAATAATAATTAAAAAAATAAATTAATGAAAATACAAGTCGAATGCTCCATAAAAATATTTATTTTTGTTAGGGAATTTTTGCATGTAAAATATATATATTATATATTTTTCTATATACGATTATAAGTACGTATAAAGAAAGTTTTCATTTTGCCCATTAGATCACTCTTGGTTTTGCTTGTACCGATTTATTGTACAGGTTTAATTCTTTTTTTTTAACAAGCTTTTGGATTAGTTGTGCTTTTACAAATTTAAATTTTGCTTCTACCAATTGTAATTTTGGCTTGGATTTGCTCCTACTCCTACCCATTGTAATTTTGTTTCTTCTTATTAAAATTTTAGCTCAGTTTTAGAGCTACAAAATTTAGCTTTATGTCCAGTAATCTTTTATTAGCAAAGTTTCCTTAAGAACTCGAACTGATTAAAACTGTTATTTATTATTATTACATTTTTTTTTACATCCTGAAACATCATTAAGTTATTACAGGACGGGAGATTCGGCCACTTCACTCATTTACTCGATGTGATCATCAGTGAAAACATTTCTCATTTCTCTGGGATTCGAACGCACAAGAAATGTCAATGTTTTACCTAGGTTTCAGGCATATAGTGAAGCGTGGTCACCACTTGGCAACGCCAGTCCCTAACTGTTATTTAAAAACTAATATTAATTTTTTCATAATATATTTAAAAATGTATGCAGTTTAGAAATTCAAGAGCCTTTTGAATCCTTGGTGCAACCCCAAAGTTTAATATCGTATGGTCACGTGGGCTTAAATATGGTGTTAAAAATGAGTAATTTGTTATGCATGTTGATTTTAGACAATAATTAAGTATTTTTATTTTACTTCGACGTAAATTTTATAGCTTGAAATATAACTTGCCAAAATAATTATTGGAAATTATATTCAACAATTTAATTTTTTTAATAATATTAAATCACCCTTAAATATTTTTACTGTATAAATAGTAAGAATATTGGATTACTACATTAACAATGTAATGCCGTATTTTTCAGTAGTGTTAGAACATGGTCCATTGGATGGTTTAGGCAGAATTTTATGTGGCGTTTGTTCTTTCAATGTTGATATGTTTGATGAAATCAACTTATATCATTGTCCAACATTTGTGTTTTGAGGACACACGTCCTCCTTCGACTCAAACATTTTAAAAAACTATTCTAAACCACTAACAGTATTTAAGTTTGAAAATTTTAATTTTATTTACTTAACTTCACATGTTTGTCTGGGACAAATCTTGTAGCCTAAATTTGACCTATTTCCCGACTACCTAAAAATGCTGAAACATGCACAGATTATGTTTTTTGATGACAATACAATAATCAGTTATTAGGTTTACCAAGTTATTAGTGTAAGTGTTCGATAAATCAATAAATTTTCGATAAATTTGGCGGTAAAATTATTTTAAAAAATTGGAAAACAAACTCGATCATTGAAGTTATTTCCATTTAATTCATTTAATTTTAAACCGCAAAGATTTCGCTGTAGAGTAGAGCAAGTTCGGTTATAAGCCTGTTTCACTCAACTTGGGGCTACCTCTACCGCCTCCGAGACACTCCTCCCTTCTTATAGACTCTCTCCCTACCATCTCTGCGCCTCTATCTCCGGTTTTACTGGACCGATTTTCCCCACACTTTTACTGTAATTACTCTTATATTATAGGTCTCTACAAGAAGTCATTACTTTAACTATTTTAAACACATCAATTAATAGCAATCGCCTTGAAATTGGCCTCAGGTGGCTGTCAGTTTGTATTAAACGATAAATCAATAAATTTACAGATATAAGGATTTCAAGAACGACGACCATTGGCAGCTAAGTGAAGTTAGGACACATTACATGCTTTGATGTGACGAAGACTAAACGGAAAAAATAATATTACATTTAAATAAATGAAAACTCGCTTTTATAAAATTTGCTCTAAAAACAAGATTTTAAAAAAAAAAAAAAAAAAAAAATTAACAGCCATAGTACTAAAAAGTAAGTTAGCTAAAAAGTTTAGTTTCGCACAAGATAAACGCACGGTGTGCTATATAGTTTTGCCAAAAACTATTTGTCTATTTTTCTGTAAGCTGTGATTATCGTTATTTGCACCTATGCTCAATTTCTCTATTTAAAATAATTGGTCATCAGAACTCTTTCGGGGCAATTTAAAAAAAAAAAACACAAAATACACGAGTTTAATATTTTATACCAGACTGTATCTAGATTATGAACTTACCTCTTTCCGTGTATTTATTACTAAATCAATTTTTTAGATAGATTTTTAGAATAGAAACAAGTTATTGTGAAATTAATTATTTTTGACGTTCATTCCAATTTACAAAATTGGCTTCTTCAAGGGCTTAATTTGTTTTAAATTATTAATTTGAGACAGCTTTACTAAATACTTAGATTGATGTCGTTACAATTTCTCAAGCCCCCCCCCCCCTCTAATCTCCTTAATGACCCTGCAGCTCGGCATCTTGCACTATGCTGATCAATAAAGGAGCTATTGACGAACAGTTTTGCTTCCGAGCTTGTATAACGAGAGCATTGTGTTCATTATGATTAACATTTTTTTTTTAATTAGTTTTATATTAGTTTCTAAAATCAAAATTTCCTCGTCGTGAATTTTTGATCTCAAGTCTGTCTGGCGGTTTGGCCACCTATATTTTATAATTGAATTTGAATGGTTGAATTTGAACATTTTCCAACAGTTGACTCCATATGAATTTATACCTAAATGTTAATATAATATAAATTAACTAATATAATATCACTATTAATTAATATATATGTTTACAAACATTGCTTTCTCTTCTGGATGTGCACACACTTTTATGTTTTATCAACATCTATATCTTTAAAAGTAATCATTCGATTTCGAAGAAATTCAGATGGTTTGTCGAAAGTTGCATTCAGATGATCCTATATTAATTTCAACCTTCTGCGCAATTCACTTTTGAATACAAATAATTTTGACCCTAATGGGAATTAAAATCTTAGAATTTAGTAAAACATACCTATCTTCTTTAACATCTCTGATTTGTATAACTTTATTTAGTTACGCTGCATTTCGTCCAGTGACACAATACTAGGAAAGCTTTGTACCTTAAAAATTGGCAGACTTTTTCAATAATAATAAATTTCGAGGGATGTGGTCATAATTATTAATGATAATTTTAAATCCTTATTTTTACTGTATTGTGAAATTGGCAGGATATTTCAAGGAAATTGTAGTAATAATATCGCATGGGACTCATTGGAGCCAAAGATTAGTCGTTGTAACGCCTTTATTCTATCTCGAATTACCCCTCTAATAAATTTTCTTATTCATGGCAACATTTTCTTCAGATATTAAATAAAATAATCTTTAAGTTTCACACTCTAAAGATTTTCCGTTATTTAAATATGACAATATTTTCACAATAAAAAAAAAGAGAAGTACCATAAGAATCAAAGATTACTCTTAGGTGCCTAAATTTGGTTATACATGTTGCGGTATATCTAACCGGTAAACCAGACTGTGTGTGCTATCAACACATAACTGTATAGTTATAGTCGACTTAAAGGTCCATCTTTTCATTACTTCAGACTGCTCAATATTTAAATATTCTGATTGCTATTTTTAGTTAAAAGTTAGATCTAAAAAAATTAGATATAATTTAAATATAAATTCAACTTTTAAGTTTTGGGTAGTATTCATACTACGGAACGTTTCAATTTTAATTTAAATCCAATTATAATTACTATTTACAAGGGGAGACAGACAGAGAAAAATAGACTTCAGCGCCGGGACTCGAACCACGGACCTCCCTATATTTAAATATAGTGTATTATATTTATACCCCTTATTTGCTTCCGAGCATATTGAAGATAAAAATATAAAACTGCGACAAGATAAGCTGCGCAAAAAAACAAAAAAAAAAACAATTTTGACAGATTTAAAGAAAAGAAGGATAATAAATAAAAGACAATTATGGGTTTTACATAAATATCATCTTTAAAGTATACGAAATAGGAAACTATGTGCCAATCTAATTGGCAGAATTTGTATACATATCTACATTACTGTTTAGTTCCACCGATAGAGCCGTTCTCTTTAATACCAGACACAGCATAATGTTAAAAATTTGACTATTCGGTTTTATTGATCTCTAAATACTTATTTCTTTATTTCATCTGCTAAACAACCTGGAAGTGGTAAGGCAACTCAATTTGATTTTGCCTCATGTAATTTTTTTCTCGATATAATTTTCATTCATGTTTTTCCTGCTATCTATGCGTTGGTAAGGGTTTTGAAGCGGAGGAAACCGAATTTTCGCCCTTTGCCTGTTTTTCCAATATACCGTTTTGAGAGGATGGTGAACTCCGACAGTATACTGAGTTCGGGTGGATATGACTGGGAATATGGCTGGTAAGGAGAAAAGCAAAGTCTTGTCCCTTATTTGCAAGTGAAATTTTCATCTATTTTCCTCCTACACCGATACCCGTATTCAACAGATATGAAAATCGTTTCTCTTTAGAGAAAAACTGTTGAATGAGTGTCGGAACGAAAAAAAATGTTTGCTTGAATAAAAAATGCTAATTTAGCAATATATGATTGTTTTCCTTTTTAGGCCAATTTACTTCTGAAAATAGTTTAACTACTTTGAACCTTACATGGTATGTAAAATGCCTAAATAACTTATATAACTTATAGGAGAGAAAGTGTATCGAATCTCGTTTTTAAAAAATAAACCAAACTAGATTATTCTTACCAAACCTCCTATTTCTTCTGTACGTTGGATATTATATACCCAGGGGTCACCAACTAATCTTATTAAAGGTCTACATTAGAAAAACGGGTGCCTTTCCCGGTCCATCAAATTAAAATATATGTGGTATAAAATAATATCTCTGGAATCAAAGTTTAGGCGAAATCAATAAATGAAATGAACACTAATGATTTAATCCTAAAAATTGGGTACTAAAAAAATAAAATTACAAAATCTAGAATAACACAGTTAGTCTTTAGTGAGAAAAAGTGCGTCTTGCTGTCTACTATCTTGCTATCTTCATGTTCACGTGATAATGTTCGTTGGTGAGCCGGGATCTGAATTTGTTCTTGATATAATTTATCTTCGAAAAATTGACTCGCAGTCGTATATGAAGCCAAACATCGTTCGTTTCCTAACTATCAATAATTCAATATCAAGAGTTTATTTTTTACATAATTTCTTCCAAAGTGGAATCTAGTTTGCAGCAGAGGGTTTTTTTGTTGTTTTTTTTATAAATAATTTTCTGGTAGAACAAAAGATCAAATTTTCAGATTTAATAATTTTCCATTTTTTAACAAAGATGCAATACAACTATTGTTTGGTCACCACCATGTTGTAAGGTGAACTTTTATGTTTCAAAATACACCGTTATCTCTTGTTAGTATCTAGACAACGGTAAAATCAGGGTCGGACTGAGAAGAAATTTCGACCCAGGAGTTTCTCCATCAGACCGGCCCTCACGTCACGCCTTGAATTGGCCAAGGGACCGGCCTATTTTAGGCTTTAACTTAGACCGGCCCACCGGGAAAACTCCCGAACTCCCTTATAGCAAGTCCGACCCTGGGTAAAATTGTCAATGGCTCTTCGCAAAGTTTTCCGCTGATCTCGTTTAAGTATACCAAACATCAATTACATCTTATTTCATCTAATATTAAAGAATAAACTTCAACAGTAGATAGGCCTTATTTCAACTGCTTGTGATTTTCCTCTGCGCGGCCATTCAGTATTTCCCATGCAATGTTGCATCTGTTTTCAACTTCAACCTTTCTTCTTCTTTAATCCGAATCAAAAAGGGTAGGTAGCGCGTTGCAAATAAAAAGCCAACTACACACCACTAGGTTCACACCTGATTTAAATTTGAAAAAATATCATTTTTTTATATAAGAAAGTTCTGTTCGAATTAGTGGGACCCATTTTTTCTTATTCGTTTTAAACTTAGAGCTACCAAATAACATTTTCCATTCGTAAATAAATTTTTTTGGAATGTAAAAAATGCATGTGTGATAAAAGAGCTAAACAGAGAGGTAAAATCAGGTTTCATTAATGATTTTATTTTCTCCTCTACTATTGAGACTAATGAAACCTGGCAGAGAGTGGCTATGGAGCACAAAGAGAAGAAACGAATCCCAACTCCCTTTTCTCTACTAACCCCAAAGTGTCAGAGTCCATTACAGTACAAACACTCTGACCAAAAGCTTAACTAGAATTTTGGGTTCCCCTTCTCCTTTTGTGAAATTGCTTTAGAGATGCCCTTAAATATTATTTTGGTTTACCTTGAAGGAATTCTTTAAAATTAAAAAAAGAATAACTTATTATACTTATATTATGAGCTTACTGATATTACTCTTTAATCTGTGCCTGTTGTGAAATTTGTGATAATTTATTGTAAATTATTACAGAGCAAATAATAGCTCGAGATTTTAACAGATGACCTTGTAAATGTTAAAATCTCTCAGAGAAAACACTAATAATTGTTGTAATACAAATTCAAACATACATATTAAAATATATAGATATATATATATATATATAAGTCAACGTATGCGTTTATTTGCGTATGTTATTTATAGGCTCTTCTGTTCTTTAAGAAATCTTGAGCCAATTTGGTACAAATATTTGTCATCTCCCAGGTAAAAATACTGGCATAGTTTCATCCCCGAATAGTCACTCATTTTCAAAATGATATTTTACTTTTAAGGCCAAATTCTTCCTAATTACTACTGTTAAACTTGGTATCACGAAGTTTGCTACAAAGCTTGCTTTAATGAAGTAGATCTCAGCTATGAAAGGATTTATTTTATAGGCCATTTTGATTCAAGATGGTGGTCGTAGTTGCTATATCTACACTATTTGGTCAACAACCTTGCAATTTGGAAATAAGTCACTTCTTTTGTCAAAAACTTTTCTTTAATAGAATTTTTCAATCTGCGTTTTAAATTAAATTCAAGATGGATTTCATATGTATGATTTTTTTTTTTTTTGCTTAACTACATCTGGGAAACTGAAGAAGCTAGGATCACTAAAAGAGCGTTAGGAAGTTTTCTTTGATAAACTATTGGTCCGCTAACCTGGGATTTTTTTCTGCTATTGTTATTCAAGATGGCGGATAATTTTGTGTCATTTTGCTACATCATTAAAACCATTTGAACTACCACTTGAAATTTGAAAATCAGTAATTTATTATGACATGAACATGTAGTATAAAGGAATTTCGCAATTTAGATCTTGTATTCAAGATGGCGGCTATAATTATTTTTAAAAGCTAAATCCCTTCACTATTCTTTTCAAATTTCAGAAGTCTTAACATGAGACTAGCTAAACTTTAAAGTATGTTTCCTGATCATTTTCCCGTCCGCTAAGCAAGGTTTTTTGACCGGTATTTTAATTAAAGATACCGCATATTTTGACAAGGACCTTAAAACTTATTATCACATAAAGATGTCATTGAAAATAATTTTTTGTCGGAGAAAAGAATACTTATAGCTTCCGAGCTTACCGATGATCACGGAAGCTATGTGAACTATCTGAATAACGAATATTTTTGTCTCCGCTTTAAAAAATTCCAAGACAGAAATCCGTTTCAGACATCAGGGATCATTTTTGGTTCTGTGTCTGTCAGTCTGTCTGTCGGTCGGTCTGTCGTTCAATTTTTGCGAACCAATATATTTTAAAAACTACTTGTCTGATTTTTATGAAATTTGTGTGGTCAGCCTTCAATAGCCCTAGATTAATTATAACCGCCTGCGCTCTTTAAATTTTGACAAATTGATATTGTACTTTAATTCATATAAAAAATCAAAACACCTTTGAAATATTTCAAAAACTGGGAAAATTAAATACATTTGACAATAATAGGCTGTAAAAGCATAAAATCATTTAAGTGCCACACTAATTGGCAGACTATTATTAATAATTATAATTAAATAGAATTTTATACTTTGGTTCCCACCTTACCGAATGTAACGGAATCATTGTAATTTTATTAATTTGCTTGAACATTTTTTTATATCTCCGAATTCAAAAATTCCAAGACAACATTTTTGGTCTCCTGCCAAACTTTCGATGTCGTACGTCATTTTTGCGAACCAGCATATCTTTAATTCAATTCATCTGATTTTAATGAAATTTGGATGTAAAGTTATAATAAACCTACTGTTGGTCCCACGCAAAACTATTTTGAACATTTATCTATATTAATTTAGAGTACAAATCTGATTTTGTTAAAAAAAACGATGGTTTGTCGAATGTAGCCCACAGATGGTACTTTGTTTATTTCAATTGTCTGTGCTCATTATATTTTGCTTAATTGATAAAAAAATAATAAAATTATTTAATTGATTCAAAATAAACAGAGGGGAAAAATAATAAATTATACAATAATGGGTTATAAAAGCATAATATCATTAAATATGCGATAGGGCGTGAGAAAGATAAGTGTCACACTAATTGGCAGAATATTTATTTAATTGCTTATTTTTGGAACGATGTTCCTTATGGCCCGTTACACCGTGCAGTCCGGGAGTGAATCCGAAAAAAACGACGGTCACAAAACCGACCGTCTCAAAACCTACCGTCCCAAAAACAACCGTCACGAAATCGACCGATGACGATAACTTGAGTAAAAGATGACCGAGTTAGTTGAAAATTGATACACATGTTCAATTTACCAATGCCCAGGATGACTTCGTTAGACAACGTTATCTGCCCAAGCGTTCGCGCACAACGCTCGCGTAAACGTTAACTTCAAATGTAAAATTGGAATTTTAGGACGGGGAAACATTCTAACTTCATCTATTCAATGAGATAAATAACTTTGATTAATAATTTTTTTATTAAAACTTACACAGACTCCGCTATGAAGTGATAAAGATCGCTAAATTTATTAAAGCGGACCTAAATCTTTAAAATAAAGAAAACAACGTTTTTACCGATATCTTACGTTCTAACGCAACGATTTTAATAAAACTTCATGCACATTGTCTGAAGTAAAATTGGAACAGGCATGTCACATTTCAACCTGATAAATCGGAAGTTTTTGAGTAGGGATGTGATATATTTTTTAACATTTTAAATTAGTTGGCCGGGTAGGTAGAGAACAGTTCTATTTCCTACCTACTACAACCACATACTCTTCAACTATAAACTCAACATGATAAACTTTTTTTTATCAATATTCCATACATATTATTGCAAGAATCTTGCTTCAATGATTAAAAATAATGATTTTCTTTTAATTTTGCCTTTACTCCGCCATGCCAGTACAAACAGTTAAGGCCCCCATTGTGTATGGAAACAACATTTTGCGCATCATGATGTTTGCGCAAACGTGATGTTCATTTTTACAGCAATATAATTTTAAAATTTATGTTTTCGTTTCTTGTAAAATATCTCTAGATTTTTTGTGTTGTAAAATAAACATTGACAGTTATAGTTTCTTCTTATTTATTTTCTCTTCCAGTTAAATCATTTTTATTCAGTTCAGATATCAAAATCTACTTTTCAAAAGTACAATTGAATTTATTTCTTACAAAATAATATGAAGTAGCATTTCAGCTATTATTATCGAGGACTGTGCTCTTTCACTTCATATGAATAAGCCTCATTATTATCAAAATCAATAATTTCTAATAATGTTAGAATGAGCCCTCAGGATGAATTCTGAAAATTAATTACTAGACCGAAAACTCTCTCTTCCATGTGAAATTCCCATTAAATTTGATTGAAAAATTAATTCGGGCTTTTCATTTTGGTTCATGCTTGTTGACTAATTATATATTTAATACGGAAACAAACTCTGCCCTTCTTGTATATATCCTCATATTACCTCTGTCTCTCTCTCTCTCACTCTTTCTCTCTCTCTCTCTCTCTCTCTCTCTCTCTCTCTCTCTCTCTCTCTCTCTCTCTCTCTCTCTCTCTCTCTCTCTCTCTCTCTCTCTCTCTCTCTCTCTCTCTCTCTCTCTCTCTCTCTCTCTCTTCGTATCATTCAAACTTAATTTTGAAACGTCGATGATACCTAATTTCAATATTTTGATTTTTATTAGTTACTTTAATAAACCAAGGTCATGAGTCCAATTAAATTTGCTTGTGAGGTTTCTATACAAATACATTTTTATAAAATACGAGGTACGACAAGAGAGTAGGTTAAGTTTTAATTGAATTAGACTTTTTAAAACTTGTCTTTGAATAAACATTTTTTGTTTCTTATGATAAATAAATTTAGATTTATAATTAATTAAAAAAAATAAAGTTGTTTCTGAGTTCACTAAAGGTAGCAGAAACTTTGTGATAATAATTGTCGAGAACTACGTTTTAGACACCAGGGAACTCAGTCTGTCTGTCGTTCGATTTTAACATTTTGATGGATTTACACGTTTTGAGGTCTCTTGAGTCCAAGAAAGTGGTTTTTAAAAAATGTCTGTCCGTCTGTGCACGCGCGTAGAGCCTAAACTACAAGGCCGATTTTGATACATGATCAGAAAAACCATACCCCGAGGCGAAATCGAGAAATAAATTTGATTTCCAATTTTGGGGGCGCTACCCCTCAAAAACTCTGAAAAAATGTGAAAAAAATTATTTCTCGAAAACGGTTCCGACTATTTTGATTAAAAAATTCTAAAATGTATAGTCCATTTAAATACGAATCTAACGGTACAATCCGTTTTCCCGGGAAAAATCTAGTTCCTGAGAAAATAGCTTTAAACGCGGACAGAGAGAGGTTCGATTCCTCGTAGAGGTAAAGTTATTCTTATGATTATCATGATACAATTTTTATGAACTCGTGTATGAGAAAGTTTGTTTGAGTTGTCTCGGACCGATTTTTTTCTTTTGCGCCCGTTAGTTTCTATACCACTTGTCCACAAACTTGTTTTTAATAACACGTATAGGTATCTTTTAAAAGTATCCATTCGATATTTAAGCAATTTGATTGCTTGTCGAAAGTAGCGTATTGATACCTATACTACAGTACCGCCCTATTAATTTCAACCGTCTTCGCACCTTAAATTTTGCTAAATTGATAATAATATTCGTGTAAAAACAGAAACAATTTTGACAAATTTTTAAAGTAGTCCACCAATTTGTGTGGCACATAGCTTCTTCCCTTTTTATTATTGGACGAATAATCTCATGCGATTTGGATTGGTTTCTATACCTAGTGGGGTCAAACTAGTGTGCGCAAACGGTTAAAATTGATGTGACTATCTCTTGGCTACATTTAACCAATTGTACAAATTTATTCTTAATTAGATGAGGGCTTTTAAAGCAGTGGCGTAACTAAAGAATCCGGCGCCCCCTGCAACTTTACCTTCTTTGTTGGTACCATCTTTGGGGCAGATAGAGTGGGGTCGATAAAATAATATGTTCAATAAACTCAATGCTGCGTTTTTTTTATTAAAACATTTAATTTTTAAGTAATAATATATAATAAAAGACAGACGATAGAATCCCAACTTTTTTACCACGTAGCGTAGACCACTTGCCGATTTCTTTATTTTCCATAGAATCCCTGTGTGCCTAACATTGAATATTGTTGTTTTAAAAGCTGACGCAGTGCTCACTGTAATAGGGTTTTTGTAGAATGGACAATTATAAAAAATCGGTTTGATAAATCGAACAAAACTTTCTGTAATTTATATTGATAATTTATTTAAATCCTATAATATTGCATTTAATTGTTTTATTTTAAAACATATTTAAAATATATATATATATATATATATATATATATATATATATATATATATATATATATATATATATATGCTTTCGATGTTTAATGTAATCCAATTTATTTTTATTATAATATCACGAAAACTAGATTATTCTTTGAAAAAAGACATATCTTTAGATTCGTATTTATATGGACTATATTTTAGAAGTATTTAATAAAAATCGTCGGAACCGTTTTAATATAAAGTTTGTTTTCACCTATTTTCAGAGATTTTTGAGATTTGCGCCCATAAATTTAGATCTTAATTATTCGATTTCACTTCAGGGTATAATTTCTCTGAACATGTGCGCCAAATGTCATCGAAATTGGCCCTGATTTTAGGCTCCACACTTCTGGACTGACTATAGACCGTAGACAGATGTTTTTTAAAGCTAAAATTCATATAATTATTTTGCCTAGGGGCATGATTTTTCTGATCATGTATTCCTAATTTCACTGAAATCACTATTTTCCATTCAGGGAATCTCAAATCGTGTAAATCCATTAAAATCTCAATATTGAAGTAGTATTTGAATTTTTCATGTTTTACCGCCTTTTTCTTTTGTATATATATATATTTTTTTGTCACTGTGAGTTGTAGTTGTCCACTTTTTTTATGTTGTTGTTTTTTTATATCCGTATTTTTCTTTTCCCTTACAAAATAGATGTTTCGCGCCATTACAATACTTTTTGTTTATAAGAGATTTCAGACATGACAATATTGAAATTAAATAACATATTTTCCATAAAATCATCTCTAATAAGTTCTACACCAGCTGCAAGGATATGTTTTTCTTTTACAACATTTTTTTGTTCACCCACTTAGAGTTAGAGGAATATTTGGAAGTTTTTGGTGTCGTTTTGAAGCATATTAGTTGGGCCAACTTTTCTTAACCTTTTTCCCATTTCTCTTAATGAGGAAACATCAGAGTCATAGTGACTTGTGATTTGTAGTGGCAAAAAGTTCTTTAAAAATCCATTTTTTGTTAGTTAGTTTTGAACTATAAATCATAACATTCTCAACTCTGATTTACACTTATTTACGCTATTCTCGAAACAATTGTTCATTAAAAATAATTCGTACTACAGACATATATACATATATATATATATATATATATATATATATATATATATATATATATATATATATATATATATATATATATATATATAAATGAATAAATTCTCGACCGTAAATATAAACAGAAACAAACAAAACTCAGGTTTCGGTCACAAAAATCGTCACTATGTTACAATCCCGACGTTTCGGCTTTTACTTAAAACCTTCAGGGGCCTAAAAAACAAACGAAATACAAAAAAAACCCATGAAACAAACACTCATGACTATCAAAACGGAAAAAACTAAGAAGCTACTACACAATAAATATTAACCAAAGACCTAAACTCACCGTAAAACATCTAAACAACGACTGAAAAATTTTCACGCGTCAACACCTATATATACGAAGAAAAACCACAGCCTCCTTAATAAGAATACATACTTTTTTTTTTTTTTATTTTGTTTATTACGAAGACTGTTATTATTATTAAAAAACAAAAAAAAAAAAAAAAAAAAAATGTATGTTTTTTATCAAGGAGGCTGTGGTTTTACTCCGTATATATAGGTGTTGACGCGTGATAATTTTTCAGTCGTTGTTTAGATGTTATACGGTGAGTTTAGGTCTCGGGTTAATATTTATTGTGTAGTAGCTTCTTAGTTTTTTCCGTTTTGATAGTCATAAGTATTTGTTTCATGGGTTTTTGTATTTCGTTTGTTTTTTTAGGCCCCTGAAGGTTTTAAGTTAAAACCGAAACGTCGGGATTGTAACATAGTGACGATTTTTGTGACCGAATATATATATATATATATATATATATATATATATATATATATATATATATATATATATATATTATCATTGGTTCCTAAATTATCTTTGGCTCCCCCGCCCCCCGCGACGTAGGGATGGCGGGGGCACTATTTACGCCACTGTTGTGTTAAGATGTAGCTGTTAATAAAAGCACGAAATACAGTCACGAATTCAAACTGACAAACAGTCAAATTGGAAGACAGAAAAAAGGTCAAAAATGTTTCCTGATTCAACAAAGAAAGCTCAGGGAAAAATTTGCATTAATCCTATTCTATTCATCCAATAAAATAGGACGAAAAAAAGCTATGTGCCAAATTAATTAGCAGAAATCTTATTATTTAACATTATTATTACAGATTAAATTAAATAATCTTTCCTCTTAGCTCTCGTTATTGTTTAGGTATTTGCCATTGTGGAGTTTCCGTATCCCCTTCTTAGAAAGATCCCGTTTACAATAACCCTCATTTAGTATCTTCATTTGTCAAGCAAAAAGCACAGACTTTTTAAAAACTTATTTTATTTGAATTTGATGAAGATCACAAAAGAAATCAATTTGAGCACAGGAAAAAAATGGATTAAAAATAATACATTCCGTAGCGACGCACGGGAATCCAGCTAATAATTAATATAAATTACCAAAAAAGGAATAATGAAAAGAATTATCAATTAAAGAATTGGACAAAGCCACAATTAATTGCTTAGATTGTGTCTTTGTTCTAAAGTAATACTAATAATTCTATTAATATTGAATTAGGAGTATAAATAAGGAAAGGATAAGAATTATTGAAGTTTTATTAATTTTGGCTCTTAATAAGGAATAATTAATCTCTTTTAGAAACTCTTCTTGTTTATAAATCAGTGTTAAAAAGGTCCCTCTCCTAACTCTTTTAACATCATCAATTATCTTAAATCTTAAATTTACAACTTATTCTCTCTTTTTTTCAACAATTGGTGCAAAAAAAAAAAAAAAAAAAAAAAAAAAAAAACTTTCTTTTCTCTGAATCTTTACCTGTTATATTAAATTTTTTTACTGGGGTTATAACAGAATTCACTAATATCTAAGACGGGTAAGAGAGCTAAGAACAGAAATAATTTAGAAGTAAGGAGAGGTAAAATGGATTCTAATAAATTATTCAAAAAAGAAAGCTCAGGGAAAAATTTGCATTAATCCTATTAACTTCTGAAGGGAAACTAGTAGATAGTTCTCTACTAAAATTAAAGAAAAAAATATGGTCTTGAAAAGACCAGGAAAATGACATAGAATTACTTATTTATAAATCCTTTGAAAAAAAGTAGGTTTAATACTTAATAAAGAGAAAAAATAGGCTGCAATGGTAAGAAACGAAATGCCGAGAGTAGTTTGGATTGAAAGAAGATGCTCAGAAACGGGTTGTGCCTTGTAAAATGCGTTAGGAGGCAAGTTAAGAAGGATCATTAGCTTTAAAAGTGAATACTAAAGAGGAGTAGATGGGCTACTGAACCTATCTCAGAGAGGGTTTCTTTCAATCTCCTTACACTAGAATGAAAGCAAGCACTCAACTCCTAGCTCTGACATAGTTACTAGGGAAATCTTACCATTATTATGTAATTGAGTGTGTCTATTTCATTTGGATTTTTGGAAACATTGCAACAATAGGGGAATTTTAAAATGGAATTATGGTGCTAAAACAATATGACACTATAGTCCGAGACATTTTATTTCAAAATATTGAAAATTTTACAGTTAATTCAATGATATTAAAAGGCTTGTAGTTATTTTACCATTCATGATTCACCTCATCATCCAAAATACCAAAATAGATAAAAGTAGTTAAATTTAATTTCCTATAAAATAATATTATATTCTTTTTAAAAAATAATATAAACACAATGTTATATAAAACATGTACTAAATTGAGCTTGCTTTAACCTATAGAGAAATCTTTGCTGTTAAAAATCAAATTATTTTAACTGAACTATAACCTTACCTACAGCAGAAGTGTCAGTTTTTGGGGCTTTCCTACATTTATGTGTTTGGGTTATTACACAAAACGTAACTGAAAGTTTACAATTTTTGTGTTCGGTTCTTTCGGGGATAAGATGCTTTAACGACCTCCAGGCACAGTCAGACAACGCAAGAAATTATAAGTGTCAGTTTGGTTTTTTGTAAAAATTGGGCATACATGTTCAGAAAAATCATACCCCAAGACGAAATCGAAAAATAAATTTAAGCTCCAATTTGATGGCGCTACCCCCAAAAATTCTGAAAAAATTATTTTCGAAAACGGTTCCGACGATTTTGATTAAAAAAATTCTAAAATGTAGTCCATTTAAATACGACTCTAACGATATAAGCCTTTTCCCGGGAAAAATCTAGTTCCTGAGAAAATAGCGTTAATCGCGGACGGAGAGAGGCCGGGTTCGATTCTCTGCCAAGGAGAAGTTATTTTTAAATTTTGATTAAATGTTCAATAATAATTAAATAAACCATTAAATGTTCAATGAGAGTCAGATGCTAGAGCTTAAGGACTCAGTTTAAGGAAAAATGTAATCAAATGTACCTACTAAAACTAATAAATGGAAAACACTGGGCTAAGTAATTATGAACTTATATATAAAAAACATTGTCTCAGTTTTCTCGCATCTATTTTTATTTTATTTGGATTAGGAGAGAAAACAATTAAAAAAGACCAGTCATGCACCATGACTTAATGAGCGAATTTTCAAAGAAATCTGCATATTATTGGCTTATGATAATATAGGAAAATTTTGGTTTAGAATTTGAAAGGGTGAAAAAAACAATTTGGGACACAGGGGTACGGGGTACAAAAGTCAAAATAGTATATACTCTTCAAGATGCATGTCGTTGGAAAGCTCTTTTAGAGTACGTAATTGTTGTTATGTACACTTTTGTAATATTTTATATAAGAGGGGGGTAAAATTTAAAAAAAAAACAACCTTTTTTATGCTATTTTTGACCCTAAATTGTCAAAATTTGATCCTAAATTGTCAAAATTTGATCCTAAATTGTCAAAATTTGACTCCAAAAATTCTGGCCAACAAACTCATCCTTTATTGTAATATAATTGACATTTTAACATTTGTTTGGATTTTTTAAGTGCATCCTAGCGTGAGATTTCGTCTGGAGTGACACATACATATATACATACAGACATACATACATCATACATGTATAAAAAAAGTGTTACATTTCAGGAATCGATTAAGAATGGTCTAAAACGGTGTAACCAAGAACCAACCCGAAATGCGATTAGCTCGGCTATACTTAACTAAAACAATACCTGATAAGGTATTGTCTAAGGTCTAGGGGTGTAATTTACTAGGGTACCATAATATCTAACTGCCTACTCAGTACCTCCACGCACATTATTATCGTTTTGCTACTATAAATTTTATTTTGCAATTTGTAAAAAAAAAAAAAGTTGAGGGCGTCATCGGCCGCCCCCTGAGTTTGGCCGCCACAGGCGGCCGCCTGCCCCGCCTGTGCGTAGTACCGGCGCTGGCGGCTGGCGTGTAACATAAGTGAGTATCAAGGAATCATAGTCATGACATGAATGTGAAGAGGAAAAATTTTTTTCTGGGGTGCCTTGTATGATACAATGAGTAAATTATTGGATACAGTAAAAGAAGGTAATAACAATTAAAGATTTTGTCTCAATGATCTAAAATTAGATTAAACTATTCTATTTGCTGAAAGTCCTGAAATACTCATTACAAAGTTACACGGTTCGAAATTTTCAATTAATTAGTTGCATTTGATATTAATGGCATTGTTGTGACAAGATAATAATCAAATGATTTGCATGCTTATCTAGAATAGATAGCAACACTATTTCAATTAATCTATAGATTTTGCTTTAAGTTTGGTACTTCTATAAATTTGAACTTATATTAATTCTCTAGCGGATGATTACAATTAAGGCTGGTACTGAGTAAAAGTAAAAAATAGAACTGTTTCGTTGGAAAGTTGGTCCAAAGGCCCCCATACACAGTCTAAATGACTTTGACTGTGTATGGGGCTGATTGATGTTTGCGCAAACATGATGTTTGACTTGGCCTAAATTTGCCCGACATCAGGTTTGCGCAAACATGATGTTTGCGCAAAATGTTTGATCGTTCGGGGGCCTTTATACAAATACTTTTCTATCGGCTGTACTATAGATGATGCATTACTAAAGCCCAATCCTGCATTAAAACATTGAATAAAATTAGAGTGATCCAATCATTTTTAACTAAGTTTAGGAACGTCAAAATTTTAAAACGAAACCATTTCAGTTTTTTTTGTCCATCTCTTCTTACCTCTACTCCCCCAAAGTATTTTTTTCATATGAATTCTGCATATTTATTATTACGTAAGAATGAGTTAACAATAAATGTATATTTTAAATTCCAACTGAGATATAGATCTTTGTTTGTCAACTTTAAATACGATAGTTTTTTATACTTTTTTTTAGCTGTTTTAAAACAATTACTCTACTAAAATAAAGTCCAAAATATACTGCAGTTAAACTTACCTTTATCCTGTTACATTGCGCAGTATATTATTTGTTATTTTATATAGTATTATATAAATATCTTGTATTCTCTCTCCACTTTATACTCTTCTTAACAAAATTGTTTATTCTATATGTTATGCATTTTAACATAGGAAAGATGAAGCTACTTGGAAACTAATACACTGCATCTTGCATAATATTGTACTTCCTCAACTATATATTACAGTTTTCTGCAGTATAAATCTTTTCACGTCCTTGCGAAATCTCTTGTTTCACATTTACGCTATATTTCTTATTGTGTGTAGAACAAACTAAGTTAAATTCCTGGAATACCCTATACTTCTAATATTACATTGAATACTAAAGTTTTCTAATACACAGGAGTATTTAGATTGTTTAGAAGTTCTTCATAACCTTTGAATTACCTTCCCTACGCTAGTACCCAACTCCTTTTTTCCTTTCTCGCCTAAAAATAGGATAACCTGAGCTTCTAAGTATCCAATTTCTATTATTCATTAATGACCTTTATTCACTATGATCCATTCAATATTCTTATATCACCTTCTGGTTCACTCAAGTAAAGCATAACGATATTTCAGCAATACATTTTCCATAGTAGCCAGGAAAATATTATCGCCCGAGCATTAATGCTCTAAGTTTTTAGTTTAATGTCTTCAGTTCCGGATATAAGAAATGATATTAGTTCAATTACTAGTACTTGAAAAGAATGTTTATAGCTTCATCTATAAAATTTAAATTGTTTTTGGAGACTATGTTTTTTTTTTTAACTTTTATAAAAACTTTCTTGCTAGAGGTCGACCAAGAAGTCATGGAAATGTGAGGAGTGCGCTAGTGTTGTCATGTACAGTCAGTTTTTGATATAATAGACCACGGTCAAAAAACACAGTGTTGTTCTTTTGTTATTGATAATTTTATTTTTGATAACTTCTATATTTTTTTAATATTTTATGCAAAAGGCAACACTGTACCTGATAAAAAATCACTAATAATGTACGATAATATCTTTATATTATTATTCATAATACTATTCTTTCAATTTAAATCGATTTTCTTCTTTCATAATCTATTATTTCTTCCTCTTTATTTCTGAGTTATTTGGATTTAGGACAGGTGTGACTATAATTCGTATTGTATAAAAATAAACAAAACAGGAAACCTAACAGATTGGAAACCTTCTTGTTGTTGTTATTCGTGAGATTTGACGTAACTGCGCATGTCATACAAACTAGAAATGGGTATTGTCTTAGCACCCGACTGTACTGACTTCGGCACTACTCGGAAGTTCCGATTTTAAACGAAGTTAAGCTTTCCGTTTCTCCCGTGTTCATGACTTCTTGGTCGACCTCTAGTAGTATTATAAGAAGAAAAACTATTATAATTTATAAAGCATATTTTGTGCTAACTTTTTAAAAATTCATAAGCAATTACGGTTGTCTTTTAAGAATTCCTTATGCGACCTCTTTTGAAATTTTAGTTACGGCTTTATTAGCCTGAGTAAGATGAAAGAATTATTGCTTTTCCTTTTTTCCTCTTGAAAAATAAGATTAAGAAGTTGAGTTAATTGGATTGTAAGCCTAAAGTTGCTCTATTATTTCTTACCAAGGCTGTTAATGATTTACAACAGGATTAGTTTTGAGATAGTTTGTTAAATCTTCTATTAACTACATATCATATTGTAGAACAATCAGCCAAAAAGATAATAATCTTATATGTTCTCTCTTACTTAACTTTTATTTGACAACAAACTTAAAAGTAAAATTAGCTTTTAATATATAATATACCCTTGCGATTATTTTACTTCTTATTCGATAAGTAATATATCTATTTAATTAAATCTGTAAGAACTAAGCACTAAGTTCGCAAGAATAAGACGAGAGCTTCTTTTTCCGTTGGAATCAAAACCACTTTCCAAAATAAACTATATTTTTCTCTTTTACAAAACTTGACATTCATAAACAAAACAATTACCTTGACAACAAAAAATAAATAAAACAAAAATAATAATACAATTAAATAAATACCCCAAATCCAACACACTCCCACCTAAATTAACTTCCAAGTTAATTTACTCTAAGTCATGCGTCTCTGGAACCATCTCCAAAGGGTATATCTTCCTCAGGGGACGAAGTACCTCCCCCTTAGCCGTCCGCAGCCGAACCACTCTTACGTGGCCATCTCGACCAGGGATTAACTCCTTTACTCTTGCAAGTGGCCATGAGATCCTCTTCTTTGACTCATCTTCAACAAGCACCAAATCTCCCACGATAAGCTTTCTCCTTTCTCCCTTTATTTTAGGACCATGTACTAATTGCCTTAAGTACTCTGATCGAAACCTTCGTCGAAACTGTTCTCGCAGAAGTTGCCTCCTCTTGGCACGCCGATTCAACATATGCGAATCCACAATGTCGCATTCAGGAAGCCCAGATTCTTTCGGTTCTTGTAAAAATGTATTTGGTGTGAGAGGTGAGAGGTCTGTAGGATCTTCGGAAACGTAAGTTAAGGGTCTGTTGTTTATAACCGATTCACAATCGCACAGCACAGATAGCATCTCCTCGTAACTTAGACTCGCTCTACCAAGGATCTTCCTAAGCAATGCTTTCATAACTCTAACTAATCGCTCCCACGTGAACCTACGTTACTAACACTAAATCCTGATTTTGCTAATTCGATTTGCTCTTCCGCTTCTACTTCGTTCTTTAAAAACCTCATCAAGCTTTCGAGCCTTCTATTAGATAGAGATTCTTTAGTACTTTCATTAATTGAAGCACTGACTCCACTTCTCTGCCATACTCGCAAAATTTCTTCTGTCAAACTGGATTCAATAAGGGACAACAACACAGCTGCAAACTTGTTATTGTTGATGCCTAGTGATTCTAGTGATCTTAAGTGGGATTCCAATCGATCATACAACGAGACAAGATTTTGATCTTTCACTTTTCCCAAAGCGTTTTGAAGGACTAGCTCCAACAATTCTCCGATGTAGACTTCTATCAGTAAGTCATCCCTTCCATAACAAGCCTTCAATGCCTCAATAACTTTAGGGAAGTTCTCCGCAGTAGGCGGGTAACTTTCCACTAACTCACGAGCCTTCGACTTTATTACAGTAGCCTGAAGTAGGCACTGAAACTTATCTTCAGGTCTTAGGTTCGAGTCATCATTAATTACTGAGAAAAGCGACCCAAATGGTAAATACTCAATTAACTCTCCAGTGAACTTTTTCAACTCTATTTTTGTTAAACGGCATTTTGGTCCTGAAGTTACTGAATTTTGAGAAAATACTATTGCATTGGATTGTTTTAATTTTGAATTATTAACAAAAATCTCTTCGCCTAAAAGAATTTTCACTCCGGCAAATTTAGCTATATAAACATCAGATTCATCAAAATTTTGAAGAAGCTCCTCTTCACTACACTTCGCCTCAAGCATGGCTTCTATTATCCTATCTTCTACTTCATTTAATTTATTATAGCATCCTTTTAATACTAAAAATTGCAGTTTGATTAAATTCTGCTCTCCATTATTCTGAATTAAATTTTCAATATTTGTTACCTGCCTTGTCACTGAAGCTCTCAAAGTTGACCGCAATACTTTAAGCTGGTCCATGTCTATTCTTGGAGTCACGGTCGCCACAAAAAATGTAAGAACTAAGCACTAAGTTCGCAAGAATAAGACGAGAGCTTCTTTTTCCGTTGGAATCAAAACCACTTTCCAAAATAAACTATATTTTTCTCTTTTACAAAACTTGACATTCATAAACAAAACAATTACCTTGACAACAAAAAATAAATAAAACAAAAATAATAATACAATTAAATAAATACCCCAAATCCAACAAAATCTATAATTTTATTTGTAACTATCCGGATGCTCGACCTCAGCAACGGAACGTTTATAATTTTTATTGTTTTAAAAAATAATAAAATTTATGTGTATCAACAATAATCGTCAAGAAATTTTAAAATGATTGCATGTTAGAAATATTAAACATTTTGCCGATTAACCGCAATATAAGCAAGCACCGTGGATCTTCAGAATTTTTTATTTTTTATTTTTTTTGTGGTTGGCCTGTTTAGATTTTTTGTTTTTTGTTTAGAAGACGATTTTTTTAATTTTCTCCTCTGAATAGCTATATTTCGCCCTTCAAATATGGCCCTCTTCAGATTATTATATTTACAATTTAAAGTTAAAAATCTTCAAGATACTTTGCAATCAAGGTTTTTAAGCCATAAATAATCATAACATAATCACACCCTTTTAACATTCCTAATTTTAAATTTGTAGTCGAATTTTGATGTATCTCGCTAATGAAAAACCTTATCTCAACGATAAGATTGAATCAATTTTTTTAATTCCCATAATTTTTACTATTTATTTTACCACTAAGAGTTTGATATGACAATACGTCACTGTCTTAAGACTGCAAGGGAACGGGGGTCGACACTCGTACCATAAGCTCACGCCACTAATATTCAACCTAGAGACATGAAAATTTGTATGCGTATAGCTTAAGAAAAGCCATAGGGTTGTTAGTTTTTGTTTTTTTCGTATCGCATAGGTTTTTGTTTTTTTCGTTTAGGAACGTGGAGTGGTAATTTCACAGTGTGTCCTTTTGGGAAATATGCTTCTAATTTACCTGACACTTGTTTTGTTTGTTATACATATGTACAACAAACAAAAATATTTTTGGACATAGAAAGATTCGAAAAGAAAACGTGAGGTAGCGTATTTTTCTGCCTAATCGTATTTATTTACAAATTATTGTTAATAAATACACCTACAGTCAACATTTCTTTACAAAAACCACAAAAAAGAAGTGGATTTTCCTTTGTAAATAACAGATTTGTAATAAGATGCTAATAACAACATCTTATGGCCGCTTGTATATAAAGTAGATAAATAAATGACTGCTCCTTGAATATATATTATATTGACAATATTTTTAGAATTTTTTTTTTTCTTTAATTATTAAAAAATTCCAGGGAAGACTGTTAGTTATATAATCTGTTTTAACAACTATCAAAGACAAGTCAAATGGAAAATAAGAGATGTAATCGATTTACATCTCTTCTTAATTAATGATTAATACATTAATCAAACGTTTATCTTTAAAATAAAATATTATAATCTATTACAAATTATCTAATTGAGGCTCACCGCAGCCACCTCAATCAAGGGTTAGAAAACAAGTGGCCGCACCGTATTTTTGTATAATAAAAATGGTTTAAAATTTTATACCGATTTACACGATCAATTTAATCGATTATGTATCTATTCCATAATAAATTAATATATTTATAAGCATTTTAATTCATAACCTTAATGAAATGCTATACGCCTTGACCGACACAAGGGCTGCTCTGTGAAAATGATTGGACGGACGCAAAGCCTCTAAGCCACCTTCCAGAGGTGGTCAAGAGAGGAGAGTAAGGGGCTCCTTAGTAATAAAAATACATATTTAAAAAAGTTTTATGGAATGTATTTCACAAATTATGAAGTTTAAAACCAAATTTATGAAGTGTTATCATTTGAAAATAAAATTATCTAATTTACTTAATCTAGTTATTGTAGCATTAAAACTATCTCTTATATTATATCCCTTATATGATATCTATCTGTATATTATATTATATCTAATCGTTTAAAATCGGAACTTCCGAGTAGTGCCGAAGTCAGTACAGTCGGATGCTAAGACAATAACTATTCCTAGTTAATATAACAACAGGAAGGTTTCCAATCTGTTAGGTTTCCTGTTTTGCTTGTTTTTATACAGCACGAACAGTCACAACTGTTCTAAATCCAAATCAAACTCAGAAATAAAGAGGAAGAAAAAAAAATAGATTAAGGAAAAAGAATATGGATTTAGATTTAAAGAATATTATTATGAATAATCAATAAATAATAATATAAAGATATTATCGTATATTATTAGTGATTTCTTATCAGGTACAGTGTTGCCTGTTGCAAAAAATATGGAAGTTATCAAAAATAAAATTATTAATAACAGAAGAACAACACTGTGTTTTTTGACCGTGCGGTCTATTATATCAAAAACTGACTACATGGCGACACTAGCGCACTCCTCTCATTTCCATGACTTCTTGGTCGACCTCTAGTATAAATGACAAATGACAATATATACACAGATATAAACATTGCTTTAATTATTTTTTCATATAGTGACATCGTGTAACGAAGTTTTATTTTTATTGGAATAAATGTGGTTGCCTTGGCGTAGCAATATATTTTTTTCAATTAAATTTCCCATAACCTTCTTAATCCTGACCTGAAATAATAAATTCGTCAAAAAACGAAAGATAGCAATCTATTCTAGAACTTAAGTTTCACTTCTAATGCGTGAGAGCCTCACACATATATTTTTTTTTTAATCTTAAAATGCAATAGCCGACGTAAAAATAATTGTCGGGGTAATGTGGGCGTTTCCTTTTCCTCCCAAAATAAACAAGGGGTTGAAAAAAACTTTTGAAAATCAGCGCTATCTATGGAGAAAAGTTGGCAAACACAACTCACTCCCGTGGGCTCTTGAAATAGCGTTTTTTTTTCAAAATGTAAACTTATTAGTTACAATGTTTGGGGCAGGGCTTAATCACCCTTATATTTTTACCCTCGTTGCCTCAATTGCCTCATTAAGGGTTTGATTAAAAAATATGACATGAAAGTTTCATAAAAAGTAACTTCAAATTTTAAGGTTTCCTTAAATCAGTATGAATAAAAAAAGGGAAATAATGTTCGTTATTTGAGTAACTGAGTAACTGTTGCACAAAGTGTGCCTATTTCGTGCGCCCTATTAGAGGTTGCTAAAGGTATTTATGTTAGGTATATGTTCTTTTCTTTTTTACCTATTATACATGTTTCAGTATATTAATGGCCTTTTTAATGTATGATGCTGACTTGAATTGTACAGTGGAACAAGAATAACACCCATAACCTCTATTTCATTAGAACTGGCAAAAAGGTCCCGGTTTCAGTATTGCATTCTATTTATCCTTGTTAGTCTGGCACAGTAGTGCATTACGAAAACCATCAATGGGGGAAGTTTTAGGTAATGACCTGCATTCACATGAATCGATCCACCCCAGTTTCATATTATTTACTGATAAGTCACCGTTTCAAGATAAATCAGTGACATAAATCACTGCTATTTTCTCCGGGCGTGAAGCTTAACTTCTGTGATTCGACCAATTTTTATCAGCCAGCAATGATCTCTTTGCATTTACAGTATTCATTATTAAAATTATACCCTTTTTTAGCTGTTCTTTATACAAGTGGTAGTGTATTACTTAGTTGAAATTTATATTTATTGCATTGTATGTGTTTTTACAGCATTGCATTGTATTTATATAGTATTGTATTGGCTGAAAAAGAAATAATTTTGGTTCTGAGCTTATCGAAGTTAATAGAATATGATCATTCTCAAGAACGATTTTCTTTTTGGTCTAACAAAAATGCGTTTCAGACGTTAGGCAACAATTTTGATCTAGTGTTCTGTCCGATTATTTTTTAGGGTCCGTAGGCAAAACCAAAAACCAAGGACTCTTATATTTTCCTGCATGTGTCTGTCTATCCCACTGTCGCCTGCTCTCATGGCTACACCTTTCATCCGATCACTTTTAAATTTGGCATATATGTGTATAGCACTTACCCACACATTTGATAATTATGCTCTTTTTGATGTATTTATATGTATATAGTCCGGTTCACTGGCAAAAAATACTTTATCAGAAGTTTTTTTATGTGTTTTGAGAATATTAGACCCGTAGGATATTTCAAAGTAGGCTTTGTGGCATTTTAAAAAGCACCATCATTAGGTACTACTTAAACAATACTGTGTTGCCTACGGACCCTCGCTGTGTGCTGTCTAGCACACACTTGACCTGTTTATTAATTTTTGACGCTCATATTTAAAATAATACTTTTCTGATTTTGTTGAAATTTATATATGGTACATCAAAGTTAGCCCTAAAAGCTAAACAGTGCCTGATGTTTGTTCAGTCTTCATTTCTTCTTTAGATTATTATTGTTTTATACCTGGGTAAGATTTTTATTTCTAATAATTGTTTATTGGAACAAAAGAAAAAGGAAATGTTATTTTTTCCGTGGTAGGCTGTGAAATAGTAACTTTAGAGCCTAAAAAACATAGCTAAAAGCCATTTTTTCATTACGTGGACTTAAAAAATCTTTTCATTACTCCTAGCTGTAAAGAAAAAATCTTTTACGTCCTAGGAACTAAAAGATTTTTTATGTCCGGCGGGTAGTTGTCAAAACTTCCGTTAGTACCGCTGCAGTCTTTGTAGAAATGCTTCTAGTACGATTAAAATCCGCTAGATGTCAATGCGTTTTATTTATCTTTTCTTATAGTGTAACCTCTTTTTAAGGTTTCTTTTTTTAAGTCTTAAGTATGTACTAATAATAATTTCTTATTATTATATATTGATTAGTGATTAATATTTAATGTTTTTTCATTGTCTGCTACCTCGGAAAAAATAGCATATGCTACGCGACTGTGAAGTGTTTTTTCTTTACCTTGGCAATATTTACTGTCTCGCTTCGCTCGACAGTAAATGTAATTGCCGCGGTAAAGGAAAAACTCACTTCACAGCCTAGTAACATAATATACTATTACTGATTAGGTGCTCGTGCATATTATAAACTTTGGAATCTCGCTCACATCGTCCCCACATTTAATCTTATTGGTACTATGCAAAAACAATTCTTATTATATTCCACAAAGTTTGATTGTTCATATAATATTTTAACTGTATTAAAAAAAAAAATTTACAAGCTAATTCCAAAAAATGTATTGTATATATTAGGTAGGTATATTTAAGTCACAGATGATTAAGAAAGCACTGATCGTTTATACAAAAATTGGTATAAAAAAAAAAAAAATAATAAAAAATAAAAATACAAGAAGATGTTAACTTATTTTTATTGTATACTAGCTTTCACCCCGCGCTCCGTGCGGGGCTCATTCTTGGTATTAGTGACTATGTTTCCTATATAATCATGTAGCAATTAAATAACATTCCTAAATAGTTTTGTTTCCAAAGCCTTCAAGGAATAAAATCAGGACTATTTTACACATCATTAATTCCATTACTAAGAATATAATAATCTTCAAATCTATATTTTAAAAATTGCCAATAGAAACTAATTAATATAGTATAATAACTAACAATGCTAAAAAAGGTATAATAAATAAGAAAATAAAGTCAATCATCAACCATGATGGTGCATTAATTTAATTACCAGCCTCTTCCCTCAATACGGCAGTTGCATCTGTAAATATTAAATAACTCAAATTCTAGGATTTAAAGAGCATTAGTGTAAGGTTTAAGCACTTCAAACAGAAATTAAATCTGTCAAAAATTGCGGACACCATAAGCGCTCAAAGTGAAATTTCTTTTTTAAAAAATAAAATATAGCTCTATTTAAGGTAGAACCGATGGAATTACGACAAAAAGTCATAGGACCAAAGTTGTAGATCTTTTAAAATCAGTTACCGCTGGCGCAAGCAGCTTGTCGATACGACTTACCGTTTAGCCAGGATTAGCCTCCAAAAAATGTTAAAGAGCGTCCGCCATCTTTAATTTTTTAGGGGGGGGGGGGGAGGGGGGTACAAATATATTTTTTTACTTTTCGGATTTTTTCAGTCGTTTTGGGCCAATTTCCGACCAAACGCAAAAAACCGCAAGTCTCTAGGTGGTCTAGAAGTGGGTACTTCAAGACATTTTGATTATCGAATCTGTGGGGTTTGGTTACGGTGGGTCAACCTACTTTTTTTAGGTTATGTCTTATATACTTTTTTCATAAAATTGTTAATAACTTTGGTTCTACTCAATATTTTTAGATGAAACCAAGCCTACAAATTGCGCAACATGTTTGCGCTCACCTCTGAAAAAAAATAATCGATTTCATTTAGCCAGTTTTGCGCCTATAAAGTCTGACTGGGGCGACAGATACACATACATACCCACACCACATACATATCCACGAAAAAAGTTAAGGCCGGATTCGGTTTTTGGAATGTATAAAATGAAAAAAAAAAAAAAAAAAAAAAAAAAATTCAATTCTGACCAATGTACAGACAAAACTTTAATTTTATAAAGATTATAGATGCTCTTATCACGCGTGCCAGACTAAGGCGGCTTTCACACTGCGTGCGAGACCGAGCGAGACCGATTCCGCTTGAGAAGCAAATACATGTATTAGCGATGTATTAGCATGGGTCTATTCACATTAATCGCTGAGTGAGACCGAGCCAACTCGGGCGTTTTTTTCGAGCGTTTTTGTTAGCTAAGCGTTTTCGGCGGCCGAAAACGCTTAGCTAACAAAAACGCTCGAAAAAAACGCCCGAGTCTGCTCGGTCTCGCTCAGTCTCGCTCGGCCCGGTTTCGATCGGAGTTTAAAGTGAATAAACCCATGCTAATACATGTATATGCTTCTCAAACGGAATTGGCCTTATTCGGTTTCCCTCGGTCTCGCACGCAGTGTGAAAGCCGCCTAGGATTGTTTTTATTTATTATTTTTTGTCTCCTGACAAACCATATATTTATTTAATTATTTTTTTCTTTAAAATAATTACCTAGAACTTCATGAATAAGCGTAATTATTTGCGGTTATTTTAAACCGATAGAATAAGTTTATTATTTAAAAGAAGTTAATCGTTTTTAAAATTTAATTAATGCGGTCAATAAATCTATTTTGTAAATTCCAACAATTTTTCTCCGACTCTGCACAACGCGATTAATATAAATAGAATCAATTTGTTGCGGAGCTTTTATATACATCTCTAAAATGGGTTGAGGTCTAGAGTCAGGGGGATTGTGGCTTAGCGCGTTTACCTATTCTCCCCATCTCTTCACCAGTTCTCTGAGACTTTACTCTCTGACTCTAGAGGTCACGTACAACTCATCCGTCTAGCCCAAACCCTCTCTTCCTCCTCCACTTTACAATGTAATTTTAACTAGTTCAAAACATTTTAACTACTTTGTCATGTTACCGAAAAAAAAGAAAAAAAGTTTATTCGAACTTGTTAAAATCAAATTTTCAGAAGCATTTGTAATTACCTGTAGTAATAAATATTAGTTAAAATAAATGTTTAATCTCTCGTGACAGTATTTGACATACTTTAAAGCTCTTTGAATCTCTACAAATTTAATATCTGTGGCAAACTGCCAGATTTAATAATATTATTTTTAATTGTGACGAATATTGAGTTGGTGCTGTCAAATTAGAATTTGTTTTTTGTTTTTTACTGGACAGTAAATTCATTAATTATTATTTGTGTATTTTTGCCTAAGGTGGGATCTTTTAATAACTTTTTCCCACATTGTTATTTTGGAATTGATTGAAAACTTTCTACATTTGCGTGTTCCTGATCATTATACACTAATCGTCTACAATTTATAATGTTCTTCAACTACTTAATGAATTTAATAACAGAAAAATTATTAGCTTTTACGAGGCACTTTGTTATCATTTAATATACCTAAATATACAGTGTGTCCCAAGATATTGGGGAATACTGAAGAGAAGTTTATATTTTTGAGAAAAGTGTTATTCTAAAAGAGGGAGCCATGGTGGCCGAGGTGCTAAAGGCGCCGCACAGCTATCACAGAGTCGAGGCAACTCGAGGTCGTGGGTTCCATCCCGAGCCATGGTAATCTGAATTGCATCTTTGAATCACGGACGGAGCAGAGCGAGGGCACCCCATGAGAGGTTCTCTTCCCCCACACTTTGATGCACGCTTATATAGCTTACAAATGACCTCATCATACTCGCTTCGGCGGTTCAATATACAAATGTATAATGTGTGAAGTAGCTGGAACTTTCCACCACGGGGCAAGTAAAATGGGTTTACTGTAAGGCCTGATTGCGAGGTTCGAACAAGTGGTTCGTCCCAACCGTCTAGTAGGAAGTACTAGGTAACTACTACTACTATTTTATAAGAACTCTTGCTTCTTTTTGAACCATTTATACCTTATGATAATATTTTGCTTCCGAGCTTACCGAAGGTAACGGAAGCATTGTGTTCACTTTTGAGAACAAAAAATTTGTATGCCTCCGATTTTAAAAATTCCAAGACAGAAATGCGTTTCAGACATCAGGGAACATTTTTGGTTCCGTGTCTTTCTGTCTGTCTGTCTGTGTGTCCGCGAATCGTGAAACGTGCGACGATAACTTGAGTAAATGTTGCCCGATTTTGATGAAATTTGGTAGACATGTTCACTTTACCAATGCTCAGGTCGAGTTCGTTGGACAACATTATCCGTTCAAGCGTTCACGCGCAACGCTCGCGTAAACGTGAACTTCAAATTTAAAATTGGAAATTTCTGTCGGGAAAAAAATCAAACCTTATCTATTCAATGAGACGAACATTTTTTCAAATACAATTTTTTAGTAAAACCTTCAGCGACACCCCTATAAAGTATTAAAGATTGCTAAAAAATGTTAATTGTTCTTACACAATAAACAATATAACAATAAAGTAATAAAACTTTAATGTTAATATAACAATATAGTACATGATAGGATGCGAGGAAGCTATGTGCCACACTAATTGGCAGTGTATTTTATATGTTGTACAGGGTGTTTTTAAATTATTATCGAAAAATATTATCTAGAAAAATTGATAAATATTTAATATTATTATATTTTATGAAAATAACACAAATGACTTACAAATCAATAATATGCTAGTATAAGAAGGTAACAAAGTTTGGAGAATAAGAGCTCAAGTGGTGTTGATGACAATGGAATAATAAAAACGAAAGCCTCACCACAAAACTAGTATTTAATCTGCAAAACTAGCCTTTCGGGCATCATCAGTGCCGGTAAGAGGTAAAGAAAAACCCTGTCGTGGAGTAAGATAAGCGACAAAAAACAGACTCACTGGCACTGACGATGACCAAGAGGCCAAAAACTAGTTTTGAGAATTAAATACTTTATTTTGTGAAAAGGCTTTTTTAGGGTTTCGAGTCATCCTAGAAGCCCTTATGCTTTTGGTAGTTTGTAAGTCCGTCTCTAGCATCTTGGGTCATATATCCTGACCCATTGTAGCTAGAGATTTGAAATTTGGTATACAAGTAAAACATTTTTGCCCAAGAACAGGAAAAATGTTAAAACTTCCCATCTCAACGTTTGTGCGATCAGCGAGCAACGGTGAACTGATCCCAAAAAAATAAAAATGTTTCGAATTAATAGGGAAATTTATATTTTGAATTTCTAATTATTTTTATTTTTCTCAAACTTAATAAAAAGAGAAACAAAAAAAACAAAACATTGTCATGCTGACAGAAAAAGTCAGTAGTTGGTATCATTTTGTATTTTTCTGTGAGTAAAAAAAAAAAAAAATTGGTGAGGTTTTTCTAATTACCAAATTCTCGAATTATAGTAGCTTACGTAGAATAAAGAGTACGACCTATAATTTTTTTGTGGGATATAATTTTAAAGTTATCTAAAAGTAGATCACAAATATTATATAAAGCGTTTTTTTAAACGGCGGCCATTTTACCCCCAAAATATCCAAAAAGTACACCCCAAAGAAATACCCCCTCTACCGGGGGTATTTCTATCCAGGAGTGCATTTATAAATGTCTTGACGGGATTATTATTATTCCATAACAAAGTTTCTTTTTTCTAGCATCACAACAAGTAATTAATAATACTAATATTTAAACTTAATTAGAAAACAAGTATCTCAAAACCCTCTACAGTATTAAAAATAATTGATTATTCAAATGAATTTTCCACTCGATTTATAAATTCTGATTCGGAATTTTGAACGTGTTTAAGGGGAATATTGACAATGACATGTGTGAAGGTAAATATTTCCTTTAGCTTATCCTCGTTATTGTTTTGGCCTTCTATTATACTTTACGAACCGTTAAGCCGGTAGCAACGGGTTTAATTTTACATTTAAAGAAAAGTACAATTAAGTAAATTAATTAAGATATGTATTTAGTTAAGTTATTATATCTATTTGAAGACCAACGAATCAAACAAAATATTTATTTTTATTGGATAAATGTATTTGCCTTAGCTTAGCAATAACAATTCATTTCAAGGTGCGTCATCACCGTCGGGACACTACTCGATTAAATAAATTATAATTATTATTAAAATTCAGTATGAACTATATTTTGTTGGTAGTTTATTGTTTATTTTTATAAAACAAACTAAAATTTAATATTTCATATACACCCATATTTAATATAAACCCGAATTCTGAAATTCTGAACAATTATTTCTTGTATTAAATAAGTTTTAATTATTTTTCTTGAAAGAGTAGAGACATACCTAATCTCATAGGATATTTCTCAGCTTTAATTTAAGTTCCATTCACTTTTTGTTCAAGTTCCATATTCATTGTGTAAAATAGCCAACAATTTGAAAAAAATGAATTTGTATAAAGAAAGAGGTGGTCCATGCGGGAGAAAATGTGTCCTGGTGTTGAAAGCAAGTGGAATTGTGTGGAGGGGGGCCTTAATCCATCATAATTTGTTCTCCTGGAAAATATCTAGTTTCCGAGACATTGACGAAAATAAATCTGATTTGGCTGAAAATCGAAAACGAAATGTAAAGAATCACATCAGCACCCCAGGGGTAACCTGTGTTAAGTCACAAAAGCAAATTTTTCAGTAGAGACATTTTAAGAATTTTTTTTGTAATTGAAGCGAGCGTAGCGAGCTTCCTACATTCAACGAAATATGCTCCGTGTCTGTCTGTATGTCTGTCTGTCTGTCTGTCTGTCTGTCTGTCAGTAACGTTCACGCGTGTGACGATAACTTGAGTAAAAGTTGACCGATTTAGTTGAAATTTGGTATACATGTTCCTCTTACTAATACTCAGGCTAAGTTCGTTGGACAGCGTGATCCGTCCATAAGTTCGCGCGCAACGCTCGCGTAAACGAGAGGTACAAAAATTAAATTGGAATTTCAGGACGGGAAAAGATTCTATCATCATCTATTCGATGAGACGAACATTTTTTACAAATAACATTTTTTACTAAAACCAACAGCGACACCGCTATGACTTAATAAAGATCGCTAAAACTATTAAAGCGGACCTAAACGTTTATAATAGAGAAAACAACCTTTTTACCGATATCTTACGTTCTATCGAAACGATTTTAATAAAACTTCATATACACCATCTAATGCACAATTGAAACAGGTATGCAAAATTTCAACTTGATACAAGCAAAATTCTTTGAGTAGTGACGAGATACATTTATAATAATTGTTTAAAAGCTACCGCGGTTGGTGAAGATTGTTATAGTCGTATAGTATATAGGTTTGTTTAGGAAGTAAAGCTTTGTACCGAGTACCCCCACTCTTCCCTACACTACCCTCTTCCACTTATCTTCAACTATGACATTCATCATGATTAATAAATTTCAATATTCAGTATTTCATTGTAATACGCTCGCTTCAATGATAGAGCCACGCGATGCCTAGTAAAATAATTACAAACAGACCAAGGATAATTTCTATCCTAATGATACTAATTTATTTTATTGCTTGAAACACTATCCTTGGTCTGTTTGTAATTTTTTTATTACAAAAAAAATCTTTAAATGTCTCTACTGAAAAATTTGTTTTTTGTGACTTAACACAGTTTACCTCTGGGGTGCTGACATTGTGTAACAAAGTGTGTTTAATGATAAAAACAGTATCAATTATTATGGGCACTTCTTTTGATTGTTACTCCCCTTATAAAACGAAACAGAGGGGAGTTACAATCTTAAGAAGTACCCACTTATATATGAGGGTCATTATTGTTTGAATTTGGTGGACATTTTTTTTCTTCTTTTTTTTTCTTATGGATATCAAAAATAATTTCCTAGATTTAACATATAATCTGACAACTAAATAATTTAGTACTATGATTACATTTTAATACGCTAGAACAATTTGTAAAAATATAAAGACTCAATTTTTAAATTTATTCATATTAATTAGTCATTTCTTCTGTAATAAATTGGCTCCAGAGCATAAAAAACTTTTATAAAACCTTTCTTAAATTTTCGTTTTAGACATAATAATGCTGACTTTGTAACGATAAAAAGCGTCGGTCCCAAGCCAATACACAAACTTAAAAAAGTGCTATTAGATGTAGGATCGTTTGAATGAGATATGATGGAACTTGACTTGGAAACAATAATTAATTTGTCTGTACACTATTAATCTTGTTGGCAATTTCTCTTTCAAGTCTGCAAGATACTTCCGTGGATTTCTATTAAGACAATTCGTAATCCGTCAAAATAAAATGCAGCATTAAATGCAAGCGTTTTGTATATTATATATTATAGTTTTATTTTTATTGTATTTGCTAATTTAATTGTATTTCTTAATGTCACACAAAATGGTAATTCAGTTTATTTATTTTCTCTTTTTCAGGTAAATGAAGTTTACGCTTACATGTTTACGCATTCAATACTCTTCTATTCTCTTCGTCATAGGTATGTGCTAAAGTATTTTGTACCAATTAGATGATTGATATGAAATTGTTTAGTTTGATAAATTTAGATGAGGTGAAATAATATTTATTCGCACAATAAATGGTTTACATGGAGTTAATGCATTTTCAAAATTAGTTTCTGACTGACTGGGAGTTAAACCTATCTAAAAGGTTCACAAAAAGTAGCTAGTTTTTTTTTCTTTTTATATTTAATTTACATTATCAGACTGATTTTTTCCTGTTAAAATCTTTTTAATATATCCCACATCAGTTCTAAACAAAATCCCTCTAAGTTTTTATTTCTGATTGAGTTAGTAAATTAGTCTTTTTAATTCTTGAGTATGGTTGGATCAATGAGAAATTAAAAAGGGTTACTTTTTCAATATTTCGACCCCTTTTTGGATCATTTTCAAGCTGTGACTGACTATAGAATATCCAATTTTGTTCGGTTATGAAAATCATTATATTTGAATCTTACTAGATCTAGAAATGTTCAACTCAATTCAGTTAATTTTACTACGTTTTTATTAGCTTGCATTCTTGTTTGTTTGTCCAGTACAAATCTTTCAATCGACTTTTAACTAACATTCCGAGTAGCTAGACATTTAAAACTTTTAGAATAGCATAGAACACTATGACAAATGCAATATTTTAATACTTTTAGCCATCTTTCAGCAGAATTTAATTAGTTTTCAGCAAATTTTGCTGTATGGAAAGTTAGTTCAGAAAAAATCCGCAAGTTATTTTATTTGTTTTGACATGTCCCATATTTACAATCTTCATTTTGACGGGTTTAAAATTTGTGATTTTTTATTAAGAGATTAACATTAAATGATAGCGAAAAAGGAAAAGTAAACAAAGAAATAAATTAATTGACGTGTGACAACCAGGTTTGTTTACACTTGTGTCCTAGGAATCGGTTTAATTTTTCTGCATCTGTACTAGTACACATTTTTCTTTTTCTTCTCTTACCGTCCTTACAAGGGGGCATATAATGGCACGGTTTAGATTCGGTGTTGGCGAGATCCGTTGTACAAAGGTTTGTCCTTATATAGGTTTAAGATCAGCTCTCTAGATGGTTGTCATTTATGTGAAGTAAATAAATTCGGAACTATTTTTTTTTCACTAACATTATACTATAATAATGAAAATTATATTATCAACATTACATATAGTCCACAGGCCACCATAAGAAGTGAGTCGCTGATTGATAAAGTTTTCTTACCTTATGCAATCGCTTATTTATGCTGTGTCCACCGATGAATTGGGTATATGGCAACTGGGGGCTGGGCCATTTCTTTTTTGTTGACATGCCAAACTTGCCCTTCTGCGGGAACATTGAAAAGAGATAGATAAAGTTTTGATTTTCACAGGATCGTTTAATTAAATTATTTCAAAAACAGTGGTAAAGGTGGCCACCGATACGAGTGGGCCGTTTTCTTTTCAACGTCCTCGCAGAGCGATACGTTTGGGGCGGTGGCCACCCCAAACGGCCCACTCGGTGGCCACGTGTACCACTGTTTTTGAAATAATTTAATTAAATGATCCTGTGAAAATCAAAACTTTATCTATCTCTTTTCAATGTTCCCGCAGAAGGGCAAGTTTGGCATGTCAACAAAAAAGAAATGGCCCAGCCCCCAGTTGCCATATACCCAATTCATCGGTGGACACGGCATAAATAAGCGATTCCATAAGGTAAGAAAACTTTATCAATCAGCGACTCACTTCTTATGGTGGCCTGTGGACTAATATGATTCAACAGAAAATTTAAAAACGTAGTATATAATAAGTTCTTTTTATCTTGTAATTATTATGTGTTTCATCCTATATATTTTCTTAGTTTTCTCTGTCTTAAAATCCTTATGAAGCTATTGTCTTTTCGCCAATATTAAAACTATTGCATCCACTCCATCTTTTATTTTTGGGGCCCGCAGCCAAAAACGAGAATCTTCATACATTCCTGCGCTTGTTTGTCTGTCAATAAAGCGCCTCGTCTCCGAAAGTACCCAACACAAAAATTTGAAAACTTCTAGTTATGTTATAAGTAATAACCCAATCACAGGAAAAATTATAGGGAAGCCCCTAAAATAACTCTTAAAAAACTAGGGATTGAGGTTTATGAGGTTAAAATTTGTTTTAAATGCACCCTGTCATGTTAAATGAATTAGGAGGACGTCCTGAGTACAAATATATATTTGAAAGTTTCGATTTTGTACCAATTCATCTTTACCGCCTTGTCTCTTTGATTTTTTTTATTGTGTCTCTTTAATTGCGTTTTTCGTGTGTCCTCTATTTTCATTTTTAACAAATCAACAAAAAAAATATAGTTATTCTTTGTCAAAAAAAAAAAAAAAAAACGGTTTTTGAGGTATTGTTCATCCTTGCATATGTTTTGAGGAATCCCAAAAAAGAATCTTCAAAATTTCTTATCTTAAATACGGATTGGGCTATACACTACACTTGGAACCAGTAGCTTCATTGCGTTTGGACAATAAAAATGCATATAAAAGGTGTTTGTTTCACGTAATTATAATAAACGAGCACTTAGGCCCATGGTAATGGGCTTAATTTTATATTTAGAAAAAAAATATAAAATTAAGTAAATTAATTTAGATTAATTTATTATATCTATTTGAAGACCTACAATTTTTTATAAAATAAATGTCGTTGCCTTAGCTTAACAATAATAAATTATTTCGAGGTGCGTCTTCGTCGGGATACTCGATTACATACCTGAAACAAACTTTGAAATGCCGCCATCTTGACACCTAGGGCCAGTTATGCTAGTGAACAAACTCGTTTTATTTCTTAAATTGCCTACGGACACCCTTTACGTGGGCTGAAAAACATAGTCAGGCAATTTATTTCTCTTAATTTACTTCCTGGTAGTCATAAAAGTCAGTAGTGTCATAAGTTAATCATGGTAGTCATAAAGTTTAGTTCATGGTGGTCATAAAAAGAACCTGAAAGAGTAGTTTGGGATTTAATTTTTAAATCATTTATTTAATAGGAAAATTACTTAAGGCGATAGTTTTAAGAAATATATAGTGATTAACTCGTAAATTATTGAGTATTTTCCTTGTGAATTATTCCTCTCGCCTACTAAATTTAAATTGATCAAATATGGCTAACGAATGAATTATGTACTTATACTACTCTAGATTGATTATTGCTTCCGAGCTAAGGGCTTAAATAGGATTTACACTATGTCACTTGAGCCCTCTGGATGAACTTCTTAGAGTATTTTCATACACATTTTCATCCGGATATGCGTTTTTACTGCCAGTGTTCCTGAATTATTTGAATGGAGAGGGGGGGTGGGGATAATTGTTTGTTCGAGAAAGAATGCAAGGATTATGAGAGCGGGTATTGACTTAATATCGAGTGAACTAATTATTGAACTAAATAATGCAATTCAACTGTTGACAAAGTACAGCGGCCTTGCTAATTCTGGTAGGATACAATTCAGCCAGCATTAAGGAGTAAGCTTTTTCTTACTAACATGACTTGCTATAATCGCTGAATTTATTATTACACAAGCATTGTTCGAGGAACAATGTTATGTACAGGTCTTGCCACTTTATTGTTATTGTTCACCTCATTTAAATAATATTAAAAATAACGGTATGCTTAATTATTTTAAAGTTATGGTATAAAGGGAATTAATAAAGTTGAAATAAAGATAATAAAATAAATATAAATGTTAAAATACAAAACAGGTGGGCTCCGACACTCCATAAGATACACTGAATAGTGAATGCGGTGTTTATCATGTTTACATTTGGTCACTGCGCGTTGCGCGTGGCCTCTGGATGATTAATCGGTTCGAGAAACGAGGGTTTCATCCAAATTATGAATGGGGTATAATTCTTTCATCATTCATCTTAGAAGTACACTTTGGGAGAAATATAAGTGAAAGGCAATTTACGACATATTCCTTTGGATAAATCATCCATTATGAAGATCTAAAGTGGCAAGTGTAAATGGGCCTTTTACCGAAGGTAACGGAGGCAATTTGATCATTTTTAATAATAACATTTTTATTTTATTTTATTTTTTTTTTATATTTTTTTTATCTTAGTTCAATATTTTGAGTCTTTCGTATGTATTAAAATCATAAAAAAAATTATGGTTTGCTCTAGCGCTAGTCGTATTTTGGACTGAATTACTTCCATCTAGGATTCAATCTAGGGAGGCGTATAAAGTTGCGTGAAATGCGGACAACACAAATATACATTTCTCGTTCTCAAAGAGTCAAATATTTTCTATGCCTTTTCAGTTTCTTCCCTGCATTGTTTGTTTGATGGGTGATATTGTCCGCCGGGTCTTTTGGCTGATAGCCAACTCACTACGTTAGTCGTAACTTCAAAATATGAATCTGATTTTCCTTTTTTTTCAAAAGATTCGTATAAATAATAATAATAATAGTAAAAGTAAATAAAAATTAAACTATATTTTTAAGGATACTATAACAAGTAGAACTATGAAAATAGAAGAATTCAGGAAAAACTTTCCTACTCTGTTTCAAGAGTTAGTATACTCTGTTATTAATGTTCCTCTATAGCGTCCTACATTTCTATCTTTTCCTATCAACTTACTCAAAACGCCATTCTTTTTGTTAGTTTTATATTTATTTGCTGATATCTATGAAAAGATTTTAACTTAGATGATTTGAAGCCAGTACTGTTTAGAAGTTATTATAAATAAATAATAGTTGCCAGTTCTTTATTTTAAATTTGCTTCCGAGCTTACCGAAGGCAACAAAACATTGTGATCACTCTTGAACTAACTAATTATGCTTCTGAATTAAAATATCCCTGTACAGATATCCGTTTCAGACATCAGGGAACATTTTTTTACTGTATCTATATCGGTTATCGTTCAAAGTTTTAGCGAAAAAAACTTGAAAACCCTAAAATCTGCCCATTTTAATGAAATTCGGATGGTAGGTGAGCCCACTGGAAATTGAAACCCCCGCAACATCATTTCTGTGGGGAGGCTTTCCGCAGTTACCGCTGGCCCAATCAGCTTGTCGATACGACTTACCGTTTAGCCACAATAAGCCTCCAAAATACTTTAAAGTGCATCTTCAATTTTTTAAGGGTGGTAAAAATATATTATTTTAACTTTTCGGATTTTTCCAGTCGTTTTGGGACAATTTCCGACCAAACGCAAAAAACCACGAGTCTCTAGGTGGTCTAGAAGTACCCAAACATTTTGATTAGCGAGTCAGTGGGGTTTGGTTACGGTGGGTCAACGCAATTTTTTTAGGTTATGTTTTATATACTCTTTTTTTTTATAAAATTGTTAATAACTTTGGTTCTACTCATTATTTTTAGATGAAACCAAGCCTACAAATTGCGCAACATGTTTACGCTCACCTCTGAGAAAAAATTAATCGATTTCATTTAGCCAGTTTTGTGCCTATAAAATCTGACTGGGGCGACAGACACACATACACTCATACACACATACATACACGTAACAAGTTTTGGCCGGATTCGGTTTTTAGAATGTAAAAGTAAGAAATGAAAAAGTATTAAAAAAAGTCAATTCTGACCAATGTACAGACAATATACAAATTTACAATGTACAAACTTTAATTTTATATATTATATAGATATTCCTTTATCTTAATAGTTGATTAGACCAAGGGATATATCACAATTATATACGCAAGTGAGATATTCCTTTATCCCATGGTACATTGGAATAAATATACCTTCGTCTTAATAGTAATTTAGACTAAGGAATATATGCTACTCTGTATATGTTCCTTTGTGTCTAAATAACTATTTACACAAAGGGATATAGGGGGGTGCTTAAGTAATAAAGTACCCAGTTTAGTTTCAATGGGGGCTTTTTTAAATACTTCCTTTCATAAGCTGAATATTGAATAGTTGGTTAGTTTCAGCACTAGTCACATCGAGCTCCGTATTATCCCTTAATTTCAAATAGTAAAAAATTGTATATATGTGATTTTTTTTTGGAAAATTTGTCATTAAGAATGAATAGTTGAATAGTTTGTGAATCGAAGTATTAGAAGCTATGAATATTTTAATATGTATAATAACAACGTATTTATTCATTATATATAATATATAAATAAATAAAAAATTATACATAAAATTAAATAACCTCCCCTGTGTAACACTCCGATGTGAAGCATGAATATCCAGCAAGTATTGAATAAAAATAAGTGTGACCTCCACTAAGAATCGAAACAATCAAACTTTTAATTCTCATGTGAGCATTTTCAATTCATCAAGCATTTCAATTCTCAAGGAAGCTATTTCCCCTAATAACTGACAGACTATTCTTAAAAGTATTATTGTATTCAGTTGTTTCATCCTTAAGGTTAAAGAATACATATTTTTTTCAAGTACATCATTGATCAAGTGCCATCGATTGATAGCAATATTTACCTGAATGTTGTTATCAATGAATGGTGTACACTATGAGTACCCTCTCATATAGTCTACTTATCAAATCACCTATGTTGTACTAGAATAATACAAATGCAAAAATAAAAATGTAACTACTTTTTGTTTGAAGTATTGCTATCACTGTTTATATATGATAAATTTATGGTTTTGGTTGGCGGAAAAAGAAGTGTTACACTAGTTAGAATGAAAATTATGCTCAAATTCCCTTCATTCATTAAGTTTTACTTTTTTTGAGCTTTACTCATACTTGTTTTAGATCTTCTCTAACATTTTCCTTTAACCCCTCTTTTGTCACTTTAACACAAACTGTTTAAATTATTGTAATTTTTATCATTCTGGTATATTATTCTATTTTCAGATTGTTATTGTTGTTAACACAATACACCTTTTTAGTAAGGTAATAATTATGGGTTGAATAGTAAAATGCACCAACTTTTTATTTTATAATAATAAAAATCCTTATAAATTTAAACAAAAAAAATAATGAGTGAAATAAATTTTTAAAAACCAACTAAAAAAAGCGGATAAAATGTATCCTAACGGTTGTTTTGCTCTTTAAAAATACAGAGAGATTTGGTAAACGGTGGACGAAGCTTAGTGAAACCGCCGGATTATAATCCGCTTTTCTGGAAAACAGTTTTGCGTTGAGTCTTGCTAATTAGAGAGGTTGCAAGTTTGCCAAGGCGAGTCTAAAGGCTAATGTTATTTCCTGTAATGTACAGAGTAGAGAGAAGCTCTACGTGGCTAGATGCTGGGAGCCTTCCATAATTTCTCGGTTAAGAGCCTACGAGCCTGTACTTCCCATCACCACACTCGGATCATCCAATTATACCTTATAAAATTATATTTTACACGCTCCAATAAACTCCTTTTCTCTTTACGCCTGATAAATAATCCTCCATGTTTTAGGCTTCTTGTCAAACCAAAAACAAAAATAAGGATACTCTTTTGTGATAAACCTATGAGTTATATGTTAAACGGGGTTCGTTTTACAAATATTGATAATCTAATTTAACCCGTTACGCTCAACACATGATACTTACTCCACATTGCTATTTATTTTTTATTTTTAATTATTATTTTTAATTTTTTTTAAGAAATCAAGTATGTTCTATTTCTTCTATCTCAATGCAATGTTTTACTGATTTTAAATAACGCACGCTAACATGTGGCGCATGTTGAAAGCTTGGTTTCTAGAACCAATATATTAAAATATCTACTTGATCTAAATCCAACGTAGCGTTCCCTCATTAAAAGAAGCGAATGTACTATAATTTTGACAAATTTAATGTTAAAGAAAGGAAAAAATTAAATAAATCAGAAAATATTGGGTTGAAAAGGAAAAAAAAGACTTAGGTACGCGATAGAAAACGAGGAAGCTATATACTAAGATTGGGTTGATTTTGTACAAAGATAAAAGTATCAATTTAGCAATATGTTATAAGTGCAACCGGTTAGTGGGACCATCTATGGGTTACATTCGCCAGACCAACTAAATTTCTTAAAAAATCCGATAAGTATAATTATAAAAATTTAGGTCTTAATAAAAATACATTGTGCAGGAGAGAAACCATTGGGCGCAGAAGTTTAAAACTTATATGGGACCAACAATGGGCTAATTATTATCTAAATTTCATTAAAAATAATTGCATCATGAAGGCTATTTAATGTAATTAACAAATATGTTGGTTCCAAAGCCTTCATAAAACTGATTACGATTACAATATATACAGGGTGACCCGTGATAAAATGTCATTACGAAACTGGTAGATTCTACTGGTCAAAGCTAACAAAAAATTACGAGTAAGCATATGCCCCGTTCTCAATAGTTCTCGAGTTATGGTTTATTTCTTTTTCAGAGTGGTTCACAAAAGAGACACTCTTATAATTATTAATCCCCCGAATAATTTTACATGGTTTTTAGTCTATATCTTTTAATAAACAGGTCAAGTGTGTGCTAGTCAGCACATAGCGAGGGTCCGTAGGCCACACGGTATAGTTTAAGTAGTACCCTATTAATGGTGGTTTAAAATGCTAAAAAGCTTACTTTGAACTATCCTATGGGTCTGATATTCTCAAAACACATAAACAAACTTCTGATAAAGTATTTTTTTGCCACAGAACCGGACTACAGCCATATAAATACATCGAAAAGACCAAAGTTATAAAAAACGTATTTTGTCAATAAAAAATAAAATAATATTTTTTTTCAAAATTTCCAAAAAGTGGTATCTTTTCTTTTGGTCGAAGAATGTTCAGGAATGTTTTCAGATTTTTCGCACTTCACATAAGCGAGATAGAGGGGGGGGGGACACGTTTCACACCCACTTCAAACTTGCCTACGCTCGCCCTATCAAAGTTATAACCAATGAATTATATATTTTTGTAATCAGCTCGACGTACCCTTTCATATGATACCCCTCACGGTGTCGAAAAAAATAAAAAAAATTTAACCCTTAAGTTTCTTTACCCTAATTTTTTTGAAAAATATTTTTTTAAGCCGCTATATTTTTAAAATATGTGGGCAGGTACAAGACACATACATGCCAAATTTCAAAGTGATCGGACGAAAAGTGTAGCTGTGAGAGCAGGCGACAGGACGGACGGACAGACACACGCAGGAAAATATAAGGGTCCTTGGTTTTGCCTACGGACCCTAAAAATACACCCCCCCCCTCAAAAAAAAGAAACAAAACAAATATTCAAATTCAACCACACCTTTTTTTTCCGCAAGAATTTTTTTTTGGGAACTAATGGGTTATCAAGTTTTGCACATTCTGATTCTAGTGAGAAAAAAATCATAAATAATAGAAATCCTTTGGGCAAATTGTTGGCCCTTCTAACCCGTCACCCATGGAATCTCCCCCCCCCCCTCACCCTAGATTTGTCACTAGCTGTTATAATATATTTTGCATCTACTTTTAAAAAACTTTCTACCCACTCTGCGCATGCCTAGGGTCAGGCAAGGTTGTTACGGTTCGATTTTTACATTCAATATGATGCAATGTGATGTCGCATAAGAAGGTAAAACATTAAGCTAAATGGAGACGTAGGAACGCTCTTGTTTTATATAAACCGCATGTATGCGAAAAGTTTTTATAATCTCATCAGCTTGTACTCAGTATCAGGTAAGCATCCAATATTAAGAATGTTGGGTGCGATACAACATTATATGCAACAGGTAAAACGCAAAGAAACTAGGTCAATCGTTTAAGTGGTCCGATTGTTTGAGTGGTATATGTTTCGGGTAGTGTTTTTATCAGCCTCCACTTTTTTTTTCTTAATTCTGCTTCGTTCGTTTGTTACCGATTCATTTGAGATCCTGTTAGAAAAACTGAGAACGACCGATCAATTAATCAGGGCACCGATTGAATAGCTGGCCATACACGAACGGATTTTTATGACGGACCACGGACTTTTTCAACAAACTTGGGGAAATCCGCAGACCCGGTATGTGCGTTAGTGGAGAAACAAACGACAGGACCTTGTCGGTGGACATGAAATTCGCGGATCCTGTCGGCCGTTGTCAACAAACACGCACAGACCATATCTGCAGATTTTGCTCCTTATCATTTCTATTTCTCACTAAAATATCGTTTCATTCCATTTATTTTATTTCTCGCTTAAATTAAATTTTCAATTACATTATTTAATTTATTCAGTTTTATATTTCTCACAGCGGTTTCAATTTTCTTCAATATATTTCTCACTCCGGCATTTATCTATTTAAATATGGCAAAGGAGTGGACTAATGTTCACATTGAACAATTAATTGATTTGTATAACGATTTTCTTTCTCTGGACGTCCATACCCTTCGAGTTCTATGTGAGTTTATATATTCTATGTGTGTATATATAATATAAACTAGAAAAACCCGGCAGACGTTGTCCTGCCTATGTATAATTATTTACCTTTGTATATTTAAATATGGGTGACGTGTATGTAATCTAGAATCCATATTCGTTGTAGAAGATGGCATATACTGATTCGATCCCATAATTTTTATTGGTATAAAGAGATATTGACTATTTCTTATTAATAATTCTCTTAAATAAACAATATTATTCACTATATATTTAAACTTAAAATAATTGAAACTAATGCTAATTATTAGCGTAACGCTAGTGGATAAACGGTTTTTTTCGTTTTCTGATTTGGTGTACAGTTTTTTGGAGTTCCTACTCTGGAGCAATATTTAGTTGACCATGCGAAAAACATGGATTCTAATTTTTAAATAAATAACATTTTCCCCAGGCTTTTCCATTTTACCCCCCCCCCCCCCCCCTCTTATATGAATATATGACACACGTGTACAACAACAATTACTGTACTCTCAAAGAGCGAAAGCTTGGAAACAATAACGACATGCATAATTAAGGGTATACACTATATTGACATTTGTACCCTGTACTCCTGCGTGTACGAAATTTAAATTATTTTAATTTATATTTTGAAATCATAAAAACCTTCTCCATAAAAAAAAATGTATTGAACAAAACAAATACATTTTTTACCACTTTAACCTGAGCTTAAAACAATCAGAAGGTAACATTTGTACCCAAAAATACTAAGTGCACACAAATTATTTCATAATCGAGTTCCTGGAATCAAATAAAGCACATATACCTATTTTCATTCAAAGCGGATCAAAAATAGCAATATTTATCATTTTTTATTAAAAATAAATTTTTTCTGTTTTTCTAAACCCTTCTTATGTGAAAATATGACAAATGTGTACATGACAACAATTACTTTAATCTTAAAGAGCTTTCCGCAACGACTTGCATCATGAAGGGTATATATTTTATTTTGACTTTTGTACCCCGTACCCTGTACCTCTATGTACTAAAATTTAAATTTTGACATCATATAATCCTTCTCCATGAAAAAATACATATATGTGCCAAATTTCATGGCGATCGGTCAAAAAGTGTCGAAGTCTATAAATCAAAGACAGACAGACAGATAGATAGACATACAGACAGACAGACAGACATTTTTATACATATATATAATAATTATAATAATAATTGAAGTATAGAATTGACCGCAAACTCGTAGACAGTGAGACACAGTCGCAAGTACTGAGCTCCCCGTCCGTCGTCCGTTGCTCTAGTCTGTCGAGCATGTTGGACAGACCTGGTTCCGCGGACCAACAATGAAAAATCCGCGGATTTTCCCCATACACGAGCGGACCGTGTCGGCGGACCGAGTTGACGGACTAGATCCGACGGACGAGGTTTGCACGTTAGTGGGGGAACGACAGACCTGAGATCCACGGACCGGGTCCGCAGACCAGGTACGAGGACCTGGTCCGTCAAAAAGATCCGCTCGTGTGTGGCCAGCTAATAGTTTCATCCAGAACGACGCATTTCTATTTAGCACTGATGTTAACCTGTTAATAGGTTGAAATGGCAATTTTTTTTTTCATTATACCACCAAATAAAATCTAATTTTTTTTTAATCGATAAAACCAAGTAGGCAAATGTTTTATTTCTAACTCAGTTTGACCACTTATTTATCATTATTTATTAATATATCATATTCTTAATGATTTAATAAATTATAGGACAAAACAATAAACGGGATTTTTTAAAGAAAAAAAAACATTTTCTCCACTCTATTGACCATTTTACTTGCATAACTTTTTTGTACATTTTATATGGCTATAAAATTATTTCCCCCCTAACATTTTTCATAAATAAACTATTAAATTTATTTAACTTATCTGATAAATAAATTTAGAAACGCCCTACTACGCCGCAATATAAAATATAGTAAATAATCTAAGAGAACCATAGATCTCCTGGTAAAACTTGGCTCCGAAAACAATTTAAGCAATTAGTGTCTCGAATCACATAATATATTGGAAGATACGAACGAACATGGTCCATTTGAATAACCCTAGTGTAACTCTAAATTGCCCGTCAATATATATTGCTATTGTTCGTATTTCCATATAATGATCTAATGGCTAAAATCTCACTCATTTAGAAACCTAGCCACTACAATCTGTAAATATAAAGAAGTCAACTTGTGTGTGTGTATGTTCTTTATAAGCTCTTTCATTTTTGGAGGTATCTGAACAAAATTTGATGCAAATATTTTTCATCTCCTTGGTAAAAATACTAGCAAGTTTCATTCTCTAAACTCACTCATTTTTAAGATGGCAGCCATAATGTGCTACTTTTAAGGCCAAATTCCTCCTAATCACCTATTAATTACTATATCTCGAAAACTGTTAATTTAGAATCACGAATTTTGATACAAGCTCTTGCTTTAATCATGTATACCCCCCGCTATGAAATGATATTTTTTGATCTACCATGTTTATTCAAGATGGTGGCAATTTTCTATACATTTTTAGGGTCCGTAGGCAAAACCAAGGACCCTTATATTTTCCTGCGTGTGTCTGTCCGTCCGTCCTGTCGCGTGCTCTCACGGCTACACCTTTTGTCCGATCACTTTAAAATTTGGCATGTATGTGTCTTGTACCTACCCACATATTTTAAAAATATAGCGACTTAAAAAAATTTTTTTTCATAAAAATTAGGGTAAAAAAACTTAAGGGTTAAATTTTTTATATTTTTTTTCGACACCGTGAGGGGTATCATATGAAAGTGTACGTCGAGCTGATTACAAAAATATATAATTCTTTGGATATAACTTTGATAGGGCGAGCGTAGGCAAGTTCGAAGTGGGTGTGAAACGTGTCCCCTCCTTCTATTTCGCTTATGTGAAGTGCAAAAAATCTGAAAAAATTCCTGAACATTCTTTGACCAAAAGTGAAGATACCACTTTTTGGAAATTTCGAAAAAAATATTATTTTATTTTTTATTGACAAAATGCGTTTTTTTTTATAATTAAGGTCTTTTCGATGTATTTATATGGTTGTAGTCCGGTTCAGTGGCAAAAAAATACTTTATCAGAGTGTGTTTTGAGAATATCGGACCCTTAGAATAGTTCAAAGTAAGCTTTTTAGCATTTTAAAAAAACACTGTTTATACACTTTACAGTTAAACACTATACATATAGTGTGGCCTACGGACCCTCGCTGTGTGCTGACTAGCACACACTTGACCTGTTTATTATTATTGCTATATCGCTCGTACTATTTAGCCTATAACCTTGAAATCGGGAAATGAGTTACTTCTTACATGACATAAACATGTTCTGTAAAGGGATTTTACAATCTGACTTTTAAATTTAAAATGGCGGTCACATATTTTGTTTATAAGCAATTTATCTCTATATCTGGATATCGTTAGCACCAGAATAGCTAAACTTGATATAGTAATTCATTTATTGATTAGGCTGTTCATTAAGCAAGGTTTTTGTTATCCGCCATTTTAATCAAAATGGTGGATTTTCATAAATAATTTATGACATTGTAATTATCTTGAGAACTACTTGATCTAGGACCTTGGAATTTGGAAATATGCCTCTTTTTATGACGTAAACATTTCCTATAAAAGGATTTTATATTCTGCTGATTAAATTTAAGATGGTAATTTTCTATACACTTTTATTGTTGCTATACAACAAAGCACTAGAACAGTTAAAGTTGATATAGTAATTTTCATTTAATGATTGAGCTGTTCACTAAGTGAGTTTTTTTTGTTATCCGCCATTTTAATCAAAATGGCGATTTCATTGGATTTTCATAAGTAATTTATGACGTTCAAATATCTTGAGAACCACTTGGACTTAATTCCATTATAATTTCTTCATCTAATTTTATCGCCATCACAATGCTTTTTTATATGGACTACGTATATGAGAAAATAAAATAAGCAGTGTTACCAAAATTAAAAATAATCCTACCGCAGGCTTCCGCAAGCCGAGCGAATTTCCATTGAAAATTTGTAGTTTATTGTTGTGCAGTTTAAACTTCCTTCATTCATTGTGTGCGTTATTTTAAGTTAAGATAATTTACAAGAATTATTTTAGTTGGATTAGGGTTTTTAGAATATTGCTTAGTTAAACATAATCGTAGTAGTTTAAAAGAAGTTTAAACTGCACAACATTGAACTACACATTTCCAATGGAAATTCGCTCGGCTTGCGGAACCCCGCGGTAGGATTATTTTTAATCTTTGCTGACTCGTTAGGAGGGGTTAGTGACGACATAAATATCCCATTTTCAATAGGGATCCTCATCTCAACGAGCTTGATTTTTTGGTCCAAGTTTCATTTTGATACGTCAATTCGTTCGAGAGTGATCGTGCTTACAAGAAATCCGCTAGAAATTATTATTATTACAATTATTATTATTACTAAATTATTATTCAAATCGCTATGGTAACTCATTTTTTGGATTCAGGACCCCAAAAACATAAGAAGCGATCAAAACTTGATTTTTTGTATTTTTTTAAATCTTTGCTGACTCTTCAAGAGGGGTTAATGACGGTATAAATATCCCATTTTTAATAGGGATCCTTATCTCAACGAGCTTGATTTTTTGGTGTAAGTTTCAATTTGCTAGAAATACATATACCTATATATATATATATATATATATATATATATATATATATATATATATATATATATATATATATATATATATATATATATATATATATATATATATATATATATATAAGTTTTGTAAAACCTATTTTTTCGTGATCAGGGACCCATGAAACGTATTTTGGCCACAGTCCCGGCTCCAACTCCTGCCATGTCAGTGGCTCCATTAGCGAATTTTTTCCCTTGGAAATTCGCTAAAATTAATAAAATTTTAATATCATAAATATCAGGGGACTAAAAGTATTTCAAAACACTACAATAATAATATACATTTCATTATAAGAAGGTTGGAGGCCATTTCAGGTTATGTTAAAATAACATTGTGTGCAAGTATCCTTTGAAACCTGAGCCTGAGCTAGGTGTCATTTTGTAAACGAAAGTATAGACAGAGGGTCATCATTACTTCAACTACTGGAAATTATAAAGGTTTAAAATAGATCAAAGTTAAATATAATGTACAACACTAATTAATAGAAAATCAAGTCCTGTCATCTTAACTTAGTTTTGTTTTTCAAAATAAGTTTTAGTTCAGCGAAAAAAGGATTATGTTATTAGTATACGTGTTACATTTAATTTATTAAGTGCTAATAAATGAAATATGTAATTATATTAATTTATTAATGTAATAGTTTATTTTATTTATAGGTAATTACGTATGATTATAATAATTATCAGGTAAGTCTTGTCTCATAGTATTAGTTGTTTTGACTGTCTTAGTTATCTTCTTTTTCCCATATACCTATATTTCAACTATTCTGGAATGGAATTCATTCCAAAAAATCTTCTAGAAGTTTTACTAATATATTTTTATATGCTTAATTTTATACGCAATATATTATATTATGATTTATTTGAAATATAATATAGGTATTTATTTTCCCTTAATGGAGACTTATATAAATATACATGTAAGTTCATTACGACACCTTGAGGATCTATAAGCAAATAATAAAACATTTTGAATATGTTTACAGGGGTATTTAAATACGTATTGTTTAATTTTATTTTCGGTCTTTCTATTTAAATTATTTACTTGGATATTTTTAATTTAAACAGTTAAGATTGAAACGTGGGTTTCATACTCTAAAATACAATTTTTGTTTTATTTATTTTTCAACAGCTCTGTAAACAGTAGACTTCTTTTTCATCAAACGTTATTTAATTTTAGAACATATTTATTTAACAAGAATTTAATATTAACTCTAGCATATTTATTTAATAAGAATTTAATATTAACTTTAGTATAGGCAAAAGTTGTAGAACGTTTCCAGACAAAACCGTAGACCGTGTACACAAGACCTCGAATTATTTGACAACATCTACTGAACTTTTATTTATTTATTTTTTTTTCATAGTTTATTTGTTATTAAAACTAGAAAATGTATTGTGCAAGCATGCAATCGTGCGATATTATTTAACAGAGAAACTGACCGTTGTCAGAACTTCATGCTATTGAACAAAACCTGAATTCTATGCAAACGTGTCTGAATGTTGTTTAGTTATTATTCGCTGGTTTGGATTACTTTAAATCTTTTTTTAATTATTCAATATTAGTATCCAGTATCCATGTAAAATTGTGTAAACAAGAGTAGAATACAAATAATATTGTATTTGTAAATCTAAATATGATATCATTAGACTTGTTAGTGTGTAGTGGTATTATAATAGTTTTAGGTCTTTAGTTGAAGTATAATAGTTTTTAGGTCTACAGCTGACTTGTGATAGTACGAGTGTGTAGGTCTACATCAAAACTTGAATAGTTTTTGCTGTGCAATATCAGCATTAGTTGTTAAGTAAATGTTACATATGTTCATTACAGCACTGTAAACAAACAGCTACGGAATAGAGGCCTGTAACACTAAAGTAACTTTACTGCATTGCTCCAGCTAAATTAATTTTGCATGAAGGTTATTTTTTCTATATGAATAATAATTAGTGATGTAGTGCATAAAGAAGCCGCGTAAAAAACTTTGCACTTCATGCTGACTAAAATCTTATATTTAGTCGTTCATCATACTGGCCATAGCATTTTTGAAATATTAAGAGCGAAGATTCCTAAAACTATACTACATTAGTAATCACAAATGCTAAGATGCATCTGTGTGACGAATTTCGTTCAAATCGACCAATGTTTATGCCAGTTATCGTTAGAAAAACAAACAAGCATCCTATTAAAAGCCCACGTCACTGAAATGAAGAATTTACTTACACTCGTTTAACAATCCTCGCTGCAAAAGCCCGAGAGAGCACAGGCCTGTCAAAGGGCTTATATTATAACTACACATGGCAATGGATGACACCGTGTTAGCGTGCTGCTGCAATAGTTGTATAAACTGGATAATTGACATTTGAAACCATGTCTTACATATTGTAGCTTGTTAAACATACCTACTATAATGAGTGGTAATTCATGTTTTACAAGATTCATTTTTGCTTAACCCTGGAAACGTAGTTCAACTGCAGTACTAATACTTCCACAAAGAGCATCATTCATTAGACTCGTGTGAATTACTGCTTTACATTTTTCATGTAATGCGCTACTTTGTCTGTAGTGGCCTTTTAAAAGTTTCTATAGGTGTATTTGACCTACTAATCGGGGCTTTGCTTGCTGTATGTTATAAATTGATTTGGTTACATTATTGCTCCTGAATTTATCAATAATTTAGATTTAATTAATATTATTATAACAGACCTCCAACTTTGAACGTTATTGCAATATGTTTATTTCATATTTCGATGTCTCAATTGTATATTCTCATCTCATATAAATCCTTATACTGCTTCTAACATATCACCTTGTTCTCCTCGATTCCTGGTTAAAAAAAGAAGGTTTAGCAATACTATTTAGAAGTGTGTTCATGTAACAATGACTCTTCGTCACTCTTCTGGTCCTCAAATCATATTCAACAATCGTTCAGCTCTCCTCAGTCTCACATTGTCTTTTTATAGCTAAATCGTCATATAACGATGGGAAGCGGGAAGATACAACATTTTTGGCACATCCAAAAAATTAACAGATAAAAGTAACACAAACATATATCTATATATATATAAAAGTTTATTTTTATCTGCAAATTATTTATTTATTTTTTATCTAATTAAAAATTTACATGTTTTGAAAAATTGTGACAGAGAAGAAAAAAAATCTTTATTGAAGCTTCATTCATATTTGATAAAGAAAGTGTACAATTTGTGAAGATATCTCGACTAGGGTTTACTACCGGGGAACTTTGACAACTCGCTACATTATTTATTATTTATACAAGCTCCGAGGATCAAAGAGGAAGGATGTAGTTAAATAAAATTTAGTAGCTCAGTTCCTGACTAAAGGCTTATAGGGGTTATCCGCTGGGTACGATTTTTTGCTAGGAGAGTTTTACGCACTCCTCTGTTTTTACAACAGACGAATTGCTCCATCTAAATATTTTAATATTATATACTTTCTTTTTTTTTTTTTTTTTTATCGTTTATTATTTAGCTACAACTATAAAAATTAATTATAACAAGCAGCTTGTTCGCATAAGGTATATACAGCACAGTTACATCACAGATTAAGAGATTCCACCCAGTGGTGGTACTCCAATAATTTGGATTACAATAATATTAGTCTCTTAGATGGTCACGGGGCCATTTTCTCTTTAGGCGTCGCCTCGGATTGCCAGGGATATGAAGAGAGGATAGGTTTTGGACAAGAGGATTAGGATGGTCGACGAGCTTGGTGTGGAAGGTCTTGTAACGAGAGGATGCTAGGATATGGACATAGGGAACATTTAGATCGTTATGTATTATACGGTTGGCCACGTAGGAGGGAGCATTACATATTTTTCGTAGGATCAAGGATTGCAGCGATTGGATCTTATATGAATTTGATGGCTTGGTCGATCCCCACAGTTCGAGTCCGTATGTCCAAATAGGTTTTATAATAAGATTATAGATGGTCAGTTTGTTAGTAAGTGATAAATTAGATCTGTTGTCCAAAAGTCTGAGTAAAATCTTGTATCGTCTTTTCATGTCCGTCCGTTTTAGTCTTGTGTGTAAATTCCAGGTGAGTCTTCGGTCTAGGTGAAGTCCTAAGTACCGCACTTGATTCGAAACTGGAAGTGGATGATTATATAAATATACTGGAGGGCAAGTAGATCTTCGCAGAGTAAACGTGACATGTACACTTTTGTCTCTGTTAAACTTGATACGCCATTTTTTGGACCAGTTCTCAATAGATTGAAGGTGCTCTTGAAGAAAATCGGAGGCATGGTTGGGATCTGGATTTACGGAAAGGACTGCTTTGTCGTCGGCAAAAGAGGATATGGATGTGGAAGGATGTTCTGGAATGTCAGCTGTATAAATAGAGTATAAGATTGGACCTAGAATGCTGCCTTGAGGTACACCTGCCAGAATAGGAAAGGAATTGGAGTGACAGGAACCCTGTCGAACTACAAAATTCCTGTCACTCAGATAGGAGCGAAGGATAAGGTAATAGGTTGGGGGTAGGATTCCCTTGAGTTTCCACAGAAGTCCTTGGTGCCAAACTCGATCGAAAGCCTGACTTTCATCCAGAAAGGCTGCCGAGACATACTGCTTATTCTCAAGGGCGGATGAGATTTCATCTACAACACGGTGACATTGTTGAATAGTAGAGTGTTCTGCTCGAAACCCAAATTGGTGATTAGGAAGAATATTTTGGGATTTGAAGATAGGATACATTCTGCGGAGGATAAGTTTTTCCAGGATTTTACTAAAAACAGGTAAAAGACTAATAGGTCTATAGGAGGAGGGTAGGTGGTGAGGTTTTGAAGGTTTGGGAATCATAACTATTAAGGATTTTTTCCATTTGGAAGGAAAATAAGTTGTTCTAAGGACTGCATTAATTATATATGTAAGAAATAAAGTAGCTTTTTTGGGAAGGTGTTTTAGGATGTTTGTTGTTATTAGGTCGTGCCCAGGGGCTTTATTGTTCGGAAGGGATTTAATAATGTATACAATATCAGATGGGTGGAAAGCAGGAGGGGGAGGTGTCAACTGGAGAGGAATATCAAGGTTGCTATCAATCAAATTTAAATTATCGGGATCATAAATATCTGGATGTGGAACGAAAACAGAGGATAGGTATTTGGCGAAACAATTGGATTTATCCTGATCAGACTTAGTCCAAGTACCATCGATCTGACGCAGGGGGGAGGATATTATTTTATAATCTAAAAGTCTTTTCGTTGCTGTCCATAAGGATTTGTCTTTTGTTGTAAGTAATTCTGTATATTCCTTAAACTTGTCTCTCTTAAATTGAGCTAGTATAGATGTTAGATGTCTACAAAGTCTGTTGTACGTTCGTTTGTCTGTAGGGTAACGAGTCATGTGCCACCTAGACCTAGCGCGGCGTTTCTCTGTAAGTAGTAATTTTATATGGTTCGGTATGTTCGTCTGTTTGTCTTTTTTATCAGATATTGTTAGAGTTGCGTCGCGTACAGTCTGTTGTATGATAGTTGTAAACGAGTCTACAGCTTCATCAATCTGTCTTGAAGTTTTGAGAGAAGTTTTCAGGTCAATTGAGTTGTCTAATAAGGATTGAAATTTGTCCCAGTCAATAGGTCCTTGTATAAGAGAAGGTTTTTTGGGTTTAGGGAAAGGTTGAATATTAAGGGTAAGGAGTACAGGACAGTGGTCTGAGGATAAGTCATCTAGAACTGAAATTTGGGAATGTATATGGGAAATATTAGAGGAGATAAAATAATCTAATAAATCTGGTAACTTAGATGGATCATAGGGAAAATAAGTGTACTGAGCAGGAGCTAGGATAGAAAATTGGGATGAGGATAAAGTGTTGAGCAGAACGGGACCTCGACGGTTTATCACTCTACAACCAAACTGAGGATGCTTCGCGTTGTAGTCGCCACCTGAAAGGAATTTAGGGCCGAGAGTGGAAAAGAAGGAGGAGAACTGAGCTTGAGAGATTTGCTTATTAGGGGGGCAGTAGACAGAAGCAAGTGTAAAGTCAAAGGAAGTAGTGTTAAGTTTTACAGCTGTAGACATAAGGTATTCTGAAGGAACAGAAGGAATGAGTGTATGTGATATCGAATTTCTTATCAAGATTGCGGTACCTCCGTGTGCAGTCTCATCCGGATGATCGGTCCTATAAGTTGTGTAGTCGGTAATAAATAAATTAGATCTTGAGGTTAAATGAGTCTCGGTAATAAGTGCTACGTCAATTCGACGGTCATGTAGTAGTAAGTCAAGTTCATCCCTGTGGAGAGTCGAATTCAATCCATCAGCATTCCACAAAAGAATAGAAAGAAAATTTGGTGAATGGTTCATTTTGTAAATAAAGCGGGAATAAAACTAGATATTATAGTTTGAAGGATGGGTATAATAGGAGTTAAAAGGGTTTTTAATTGGGTAAACAGATTAGAGAAGGAAGAAAATAGTGCTGAGAGGTCATTTACTGAGGAGGGAGGTGGTACCTGAGAATTATTTGACCTTTGGCCCCGGACTACATTGGAGAAAGTTCTTGGAGTCTGTCCTGATGGTGTGGAGGTAGTGTCCTGTTGAGAGGGCTCTTGGAGTGGCGGAAAAGTCTGTGGATCACTGCTTACTGGAGAGGTCGAATTCACTGGAGTAATATTTCTTGTTTCACCTGACATATTTTGACGAAGTGGAAACCTAGGTTTACTACGTTTATCCTGGAGTTCTTTATATTTTGAGCAACCTTTATAGTTAGCTGGGTGGTCACAACCACATAAGGCACAGATACAGGGTTCGGTGCGAGGGCGGGGACAGTCCTGTGGCGCATGATTTCCTGCGCATTTAACGCAGCGCGGCAAGTAGTGGCAATATTTTTTTGAATGTCCGTAATTTTGACACCGTACGCACTGTACAATATCTTTCCTGATATGGGGTTCCTCTACTGATATCTTAGAGTATGCAATAAATTGGACATTAAATATTTCTTTATTCTTAATATTAGGATTAAGATCTACAAAGAATAGTGGAAGAGAAGTTTTTGTGCCTTTCTGTTTTATATTTGCTACATTACGAACTGAAAAGCCCTTTTCTTCAAGTTCCTGCTGAATCTCTGTGGTGGGGGTAGATGGGTGCAAGTTACGAAGAACTACCCTAAAGGCTTTATCTTCCTTCATTTGGTAAGTATGAAACGGAGCTCCAATTTTTTCAAAAAAGTTTACGGCAGTCCGAAAAAAAGCTGGAGTTTTGAAGTTAAAGATGGTGTCTGAAGTTCTGTTTTTACATGTGAAAGTGTCTTTCCCTACCGTTTCCTCTAACTTCTTGCATAACTCGAGGAAGTTTGCTACCTGTTTAACATAGATGGGAGGAGGCTTAAAGCTTTTGTCGGTCTCATTTTGTTTATCAGAGGTATCTTCAGTTGCTAACGTCGAATATGGGTTTGTCGTGAAAAATGTGGATTGACAATTGTTTGAACCTGGTAAGGCAGTAGAGGCGGAAACTTGATTAGTTGTGCTTGTCTCATTGTTAGAGGCGTTACTTTTTTCCTTTTTATTCGGTGGGGATTTAGTTACCGAGCGAGTGCGTTTTGTTGCTTGTTTTTGCCTACTTTTTTCTCTCGTTCTCATTCGAGGAGATTGAAAATCAGTGTCTGAAATTAAAGATTCTAAATCTCCTCTTTCAGAATCAGTGATATGTTCACTTGCGTCCATGTCGGTATCAACTTCCGACATTGAGTAGAACGATAAATAAAAATAAAAATAAAGCCTAGGAATTAAATCTCTAGGCAAATTGTTAGTAAACAAATATGATTTACCGTTTTTATCGTAGCTGTAAAAGAGTTGAGATATCGGCGGTTTGTAAATAAACAAGCCGGAGTCCGGCTGGGGAGACCTCCCCCACTCTTCTCACGCTACTGACTCTCAATTAAAAGAAAGAAAAAAAAACTTTGAAAATGATAAAATATTCTTTAAAACGAAAATAAAATTACACTACATTATTGAAAAAAATAAAATGAACTACTATGCCAAAAATTAAACAGAAATTTGCGATAGAACTACGTGAAAACACGATGTAAAACAAGAGCGATGTGCACGTGGCAGTGTCTACGATCGGACTCCTTATATATACTATATATATATACTATTATATATACTATATATATATACTATTATATATATACTATATATACTATTATATATATTATATATACTTTCAAATTGTTTTTCTCTAGACTTCCTTGTGAATCATTATAAAGAATTGGTCTGTGCCTGTTTCTTTTGGCTTTAGTTTCTGAAAATAAAATAAATATTATGTAAAATCCAAATACAACTCAATGCCTCATCATAATAATACCTCTGGAACTATTAAATCTATGGCCATGAAATTCTCTAGATACCTTCCTCTTAGCTCTTGCCAAAAAATCTTTTTATTGCCAGTCATCCTGAATTATTATGGCAGCCATTTCTATCAGAAATTCGACTTGACCTCATCTCCGTATAATAAAATAATAAAATCCATTATATTTACTACGCTTATTTCTAAAATAATATTGGTGTCTGAAAAAAAGAGGTTTTCTTTAGTGATCACTGTCCACTGTCCATGTCCATGGTTATGTTCTTTATGCAATATGCACATATGCACTTGAACACCCTCCTATTTCTAATTGTCCGATTGACTTCGGATTTTTTTTAAACTGTTCCTTTTTACAATTTAACAATTTTTAACCAGACACTATTCCGGTAAAGTAAATAGTTTTTTTTTCAAATATATATAAAATATCCACTCATGTACATACGGGAAATGTTGGGCACCAGGGGGTTTTAAGGATGGGGGATTCACTCAGGATATCTAAAAACTTGGATTTGGATGCACACACACAAAAGTACACGAAAATCTCCATAAATAATTGTTTTACTTTTGAAAATAACATCGTTCAATTAAACTCGTAAAAATATCTGTCGGCCATTATTATAAACAATAAACAATGATATCAGTGAATAACAATGTACAATCGATATATTTGACTATGTTCTCGAGACATATCGATAGACAGGAGAGGAAGTGTGTTAAAAAATCGTCAGTCCAATTTTAGCGGTAAAGTAGGAGCTCTTCAAATTCAAATACCACATTTAATCTAATAATATACTTTCGGACAACCGAATACATACTTTTTTAAGTAAAAGTGGGATATTCCTTCATCCCAAAGCATATTGGAATGAATATCCCGTTGTCTTATTAGGTAGTTAGACTGAGGAATATAAACTCTCCTGTATATTTCCTTTGTCTAAATAACTATAACGACGAAGTGATATTTAGTCAAATGTACATTGGGACAAAGGAATATATTACACTTCTTTATATGAAAGTGTGATATTCCTTTGTCCCAAGGCATATTGGACTGAATATCCCTTTGTCTTAATTTGTAGTTAGACTAAGGGATATAAACTCTACTTTATTTATTCCTTTGTCTAAATAAGTATTACGACTAAGGGATATTTTGTCTAATTAACATTGGGACAAAGGAATATCATACTTTTGAACATAAAAGTTATAACATCCCATTGCCCTAATAAATATTTTGTATGAGTAATGATCGATTATATCAATATACCCTCAATATTATAATCGATTGTCAAAATGTTTGGGAGAGCATATGTTTTAAATGGTTATTATGTGCTGGCATTATAAAAGCTAATTTATTGGTACTTTTTTACTTAAGCACCCCCCTATATCCCTTTGTGTTAATAGTTATTTAGACAAAGGAACATAATATACAGACTAGCATATTATATCCCTTAGTCTAATCAACTATTAAAATTAAGGAATATTAAATATAAAACTGCCCCAGGAGTCTCAATGTCTTGGGGAGACAAATAAAAACCTTTGAGACTTTTGTAGGGCAATGTGGCGCATAGCATCCTCACATCCTATCTCTTACACTTTAATAATTTTATGTTTTTACAACCTATTTTTGTCAAATTTATTTAATTTCCCCCGGTTTATTAAATCTGTTAATTTATTTTTGATTTTTTACAATTAAAAAAAAAAAATTAATTAATTTTTTTTTTTATAATTAAAGTATCAATTTAGTAAAGTTTAAAGACAGCAGACTGCTGATATTTGATATCTGGGGCCATCAGTGAGCTACTTTCAATAGATTATAAAGGTTTTACACAATCAGATAAGTACTTTTGAAGCTATAGGTGTAAATAAATGTATATTCATGCCCATGTGGAAGAGAATCAAATGAGCGCAGAAGGTTGAAACTTATGTGGGTCCAACAATGTGGTAATTATCACCCATCATCTATTTAAGATATGCAACCTTATGTTACCTTATATTTCAACCTTATGCGTCCATTTGTTTCTCTTCCACATGCGCACAAACATACATTTATGTACCCCTATACATATTTTCAAAAGTACTCATGTGATTATGAATTTTCGATGGTTTGTCAATAGTAGCCTGTGGATACCGTTTGCGTTCTAACTATTGCTAAATTGATACTTTATTTCATGTAAAAAATCAAAATAATTTTGACTTTTTTTGGGTGTGGGGAGGGGGAATTAAATAAATTTGACAATAATGGGCTGTATTAATAAAAGCATAAAATCATTAAAGTTGTAATAGTAAGTATTAGCAGTGTATTTATTGTTTACAATAAATTATTAAGAAATAAAAAACAGACAGACACGAGACCAAAAATGTTTCCTGATGTCTGAAACGGATTTCTGTCTTGGAATTTTTAAAATCGGAGAGATAACATTTTTTTGTTCTCAAAAGTGAACACAATACTTCGGTAAGCTCGGAAGCAATAAACAAAATATTTTATCCCCTTTTTTATTATCGATTCTAAAGACCTCTTAATTGAGATAACTCGCGTTCTGCGTGAAAAAAGAACCTTTATTCTTTGTGATAAATATTAAATTATGCATTTTCATCGATCTGTTTTTCTTTTGACTCATATAACTTAATTTTAAAAGAACGTTCGGTGTTCTAAATAACTTTATTTCCTGTTTTTATTTTAATAAAAGGTTTGAAAAGGTTGTTTGTTATCCACCACATCATTAAAAAAGTACTTGTAAAAATTCAATCCATAACCTTTGTAAAATGGATTTTTGAAATACCTTTGTACTTCTTTCTTTTGCCAACGTGAAAGTATTCCGCAAACATGAATATGTTGTATTGTTTTTTATCATTCTTAGACGTTTACTGTGAACATTATTTTAATTTTGGTAGTAGGAATTTACACGACTCTATCTTTGCCGGGTGTCAATTAACCTACATTGTTTATACATATTGTTACTCTACCATTCATACGCAGTGCATTATATACTTAGAGAGAAATATTGTGATGATTCGAAAATTTGATTTTGGGTTTTTGTTGAATTGTGAGTTTGAAGGGTAATAGGGATTATTGTTAACACAAATTTGAAACAGCAGTTATTTTGTGTGTAATTTAATAACCCAAACGCAAGCAAAATATTAAAGATGCCCCAAAAAATCAACCATTTAAATCAAGGGGCTGACATTTTTTTTTATAACGTAAATGCGTCATACTAGGTGTTAAATGAACGAAGGTGCCCTGAGTACAAATATACATTTGCTGGAACAAAGTTCCTTGTGGCACATTCCACCGTGTGGAGTGTGTCCGAGGATTGAATCCGAAAAAATCGACCGTTACAAAACCTACCCTCACGAAATCGAACGATGATGATAACTTTAGTAAAAGTTGACCGATTTAGTTAAAATTTGGTACTCATGTTCATTTTACCAATGCCCAAGATGAGTTCGTTGGACAACGTTATCCGCCCAAGGGTTCGCGCGCAACGCTCGCGTAAACGTAAACTTCAAATGTAAAATTGAAATTTTAGGACGGGAAAAAATCTAACTTCTCATCTATTCAAAGAGACAAACAACTTTTTTTTAAAAAAAAATCTTTTAGTAACACTAACACCGACACTGCTATGAAGTGATAAAGATCGCTTATTTATTAAAGCGGACCTAAATCTTTAAAATAGAGAAAACAATGTTTCTTCTGATATCTAACGTAACGATTTTAATAAAACATCATGCACATCGTCTACCGTACAATTGAAACAGGCATGTAAAACTTCAATGTGATACAAGCAGAAGTTTTTGTGTGGGAAAGAGATATATTATAAATTAGTAGGCCGGGTAGGTAGAGAACAGCCCTACTTTCTACCTACTACAACTATACTCTTTAACTATAATCTCATCATGATTAACTTATTTCTCAATATTCAATACTTATTTAATGTAAGACGTTTGCACTCCTTAACTTTTACTTAATTGATACTATAGTACAAGTAAAAAATCAAAACAATTTTGACACATTAAAAAAACGGGGAAACTATTAAAATATTAGACAATAATAGCTTGTAAAACCATAAAATCAATAAAGTACGTGATAGGATGCGAGGAAGCTTTGTGCCACACCAATTGGCAGTCTATTTTGCTTCCGAGCTTACGGAAGCTATTTGATCGCCCTGAAGAACGAAACATTTTTAGGTCTTCGATTTCAAAAATTCCAAGACAGAAATTCGTTTCAACAATCAGGGATCATTTTGGTTCCGTGTCTGTCGGTCGGTCTATAGCCCATTGTTGGACCCATATAAGTTTTAACTTTCTACGCTCATTTGTTTCTCTTCCACATGCACACAAACCGACATTTATTCACTCCTATAGCTCCGTCTGCACTCTTTAACTTTTACTTAATTGATACTATAAAATCCAATACAAGTAATAAAATATAATTTTATCTACGATTGATACGAAATATAAACAATATATCTCTGATTCATTGCGCATGCGCGTCTCATATTTCTGAACAATTCCTCTTCTTTACCACGCTAGCGCGGTAAAGAAGAGGAATTCTTCAGCTTTACGCACAATTAGCGAGTTTGTTTACATTTAACAAAACTAATTTGCTATTTTTTTTTATTAAAGTAACTATTTATATCGAGCTTTTAGTGAAAAACAATGAATGAATCAAGTGGCTTTGACGAAAATGTAGGGAATAATACTACTCCAGAAATAATTAATTCGGCAAAAAATACAACTCAGTATTAATGCCATCTTTATCAAGAGAAGAGATACGAACTTACATACAGCAAGTTTATTTTTTTCTGTATTAATTATTTAAATCTAACAATCGTAGATAAAGTAACGCAACTCGTGCGAAAACGGTATTTTGCATTGCTCGTGTGGTTTTACTACCCTCGCTATCGCTCGGGTGCAAACTCCACACTCGCATGCAAAATGCTACTTTCCTCACTCGACGCGTAATGTACTATTATATAATACAAGTAAAAAATCAAAACAATTTTGACAGATTAAAAAAACAGGGGAAACAATTAAACAAATTAGACAATAATGGCTCGTAAAAGTATAAAATCAAAAAGTACGTGATCGCATACGAGGAAGCTATGTGCCACACCAATTGGCAGTCTATTTTATCTTATTTATGGACTATAAAAGCCAAGAGTACCACATTATATTATAACAATAATTGAATAAATGTATAACTCTATATCAATATTCTTAGTTTACTCTTTTTTTTTATAAGAACTCCATATCAAATAATATTTTAGTGACGTGGGCATATCAACGTAATTGATATTAAGTAAAAGAGGCATATGGAAAAATACTAAAGTAAATATTTGAAATTACGTCAGCGCTACCTATATTATATTTGAGCAAACCTGAAATGTAAACAAGAATAATATGAATACACTGTTAGGAATCAAAGCTTCAATTATTAACTCAGGTGGAATTAAAATATTAACATGTAACTTTATACATAGCAGTAAATATAAACATAAAATATTTACAATTGCTTCGAATATGGTTTGGTCGAATATGGTTTCGACCATCGAATTGCTGCAATGGTGTTATTTCCTTATTAAAAGTGTTATTTATTTATTTTAAATTTAGAGTTTTCCAATAAGCCTTTTACGCCACCTTCTTGGTTTATGATGTATGATTACAAATAGGCTTAATTGCAAATAAATAGGCTTAATTGGTCATCAGTAAACTGAGTTTTAGTTAATTTATGTTTTGTATTGTTTGTGAGCTAAATAAAAAAGTGAGCATATTAGTGGAGAACATTACTTAATCGTGTCCTATCACTAGATGAATGGTCATATGAATATAGAGAAAGTATAATGAAATAGAATTCAAAATAAGAAGGTTCATAAAAAAATAAGTTGATGCTTGAGAGGAAATAATGATCACTGAAGATTGAAATTGATACTTTGAGACCACCAGAAAGTTAAACTTCATATACTGCTTATATTTTTATAAAATTAGATGATTATTTTTAAAAGTATTCTTCTTGCCGAGAGGGTTTCGGTAATCAAATGCCGCTTAAAAGCCTTAGAAGTGATTCGTTTTCAGCTACAAGAGCAGGTAATCACTGAAATAATATAATTACCATTCTGTTAAGTTTGCTTAAGAAGTTATTGTTCTTGTAGAAGTTTTCAGTAATCTTAAACAGATTCTGATATCGGTAATTAATTACCACTTACGAAACGTTACAAGTGATTTTACAGCTTTAGGGCAGATAATCAATGAAACTGTCACCATTTTGTTATTAGTTATTTGATTGTTAGTAGTTATTGTTGTTGAAACTTTTATTAGATAAATAAAAAGATAGCAAGTTTCCAAAAGGGAATGGACTTTTCCAGTTTGTTTAACTTTAATTATTTTTCTCTGGTGATATCATATGTGTCTAACCTATCATATAAGTGTCTACAAATAAGAGGAGGAGGGCGGAGGAAGCTTTATTCCTGAGTTCCCACTCTGCTTACTGATTTGTATTCCCCTTCCTAGTACAAACTTTTAATTAAGAAAGTTAACTTGATTACAAAATATTCCCGGGTAATTAAATTATTGGTTAGTCAGTCTTAATGAATTCTCTATGAAAGTATGAAAAGATTTTCTTATTTAAATTAAATAATTATTTTAGCGCTGTGGGTAAAACATTGCAGTGATTGGTGGTTCCCCGGTGGGGGAGTAAAATGAAATATATCTTTACATTACATCTGTTCTTCTTCAAATAATTTATATTATTCCCGGTGATGGAGTGTAATTTCATCCGTTCTTCTTCAAATAATTTATTATTGTAGTTCTGTGATTAGTTTGCATACCGTCAAAGTTAAGCTATTTATGTTTCGATTAGTTTTGGGCGAACATTTTTATTCTTTTTTTTATGAGGATTTAACCTCTGCTTTAGGATTTTGCCATAGAAAATGGGGGTTTCAACTTAAAATAAATTTGCTCTTCATAGGCCTCATAGGCCTTTAAAAGGAAACTTAGTGGTTTACTCTTATCGTTTTTTTGAAACCCTACAACTTTAACTTCGTTCATTTCCCATAAAACTGCTTACTTTTGGAAGTATTAGGGAGTTAGGCTTGGTATGCGAAGTTAGGAAAACTGGATGTATTTAGGGAATGTCGGCAAAAGAGGAATTATCTTCTAGGTGGGGAATAAAGGTGTATGGGATTATTAGGGTAGTGTGTAAGTGGTGGTTGGGTCACCTTAATATTATCAGTACACGGACGATGACTGTGTAGTCGAAACCAATTGTATTTTATTTTATTATTTACGGTTTATTACAATGTACACACCGACTAACATATGATTTTGATGAATTTATACGTTTTGAGGTCCTCTGAGTCCAAAAATGGGTTTTTTAAAAAATGTCTGTCTGTCGACAATCTGCGCAGTCGCCTGGAGCTTAAACTATACTGGGCCGATGTTTGCGAAATTTGGCATACATGTAAAGAAATATCAGACCCCGAGGCGAGTTCCGATGATTTTGAAATCAGTTCCGATGATTTTGATGTAAAAAATTCTAAAATGTAGTCCATTTAAATACGAATGTAACGATATATATATATAAGCTGTTTTCCCGGAAAAACGAGAAGTTTTTTTTATGATAAAATATATCAATAACAAATATATCAATGTTTTGATAAAATGTTTAGTAAAAATTAAATATACCTACGAAAACTCGAAAATTAATTAATGGAAAACACTGGGCTGAGTATAATTATGAACTCGTATATGAGAAAGTTTGTCTGAGTTTCTGCTCAGGGAGATCTTAATTAGGCATCGTTAATAAATAATTATTTCCTTTTGATTTTAACAATTCAAGTTGTTTTCTTAAATTTAACATTTTTGCAAATTTTGAATATATAGCGTATTAAATTGTAACTAAGGAATTCAATTTTACAATAGTAATTTACAGCTGGTCCCACTTTGAGATAATATTCACCTTATTCCTTTATGAACGAATTTCTCTTTGTATAGTACAGGTGTGACGCATTAGGTCAATGCCAGTCGCATTCCGGGTTCATCATATATTATGAAGAGTCACTTCATAGTTGATGAAACGTGGAATTTGGAAGCGATAAGACTATGTAAGACTTCACTCATTTGTCAATATAACAAGATAGTTTAAAAATCTTTTGAAATAACGGATTTCAATTTTCAATGGGAGCCGCTCAACGAAGAGCTGCACTTGCCCACCACCTCTAGTATAATATTTGAAGTAACATTTTTGTCTTTATCTTTCTTTTACAGTTTCATTGAAACTGTTGTAGTTTGTATTAAAGTTTCTATTGCCCTAAAACTAGTACTCACCATAGCTATAGTAGGTCAGGTCAAAGAACCTTAATTTTTATTTTCATAGAAACGGCCTAAAAACAATGTTTTTGTAAGTACGTAATAATAAATACAGCATGAAATGTTGTTATTTTAGACTATATTTTGTAAGAATATAAATTTTGATATTTAGTGCGTTAGCTTTCTTCTAAGTCACGAAGGTTCTTGAATATTACTTAACTTTTTCTGGAGCTATAACTTATTAATATTATTCATCTATAGGTAGCTTACATATATTTATTCTGCACGCACTCTTGGCCGGATTGCGTTACTTCAAATTATTTAATATAATTAAAAGAAAGTAATGTTGTTTGTACTTTCAATTTCACTGTTAACTCCTAAGGTCTATTAATTGTAGGGTCTCCCCCCACCCTCATCTTATAGAAATATATCATGGAATGTATTGTTTCAACCATTTTTTTTCCACATCCGGGGAACCATGAAGCTCGGGTTTTTAACATGAAGACATAGATCACATAGGTGGTTGCATTGAGCAAACATGGTGCACGTTCTGTTAAACTAAGGGTGGGGTTCGGCACCTCTGCACTTAAACTCCTACATGGTATGTTTATCTATTTGAAACATAAGTTACCTCCCTGGGATACGAAACATCTCAGATATGACTAGATACAGTGTACGAGTACGTACACTGTATCCACTTGGCCACTCAGTTCCCTTCTTGGTGCATACTTATATTTATTGAAAGATTGATCAATGATTGTCAAACTGGTATGTTGATCTTAATAATAATAATTCAATTTTAAAGGTTTTGTAACTTTCAACTATGTTAATAATGTCAAATATTATAATGTCAATATTAACAACAGCGGAAGAAACAATAATTTAAATTTAAATAATATATTTATTAATTTTCCGAGTATTAGGGTAAGTGGTTTAGTATTTCTTCATTTGGACCCGCCACATCAACGCGTAACCGATTACGAGATTTATTATAAGCAAATTTATTTTGTTAGATAGGAGTGTTTATAAAGGTAATCTTAAAGGATTAGAATAAATTGTCTTTCCGCGTAAACTAATACTGTTTATTACCATAGCCCCATAAGGTTTTTAATGATGTTACGCTTTTACAATCCATATTGTCTAATTTATTTCATTTTTCCTCCCTTTTTATTAAACCTGTCAAAATTGTTTTGCATTTTACATGAATAAAAGCTTCAATCTAGTATACAATTTAATAAGCGGAGATGGTTCAAATTAATCTAGGGCTACTTTGGACAACCTATCCAAATGTCATAAAACCATTTGAGTACTATTGAAGATGTAAGTGTATATACATTTATGTTTGTGCGCATGTAGAAGAGAAACAAATGGGCCTATAAGGTTGAAACTTATATGGGATCACCAATCGGTTAATTATGATTTACCATCCAAATGTCATTAAAATCGGATCAATAGGTTAGGTAAGATATGTTAGTAAAAATTTAACGACGGACAAACTGACGGACCAAGATACAGACAGGGGGTCAAAATTGTTCCCTGATATCTTAAACGGATTCCTGTCCTGAAATTTTTGAAATTGGAGATATAATAAATTCGGAACCATAAAAATAATTTCTTTCGATAAAACCAGAGGTCTCTCCCAATCAAGTATGGCTATTTTTATCAGGAATTTGATTTTTTCTTACAAAACGTTAAATATGGCTAGACTCGTATTTATATGAACTACCTTTGAAATTTTATAATCGTCTTAACAGTTTTCAGAATTCTTGGGGCAGAGCCTCGAAATGTGGAGCTAAAATTAATTTCTAAAAATATTATAATAGCGAAATTATCAATAGTCGGGGTATAATCTTTCGGAATATGTATGCAGTCTTATTAACATCACAGTAAATGTTTAGGATCTAAGCTTCTGCACATAAGACAGACCTTTTTTTAAAAACACTTAGGCTCAGATAACGTCTATAATCCAAAAAAAAAAGTCTCGTCATCATAATACTTTTTCTCTATATATACTACTTATGGAAGATAGTAAATCATTAGAAGAAATACATTTAATGTTTAGCAAGCAAGAATAAATTAGATTGATTTAATAATGTATACGAATTCTAAATGAGATAAACGCTATCAACTTCATTAAATATTATTTTTACTAATAGAATTTAAGTATAATAATATAGTAATTAAATGGTATTTCCGATTTAATTTAATATTTGATATAAGAGTAATATGAAAATGACTAATTATTATTTATACTTTTATAATTAATAAATCTATTGCTTAAATAAACTAATTGGACTAAATCCTGTAATTATTAAAAAACTAATTAATATAGCCGCTGATTCATGCGCCGCTTTTCAATGGTCACAGTATTAATAGCTATACCTAATAAACAATAAAACTTTGAAGTAAGTTTTATTTGCTATATATATATATATATATATATATATATATATATATATATATATATATATATATATATATATATATATATATATATATACATAATACCGCGTTTTTGCACACTGCATTAGGCTACACAGTTTGCGAGAGACACAAAGGGATGAGCTACGCAAGCGTGCACATAGGAACTGTTCCAACATCAGACATAACGTCATCATAACGGCATCGTCGGGCCCCTGATGAGTAGGACGCGACGAAACGGTGCAGGACATGGAGTAATGCCGAGCCAACATCTTAATGACGTTAGGTCTGATGTTGGAACAGTTCCTATGTGTCACGCTTGCGTGGCACGAAATCATTATGGTGAATTAAATTTCCGTGTTTTACTCAGCATGAATAAAACAATCGTCGTTAATCATTTGTTCTGACTCATTGTTTACATTATCTGATTATGCTTAGTTTAAATAAAATTTAAAAAAAGAAAACATTAGAAATTAATTAAAATACGCCATAAAGTTAAATACACTTCATGTGCTCGTCCCTCGGCCCCTTAGGGACGACAAACGATTATCTTTATATGGGTACCGAACCCACTATGTTTAAGAAGAAGGAGGGTTCCGTGTTTACAAGTAATGAAGATCTGCTCCGAGAGTGCATCGCTACACGCTATAGACTTCGCTCGAGTTATGTCGGGATTTAATTTTATAAACAATATATTGCTTAACTTGGTGCGTAGGCTTCCGCGGGTAGACTCGTAATAAACAGCTTGGTTTTCCGGTGAAATCCGCGTCACGAAGTGGATGAAGTCCGACGTTTCACTTACACTGCTGGAATCATCTTCAGCGGTGTTGTGCACCGTAATATTTAACCTTGTGCATGTAATGTTAAACATCACGATGCACCACACCCCTGAAGATGCTTCCAGGTGTGGAAGCGAAACGTCGGACTTCATCCCCTTCGTGACACGGATTTCACCGGAAAACCAAGCTGTTTAATATATTGCTTGTTATATTTAATCATATTATCAATAATGTATTTATTAAAACTCACATTATAATAGTACACCTTGTGCATATACGCTTTTTGTTTAATATATTACATTATCAAGTACTTCTAATCACTCAGGACATGTTTGTAAATCATATTGCCATTCTCGCTTTAGGCCATTAAAAGGTATTTTCGAGAATGGCTCTAGAAGTGGGTGCGAAAGATCAAGATATGGTCAGATTATAAGGAAGGGAACTTTAAGGTCATAAAAGTAGAAATCAACTGCATACATGCGTATTTATATTAAAAGAAAATGAATCAAAGAGTTTATGCCAGTTATAATTGGTCAATTCCCAGACTCAACGTCTCTCTGTTCAAGCTGCATTGATGAGATACTAAGTTTTTCTTCTTTGACCATTCTAATTTTTTGTTTTCTAAATATAGATCTTTAGTGTGATCATGTATTTTTTTTGTCCCAATAAATAATGTAGGAGCTTCTTTTCACATTCTTCTTCTCAGAATATGAAAAGATGGTTACCAGGAAAAAAAAAAAATTAAAGAAGATAAAGAATTAGAAGAAATTAAGAAGAAGATTTAAGAAGAAGAAGATAATTAATTAAAGAAAAGATGGTTACCAGGAAAAAAAAAAATTGTTTTATATCTTTCAATCAAGTGTGCGTTTGCAAATTAATCTTCTGTCCTGCAAGAGTTTTGGTCTAAAGAGAAATCTAATCTTGCCTTGAACCTGAGGGAGAATGTTTAATAGCAATTGTATTGGTCAATTATAAAATATAATTACATTTGTAATTTTAATGGGTGCAACTTATTGCAAACACCGTTTGTTTCTGCTTACTTGTCAATACATATATAGATATTCACTATTGGCTTTATATGTTTTGTTTTTAGGGTCTATTTTTGTCAATAGACCCTAAAAACAAAACATATAAAGCCACTCATACAGTCAACAATGACACTCATACATTCAATAATTTATTATAATAATAAATAGCCACAATCTTGATGCGGCTGGGTCGATTATACTTGTTAACGAACTCGTCCTATTTGTTCCTATTGCCTTCAGACCCTTTGTGTGTGCTGAAAGCATACATACTTGTCCAATTTATTTTAATTATTTGCTTGTAGTTTAATACAATGTTATGTACGTAGTAACATAGAAAAATAGTTTGCCCCTTAGTGAGGCTCATAGCTTTCCCACGTACTTTAACAACACATTATTGTCTAATGCATTTAAGTCCCCCCCCCCCCCCCACCTTTTAAATCTGTCAAAATTGCTTTAATTTTTACTTGAATAAATGTATCAATTTAGCAAAATTTAATGAACTCAGATGGTTGAAATTAACATGGGACAGAAAATTAATGTGGAACAGAAAATAACGGGTGAAAATTGCTGAGACTTATATGGGACCAACAATAGACTAATTATGACTAACCACCCAAATTTAATTGAAATTGGACCAGCAGTTTTTAAGATCGTTGGTTCACAAAATTTAACCGCAGGCAGACTGATACGGGAACAAAAATTTCCTTGATGTCTAAAACATTTTTCGGTCTTAAAAATTTTGAAATCAGGCACATAAAAAAGTTTCGTTCTTCAGAACGATTACGTAGCTTTAGTTAGTTACATTCGATTAGCTCGGAAGCAAAAAAAAATTGAAAACGGTTTCGACTATTTATAAATATTATTTTGTGGCTAATTAAAATATACGAATTAAACCATATTAGTCGTACTTCCGGAAAAATATCGAGTTTCTGAGAAAAAACGTGATAATTGCAATGGGAGTGGCTGAGTTTGAGAAGGAATTATTTGTATTGTTAATTTTGATAAATACTACAGCAAATAGAACACATTGGAGGAAGTAATTATGTTCTCATATATTTGTGATACATTTTAATACGATTTGTATCTTTCCGATATTTTCATGAGCGTGGAACAAAACAACAATTTAGATATTTTTTACTTTGATTGTATTAAATTTACAGTTAATGAACGATTATGTGTATTTGAATAATTTTTATTTTATCTAAGAAAGCACTTTGTTACGTGACTCGATCGCGATAGAGGATTAAGCGCAAGAAAAGCGTTGCGAGAAGCTTAGTTAATGAACACCTCAGGTTTCTAAGGCAGTGTGAATTATGAGGTTGCCTGTTACTTGAAATTTGAAAAGACAGAAAGCGCCTAGTGTAGGCAATGAATAATTTATAATTATGTTGTAAAATAGTGTGAAAATTACGTTGCACATGCCACATGGCTCTACCGTGTTCCCTTCAGACGTTGTTCATGTGTTTCAGTTCCTCTTTTCGGTGCCCTCTCTCTCTCTTGTCAGAATATTGCTTATTATCATTATCAAGTAAAAAGCCTCTCTTACTTCGAGCCTTAGGTAAAATGGAGGAAGTATGTTTTCAGAGGGAACCCTCTTCCAACATTTTAACTCTCTTATCCCACGATAATATACTATACTTCCTCCTTTTCGGGTTAAAATTTCCCTACCAAAAATATTTCATTTTGTAATATACTCTACCCTTACCTTGGCCCTAGGACCCTTCCATCTTTGGGTTATTAGGTAGAGAGAGTGCTTCGAAGCTGTGGGATATAAATAATTTGTAAGGTCGAGAGTGAATAGAATTAATACGTAGTAGTATTTGAGTAAGAAAGAAAGTGGGGAAACCGAAAATGTCGAAAATTTTCAGTGAAAAACCTCACCGTTTTCTCATTATGTTCTGGAATAAACCCCGTCCTCAGTTTATATTAATATTTCATGAATCATTTTATCCTACTTTCCTTTCAATGCTACTTTTCCACCAATTTTCGTTTTCCTTCTCTTCCTTCGACCATCAAGTTCTACGCCAAGAATGGGGAGAAGGCGGATAAGAATAGTGAACGGATTATTAACAGCAAAAAATAGAGAGGTAATAATATGACAAAGTTGAAAATTGATTTAGTCGAAAAAAATATGTGTGAGACTCTCACGCATTAGAAGTGAAACTTAAGTTCTAGAAACAGAATAAACATATGAAATAGTACAATAACCCTTATTTATGTAATGCTTATTATATAAATCATTTATTAAATACGCATCATACATATTTATAAACAAGACTTTACCATGCCGCCACAGTCACATAACTTCTCAAAGAAAGATAATTTCAATTAATAAAATATTTTCATAAAATGTTTGCGAATAATGAAGAAAAACATGAAAACAACATTAATATATATATTATTTGTTATAATAATACCCTTATATACCAATTTTGTGAACAGAATAAATCAACGTGATCAACTTTGATATCAACTCGATCCAGAGGTCGGGGGTTCGAGACTCGTCCAGAGGAAAGATTTTTACAGGTAAATCAACTGTTGGCAGTCGTTTAAAATATCTATCACAGGCGAGTCTAACAAACATTTGAAATTTCGTTAATTTCTCATCAAAAATTTTTCTCTTGGATGAGTCCCTAAACGCGAACTTCGTTTCCCGATGTCAATTTCAACCAAGCAAATTTACTCTACCGCGGCTAAAGAAGTTTCACTTCAAAAAGTCTCTGAAACCTCTAAAATATAAATCAGGGAATATAAGGATTATAGAACAAATAATTTTGTGAAATTGTGCTAAAGCAGATGAGAAAGTCAATAGGATAAGGACTAATTGCAGGAAAACATAAATCAAGAATTTTGCAAAACTGTGGATTAAAATTGAATAATATTTTTTGAAATTGAATAAAATTTACCCTTTTAGGCCAGTCAATTAATACATCCAACCTTGCAAAAGTTAATGTAGTTCTAATTTTGTTTATATATGGTTTTAGGACCTAATATGAGATATTTTTTTCCAATATTTCTTCTGTTCCTATGCATCGGAGAAAAAATTAATTATTTTCAATATTGTAGAGAACAACTTAAACCACAACTTTTGTATTTACAATTTTTTATTTTTTTTAATTTTTAATATCTTTATTTAATAAAAAATATTTTAATAAAGAATTAAATATTCTTTATCTAATTCTATGAGTAATGATTTCAAATTTTACATTTTAGCACTACAAAATGTTATTTCTCCACTAGTAGAGTCCTGAGCTGTGGAAGAGAAATTAACAGAGAATTCATCTCTACATTTTGTTTGTTCTCTTTTTAAAACATTTAGATGCGATTAAATAGATTTGGCGATTTTTAACATTTTTCTAGCCATATCGTAGTTGGTTACACTATAAAAATATATTTGAAAAAAAAAAAAAATTATCAAAAAATAGATAAATAAAGAATCTTTTCCCGTCATAAAATTTTAATTGAACTATTAAAGCTTACGATTGCACGAGCTATCCGCGAGAATGCTTTGACGGATAACGCGTCCAATTAACTTACCCTGAACATTGAAATTTGTTAAACTTTTGTATTTATGTTTTGTTCTTCCTATGAACTACAGAGCAGTTTTAATGTATTGTATAAAATATAATTTCGAAAATCTTATGAAGCAAGTGTTGGAGTTCTACGTCTTTCGGGTGATGACCTCTACATAGTAGATGATGTTACCGACGTTTCGCCTCCTGCCCAAGAGGCATCGTCAGCTAAGGCACAAACACCATCCAAACTACAACGCGGTTTCCACCGGAAGACCTAGAACTTCATTATGAAACCAATCACGGAAGCCTATGCACTGTAAAGAGTTAGTTGAGATTCAGATAGAATTGAGATATTACTCAATTAGTGAGAGCCTAAGCCTAAGCTGATTGACTCGACTATGATTTGATGAAATTTGCCCATCAATGACTATAATTAGTGGTGGTTCAATTGAAGGTATTAGATTATAGTAATCAGCAACTTACAATGGTACTAGACTCAGTCTTAAAATCTATTTTCAACCTATATACTGCCAAGCCATGTGTCTTATCTCATTATCTACTTTACTTCTTTCAACCTTTCTGCTTTTTCCTTGTATAACGCGATTACTATACTGTCTGAAATTTTTAAACTTAATTTTTTATAGGAATAATTTTATTTAAACGTTTTTAATGTTCATTTCATTGACAATAACCAATTAGTACCACCAGTTGGATGAAATCTGGTTTGTTATTTTGTTCTTAGATTAATGTTTGTTATCGTCTTAATTTTACTTTATTTAACGTAACTTTAATGAAGTACGCCGATTATTTTTTTCATTCAAATCATGTTTTAGGTTGGATTTGAGCTGCTAGAACTAAATTATTTTACCTCTAGAAAATAAATTGTAATAATTATTAAAGTATATTGTGTTTATAGATATGTACAAGAATTAATGACAAATATATGTAGCACAGAGATATTTCTTGTTTCCAAACAAAATAATCAGCAAATAATACTAATAATTGTGATTTAGAATCCAGGGATTTAATAAAAATTTAATAATAACCCAAAAAAATGAGAAAAGTATTAAGAACCTTAAGTTTTAATTGTGGAATAAAGCATATATCTTTGGTGTGAGATTTTATCGAGTTAATTTTCAACTCATCATAATAGGCATACAAACCATTGTATAAACACCAAATTTTATAGAAAAGTTCGAGGTCTTCCGGTGACCGCGTCTCGATGGGTGTTGGTAATGTATTGTTCACCCAATATTGGCATCTTCAGTGAAGAATATTTGGTTCCTAGAAAGAAACTTTATAATGTGTGGAACATCGTGATCAACCACCATTGAGACTAGGTCAACGCAATGAAATTAAATTAAAAGACCTGCGCCTTTATTAAGATAAGAATAGTTTCAATTCATTGCCATGACCTGGTTATTATTGGAAGACCGCAACCTTTATTAAGTTAAGAATAGTTTCATTTCATTGCAATGACCTGGTTATTATTGGAAGACCGCGACCTTTATTGAGATAAGAATAGTTTAATTTCATTGCAATGACCTGGTTGTTATTGGAAGACCGCGACCTTTATTAAGATAAGAACTGTTTCATTTAAGATAAGAATAGTTGCTAACAGACCACCTGCTGATTTGTTAGTAAAACTTCATGATACTGAGTGTAGGGATTCTGACTGTGGTTGCCCTTTAGTCTCGTCGGCCACTTCCACCAGATATCTGGGAGTGATTATTGATAATCATCTTAGGTGGGAGGATCATGTAAATGTTTTGTGTTCTAAAATTAGACGAACTATTTATAAATTTGTTGAACTAAGGAAATTCTTGGACTTGGATCAGCTGAGGATGATGATGGTTGCCCTGGTTCAGTCCCTTACAGAATATTCCATGTCGTGTTGGGGATCCTGTGCTAATACTATTTTAAATCCTTTAATATGATTTCATAAGAAAATTATTAAAATTTGTTTGTACTTACCCCAAAGGAATCGGACTGAAGGACTTTATAAAACTTTTGGAGTATTAAATATCTGTTCTCCTTTATACGTATAAAGTTCTAAGTTTTGTCCGAAAGAGGCTTGTTGACTTTCCTAGGGTAAGACATAGGTTTCAGACTAGAGAAAAGATTAACCACAAATTGATTGAACCATTCCGCAGGACTGAAGCAGGGCAAAGACACTCATCTTCAGCTGGTCCAAGGCTTTATAATAAACTACCGGATTATATTACAAATGCTCCTAACTTATCGGTCTTTCAAAAACGATACAAAAGTCTTCTTCTTCACTCTCCATAATAAAAGAAAAGATAGAGAAATCACTATTATTATTTGATTTGTTCTTGTATATCCATTGTCATGACTAAGCGATGTTGCTTAATAAAAAAGATTAAAAAAATGTACTCTTTTTCTTCTTATTTTCTTTTTCTTTTTTTGTGTCTATCACTCAATAATAATTATATTTTCAAATAACTCTATTTGTTACTACTACTATTGGTATTTTAATTCTGATACTTATTATTATTATTATTACTGTATTGTTTTATATGTGTTTATTTATTTATTTATTTTATTTTATGATTTTTTGTATTGATTATTATATTTTAGTATTATTTGTTTATTACTACCACAGAAAGGAGTCACTCCTGTTCACAAGCTCTGCTTATTGGGAGTGCACCTTTTCTTTTCTATAATTACTTATTATTTTAACCAATGTTTTTTATCCAGAAGGGAGAAAACATTAACTGTCCACCCTACTTTATAGGGAGGAAAGGATCCCATTACAGCCTAGTTGTGAAAATCGTGGCGGAAAGTAGAAATCGTGGCGGAAAGTAACAGTAGAGCCAACTTATTATTGTTTAAAAATCAGTGTTGCCTGTTTTGTAACTAGTAGCAGTTTCTTTTAACTGAATGACTCGACTGCTTAAGAGTTTTTTAAAAAAAAATATTAGAGAGTTTAAATAACACGTACTTTTGATTGCCGTGATGTTTTAATTTTTATCGTCAAATTAAAATGTCTTATGACTTCATAATTGAGTTTAAAAGACAAGACTTATACGAAAGAGGTAGGTTACGTCTAATCAGGTTATATTTATGTTTTTGATTTCTCGTATTTTAGGGTCAAACACAAATAAATTAAATATCATTCAGCTAGTCATTTTGTAGTATTAGTACATTTAGTACATTTTAATTATTATTATAGTTACGTAGTTATAGAAAGTCATTATAGAAATCAAATAAAACAGATGGAATTGATGAATTGCACATTTAATTCATATTATTTTTTTACTACAAGATGTTATAAAACTTTTTCTTTTGCTTTTAAAAGTCATTTTTAAAATTAAAGGAACAAAAATTTGTAAATTTAGTTATTAATACCTAAATAAATAGATAAATCGAAATCATAGGTTTTATTTGTGTTGATTTTCTCCCTTCTAGAGGAAAAATCTTGTACGTACCACGGGAGGAAGAAGTCATAGCCCCCTCGCTATAATTAACTCCCTCGGCTACGCCTCGGGATTTAGACAGTATATAGACAAACCAACCAAAACGCTCAGGGAGTAATGACTTTGTTTCCTCCCTTGGTGCGTAAATAACTATTGTTGTTAATCATGTTTTTAAAAAAATAATAATTATAATTTATTGTATGAAGGTGAAATATATTTTATTTTGAATTTGAATTTGAATTTGATTACTTATACCACACTTGGCATTATATTCCATCCTTGGAATAAAATATACTTTATTGAAGATTCAACCTACATTAAATTATAGCTTTCAATTACCTCTATGTTAATTTTAATTTCTTTATAACAAACCTAAATTTTCATATATTATTCTTCAAAATTGTATTTACTAATTAACTCTATAATGATTTTATTTCCTTTAAGTCCTGAAATAAGGTTTATTAAAAATTAAAGAACTATGTGTTTTAAAAATTAATATTTCCATTAAGTTTAAATAAGGCTAATACTGTTAACAGAGTTGGATAGTTAAAATAATTGATTGATAGCTTATTTGTTTTTAATTTCTTATATAAAGAGAAAATATTGTGATGACTGGAAAATTCTATTTGGAAATTTTTATGGATTTACACGTTTTGAGGTCCCCTTAGTCCAAAAATGTCTGTCTGTCGAGTGTCTCTCGTGTGTCTCCTGTCGTGTTTGCAGACACGTGGAGCCTAAACTACTGGCCCGATTTTGACGCAATTTGGCATAGATGTTCAGAAAAATCATACCCCAAGGCGAAATCGTTAAATGAATTTTAACTTCGAATTTGGGGGTAGCGCCCCCAAAACTCTGTAATGACAAAAAAAAAAATTCTCAAAAACGGTTATCAATAATAATTAAATGTCCTACGAAGACGCGAAAACTAATAAATGGAAAACACTGGGCCAAGTGATTATGAATTCGTATAAGAGGAAGTTTGTCTGAATCGCCTTGGACAGATTTTTTCATTCTATAGAGTCTGTAAACACAGAATTGCATTCCTAACTTTTATCTTAATCACAGCTAATAAATTCTGCTTGCATTTATGCTAAACCTAACGCTTATACGGATTAACTTCCACAAAGAAAAAAATGTTTGTTTTTTGTTTTGTTTTTTATGAAGGGTTGAAAATAATGTATTTCCAGTTCCGGTTCACTCTGCTTATTTCTCGCCTTATTTTTTCGGAAGATGGTCTGAAGGCGAGAAAAACTTTGCTTAAAACTTTTTTCCCCGTTAATAAAAAACTTTTTTTTAAGGGTAAAAAGAGCCAGCAAAATAGAAGAGTTTTGGAAATCAAGTTTATATATTCCAAGTGTTTCGAGAAAGAAGAAGCAACTTTATCCTTACTGCAGCTTATTAAAAACTATCCACATATATATAGATGTATATAAACACATATAATAACACCCTCTATTCAGATTCAGTGACTTGTGGCAAAAAGTTTGAAAAAAACCTAGTTTCAAATTTTGTTATTAAAAAATGTTTTGTTTTTTTCTTGGCTAAATATTTTACGACCTTCTAAAAAAGCTACTTAGCTACATTAAGTAAGGTTGTAAAAAAGTTAATTAATTTTTTCGGCTCTAATTTTTCACCCTTAAGTAATAGGATAACGAGAAAGAGGAAACAAAAAAAAACAACACAAACCCGGTTAAGTATGAGCAATTTCTATACAAATTTTAGAGTTCATTTGACTTTAGTATAATTTTTTTTCTGTGATATTAGTATATATTCAGAGAATAAAATATCCGTTTGACGTTAATCAATTAAAATACATACATATTTTATGTTGAGCTGTTCATTTTATAATTAGGATATTAGGGTTGTCTATTGCTTGGTTTTAGACGTACTGAGTTTAGTTATTACATGTTTAAATTATTATGTTTATGTTCGTTCTATTCTATTAAGGGTGCTTCATTAAATCGATATTTATTATCAAAACATCGGTGCGACATACTCAACAAAATATGATCATATATATAGTGATATTTAAATCCCATAATAATAGATAATAATGTCATATTAGAGGATATAAATATTAATTTATTATTATAAAGTTTTCAACAGACAAACGATTATAAAATACAAATTGACCATTTTTGTACTCAAAGGACCAAAACATGTAAATCCATCAAAATATCAAAATAGATGTTTAGCGCCATCTTCTCTTTATAATACATACTATATATATATATATATATATATATATATATATATATATATATATATATATATATATATATATATATATATATATATATATATATATATATATATATATATATATATATATATATATATATCAGCAATGTAATACCGGTTAATACCGGTGTTTTTGCACACTGTCTCTCACTACACAAATTATATATATATATATATATATATATATATATATATATATATATATATATATATATATATATATATATATATGAAAAAATAATAAGTTATGACTAGATTATTTATCTCGGATACTTCAATCGTATAATTCCTTAAAGGGAGTCTTTGACTTCTAAAAATGTTATACACATAGGTATTGAAAACAGCTAAATGAAAGCTAATAACAAAATATATAACTGAACTCAGTTGATTCGGTCAAAGTAGGCTCAGATTTATTTACTTGGCCTGGAAAAAGCTTTTTTAATTTTAGTCCGCTAAATTGGCTTTTCCAAAGTCGCATAAATAATATTGACTGATGTATGTTATAAATTAGGTATACTACTTTTCAACTCATTGAGTTTTTAATAACTCATTTAACTTGATTAAAATATATATATATATATATATATATATATATATATATATATATATATATATATATATATATATATATATATATATATATATATACATATATATATATATATATATATATATATATATATATATATATATATATATATATATATATATATATATATATATATATATATATATATATATATATACATTATATCTCTTTTTTTTATACAACTCTTTATCTCTCTGCTAAAATAAAGACAGGACGGATGTTGGGAGAGAGAGTCTTTATCACTTTCTATTTAGTAAATATTTTAGTTGGCAATAATATATTATTTAAAAGTTAAGATAAGTTCTCTTTATATCCCCACTATGTTGGTTGAAATATCAAAATAGACTGACAATTAGTGTGGCACATTGCTTCCTCAAATCTAATCATGTAGGTACTTTATTGATTTTAAGCTTTTAAAAGCCATCATTGTGTATAATTTATTTAATTGTTTCCCCCATTTTTTTGGGTTTCAAGGTCATCCTAGAAACCCATATGCTTTTGGTAGTTCATCCGTCCGTCCGTCGCATTTTGGATCTTACCTCCCGACCTTTATAGCTAGAGATTTAAAAGTTTGGTAACCAAGTTAAAATATTTTGTCCAAAAACAGGAAAAATGTCAAATTTCTTAGATCAGCGAGCAATTGCGAACTTTATTTTTTAAAAAGTTCTGAGAGGGTATCATAGTGAAGGTATTAAAATGTAAATTACAAATATATGTCGCGTTTTCAAAATGGTGGCCATTTCACCCCCCAAATTACCAAAAATATGTGCCCCAAAACCTCACTAGGAAAGGTCCTAAAAATGAGGAAATAATCTATAAATGTACTTCTCTATAGCTAATGATATTTACGGGAGTTAGTATAAAAAAGTCATATTTTAGAAATTTAAGATGGCCGTGGGTGAACTATAGTGACCCATTTTTTTTAAAAATTTTTGAGTGGTGTATCATTTTAAAGGTATTGAAATGTTGATCATTAATAACATCGTGTTTCCAAAATGGCGGCAATTTTACCCCCAAAAGAACCAAATAAGTGCATATCTAAGATGCTAAAGGATAATATGCACACATTGTTCCTCCAAAGTGCAACTTTTTATACATTTGTTTTAGCAAAACAAAAATGTAGGAAAATTGAATATGGAAATATGAATCTTAAAAAATATTGGTCCGATTTTGCTGAAATTTGGATGATAGGTCAATAAATTAGCCCATTATGAGTTCCATATAAATCTTAATTTATAAACTTCTGCTCCTATTGCTTCCTTACGCGTGTGCTAAAACTGGTTTTTTAAAAACCATGTATTCAAAAGTACACATCCGATTTTAAATAAATTTGGATTGGTTGTTGAAGGTACCCCTCAGATGGAAACTAAATTTCAACAGTCTGCGCTCGTTTACTATTGAATAAAAATAAGTGTTGCCCTACTGGGAATCGAAACATAAACTTAGTTTTATTAACACATATATATTTAATAAAACTGATAAGATTTTGAAGAAATTTGGAATGTTTGTTGAAAGTAGCCCACAGATGGTCCTATATTAATTTCAACTCTCTGTTCAAATTTAATATTTCTAAAAATATGTGTGGCCCCTCTGAGAATCGAATAAGATACATATCTCATTTGACTGTTTGTCCAATAATAGAACACGAGGGAGATATGTGCCATACTAATTAGCAGACTAATTCTAATTTATCAAATTAATTAAAGTTAAAGCTAAATTTTCTAAGCTTTGTGATTCAATTTAATTTATTTAAAAAATTAAAATAATTTTTTTCCACGAGCAATCACCAATTTTATAAAAATTGACAATTTTTGGATGCGCCGAAAGTAATATAAAATTTTAATAAGAAACTTACGTGGATAAAAAATTTGACCTTTTATGAAATTCCTCAGCTTCAATTTACGTCCTTTTTTAAATGAGTATAGTAGTTATTTATTAAATAGTGAAAACTAAAAAAAAAAACAACAGAATTTTAGGTAATTTCTGTTTTTTATGATGGAGGTTTCCCTAAATTATATAACATTATCCAAAAACAGAAAAAGGCTTGCCCTTTTTCTAATGTAGGTTTAATTTAATCAACATTTTCAGATTAATAACCTTAGCACTAAGTTGCTATACGTAGCACAAAACATTCAATAACAATAGAACAGCTGAATTTATGTGGTATCATTAACCACAAATAATAACAGATAATGCAAATCCCAGAAATGTAGGATTTGAAAATTCATAGTTCTTGCATATGGGAAACGATATAATGCATATTACCTCTTTTTATAGAAACAGAGGTATAATCTTACCACGTTTTCTCAAGCTGTTATAATACATATTACCTATTTTTCTAAATAAGATATAATGCATGTCACTCCCTTTTTTTAAGAAGATATATATAATCTATTTTATCTCTTTTTCAAATGGCACGATGGATTGCTTTTCTAAATGAAACATAATCCGTGTTATATATTTTTGTTTTCCAAATGACATATAATACATTTTATGACCTTCTAAACTAGGATGTGATGTATATTTTAACTTATCTTTTTATTTCTTAAATTGATGTGATGAAATCAAATCTGATATAATTAAAACGCAATAGGGACTATTTCTATACCATTTAATTATTTTTCTACTATTTCGTTATAAAAACTTAATCAGAAATTTATCTTATAATTGCAAAGTTTCTAAACATAAAAAAATGTGTCTTTCTGGTTTTGTTGAAAAAATAAGGCACCAACATTATTTAACTTTTCTGATAGGTTGTTCTATAAATGTGTATGACCATTCAGTTTGCCATGAATAAAATTATTGTAGAACTTTTCAATATTTCGAAATACAATATCTGACAAATTGTTCTTGATATGTATATATTAAAAATACAATCAATAATTTTATTCCAAAAACTTCATTTTAAATTTTCCTAATAGTTTCAAAGCTTCTAAAAGAAAAGGGACTTTATTTTATATTCCAGCTGAAATAGACACACTCAACTACATTAAAATGGCAAGATTGCCCTGGGAACGATGTCAGAGCTAGGAGTTGAGTGCTTGCTTTCATTCTAGTGTAAGGAGATTGAAAGAAACCCTCTCTGGGATAGGTTCAGTAGCCCATCTACTCCTCTTTAGTATTCACTTTTAAAGCTAATGATCCTTCTTAACTTGCCTCCTAACGCATTTTACAAGGCACAACCCATTCTGAGCATCTTCTTTCAATCCAAACCACTCTCAGCATTTCGTTTCTTACCATTACACTCTATTTTCTCTTTTTTTAAAGCATTCATCCTACTTTTTTTCAAAGCATTTCGAAATAACTAATTCCATCTCTATTTCCTTACTTTTTTCAATACCTTATTTTTTCCCTAATTTTAATAGAACTTTTTTAAAATTGTCTTCTTTCCCTTTTGAGTTTTATGAGATTAGAATGCAGATTTTTCCCCCCTGAGTTTTATTTTTAAATAATTTATTAGAATCCATTTTACCTCTTTTTACTCCTAAATTATTTCTGTTCTTAGCTCAATGTTGCTATCTTTCTTATCCTCCTCAGATATTAGTGGATTCTATTGTAGACCGAGGAACGAATTTTCTATAGTAATGGTGAAACATCTTACGATTTATTATTCAGTGTATCCTTTAAAATTTCAATCTCGGGTCATACACATCAAACATCTTTGGATACATTTTTTTTAATAACTTGTTAGCCCAGATCTGCTCTCTTTCTTTAGCCATTCATTCATCGCATATAGGTGCATTAAGATTATAAACGTTTGGTTTTAATAGATTTACTTAAAGTAAAAAATCAAATTGATAGTTGGTCCAGGGATTCCGGTTCATTCAAATATTTCATTCTAACCAGAGATTATCACAGGTTTAAATAATAAGAGTTGTGTCCATTATAATAATTCTTATACAATCGCTACGATTATTCCTGTTTCGTTTTCGTCTCAATCAACAGAATATTAAATTGCTACAGGATGGAGGATCGGTCACTTTACACGTGCACAGGTGTGATCGTCTGTGTGAAACACAGTACTAAGATACAGTAGATTGGTAAGATACAGTAGTATCTTACCAATTTGAGATTCAAACTTACCATTTTTTTTAATTTTGTTTATTGCAACATTATAATATACAATACAAGCAATACAGATGATTAATGATTGGAGAGTATTTGTAACATGAAATAACGAGATGTAAGATTCTGTCCAGTGACAGCACTTACTAGTGTGTAAAATCAGATAAGCTGATGACATAGATAAGTAGATAATAATAATTAATTAATTATATAAATATAGGTATGTGTCAAATTTTGCTACACTATTAACAAGTCTCTTGACCACTGCCGCTTAAGGCGTCGTGGAGGATTGCCCGGGATGTGGTGGGAAGATAGATTTTGGACTAAAGGATTAGGGTGAGTGGAGAAGGAACTATGGAAGGTTTTGTATCGGGAAACTGCGAAATCGCAAACAAATGGATATTTATATCTGTGTCTAGATGTATAATTATGTGTGTAACCTGTGTCCTGCCCAGTTGTGTTAGAGTGCTTACTAATTACGATTTAAACATCAATTCCGAAGTGGTATGTGTATTATCGGCCTACAGATAGGTTGTCTTCAGGGTGAAGGTATTTTTTTTTGTAAACTCAAACATAATCTACTATGACATGGCCACCACCAAAAGACCTAGAGCTTCATTATGAAACCAACCACGGAAGCCTATGTACTGTAAAGAGTTAGTTGAGATTCAGATATAATTGGGATATTACTCAATCAGTGAGAGAATACGCTTAAGCTGGTCGTCTCGACTATGATTTGATGAAATTTGCCCATGCAATTACGATAATTAGTGGTGGTTCAATATAAAATATTAGATTATAGTAATGAGCAAGTTACAATGGTGCTAGACTCTTAAGTCTTGAAATCTATTTCAAACCTATAAATACTGCCAAGCCATGTGTCATAATCTCATTATCTCCATTACTTTATTACATCTTTTAACTTTTCCCTTGTAACGATTACTATATTTTGTCTCAAATTTTTAAACTTAATTTTTTATAGGGATACTTTTATTTATGTTTGTAATGTTCATATAATATGCAATACCCAATCACTCAATAATTTACCAGATATATCTATGTCTTGACCTAGACCTGGGTGTTTAACCTGTGTGCCGGCCAGTTGTGTTAGAGTACTGCCAGAGTGCATGCTAATTACGATTCAGACATAAAATTCCGAAATAGGCATGTGTATTATCGGCTAAAAGATAGCAGGTTGTGATCATGGTGAAGTTATTTTTTTGTAAACATAAGTTTTGTCTTTAGAGGAACTAGCTGTGCTAATGCAATAGAAAGTGCTTATTTTAAGTTAAATTATGGTATCTGTACATGGAGGATGAAGAACCCCCTTAAGCGATCAACATTTCTTTTCCTATGATAACATTAAATAATTAACAGCAAGGAAAAACAAATAAATATATATATTTTTTTTATAACCAAGAGAATGGCTATAAATTACGAATGAATACAATCCGTGCGCGCCGATGGCAATCTGAATTGAAAACAATAATAGCTTGTACATTATGGTAACCTACTTAACTCCAAAACCTTGGTGCGTAACCAGTTGCATGCTTCTACTATGGCTATTCCGCTTAGACTAAAATTATGGTTTTTAGAATCTGAAGATAATCGGAATCAACGTGCTCGCTGGGCGTACCGTTAGGATTATATTTTTGCATTTAAGCGTTTTCATGAATCAAAAAATTCTATTTTTTTAGGGAACTAAAAATCCTATTACAGGAAAGTGCTTAGTCCAAAGTTTAAGAAGCTAAAAAAAATCTTTAAGAACATCAATTTAAATTCAACATTCTTTAAATATTAAACAGTTCCAATATTCTAGACGAATCAGAGTTGGTGAAGAAACTCCTAAAATGTTTCAACTTATTAAGGTCAGAGATGGAAGTATACATTTTTAATGGAAAAAGTACTTTTAATTTAGAAGATGAGGTATCAAATAACTCGAAACGATCCTTTTGATTTATAATTAAAGTACTAAAAGAAAAATAAAACTAAAACTTTTTACTTTTTCCGTCCTCCGTTAAACATTATTTAAATAATTCTCTTTACTTTTGAGCCATTAAAGAGGTTAATTTAGTTACAGATTTTTAATGACTTATTAAGTGGGGTTCTAGAAATATATCTATTGACTTTCCATGATTTCTTCTCAGAACATTTAGAGAGATTTTTCTTGAATTAATAATAACAGTATTAAACTTTTTTTTATTTCCGTCATCATTGTATACTATTTCATAATATTCATGATGAACATTGCATTATCTTTAACTAGACTTTAGTGAAGTGAGTGCTTACTAATTGTATTAACAAAATGAACTGCTTCTAAAAACTATGAAAATAGTTATAAAACTTTTTTTCTCATGTGAAACTACGCGTTTAATTTTTTGGGACAGGGTTTTTTGCTTTCTGTGTGAAAAATTTACGAAAATATTTCATGAATTTATATTAATAATTATTTTTAAGTTTTAGGTAGTATTCATACTATGGAAAGTTTAAATTTAAATTTAAATCAAATTATAATTATGATTAACAAAGGGAGACAGAGAGAGAAATATAGACTCCAGCGCCGGGACTTGAACCACGGGCCTCTATTTAGAGGCCCGTTTGCTCCCTTGTTAATAATAATTATAATTTCATTTAAATTAATAATTATTTTAAGCGCGATTAATATTTATCAGAATATTTTGGAAAAAAATCCAGGTATATGAAAAGTGGTGTCCCAACAATTCTAAATAGTAATCTGTTTTAGACATCAGATAACATTTTGGTCTTATGTCTGTCAGTCGTTCATTTGAACCACCATAATTTAAAAATCCTATTTTTTAGGGAACGAAAAATCCCATTACAGGAAACCAATCATCCGATTTTGAAGAGATTAAAATTTAGATGGTATAAAATTAATGGTAGGTCATAATTAGCCCGTTGTTGGTATCATTTAATTTCTCTTCTGCATGCGCATAACCATTTTATGACTGCACCTTACTTTTTAATAGTAACTCATTTGATTTTGAATAAGTTTGGATGACTTGTCGGAAGTAGTCTACAGATCAAATCATATTAATTTAACTGTCTGCGAAAATTCAACATTGTATGTATAATTGATCCTTTTATTAATGTAAAACGCCAAAAACAACTATAGCAGTTTTATAAATAATCTGTCAATTAGTGTGGCACATAATTTTGAGTCCTTTCAGGTGCTATGTTATATGGTTTTGCTATTATGATTCAACATTGCCTAATTTATTTAATTTCTCCTTCCTTTTTGAACCTATATCCTGTTATAATCATACCTATTCCTACCTGTAATAATTTGATTTTAAAGCAATTTGGATGGTATACATGGTAATAAAGAAATTCCTAAATTAATTTTAACCATTTACGCACATTATAGTTATAGTCCAGGAGATAGCGTGCAAAAAAGTGTTTGACTAACATCAAGCTAGAATTTTGTATACAAGTCAATCTTTTAGCGCCTTTTAAGAATATGTGGTCAGCTAAGTTCGTCTGTGGACATAGCTTGGCAATAGGCGTTTGAAAAAAACAAACCGGTGGAGAGCGGCTATGTCTCACCAATTATGGTGGACAGTATGATTTTCATGATCCTGAATACAGAATTAGTTAGTAGACCCAAAATCAAGTTGATGTTATTTTCACACTTGATAGGTTAGTTATTCAAATATTACTAAAAATCAATGTGGTCACCTGTCTGCGGACAAACTAACATCAACTTGATTTTCGGTCTACTAACTAATTCTGTACTCAGGATCATGAAAATCACATTGTCCGCCATAATTGGTGAGACATGGCCGCTCTCCACTGGTTTTTTTTTTTTCAAACGCCTATTGCCAAGCTATGTCCCGCAGACGAACTTAGCCGACCACATATTCTTGAAAGGCGCTAAAAGATTGACATGTACACAAAATTCAAGCTTGATGTTAGTCAGACACTTTTTTGTACGCTATCTCCTGGACTATTATATTGAAGAAGTATGTGACTCCACTTACTATAAGTGCGAAATAAGTGTGACTCCACTGGAATCGAACCAGGTCAAGACTACACTTACCATTCATATGTGACCATTCATCCAATAATATGACGCGAGGAAGCATGAACCTCTAATTGGCAGAATGCTTTATTTCTTTCATACATTTTTGAGAATTCTCTGTTTGACATTTTACTAACTTCCTGATTTCGTCATTATAATAATGGATAAACTTAACTAATAAATTAACATTAAATATTTATTTTTATTACTCTTTCCAAGTGTTTATTGTTTTTGTTTCATACATTTTAATGTGATGAATACAAAAATAAAATCTCCGTAAATAATACATTCAAACAATTTAATTCCTTCTGGTTTGGTATAAAAGCGCAATTTAAAAGAACATTTCTTTTTTATAAAACGATTTTTATTTCTTAAAAGTATTAAATTTCATTAATATGAATGGTTTTGTTTTAAGCATCATAGAAACTTAGTTATCGTGTAGGCTGATAGAAATACAAGCTAGATATAGACGATTCTTCTTCAAAGATGTCTTAGGCCCAATTCACACACGAGTGGTGTATGGCACTGGCGTGGGACTGGCGAGGATCGGTTGAGGCGCGTTTTATCCACACATGTATGGCGTTCAAGTGGTTTAGTGTACTACTACATGTTACCCAGGACAATGTTTTTTTCCTCAGATGACGACGAGCATGATTTTGTTGGATATTAATTAATTTTTCCAATATGCAGATTTCGAGAAGGAAGTTTTGGGGGCATCTTTTGTGGTTAGAGAAATGGAAAACTGGTGGAGCGTTCAACGTAAATGCAGGAGCTAAACGAGTACCCAGATCGTTGTAATTCTAGCATCTTTATCTTATTTTATTATTTATCTTAAAATAATATATATAAAGAAGAAAGAAAACAAAGAAATGAATGGTTTGCAAGTGGCGCGCCACTTCGTTAAGCCACGTGTGGCGTCGGAGTGGCGTGGTGGAGGCGTCATGTGCCACGCCATGCCAGTGTACATTGGGCCATACGTTAACATAGAGGTGGCACAAACCAGCGCCACGCCAATGGCATACCCACTCGTTTGTGAATTGGGCCTTAGACATCTTATTTCAATTGATTTTTTAATTTATTTATCTTATGTTCCTTAAATAAGTGTGAAATTAAATAATGTACCTAGATGTAAAACCGTAATGCTGGATACTGAGCACGTAAATGCAATCTAAAAATAACTCCAAATTTCAATGAATCATTTTATATTTTATTTGCCAATTGTAAGCCACAATTACAACGAAGCCGAGCCCCCAGATAAAGCAAATGATTAATTTATATTTATTCTTTTTAATGAGCAGATTATCCGGGGTAATGTATTCAGTCCCGGACATAAAAAAGGAACGGAAAAATTAAATTCCTTTTAGTAAAAAAAGGAATTTACACTAAAAATACTTTGAGACAAAAGGTACATCCGTTCTCTTGTATTGTTTTCTTTGAAACGTTGCCTACATCACGTATTTAATGACGTCAATAATGTTCATGAAGACAATTCGTTGCTTAAAAACGTCATCTCAAGTACGGTTAGCTAAAAGCTATATAAGCTGGGTTTCGTCATAGTCTGTCGATGACATCACTCTTGTCTACCTTACTAACCCTCAGGGGCGAATAAGAATTCTATTATACTCTCTAAGTCGGTATCTCCGGATGACAAAGGATCCATTTGTCAAATACCTTACAATAATATAAATTACGTGGAACTGACTGGTAGTCGGTTTGAAATCCCGACCAAGGTTCTCTCTCTACCTGGAAATATTGAGTAATTAGAAAGATAAATGTTTTTTTAAACTATCAACTCTTTGAGACTATAAACACTTTAAAGAAAGAATCTGTCAATGATTTCTCCTTTGATTATGTTTAGGTGACATCTTTCAATACAGAACAGGATTTAAAAAAAATAAAGGCCATTTGTTCGATTTGATTTAACCGGAAATACTTTAAAGATCAACACATTGTTATTTCAAGTGCTTGATAAACCCTTTTGATCTCCTTAAATGAAGAGTCAATTTGCATTTAAAGTGAGCAACAAATCTTAAAGTATAGGTTTACAGAACCTTGGGGGGTTTCGGCTGACTTCAATAGTTTCTTAATACATCCCCGCTTTAGATGAACACACACACACATATATATATATATATATATATATATATATATATATATATATATATATATATATATATTTATAAAATCGTTTAACTACATTTGGATTAAATATTTTTCAAATTAGAGTAGGATGAGTGTGATTTTATTTATATATATGTATATACTAAGCTATTTTGTGAAAGTTAAATGATCTAATAATTTGTTGGTGTATCATTCTATTTTTTGTACTGCTAAGGTTTAAGATGTTTACCTAATAGCGAAAGCTGGAGTTACAAAAGCAAATAAAGGTAGTCAAGACTATTTTAAGATTTAGCATCATTCATTGAATAAGTAAATATCATGTTAAATATAAAAGTTGTCCTTTTTAATTATTTATTCTTGAGTTCAAGTTGAAAGTAAAAGTAAATGTTTCTTCAATAAAAACAGTGAAGTATCTAAAATGACTAAATAAATGTTTAAAGGACCCTTGAGTCTAACAATAAATGTTTATATGTCTATGACCTGTCGTCGATGTAGACACGAGAAGCCTATTCACAAAACCAATTTCGACGCAATTACGCATACATTATATATCTACATAAAAAATAAAGTATTTCTCAAAAAACACTTTAGCTAATCATCACATCTGAATCTATTAGTTGACCATTTTTAAAATTCACAAAATTAATTTTAAATAACATATTTAAAATTTTTCCTCTGGTTAGTTTAATTTTAATTTCATTTTTTACCATACTAATAATGTATTTGTTGAAGACGTAAGATCTTACCAATCAAACCACTAATACTAGTTTGGAAATTATAAGGTCGTAGTCAGGAGTACCTTAAAAGTGTAAATCTATTTTAAAATCCTTATTAGAGTCAAATACTCTGATAAGGATTTCCAATAGATCAAATTTAAATATCATTGGCATGCCTTATTGTGTATATATTTAAATAAATATCAGTTCATAATTAAATAAATATTCTGCCAATTAGTGTGGCATATCGACTGTGTACCTGCAAAACCTCGTAACCCCAAAAACTAAATTTTACAGGAGAAGCAAAAAAACGTTGTTTTAAAAAAGTTTATTTTTATATTTATTTTGATTTTAATTAATTTTACTGAAACACTTAAACGTATTCCACAACTAGTTAAAGACTTACAATGCATGAGGGGTAACGAGGTTTTGAAACCTTGTCGTATACGAGGTTTTTTTGTACACTGTAGTTAAATGATGAATACGAAGTATTTCAATAATTTCAATAACAAATAATTGCTTAAGGCTTACTAGCTTTTGAACATGGGTAGAAATTAATAATATCTATAAAAAAATGCAATAAAAAAAAATCTCGATTTTGAGGGTTACGAGGTATTGCAGGTACACAGTCGATATAGCTTCCTCGCGTCCTATTTTGTACACATTAATGATTTTATGGTTTACTAGAACCATTTGTTGTTGAATTTATTATATTTTCCCCAGTTTTTTAAATCTTTCAAAATTGCTTTGATTTCTTTCATGAATTAAAGTATCAATTTAGTAAAATATAAAGAGTGCAGACGGTTGAAATTAATATGGGGTAATCTGTGGGCTACTTCGACAAACCATCCAAACTTCAGAAAAAGCAGATGAGTATTGTTGAAGATGTAGGTGAAGTTTTAAAGATAAATGTAAGTTTGTGCGTATATGAAAGAGGAACAAATAAAAGCAAAAGGTTGGAACTTATATAGACCAATTATGACCTAGCATCCTAATTTCATTAAAATCTGAGGTCCAGTTTTTATGTTGGTTCGTAAAAATTGAGCAACAGACAGACAGATACGGAACCAATAATGTTCTCTGATGTCTGAAACGGATTTCTGTCTTGGAATTTTTGAAATCGGAGACATATAATTCACGTAGTTTCCGTAGCTTACGTTACCTTCGGTAAGCTCGGAAGCAAAAATATTATGGATATTTTTTTCCTCTCTATATTTTATAAGTCTATTTCATTTTTTCAAGTTAAAAAAACATTCACATGTTATATGTAGATGCTACACGATCCTGTTTTTCTTATCTTAAGCCTCAGTAATGTAGAGTATCTTCTGTTGGACGTCGCCAAAAAACAAACTGACGCTTGATGTTTCTTTTTATTCATATTTAATGGTGGAATTTTAAAATTCCTTGCCATATACAAGTCACTTACGTTAGGGATCAAGTCCTTATTTTCAGAGATTTTGCTTCCAAGAAATCCCACGTGTATACCCTTTTGAATCTATTCCTTAAAGCTTATGTTTTTTGTATGTGTGTGCGTGATGGAAAACATCAATTTCCTTAAGTTTTTATTCTTGTGTTCGTTCTCTTTTTTTTACCCTCTAAAGAATAAGGATAAAGAAAAGAAAAGACATTTTCAATATACATCAAAACCAATCACTGTAAAATCAATACCAATATCGGAGTAAGGAATCCAGTAGTTGAATTTCTCTTTGCTTCATTAAATATTGATGCTCTATTCCTTGAAATTGCTTAGGCTCTTGCTTGCTCTCTTTTACCGTCGTTCCTCCTGTATCTCTTCTTTTAGATCGAGGTATCTTCTTCAAGCAAGATTATCATAAGACGTTTTCAGTCCCCTTCTGAAATAGGGAGTAAGGAATAATCCATTACTTAGAGTTATAAATAAACCTTATAGAATAGATATGTGCTTTTAAATTTCCCTCTATTTCAGTCTCATGATTAAGCCAATTATTGGCACAATCATGAGGTTATTCTATTACAAATTTATCTTAGTTCAACATGCATGAGTGAAACCAGTATCCAGAAATATTATATTTACTTCCGAACTTACCAAAGGAAACGGAAGCAATCTGATTATTCTGTAGAACGAAATTGTTTTATGCTCTGAATTTTATGTGCCATACTAATTGATAGACTATTTTAAATAATTTATTATGTTAATAAATGTTATCACTTAAGGTTATTTCAACCAAATAACCTTAACTTATAAGTGCTTTTTCGAGGATGTCTAATTGTCCTCCATAACTTTTAAAGGTTAAACTTCGAAACATAAGATTTTGCATGTTTTTTTTATCTTATTAAGTACAAGATGAATGACCGTGTATCCATGGGGAGTGTGTAATTGTTTAATTTGATAGGTTTATTAACTACCGTGGGGAGCATTAAAATAATATTATTTAGCAAGAATATCTTAATGCCACAGAGCTCTCCCCTCCCCCTTTCTATACCCCTCTCCCATGAATCAATTTCAATTTTAATTTTCATAAATCCCTAATTAATATTTGATTTCGACTACTGGAGGAGCAATTTCAAGTATTAATTTTCCCGGAATATCAGAGGTATTTTCCTTCTGCACTCCCACCCCTCTCCCGGATAAATTTTGGCTTAACTTTAATAACTTGGGATTAACTTTAATAAATATATGTTTCAATTCCGAAGAGAAGCCTTTTTCCAAGTATCAACATCCAAAGTTCTGAGGGTATATTTTTCTTTTTTCCTCAAAGGATAAAAGTTTCGAAAATACCTATTGGCAGGCATCAATAATGATTTTATAATCATTACACTATATTGGTTTTATAATAGCGTTTTGAAGAAGTATAATGATAATTGTGTTAGTTAGTAGACATGGTTTAAATAGTGGACTGAAAAAATGTATCCATAAAATTGCCTTGTTTTTGTGAAATTGGTTCCAGAGATATGGCTTTGACAAATTTTGCATATAAATGGCAAATGGTCGCCGGTCTTAAATAAAAGATGGCCGAGTGGAAAATCTTTTTACAAAAATTGATTATGTCATAGAAGGAAGCTAACTTCCGAATTTAAAGATTCTAGCCTAATTGGTTCTGGAGATATCGTTGAATTCCTCATATTAATGGCCGCTATTTTAAAGATAGATGGTGCATCGTAAAAAAATATTTCTTAGCGAGCACCTAAAGAGTAAGAGGAATCTCCATGCAATGCAAAATTTCACCTCTTCTGCGATCTCCATGTACTTGGCCGCGTTGAATTTTTTTTGGTATCTTGTCATTTTCCGTAGGCTCCTTTCCAAGACATTCCAATCCAAACTATTTAACAAATGTTACGATACCTTCACCCTTCAAAATACTATTGACCTAAGAATTTGTACGGATACTCATCACCCTATTTTTCCCCTATTTATTAGTCCACAGTCAAACAACTTTACGCAAAAAGTCCCTGGGTCCAATTAGAGTAAGGATTAGTGCCTCAGCATCGTCACCATTGCCCGTACAAATGTCCTGTATAATCATATTTTTGCTATTCCCTAGTCAAAGGATATGGTTTGCTTCTTTTCTCCAGGGTCTTTAGGAATGATCATATCAAAACATTAATACTTGTTCAATTTTATTTCAACATTTTTATTTCGTCCATACCTGGTCATCTTTAGGCCTTATCTGAATTTTTTATTTGATATAGAAGGTGTATGATGATTTTTATTTTACATAAGTAACTATAAACACACCTTTATAAAACCATTGTTTAAGAGATAAGATTTGAATAAGGTGAGTGTAACCTTACCTTAGGTGTTTTAACCATCTCTAGACAACGAAAAATGACTCCTTTTCGGACCCTCTATAGCTTTTGAAAGGTTAATCTCAGAAACATAAAACTTTGCTTGTGTTTTGATCTTATTGAGCTTTGCATAATGCTATATTGTATATTTAAAATGTCAACCTTATAAACTGTTGGGGGAGAGGGTTCTTTAAATCTTTTATGAGTCTTCCACTGACGCTCCGATTTCTGACAAACTTAAACTTTGATTTCCATTCTAACTCTAAATGTGTATTTAATATTTTGTCAATACTTTTAACTAAATTATTGCTTTCGATCTTATCGAAGACGAAAAAATTTTAGGTCTCCGATTTCAAAACTTGGAATATTTTTGGTCCGTGTCTGTCTGTAGGTCTGACAGTCTGTCGTTCAATTTTTGCGAATCAACATATCTTAAAAACTTCAAGTCCGATTTTAATGAAGTTTGGACGGTAGGTCATAATTAGCTCATTGTTGGTCCCATATAAGTTTCAACCGTCTGCGCTCATTTGTTTCTCTTCCACATGCGCACAAACATACATTTATTTTCACCTTCATAAGTACTTATCTGATTTGTATGAAACTTTTATAGTTTATCGAAAGAAACCCGCAGATAGCCCTAGATTAATTTGAACCGTCTGCGCTCTTTTACTTTTGCTAAATTGATACTTTAATTTGTGTAAAAAATCCGATCAATTTTGACAGATTAAAAAAACGGGGGAAACAATTAAACAAATTAGACAATAATGGCTTGTGAAAGAATAAAATCAATAATATACGTGATAGGATGTGAGGAAGCTATGTGCCACGCCAATTGGCCAATTTTTTTCCAAATTTTTGCCACACCAATTTTTTTCGTGCCCTGATATTCTTATTATCGCACAAAGAGATTAATATATTTTGGGATTTAAATTAAGTATCACTTTGTTTGACGAAGACATAGGTATATATATATATATATATATATATATATATATATATATATATATATATATATATATATATATATATATATATATATTGTTGGATTTGGGGTATTTATTTAATTGTATTATTATTTTTGTTTTATTTATTTTTTTTTGTTGTCAAGGTAATTGTTTTGTTTATGAATGTCAAGTTTTGTAAAAGAGAAAAATATAGTTTTATTTTGGAAAGTGGTTTTGATTCCAACGGAAAAAGAAGCTCTCGTCTTATTCTTGCGAACTTAGTGCTTAGTTCTTACATTTTTTGTGGCGACCGTGACTCCAAGAATAGACATGGACCAGCTTAAAGTATTGCGGTCAACTTTGAGAGCTTCAGTGACAAGGCAGGTAACAAATATTGAATATTTAATTCAGAATAATGGAGAGCAGAATTTAATCAAACTACAATTTTTAGTATTAAAAGAATGCTATAATAAATTAAAAGAAGTAGAAGATAGGATAATAGAAGCCATGCTTGAGGCGAAGTGTAGTGAAGAGGAGCTTCTTCAAAATTTTGACGAATCTGATGTTTATATAGCTAAATTTGCCGGAGTGAAAATTCTTTTAGACGAAGAGAGATTTTCAAAATTAAATCAATCCGATGCAATAGTATTTTCTCAAAATTCAGTAACTTCAGGACCAAAATGCCGTTTACCAAAAATAGAGTTGAATAAGTTTAGTGGAGAGTTAATTGAGTATTTACCATTTTGGTCGCTTTTCTCAGTAGTTAATGATGACCCGAACCTAAGACCTGAAGATAAGTTTCAGTGCCTACTTCAGGCTACTGTAGTAAAGTCGAAGGCTCGAGAGTTAGTGGAAAGTTTCCCGCCTACTGCGGAGAACTACCCTAAAGTTATTGAGGCATTGAAGGCTCGCTATGGAAGGGATGACTTACTGATAGAAGAATTGTTGAAGCTAGTCCTTCAAAATGCATTGGGAAAAGTGAAAGATAAAAATATTGCCTCTTTGTATGATCGTTTGGAATCCCACTTAAGATCGCTAGAATCACTAGGCATCAGCAATGATATGTTTGCAGCTGTGTTGTTGCCCCTTATTGAATTCAGTTTGCCTGAAGAAATTTTGCGGGTGTGGCAGAGAAGTGGAGTCAGTGCTTCAATTAATGAAAGTACTAAAGAATTTCTATCTAATAGGAGGCTCGAAAGCTTGATGAGGTTTTTAAAGAACGAAGTAGAAGCGGAAGAGCAAATCGAATTAGCAAAATCAGGATTTAGTGTTAGTAACGTAGGTTCAACGGTAAAGAACTATGAGGTAAAGCATCAGAATTTAAAACAGAAACTAGAATTGTCTACTGAACCTACTGCTGCAACCTTAGTTGATTCAAAATGTGAAACTGCGAAGAATATGTCGCTTGACCAGATTAATGACATAATTAGGCAGAAGAAAAGGTGCTTTTTTTGTTTAAAGTTCAACCATACAGCTAAGATGTGTAGGTTGAAGTTGAAAGCACTTTGCCAAAACTGTGGACTAAGACATTTAGCTATTATGTGCCAAAAAGTATATCAAAATGCGGCACCAAGAAAAGAAGAAAAAACTGTAATTATCACCAATGAAAGAGGCAGCTCTTACAAACTACTCGATAGGAAAAGTTTTGCTGCAAACCGTTACTGGTCGATGATCGGAAAGAAGGACAAAATCAAAGGTCGAGTTCTCATAGACTGGGATCAGGTAGGTGAACACTGTGCCGAAAAACGCATCATGTGGAAATTCTCCGTACCGTCCGCAGCGTGGGGGGAGGATGGTGGGAGCGATTAGTTAGAGTTATGAAAGCATTGCTTAGGAAGATCCTTGGTAGAGCGAGTCTAACTTACGAGGAGATGCTATCTGTGCTGTGCGATTGTGAATCGGTTATAAACAACAGACCCTTAACTTACGTTTCCGAAGATCCTACAGACCTCTCACCTCTCACACCAAATACATTTTTACAAGAACCGAAAGAATCTGGGCTTCCTGAATGCGACATAGTGGACTCGCATATGTTGAATCGGCGTGCCAAGCGGAGGCAACTTCTGCGAGAACAGTTTCGACGAAGGTTTCGATCTGAGTACTTAGGGCAATTAGTACATGGCCCTAAAATAAAGGGAGAAAGGGGAAAGCTTATCGTGGGAGATTTGGTGCTTGTTGAAGATGAGTCAAAGAAGAGGATCTCATGGCCACTTGCAAGAGTAAAGGAGTTAATCCCTGGTCGAGATGGCCACGTAAGAGTGGTTCGGCTGCGGACGGCTAAGGGGGCGGTACTGCGTCCCCTGAGGAAGATATACCCTTTGGAGATGGTTCCCGAGACGCATGACTTAAAGTAAATTAACTTGGAAGTTAATTTAGGTGGGAGTGTGTTGGATTTGGGGTATTTATTTAATTGTATTATTATTTTTGTTTTATTTATTTTTTTTTGTTGTCAAGGTAATTGTTTTGTTTATGAATGTCAAGTTTTGTAAAAGAGAAAAATATAGTTTTATTTTGGAAAGTGGTTTTGATTCCAACGGAAAAAGAAGCTCTCGTCTTATTCTTGCGAACTTAGTGCTTAGTTCTTACATATATATATATATATATATATATATATATATATATATATATATATATTTATATATAATTATTATATATATATATATATATATATATAATATATATATATATATATATATATGTATGTATATATATATATATATATATATATATATATATATATATATATATATATATATATATATATATATATATATATATGTATGTGTATATTAGTACCCTCTACTCTCATTGTAAGACGAAGTTATTTTTTCTTAATTAATAATTTTTATATTTCCTTTAGGTCTATAGATATAATATATTAACTAAAAATATTATTGAGCATTCATAATTGGTGATTCTGTTATTTAATTGAAGGCATGATTTATTTAGCCTGTAAGCTTGTAATAGAATGTTATTTGGGAAATGTTTGAAGCTCAATATTTTTGTGTTAGTAGAGAATGTCAAAACCTATAAACCTAGATGAGAATTAACAAGCAACATTAGGTAACATGAGTGAAAAGGCAAACATTCACCTTTTTTCCTGGTAAGGTAAAAATGAAGCTGAGTTGTAGAAAAAATAAATTTAATTAATATTACATTTCAACATATCATCCTATACCATCATTTACCAACCAATATAAGATTTCTAAAGCTATTCAACTTTTACAGGGTTATGTTATAGATATTTTTAAATTCTTTAACATAATATCTCAGCTATAAGTATGCAATGCTATGAACTATGAACATACTTAAGTTCATATCGCATCCTCACCGAGGTTATCGCTCTTCTTTATATATAACTTATGACGTCCCATTTTGTAAAAAAGGATTTTTTTTTTTTACCTTATTTCATTTTTTCCTCGGGTAACCTACATGTATTCTGCCTTAGGGAAGATGGACTGACCTTTACTACAGTGGACATTTTTAAATATGTCACTTTAAATCTTGTCGTTTAACGGATTTTGTCGTAAATCATTTTTGATCATCAAATAAACTTAAAGGAAAATTCAAAATATTACTTAAGCACGACTTTTTATATTTTTTAGTCTAAATACTATGTTGATAAAAACTAGATAAAAGGGTGTGAAGTAGATACTAGTAATTTTGTTTTACTAGTTATTTTATAGCATATTAATTTTACTGGCACGAAAATTATATTTATTATTAGGAATAAAGTAAGATGTCTATCCACTAAAGAAACTTTATAGTACCAACGCCAGCTTTTAACATCTAGTGGTCATCTTCAGTGCCAGTGAGACGAGTAGAAATGTGGAATACAAATAACCTTTGAAGGTGATTGCACAGTGCATTCAATTTTAGTCAAATTTAATCCGCTGTCTCAACTTCTACACTACCTTATTTGTATATTAGATTTTTAGATTTCTTCTCGTCATCATAGATGCAGAAGATGATCACTAACTGCTTGTACAACAAACCACTTTTAGTGGAGTGAGATCTTTCTTTATTCCTAATTGAGTAGCTTCATTTCTCATCTGTGATTGAATAGATTTATGTATTATCTTTAAGATATTTTAGATTTTACTTTGCGAACCCAATGAAGATATTGATATTTTAAGATTTTTCTTTATATCATTTCCCATTAAATAATTCCAAAAATATATATATTTTTAATTTTCTTTTAGTAAGTAAATTTTACTTAAATTTTATCTGTTTTAATTTTATTTCCACGGACTATTGCGCCACAATTGATGCTGACGTAAAAATAATGAGTAGATATATAGCTTCTTTTTTTTTTTTTTAACCAAGAAGCCGTAAATTACTTTTATTTGCGAATCGAAAAAATATTAACTTTTATAATGTAGAAACCCTTCAAAGATAAAATTCATACGACGTACACTTCGAACAAAGTTTCCACTAAGGAACCCTAAGAAATGTCTCAAACTCCCTATCTAGAAAAATATTATATGTGAAATTATTTCATGCTCTTCCCATTCCATTTCTACTTTCGGTCTTTTTCTCTCTCTCGCATTCCCTTATTTGTTTCTTTAGTTTTATTAATTTTCCACTGGAATTGTTTAACATGTATTTTAATGTGTTAAAAAGGCTGTTATAAAATATGACCTACAATGTAACCGAGTATTGGAGGTTTAGTATACTTTTTGTAGATATCTCTTTATATGCAAAATTGTAAGGTGTATTCAGTCAAAAAATTATTAAATTATTAAAAGTCTATGTAACTTGACTTGTAAATCTAGTAGTCTAAGTAAATCTAAAATAAAAAGTAATCTAAATTATTGTGAATAAACCACCAAAACGGTTTTGACGATGTTGATTTAAAAATATAAAAACACGCTTTACAAAAGATTGTATTTTTCATACTTAATCTCAATTTAGGGAAGGAAAAGGAAAAATGTTGTTTATATAAATACTATCTTGGCGATGTTGAAAATGGCTTACACCTAATTAAGAGAAAACATTTTTTTACCCGCAATATGATCCACCCACAAATCTATGTAATTACAAAAGAGTACACAATAGATAGATCATCGAAAAACTTTGACATATATCAGAAACATATCATGAAAACATTATTTATGTCTAAAGAGTGTTTCGGGATATAACATCGATAAATAATGTTTTATAATTTCGGATTTATGTTTAAAAATAATGTTTATTTAGTTAGTGAAGTTAAAATTTAGTTAATATAATGTTTATAAGGTTTAATATACAGTTCTTTGAATTATAGTTAATCAAGTATTTAAGTTATTATATCTTATTATATATCTATTATTATATTAGTTCTATTGTAGAAGAGAAGAGACCAATTCAAAGGTTGTTTTTGTTGAATTTCTAAAAAGTGTATTGTTTAATTAAATAATTAAATCTTTCTGTATTGAGAGCATTGTGTAAATTCAACAAAATTACATCGAAACAATGAACTTGGCTTCATTCCTCATTCATACCTCTTCTACGGATTAATCCATTCGATAGAGTTTTCGGAGAAATTTCATGCAATTGAGAACGATGGAAATCGAACGATTTCTAATTTGACGGATATGCAGAACATACATTTACACTTCGACTGTGTAATATATTTATACGTCATTCAAACTAGGTAGTATAAATAGGTTCAGTAAATATATACCACTCCGTTAACTCGGCTTCTCTGAAAATATTGTTTATCTCCTTTAACGAATCAGAATGATTAAGTATTTGCAAGTGAACACGCAGACCGTGAATAGCATTAAATATAGATTGCTCAATTTTACCCGTCGAATATTATAGTGTTAAGTTTATAAATGTATGCAGTGAAAATCATTATTATGGCCTTAATATCTGCTGAGGTGTGGTTACAAAATCCTTCTCTTAGCTCTTTAAATGTTGGCGCGGTGTAAATAAATAAAATTGAATATTGGTTTTTACTACTTCGAAATACGTTCATTATTATCTAATAAAGCAAATTTGCATGTATTATTAACTCCATCATTTCCCCCTCCTGAATTTGACGCTTAACATCTTTTTCATTTAAGTATTTGAAAAATGTTAAGTTAATCTCAAGAGGAAACGAATTTAATATATCCGAGAATGTTTAACTCTACACCCTCTCAATTATTATTTTAATAATAATTGACCGAGCGAAGCGAGGTCTATGTTTTAACTTTTTTGTTCCCTAGTCTTCCCCAGGTACTAGACCGATTTGCATTTCGTCTGAAAATGTTTTTTACGCGCTTACGGCTAAACGCTTTATTAGATTTTCTTCAAATTTGGCATAGATGTTCTTTAAAGTCATAAAAAACAACGTATGAGTTTTATAATTAATGAATTTCATTATTAAATTTTTAAAAAAACAAAACAAAAAAGGGTTTTTCTAATTTATTTTTTGTTTATCTTGAAATTTGGCATGAATGTTACTTCAAGTTGGGAAAATAAAAATATATAGTTGTTTTTTATAAAAAAAAATTGTTATTAATTTTAAAAAATTGTTATTTAGACTTTTTTTCAAAAAAAGAAAAAATGTTTTTATTTTTTCTTGAAATTTGGAATAAATGTTCCTTTAAGACATTAAAATCTATGTATATGGTTTATTTGTTTAAAAAAATGTTTAGAATTTCCATAAAAATAACCTTCCCTACAGGGAATCGAACCCGGCCTCTCACTGTCCGCGTTTAAAATTATTTTCTCAGAAGCTAGATTTTTCCCGGGAAAATGACTTATACCGTTAAATTCTTATTTAAATAGACTACATTTAAAAAAAAAATAAAAATAAAAATCGTCGGAATAGTTTTCGAGAAATAATGTTTTTTCGGAGTTTTTGAGGGGGAGTGCGCCCAAATTTATTGCTTAAATTAATTTCTCGAGTTCACTTCGGGTTCTCATTTATCCTCTAAGCTAAGTAATTTAAATAGATTTTTATGGTTTATTTTCGAATTAAAATTTTACAAATACCATAAAAATAACTTCGCCCCAGTTGGGAATCGAACCCCACCTCTCACTGTCTGCGTTTAAAATTATTTTCACAGAAACTAGATTTTTCTCGGGAAATCGAGTTATACCTATAGATTCGTATTTAAATAGACCCTCTGTAACGTTTAAATTTATTTCTAATTTTCGCGAGGTCTACTGTTCACAGAACTATACTAGTTATTATTTAATTATTTTCTTTTCTAAAGAATATATCCCGTTCATCTCCACTTCTTAGTACTCTAACTTACGACCCTACAAGGTAAATATGTCGTATCTGACCCACTTTATTTTCTTTGCTCCGATTTTGATTCCCCCTAAGGATTTCCCCCTAGGGAAAATAACCTTCAATTTATGTCTATAACATTTATTTGTACGTAGTATGGTTTTTAAGGAAATGGGAGTTGAAATATCGGGAAAATCGGTAATTTATGAAAAAAAATCAGTTATGCACCATGATTTAACGAGCCAATTTTCAAAGAAATCTACGTATTATTGGCTTATGATAATATACGAAAATTTTGGTTTAGAATTTGGATGGTGTTAAAAATAATTTGGTACACAGGGGTACGGGGTACAAAAGTCAAAATAGTATATACCCTTCAAGATGCATGTCATTGGAAAGCTCTTTAAGAGTACATTAATTGTTGTTATGTACACTTTTGTCATATTTTTATAAGAGAGGGGGGAAAAATGGGGGAAAAAACATATTTTTATGCTATTAGTGCGTTTTTTCCATTTTACCCCTCTCTCATATGAAAATATGACAAAATTGTACATAACAACAATTAGGTACTGTACTCTTAAAGAGCATTCCAATGACATGCATCTTGAAGGGTACATACTATTTTGTCTTTTGTACCCGTACCCCTGTGTACCAAATTATTTTTAACACCCATCCAAATTCTAAACCAAAATTTTCGTACATTATCATAAGCCAATAATACGTGATTAATAACAATAGAATAATAACTGATTTTTTTTTTCATAAATTACCGATTATCCCGATATTTCTACTCCCATTTCCATGAAAACCATACGACGTACAAATAAATGTTATGGGCATAAATTAAAGGTTATTTTCTCATCTATATTTTACTACTGGACCACTTTTTGCGTGAATAGATTTCTTTGCAAGTTATAAGCGGAAAACCACAAAAAAAAATTGTTTTTGACCGTTTCTCATATTTGCGGGGCGAAATTTTGTTGGATATTCGTGTTCAGAACCCCCAAAAACATAAAATAAACCACTTAAATCAATTACACCTGAGCTTTCCACTTCGAGCCCATTTTGTGCACCATTTGACTGGACTATTAGGACAAAGGGATATTTAGCCTAATGTACTTTGGGACAAAGGAATATCACACTACTCTATACAAATGTAATAATATTCCTTTGTCTTAAAAGGTAACTAGACTAAGGGATATTATCACTTTTTATATACACTAGTGTGATATTCCTATGTCCCCAACTACATTGAACAAAATATCCCTTTGTCTTAACAGTAATTTAGACTAAGGAATATATACTATTCTGTATTATATTCCTTTATCTAAATATCATTATTAAGACAAAGGGAAATTTATTCCGATGTACTTTGGGACAAAGGAGTATCACACCGGTGTATATAAATGTGATTCCCTTTATCGTAATATTTAATTAGACTAAAGAATGAGATCACTTTTATATACAATATATTCCTTTGTCCCAACGTACTTAGTCAAAATATCCTTCTGTCTAAATTGTAATTTAGACTGAGGAATATATTATACTCTTCTACATACTCCTTTGTCTTTTAATTGCACTGCTCAGCAAAAAAAGCTTCAGAACACACATTTCAGAATGAAAATGTCCTTTTCTAAAGTCTTTTTGTGTGCTGAATCCGAATCTGAAGTCAAAATTTCTCCTATATGTACAGTTTTCTCGGAAATGCGCCTAAAGTTCGGAAAAATTGTTTTTTTGGATGTTTTCAACCCAATTTTTCGCCCAAAAAAAATTTGTAAAAAAAAATTATATTGGGCGTTTTAATATCTTCAACCCATGAAGAACACGAATCTCAAGTAAAAAAAAATCTTCTGACCTTACTTTTGTAGGAAAATGGAAAAATAAGAAATTTAAAAAATCATTTGTTCTCATTTTGAGTCTTAGTATTTCTATTGGTTTCTCAACTATATAAGAAATGTTTTGTGACTATTTTCTGACATTATTCTGGAGAATTACAATATATGTGACCGAGGGGGGGGGGGGGGGGGGGGGGATAAGAAAAAATTGGGCAAATTTTATTTACTTCTTTCAATCAAATATGACATGCTAAAATACAATATTCCCCCCATCAGATGACTCATGTGTCGGACGCGACGAAACGATGCAGGACATGGCTAAATGCCGAGCCAACATCTTGATGACGGTAATGTCTGATGTTGGAACAGTTCCTATGTCCCACGCGTGCGCGGTAACTCCCTTGGTATCTCTCACTCACAATACACAAATTGTGTATTTAAAGTTATTAATTTTATACTTATTATTTGCAGCAGTTTCGTGTTGTTTTAAGAGTAGCTCATTAGATGTTTACTATAGCTTTATCTATAAATTAATTATTCTTAAATAACAAATCAAAAGCGGGATTAATTTAAAACTTTTGATGTAAATACATGTTTTTTAGTCCTAAAGTAAATATAACCTCTATAATTTTGCGTAAATCCAGTCTATGTTTGCGAATAGACTCTCCTGCATAGCCTGTAGACGTGACATAACTTCTAAACAAGTGACAGCTTACCGGGGGCTTGAAGGGAAACGTGACTGCCTATCCAGGCGAAACATCCTTAATGATCCGTAATCATAGTCGATGTACCATAATACCAGATTTAAACCAATTCTCAAATATTCTGTAAAGCTATCTGATTGTTACCTTGATTTAAATTATTTACATTCGCTCAAAATATTTACTTGATCATTTTACATCCTTAATAGACTCTTTACTTTTGGCTTTGCGTTAATAAAAAGAAAGGAATTAGTAAAATAGAATTATTTTTGGAAATTGCACAAGAATTTTGGAAAAAACCCAAGTTACATGAAAATTAAACAACAGAGTTGAATGAGGTAAACCATAATAAAGCGTCATCAATCATCACTCACTAGAATCAAAACCAATTTTATTCACGGTCAGTAGGTTTACGTGTTTCATTGGTCCATTCTACTTGTTCTTCCACTTTTTCTCTTGATTCTGCACAATTGAAGAAGTATAATGAATACCGTGTGAGCTCACTGTGCAAGGAACGTATCAACCTCGCTATTTTATCTTCACCAATGTCCAATTGATTTGCATTATATGTGTTTTATTTCTTTTATGATAAAATTATGCAGTAATAGGCAAAAGTTTTCTTTCGACCGTCATTATATAGCTGAAGAACGAACGTTTTTTATGTCTCCGATTTCAAAAGTCCATCACATAAATCCGTTTCTGACAACAGGAAACATTTTTGGTCCCGTATCTGTCTGTCGGTCGGTCTGTTGGTCAGTTTGTCGTTCAATTTTTGCGAACCAACATATCTTAAAAACTACTTGTCCGATATGAATTATCATTTGATCATAATTAGTCCATTGTTGGTCCTATATTAGTTTCAACCTTCACGCCCATTAGTTTATCTTCCACACGCGCACAATGGTTTTTAGGGATTAGGGATTCGTAGATAATCCTCGAAACCCTTACACCGAGAGTGATGTATCTGTCCGTCTTACTTTTGTTCATATCTCCCTTTGTTCATCTGTTCTTGTTATTTTCTTTAAATTTCGAGTGGGGTATCAAATGAAAGCTACTGAAGAACAGATTAGAAATATGTAAGACATTTATGATTTTTATGCTTTTTACCGCCAATATTGCGTTTTAGCGCCAAAATGTTACTCAAAAGTTTTTAAAAAAAACATTTATAAAATACCTTACGGTAGGTCGATGAAAATTGCTAGAATAAGAACCTGTTTGTTATTACCGATAAAAAATAGTGTGACCACCCGGGGGATAAAACCAGCGACATCTACTTTATTCTCCTTACTCTACACAATTTTCTTTTTGTTTTTTTTGGGGCCATACATTTAATTTTTTTTTTTTTTTTTTTTTTTTTACTTTCACATAAGGCGGGATAGGGGAATAATCAAATGATATTTCAGCATATAATATAGTGTAAGCATAATGGATGCACGATGCAAGTACTTCCTTGCGATTTTGTTTTATTAAAACCTATATCTTGAAAAGTTGACACCGGAACCCGGGCCCCGGTCAGTCTGTCATTTAATATTTGGGAACCAACGTATCTTAAAATCAACTCGTCCGATGGGTGGTAGGCATAATTAACACACCGTTACTTCTATATAAGTTGCAACCATCTGCGCCCATTTGTTTTTTTTTTTCTACATGTACACAAGAATAAATATTAAATACAACATTGAATATTGCTAAATTCATGTAAATAAACCAAAACATGTTACAGATTTAAAAAAATGGGAGAAACAAATAAATTAGACAATAACAGGTTGTAAAAGCATATCATCAATAAAGTACGTGATAGGATGCGATAAAGCTGTGTGCCAACTAATTGGCTGACTATTTTTAATGGTAAAACTAACATTGAGTTTTTTTGTTGCGTCCCTATTCTGCATTGACTATTTTGTGGTTTGGTCATTTAGGGTGAAATAAATAAATCATCTACATCTCCCAATAGGTGTATTTCGAACAGTTCTGGTCATTTTCATGCTTTGCAGAATGCTAATATATTTTTATTTTATTTTATTTATGTACTCTACATTTTTTCATCATTAACAATTTGCACACCGTTTAAGCACCAAAATATTTACAATACATAGCATGAATAAAAAATAAATTAACATTCTCAATCTAAGGCATGAATAAGGATAAGGAGATGTAGATGATTTATTTATTACACCCTCAACGAACAAACCACAAAATAGGTAAAATTAACCTTCCTGTACTTCAACATTACAGTAAGAGATAGGGAAAAGCTGTAGTCGATTAAATGTACCTATATAATAGACTAGCTAAAGTATTTGGAGTTACCCGGGGGTAGGGATGATTTTTCGAAATCTTATGTAGTCATTGATTTTCCTCTTGTTTTCTAAATTTACCTATCGTTTGGTTTAGGTTTATCAAATGTATCTTTTATGTGTATGTGTGTTATAATGATTGTAAGATGACACCGACCTCTTTTACCATGAATCTATCCGACTATTCGTTGTCATCTGATGGTCCACTTGATTTTCAGGACATTTTGGGTGTTTGAGGAGCTAGTTTCCTACAGGTTTTCGATCTTTATCTTTCAGCTTATTGGTTAAATTTGCAATTTTCCAGCGAACAAAACATCTGTGAGCCAATTTCTATGAATAGTATTAAGATGCTTTGATATGGGAAAGGTCTTCCTTCACATAGTATCCCGAGGGTTCAACTCTACGTGTTAACGTTTTAGGTTGTATTGATGTTCCTGCTTCTTATGCGCGTGTTCAAAGTGTTTCTGAACATTCTTCATTACTGCGAATAATCTCTGAATCTCGTGACATCGTTTCTGTTAGGGTTCTTTCGTAGTCTCTTCTAAATTAGTCTGCATCTTATGTTGAAAACCAGAAGAGCAAACCTTTCTTTCAAACGCTAAGTACCTCGAGGTAACTCCTGTAGTCTAGTTAACGGCATTTTTCAGAGCGAGGCGCAGCTTTGGAAGTAGACCATTTCATGCACGATGAGTCTGCCCCACACAAGAGGCAATGATGTATACTTTATGGTTATATTTGCCTTCTCAGTTTGGTTGCATGTGGGCTGTAAGGTGAGGGGGAGGGGAGGGGGAGGGGAGGGGGAGGGGAGGGGGAGGGGAGGGACTGTAAAGGACTTTCAACCTTATAATTCTCCACTTTTTTTCTTAAATTCTTAGTTTTTTCTTAAAATTGCTTAAAGTGACCTATCTGTGGCTATCAGCGCAGATAATCTTATCCGAAATTTCTAAAACAATAAAAACACTATTCTTTACATGCTTTGGTAACTATTGCTGAGGTTGCAGTTCAAAGAGGAAGAACAGAACATATTTAGTGAAATAATCGGTGAATACTAGAAGGTGGTGGTGTTAATAAGAGGACGGAGGGAACGGTCCCTTCAAATCTGTCGCTATAATCTTCCATGATCGGGTTAGAATATGCGCTTGTCCCGTCAATCCTTTCGGTTAATTTTGATCCGGTTTCGTATCAAAATAAAAGCGAATCACGTCTTGCACCGCATCTCGTATCGGTTTATTTCTGATGCCGTACCCAGCCAATAGTAAGTTTAGAAAATTCTCTTCTGCGTTTTCAATTATCTCAAATGGCCTGCGGTGGGTACGTCGTGATTTTGGGCGTTTTCCTTCCGTTTAGGTTTCGGCACTAACAGCTCCCATGGTTCATCCTGTTCTGTCTGGTTCGCGTTCCTGTGGCGGTAAAGGTTTCCATTTGGTATTAAGTATTAACCATAATAGATAGTTTTTTGCGCGATCTTCAATATTCCTCAATATATTCTTATTCCAGGCGTCAGGTTGATCAATTACGATTGCTGTTACTACATCCACTTTATCTCCAACATTTTTGCTTTCCAGATCGATGAGTGATCTTCAATTGACATTTTTGTAATTATAGTGCAAAGCGGGCAAATCTGCTTTACGGATCCTTGAGGTTCTGCAGCAATAATAAAAGGATGGTGATACGTAATAATTTCGAAAACAGAGCCTTCAAGGTGGGAACGGAATTTCTCATATCCAATCAACCCTAGAAATATCCCTAATCTGACCCTCCTTTTTGTTTCCCTTTTCATTCAATATTGCTGAATAATTTAAATATTAACCATACATATTACCCACCCCTCACTGACTACGCCCTGTAGAAAACAAACTGTAAAACTCTTATTTTGAAGTTCAAGTGTGTAAGATTTCATTAAGCTCGGAATAAAGTTGAGTTTTGTATAAAAATTGGTCCGAGACAACTCAGACCCATTTTTTCATCTAATAAATTGTTATCTGTATATGTGAACCCACCTATAGTAACCCTCCTATAGAATCTTCCAAGTGAAGTGAGAGTCCCACCATCATCCTTTTAAACTCATCATGATTGACTATTAATTTGCTTAATATTAAATACTTATTGCATTAAGCTCGCTTCAATGATAAAGCCATACGATGCCTAGTTAATATATTATTTAAAATGTGTTCAACAAGTTGCTGTTTACTTTTTGTTTTCGATTTTCAACAAAATAAAATTTATTTTCATCAATATCTCGTAAACTAGATTTTTTCCCCAGGGTAATAGTTTATATCGTTATTTCCTATTTAAATAAACTACATTTTAGAATTTTTTAATCAAAATCGTCTTAACCGTTTTTGAGAAATAATTTTTTAAATAATGCTGAAAATATATGCCAAATTTCGTCAAAATCGGCCTAGTAGTTTAGGCTCCATGCTTATACACAGACGACTAACAGATATTTTTTAAAAACCACTTTTTTGGACTCAGAAGACTTTAAAACTTGTAAATCCATCAAAATCGTATTTTCGTGCCATCACAATAGTTTCTTTTTATATAAGAAAGTAAAAAACAAGCCCCTTACTTTATATATAAATAAAAGTTAGTCCATATAAAATAACTAAGAAAGAAAGCTTTTTAATTAAACTAGGGTTGGATTAGACACATCAGTAGAGTAACAAGATAGGGTTATTTGACGGAAACTTATCAACGATAAGTATATAAAGAAGTTTGAGGAAAACTGATTGATTTTGCGAATAACCCTGAATAATTATGAGAAATACTGATTGATTAACTTGAAGACAGATTGAAGATCAAAATGACTATATTAAACGCCATAACACCCCACGCCACGTGTTTTTCCTCAAATCCTAGCTTATATTAGTATCATTATTTGAATATGAAATTAGTTTTTTTGCCAAGATGTTTTGGAACTTACTCATAGTTCATAAACTTAGTTTTAATCATAGAATTAGACTAAGTTCAACAAGTATAACTTAAAGCAAAATTGATAATTCATTATCTAAAACCACAATAGCTTAATTTTAATACAGACCAGATTCAAAAACTTTATTAGTTGTTCATCAGTCCGTAGCAATTGTCAATTTTTATCAATAAATGTATATCATTCTTTCTCTTTGAGTTTTATTGGGTAATTACTTTGGTTTGACCGTGTGTCAGATAGGCACTTTTATTAAGCATTTTAATATTATTAATGTACACAGACATTGGATAACTTAAAATTCAAAAAATGTTGCTCGGAGATACATTTTACAAATGCATGTCCCACTTCTTCATAACTTTGCTTTTGAAAAAAGTAGTGGAATGCTGTTGCAAATTATGATTTATAGAAAATTTGATAGCAATTTAAGTTAACAAGCAGCTGGAAATTCCACAAGCTTGTTTTTTTTAGAGTTTGGTCTGATAACAGTATTTCTAGAACTAGACACCCATCCCTGACGATTACTATAAGAGAGAATATCTTTTCCCATAATTTAGGGCTTGTATTAACGATTTATGAAGCCAAATCGTTGACTTTTTTTTCTTGGCTGAATTTTCTGAAAAGTTGTAATAATTTGTCAAATTAAAAGATTTTGTAAATAATATTTGGTGGATCTACTTTCTAAGTAGAAGCTATGTGTTTCTACATTTTTGTGTTACTTATTTGATAGACAAATTATTTATATAATCGAGTAGTGTCCCAACGACGGTGACGACGCTCATCGAAATGATTTTCAATTGCTAAGCTAAGGCAACCACATTTATTCAAATAAAAATAAATGTTTGTTTTGATTTTTTGGTCTTCAAATAGATATAATAACTTATCTAAATTAATTGGCTTAATTTTAGTTTTTTTATTCTAATTATAAAACGAAGCCCGTTGCCACGGGCTTAACGGCTCGTTAAATATTTACCTTATCACAATAATTTCTCTTTGGAATTTTTAGTTTCTGCTGTCATTTAACGTAATCTGTTCTATTACGTAGGTACAATGCTCTAAGATGTTTTCTGAACATCGCGCATTATTCATTGTACGTTATTAATCAAGTCAGTAAACTCATCACACAAATTTGTCTGAATTTATTTACGACCAAAATATTGTTTAAAACAACCCTATTAGGCTGAGCTTGTAAAGGATTGAATTGATCTCAAAGGGTGGCTTTTCTCTCGACCCGGCACTAAACTATGCCTGAGTCGGTGTTGACGTTAGCTCCACTCGAGTTGAATCCGATCAAAGTCTTCCCTCTGAAATTCAACGCTTCTTCGATAGCGACAAGGGAGAAATGGGGAGAGGTTTTCCTTGCCGTTAATTAAGCAGCAAGAAGGGTTAAATCACTGCTCGAAGTTTGACTTTGGTAGAAAGGGGTGGCGTGTTTGAATAAAGACTGGCAAGAGAATACATACTCACTTTGAGGCTTTATACTTTGAAACTGAGGTATGAAACTCGTTTCTATCCACAATATAAATCAAGACCTCCAACAACCGATTTAATACTCTAAAATCACTTTATAGCCTCTCTCTCTCTTCGTGTACAAAAGTTCTGAAAATCTCACTTAACTGTGCACATACTCCATATTATTACATGTCTCGGGATAATTATAACGTATCATGTTTGTTCTTAAAATTAATCTGTAAAAAGATTTAATAAAAAATCACTTCAAATTCAAAGTGAAATACATTTTACAATACAATACAAAATTACGGTAGTTATGTAATTTATATAAAAATTTAGACCACGCTGTCACATCTTTGTCAGTATATAATCTGATTCCATTTATCAGTTTAGGCACCACATAATCTTTTTCAGAGTTATTTAAGGAATTACTAGTTGTTTACGCCAGTTTGACTTTCCAGGTTGTAATATTGTTTATTCTTTGTTGTTAATTTGATTATGTCCACAGAGCACTGACATAGCGTCTCATCGGCCGTCTCATTTTTAGTTGGTCTCTAGACGTGTCTTGAACCAGTAAGCGTTTATTATTTTTCCTCTTAAATTGTGTTCTATTCTTCATTTCTACGCGTGTATTGGCGCGTACATTAGTTTAAGAAGTGTCTTTGGTCTATGAAAACGCATAGAGCATAAATACTTAACTAATCTTGATAAAAATTGGTCGACTAATAGATTCTAGCTCTAAATTCGGGGGAAGGCTTAGACAAAAACTGTGAAAAAAAAACCAAAGAAAAGAAATCTCAAAAACAGTTTCGACAATTTTTTACAAACATATAGTGAATTTAAAGGGGTTCAGCAACAAAGTATGGATAGTGAATTTAGTTTATTTACATATCAATATAACAAATAGATAATTACGCTCAGGCCTCTTTACATGGGGCCTTGATTGTAGCAGCTCAGCAGTAGAAATTATATAGGCTCTTTCAACCCGGCACGTTCCACCAAGACTGGTGGCGCGTCCAACAGACTCAGCCTCAGCTACGTGTGACCCCTTATACGAGAGCCACTAACGTCACTACCTAGCCAGTTAGTTTCTTGCCTTTATAAAACAAGTTTCTATTCTTTCTTCTTTCTTGTCACTCTGTTTGGTGCCGCTACCAGATCCAGTGGTGGCGCCACCATAGTGGCCCCATGTAAAGGGGCCATAAAGTATCTATATAGGTATACTCAATAGAGGTTACCACATTAAAAATGTTTTATTGGAGTGGCTTTTTTTCTTTTTGACGCTTCATGTACAAATGTTCCTTTTCTCTTAAATCTCTTTAGTTTTTCATTCTAGCATCTACTTTTTCTGAATTTTATTTATTTAGCATCATTGAGACAGTTGTATGACCTTTACCTTTTTATCTGATAGGATTTCACTTATAATTTAAACAACACACATAATCAAATCTGAGTCTTGGAACAAACTCTAGGCCTATAAAAATTAGGTCATCATAATTTTTATCGTGCTATTTTAATTTATTTTGAAGATAAACGACCAAAATAGTCATTATTTTCACTTGCTACTTTTGACATTTATCCCTTCGGTGACATTATGTTTCTCCGAGACTATCGATCGGAAGAATTTATACTCACTACACTAATCAAACTGTCGTCCTCCTAGTATCACGACTAGAATTTTCTATTGTTTTCTATATATATATATATATATATATATATATATATATATATATATATATATATGTATATATATATATATATATATATATATATATATATATATATATATATATATATATATATATATATATATATATATGAATAAATATATATATATATATATATATATATATATATATATATATATATATATATATATATATATATATATATATATGTATATATATATATATATATATATATATATATATATATATATATATATATATATATTCAAGCCAACAAACACAAGCTCATTTACTACATTTCCATGAGTTTTAAAAACTGTTTTGGTGTCAAACCAAAAATGTTTCCATAAGGGGTTTTCGAATCAGTTTTCGCAACAATTTTAAAAACTATACACTCCCAGACTAGTTATAGTGAAGTCAGGTTATAATATCTCCGCACCTACTGCGCATGTCTCAATTCTGTTTCCAATTCGATACCCCTTTCCATGCTATTTTTTCACAGTTGCAATAAAAAACACAAAATGTCCTGTTGTGACCTTGACCTCAAAACGTTTTAAATCACCATTTCCATGGAGTTTTGAGCACCAAAACCGTTTCCAAAACTGTTTAGAAAACTCATGAACGTAGTAATTTTCTAATTTTTGTTTCAATATTTATTAATTTAGCATCTCTGGAGCAAGTTGTTCATTAAATTATATATTATTTAAATAATAGCTGTAAATTTAAAGCTTAAAGTCCATGTCATGAATAATAAATAATTGTCAGTCAATAAATATAAGGCACTGAAGATAGCCGTCATACTCTATATACCTATTATATCTTAGTATTTTAGAGGCTGAAACCAGTCTGATTTAGAATTAAATTTAAATATTGTGGTCAAGACAAATAAACATATATTTTATAATAGTACAGTGTTACTATTTCTTTTAACAAGTGACAAACCATTTATTATGTTTAATTTCCACAAAATCTCAGTCAAAACAACGAACTTTTCATGTCATGAATGTCGTGTTTGTGAAGTCGAACCTTTTCATGATTACTTAATTGCTAGAATTCAATCAAGTCTATTGATAATAATTTCTCCACCAGATGATCTTTTTTACATTCTCATGTTCGTAGTATAGGTATACTTAAATTCTGGAGAAAGTATTGTGATAGAACAAAATTTTGTATTTGAGATTTTGATAGACACTTTTAAGGTCTGTTAAGTCAATCTTTTTGAAATGTTTTTCTGTAGTCTGGGCAGGTGCGTGCATCAATTTGTGATTATTTGGCACTCATGTTCAGAAAAATCATACTCCTAATTGAAATCGAGAAATTATTTTTGGGGTCTGCCCCTAATAACTTTGAAGCGTAGTTCTTCTTTTGAGCTTACTGAAGGTTACAAGCTTGAAGAACAATTGTCCTTATCAGTAGCATTTATTTGATACCCCACTCAAAGAAGATTGCTATTGGTTATATAGGAACTGTTACACGTTTATTAACGACGTTACTGCCTTTAGATAATTAATATGGTTAACAAGAAACATTAAATTACATATTTATAAAGAAAACTGTATTAAAAATGAAAATATTAAATGTCGTAGGAAAATATCACTTATTCTTATCAGCTGATATCAGATAAATTTTGAGTTTTTATCGAGATATCGATACTGTTTCACCAAACTGCCGCTTGGGAGGTTTAGTATAGGGGTGTAGCATAATGAACCACTTTTTGAGACCCAGATTCTATGGTATCGTTCCCTCTACCCCTTCCTTGCTCTGAGGTGCTATGTTATTTACAATAACCCATATCCTGCGTCAAGGTTATAAGAATAAAACACTCAACTACCATAATAATTTTCACCTCAACAAGTCTGTATTTAATAAAAAAATTTATAAAATAAAATAAAACACTAGCATCCAAGTATAATAATCGTCTTATTTAAAAGTAAAAATACCGTTACTTTCGGTAGGTTCGGAAGGAATAATTTTTACATATTACAGTGTATTACGACCTAAGGTATTTTATAAATATACTATAACTTCCCTTCTTTCTCACAAAGTTTTATAAATGCTTAAAAAAAAAAAAAAAAAAAAAAAAAAAAAAAAAAAAAAAAAATACTGGATTTGAAAATAATTCTTAAAATATAAAAGAACTTACGAGAACTTTCGTAGAGGAAGATGGTGTATAACTGTCAAGTTTTCGATTATATTCACATAACGGTAAAAAAATAAATTAAAATAAAAATCTCTTGCACACACATAATATTTGTATATAATATATAAATATGTATACGAGGTAGTGTACATATAAATTATCATACTTTTCCCCCTTACTATGATAATTTATAGATACCCATTTTGTATTTTCATGTATACCTGCCTCACTATCTTCGCCCCTTGCTCTACCCCAAAAAACATTTATTCCTCTAAAAATTCCCTACACCCTAAAATTATACTTAAAGTTAACACAAGTTGAATGTTTAGTAAGATTTAAGGAATATGTTGGAATAGAAAGCTTAACAGTTAGAAGTTAGCACTTATAAAGGTTTTTCCCAAGGTAAGAACTAAAAACAGCTCAGGTAAAAGAAAAACGGAGAGTAAATTTTCCACAAGGTTTTACAATTGTCTCAAGCAAGATTCAAGCCAATAAAACATTTCTTACAAAACATATTTCTCACTCTTATTTTTTTTATATATTATTCTTCGGACATTTTTCATTTTTTCTCATTGCTCTCTTGAAATGGATAGTTTATATTTTATTTATTCATTTTTTACATTACATAAATACATATATTTTTCATTCCCTCATTTTGGTGAGAAACACGTCTTGTTATATTTCTTGTATTTCCCTCTTTTTATATTTTATCTATTCGCTTTTTTTAGTATTCTTTACTATTTTTGTATTATAGTTTTACCTTTTTTTCTTGAGTGATTTTTTTTTTTTTTTTCGTAATTTTTATTTCTCTCTCTCATCTTCGTTTTAATCACCAGCTCCGTTTATAAAAAAATAAATAACCAGCTCAGTTTAAAAAAAAAAAAAAAAAAAAAAAAAAAAAAAAAAAAAAAAAAAATTAGTTGTAAAAAATACCAGAATTGTTCCTTTATGTGTCTGAAAAATATTTTTTTTTATTTTTGTTACAATACTCTTCTATTTTCTTTCTTCTCGCTTCCCTGTTGGTATATTTTTGTTTTAATTTTACTATCACTTTGCATAAAGGCTAGCGAAAGTTAACCAAATAAGATAAACAAATTAAAGTATAGATATGACATGTCTAGATATAATATAGATAAATAAGTTGAACTATGAAAAATGTAAAAAGGCCAAGCGAACAATAGTTACATTTTTACAAAATTCTGTCAATCAGTGTGGCACAAAGCTCCTCGTCGGGTTCTAATATTAGACATATGGTCATATAAGTCTAAAATAATGTGATTCCACTGTTAAACCTGGATCAAAATTTCTTCAAAATAGAATGAGTAGTTTTTAAAATATAGTGAACGTTAGACAAATCGACCGGAAATGTCTTCTCATTATCATTTACCAGTGGAATTAAGTTAATTTTTTGTTTTCCAAAATTAACCTCTTTTGGGCGCAATTAATCTGTGAGATGAGAAGACAACATTTCCGGTCGGTTTTTCTATAGTTCAACATTTTTTTCAAACAACCATATTTTTGTCAACTTTTCAACGATATGCATAGTGAAAGGTATTCATTATACTTTGACCCCGTATTCATTACTTGTACCCCGTTCCCCCGTGTACTAAAATTTAAATTTCGAAAGTTCATGTAGACAGTGATTCTCCCCTTGCTTTGAAGGTCAAGTGTGCAAATTTTTATCGAGATTAGACTAAAAGTGTAGATTTGTATAAAGAACAAAAATACACACACACATACGTTGACTTTTATATATATAGATATGCACTAACACGCCCATATATTAAAAAAATTCCATACATAAATAATTTTTTAATTATTATATATTATACATGTACAAATTTGTCTTTTTTCAAATTTAATCAAATAATTTCTATTCCTTACGAGCATACCAAAGGTACCGGAAGCTATGTGATAGTTCCGAAGAACGAAAATTTTTTAGGTCTCCGATTTCCAAAATAGAAATCCGTTTCAGATATCAGGGAATATTTTTGGTCCTGTGTCTGTCAGACGGTCAATTTTTGCGATCCAGCATATTTTAAAACTACACTTCCGAGTTTAGTGAAATTTGTATGGTAGGTCATAATTAGCTCATTGTTGGTCCCATATAAGTTTAAACCTTCTGCGCTCATTTGTTTCTCTTCCACATGCACAGAAACATACTTTTATAAAACTATTAGATAAACCATAAAAGTTTATATGTTTATACATAAATTAACTATAAACGTTTCATAAAAATCAGATAATTACTTTTGAAGTTATTAGGTGTAAATAAATGTATGTTTGTGCGCATATGGATGAGAAACAAACGCAGAAGGTTGAAACTTATAGGGGACCAACAATGGGCTAATTCTGACCTACCATACAAATTTCATTAAAATCGGACGCTAAGTTTTTAAGATATGTTGGTTTGCAAAAATTGAGTGACAGGTCGACAAACAGACACGGAACCAAAAATGTTCCCTGATGTCTGAAAAGGATTTCTATCATGGAATTTTTGAAATTGAAGACACAAAGTTCGTTCTTTAGAACGATCATTTTGACAGATTAAAAAAAACGGGGAAAATAATTAAACAAATTAGACAAAAATGGCTTGTAAAAGCATAAAATAAAAAGTAAAAGCACGTGAGGAAGCTATGTGCTACACCACTAGGCATTCTATTTTTAATTTTTAGTGATTTACTCTTTCCAAATATTCTTCATTATAGGAAATGTTTGATACTTGATACTTCTTTCTTAAGATTCAGTTAATTCCTCTTGTTCAATAACTTGTCGGAATCTCCTATTCACATTCATTATATAAGTAGACGCCGATTTTTATTCAAAGCATTATCCTTAATAAAGAAAGTTTTTCGAATCTTTAATCTTCTATAAGTCTAAAAGTAATTTAAGGCATCATCTAAAGACCTTTTGAATCAACTTTTCTTTTACCATTCATTAAGAAAATCCTTCAAATGTTAAGTCCTTTAAACATTTTGAAAGGCTATGATTGTTTATTTACCTCAAATATCTTTTACGAGTACAGTAATCTTGCTAATACCTTCTTTTACTTCCTTTTTTTTCAAAATATCTTTGTAAGTTAGAAACTTCTCTTGGTTATAGATCGAGGGTCTAGAGTTTTGTTTAACTAGATGGTTTTAAAGGAAGAAATTCTTTAACAACGGTATCGATGAGAACTGAGCTAATTCTTTTAATATATATGCGAAAGTTCGAACGTGCTATTCTACTATTTAGATGGTGTAATTTTAAGAAAAGGAATGGTCCAGTTTGAAAGGTCTTAACCATTTGAGTGAAGGACTAGAGGAAATTGAGAAACTAGGTACCTATTTCCATTTTCTTTTGAAATTGGAAAAAGAACCTTTTTTATGTAGGGAGTTGTAAAAGTTTCAGAGTTCTCTAGGCAGTCGGAGGGAAATCTGGTGTAAAGCCTTTGAAGTTATTTTCTAGTTCCATGACCCTAAAAATTCTCTTCAATCCCAAACTGTTTTGTCGGCAAACATCTAGCCTCTTTGGAAAAACTACTTGGACTTAGGAGGTACTGAATAAGAGGAGGATATGGGGGATTGGAAATCAAGGGTGAAAATCAGAGAAAACTTTTTAGACCTCTTGAAGAGGCGCTGAATAAAGAGATTGGACTTGGTAAAGTGGCGGGATCTTACCGTCCGAGTAGTAAGAGGGGGCTCCACACTAGTGGATTTTCCAGTTGAGGCCTGAGCTGGTGAAAACTCGAGTGAAAATTTCCCAACGAAGAAAAGGAGCTTCTCTGAAGACTTTTCCAATGAAAAGGAATTGAGTGGCAACGAGTTAAGAGAGACCTTGAGTTCTCAACTCTTGGAAAGGGGGACTTGAACCTTCCAACTTAAACTAACTTGGCTCTCGAGTATGATTTATTTATTAACCTCTTCTATGAAGAACTTCTCGTTTTTTCTAACCACTTAAGCTTATTACACTCTTGAACTTCTATCACTTGGGCCAATAAAATTTTCATATAACTGAATAAGTTAATTAATTCCTAACAACTGTTAGGAGTAAGATGTAAAACCGTGGTTAAGGGCTGTTTTACTATTATTTCTAATTAGTTTTTAACTATAGAGTGTAAAGTACTAATAAAGCTAGATTTCAACTATAATAATGTAATTATGAAAAGGTGATAATGTTTACAGGTTTATGTCGATTTATGAAATGACTAATATTCCTACAAATGAGTTTAAATTTAATAAATAATTAAATGAAGTATTTCTTCATATTTTTGACCACATTTCTTTAACTCCTGTTTTCAGAGTCAACCACTTTATACATTTAAGTCAAGACACGGCTTAACATTAAATACTATTAATTCACGTTCTATTTGCTATCAGTAAGATTTAGAAAATCTCGGCTAAAAGAACTAGGTTAACCAAACGAGTTAAAATATAAATTTAAAATTGTTATTGTGTAACGGAACATTGTAATCATTCAAAATATCGACATTTTTTTATGTCCCCAAATTGTAAAATTACTAGATAGATATCCGTTTCAGACATAAGGGAATATTTTTGGTCTCATGTCTGAATGTGGTTCAACATTTTTGCGAACCATTTGTTGAAAAATATAAAATGAATGAAATTATATTTAAAAGTTAGGTCATACTTAGCCCATCTTTGGTTTCATATAATTTTCTAACCTTCAGTGCTTGGTTTTTCTTCCACATATACACAAACTTCTTTTTTTTTTATCAACGCCTAGTCAGTAGCCGCGGTAAGGCTTTGGGGGCCCCGCTAACTTTTAGTAGGGGCCCCTTTATTTCCCTTCTAGGGGCCCCGCCGCGCCGCGGGATCTGCGGGCCCCTTATTGCCGCTACTGCGCCTAGTTTCATTATATTTTTAATAATTTGGATTGTATGTCGGAATTGGTCTGCAGGTGGTGTCATATTAATGTCACCCGTCTGTCCACGTTATTTTATTGCTAAAGATGTGTTTTCACGATCCAAGTATACTTGGTCCAAGCATTTTTGATCAAATCCACTGTTTCCAAGTCCAAGTGTTTATGGATCTTTAAAGTAAGTTTTACACGATCCAAAGACACTTGGTCCAAGTAGTGGAACTTTGAAACACTATAAATTAGAAGTAGAGGTTAAGATAGATTATGTGAAATTTTTCCCCTTTAGACTTTCCAGTTATATTTTACGTTTTAAGTTTTAAAAAAGTTGTGATATATAACCTTCTTCTGAACAAAACCCAGCATAATCTCACAGCTCTGTAATTTTTTGGCTCGCTCTCATAATTTGTCATGTGGGTGCCATTTTTGTTTTCGTCAGTCTACTTTGATCAAAAATTGTTAAGGGCCCCCGTCCAACTGAACTTGGATGGCAAAGTTTACTTTGATAGCCCAATAAAGTTGAGTCAAAGCTGACTTGGTCCAAGTATACTTGGACCGCGTAAACGGGGCTTAAATTGATACTTTTATTTATGTAACAAAAACATTTTTGCCAGATTTAAAGGGGGGGTGGGGATTAAATTAATTTAACAATAATACGACATTAAAGCAAAACATCATGAAAGTTCGTGATAGAACGCGTGAAAGCCATGTGTCGCACTAATCGATAGACTATTTTGTTTTATTTCTATATCAATTTTATTTAAATGCAAAATAATCATTTGTTTTAATTATTATCATGACTTCTAATATCTTTTTAATGAATAAAGCTTTTATTTTATACTGACATATCCCGATGTAAAAAATGAAGAAGTCAACCATTTTCCCCAGACATATTTACCCTCTAAAAATAGTTATAAAAGATGAAGGGAGTTTTCATTACATTATTCTCTACTTTCATTACTGCAAAATGACTTTTTTCTTCCGACTCCCACTCTTCGGTGTATTTAGAGTAGAATGTTTTATTATAAAAAAAAAGTCCACAGCAGACATTTTATCAAGCGAGTTTAGGAGTTAGAGTTATACATGGTAATTCCAAGGCGTGTGCGACACAAGACGTGAGTCATTTGTCAGCCGCCATGTTGTGCCGCCCTCGGCCGCCTCTTTCATCTTTCTCCTATGTTAACAAGAGACAAATGGATTTTGAACCCCCTCCCTCCTTCTTCATTCCTTCTGCCCTCAGCTTCCGCTCTTAACTCGAAAAAATGTAGGTTAAGGTAAAAAATAGAATAAAAAAAAAAGTATCATGTAGAGAATCATATAATATGTAGAATATAATATCTAAATGTTAAAAATACAGTCTTTTTGGCATCAGTCGACACTGGACTATATTCAGCCATTCTAGAAATCTTTAGTTAGGGTAACGACTAATGTTTATAATGTCGTTTGAACAAAAAATCTTTACAATATCTCTTTTGAACGGGACTGCAACCAAAAAAAAAAAAAAAAAAAAAATGTTTTAATTTATATTAAATACCCAATACCCATAATTAGCACAGTATTTTAATGGAAATAGTTTAAGATCAGCAAAATATCGCTGAATTCCTTATAAAGTTTTTTCGTGATGTTTCAGGAAAAATATGAATTCAGTTCACTTTCATACAGAGTTATTGATATTTGCCCCTGAAACTTACGAAACTCTATTAGGAAGTCAGTGAAATTTCCCTTAATCTTTAACGAAACTTTGTAGAAGGCCCAATTCACACACGAGTGGTGTATGGCACTGGCGAGGCTCGGTCGTAGTGCGTTTTATCCACACATGTATAGCGTTCAAGTGGCTTAGTTCACTGCTAAATGGTGTCCAGGACAATGTCTTCTTCCTCAGATGGCGACGAGCACGATTTGTTGAATATTAATATTAATGTCAATATCCAAATTTCGAGAAGGAAGTTTTGGGTAAATCCTGAGTGGTTAGAGAAATGGATAACTGGCAGAGCGTTCAACTTAATGCTGGAGCTAAACGATGTACCCAGAATGTTTTCAAAATTATTACAGGATGTCTCAAGAATGTTATTAAAGGGTTATAGCATCTTTATCTTATTTCATTATCTATCTTAAAAACAAAAAAAAAAAACACAAAGAAGAAAGAAAACAAAGGAAGAACAGAGTAAGAAATTAATGGTTTGCAAGTGGCGCGTCACTTCGATAGGCCACGAGTGGCGTCTGAGTGGCGTGGTGGAGGCGTCATTTGCCACCCTATGCCACGCCATGCTAGTGTAGATTGGGTCATGTCATAAGTTAACATAGAGGTGGCACAAACCAGTGCCACGCCAGAGCCACGCCACTATCACTTCAGTGCCATACGCCACTCGTGTGTGAATTGGGCCGAAGAATTATCGATATTTTTTACTGAGTTCTTTTTAAGATTAAGCAAAAAGTCTTTGACTCCCTTACATCAGTTTCTTTTAAGATTCAGGTAAATTTTAATCACTCTCTTACAGAGTTTAGTTCGAGATTAAGGGAAATATCGCTGACATTAATCACTTGTTCATTATTACTTTGTTCTGTTCAAAAAATGGAAGAAAGCCCTGCAGTTTTAGTGTTTGACTACAATTGTGAAAGTTCACTAATACATGTGACTTTATCAATGTGGTCAAAATTTTATATTCACAAATAGATGTATGAAACTAATACTAACTATACTTGAGCTTATATTTTAATGCTTCGAGAAAAGTGTTTAAATCTTAGTATTGATTGAATTGAATTTATTAATACATCTAATTATAAAACCATTAACTATCCATTAGATGAGCTTCTATCTCTCTCTTTATTTTTTGCCCTGAAAATACATTGGATATCTAATACCTTATTATGCAAAAACATTAAAAGTGTTTCTTATACCTTTAAAAGGTTTTGAGAAAATATGTAAAAAAGTTGATATTTTATTCCGTAAATTGCATAAAATTAAACTTTTATAAATATTTATCAGACTGCTCGAATGGCGTCATAATTAATTAATTTTAATTTAAATCAAATTATAATTATTATTAACAATGGGAGACAGACAATAGTACATTACGCGTCGAGTGCGGAAAGTAGCATTTTGCATGCGAGTGTGGAGTTTGCACCCGAGCGATAGCGAGGGTGGTAAAACCACACGAGCAATGCAAAATGCCGTTTTCGCACGAGTTGCGTACCGTACTTTATCTACGATTGTTAGATTTAAATAATAAATACAGAAAAAAATAAACTTGCTGTATGTAAGTTCGTATCTCTCTCTTGATAAAGATGGCATTAATTCATTAGTTGTATTTTTTGCCGAATTAATTATTTCTGGAGGAGTATTATTCTCCACATTTTCGTCAAAGTCACTTGATTCACTCATTGTTTTTCACTAAAAACTCGATTTAAACAGTTACTTTAATAAAAGCAAATTAGTTTTGTTAAATGTAAACAAACTAGCTAATCGTGCGTAAAGCTGAAGAATTCCTCTTCTTTACCGCACTAGTGTGGTAAAGAAGAGGAATTATTTAGAACTATGAGACGCGCATGCGCAATGAATACAAGTACGTAAATAATCACTTTCTACGCATCTAAACAAAGATATAATGTTTATATTTCGTATCAATCGTAGATAAAGAAATATAGACTCCATTATTATTAGTTATTCTTACTTAATTTTTTAATACGAATGATTTTTTTTGTGAAATTTAACAATTCTCTGAAACTATTTTGTCTTTTAGGGTACCAAGTAGTTGTTTATTTCCTCCATATTCATTGCTTGTATAGTAATATTGGAGCAATTGCTGATTTCTAGTTTTTAAATATAGGTTCAATTAAATTCTGAGTTCTTTACAACCAATAGGCAATAGAGTATATCACGTGTTTTGAGTAGAAATTATAATTTTCTAGAAAGAAGTTCCAAAATGTAGATGATATTAGGTTATTGATAGTACCAATTTATCTATAACCTAATATCATCTACATTTTGGAACTTTTTTCTAATATGTATAGAAGATATAGAAATGTAAGGTATACTAAGTTTTTATTAAGATGTATCGAAAAAGAGATATCTATTATTATTTTGTGACATAATTGGGACCTATCTCCCTGGTTGTCTCCTGAAAAATTATTTAACTCAGGGTAAAATTTTGCATATATTTATCGTCCCTGAAGATCTCAACAAAAAAGGAATTGAAATTGGAATCCAACGTTGAAGTTAGATGTTTAGTTTTTTTTTTTAAATATAGCTTAATAGATTTATGAAGTTGTGTTTGTGGCAATAAATTTCTTCCGAATTTTTCAAAGATAACGGAAGCATTTTAGTTATTCTTAAGAACTTTTTTTTCTCTCGATTTTCAAAATTTTCTTAACCAAAATGAGGCATTATGATGTTGTGCAACCCCAATATTTCGGAAAATGACTTGGATGAAAGTTAGCCCACAGATGGTCCCATAATAATTCTAACCTTCTACGCACTCTACTATTGTTCATGAGCACATTGCTTCTTCTTGCGCGTGCGCAAGATGAAGAGCTACAACTTGGTACCCTTATGCGCCAAACTCACATGATTTAATGTGATAATGTGATGTAAAGAAGGATCTAGCTAACCTCATTGGTAGATTTTTTGTTTTTCGGAGTGAAATTGTCTTTTTTAAATTAGGACGTTTCAATTGGCTATCCTTATAGCCGGTGAAATTTTATCAACTATACTACTACATTGTTGGTAGTTATTGAAGATTGCATTTTGCATGATTTTCTTGCGATTTTTAAATTTATTAATGCATTTGTATATCTTATTTTATCACTATTACTTTTCTCTTTCTTAATGATAATAAAATTAATTATTTTCTTTTTTGTCTGTTCACAGGTAAATGAAGATATCACTCTTGTATATGATTTGCTACTCAAGCACTTTCCTCTTTTCAGGTATTTCTTAATGAATTTATTTTATCTTTGGGAGATCTGTTACCTTTAAAGATTTTTTTCAATTGCAATTATACTAGGGGACATAACTAGTAGAACATAACTTTGATTGTAAAACGTATAATTTGTTCTTTGAAAGTATGAAAAATATGCTAATAGCAGTATTTTAGGAACATGTGCATACTGTTATTTTTAGCGAACATTTTTCTTCTCGTGTCTATTTTTCGGTCTGACCGTCATCTGGACTAATGGACTAACTGGATTCTCTTGCTACGGAGATTTAAATACGATGTATTATTTAATTTGATGGATTTATAAACTAACGTCAAAAAATGTTAAAGTTATTTTACTAAGCGAGAATATCTAGATGCCACAGAGTTTCCTAAATTCCACCCTCTCTTATTTTTATACTCCCTCCCCTTGCATAAAATTATTTTTAAAAAAATCCCTATCATTAGTAATTGATTTCGACTACTAGAGGAACATTTAATTTTTCAAATATAAGTTAAATATAATGCTTAGATGTGCTCAAAGAATGATTACTAATACTATAATTAAACATGCAGGAAAACCGCAAAAGACGGAAAACTTTAAATAATGTAAACATTTGAAGGTAATTTTGTCCTTATATTTGAAGTAACTTTTACTCGGAAAGATCTGACTAATTTTAAAGTTAAGTTTATCAATTAATTAATTGGTTTATGTAGGTCATATTATAATTATTGTAATTTGTAATTTGAAGTATTTTAGTTATTTCTGTTTTATTTTTAGACTGCATAATTTGGTGTCTATTGGTGTGTCTATCTGACTTAGGCACATCTTTACTTCCTTATAATGATTTAAGAATACATACATATTTATGTATTGTAAAAAAAAACTTACCCATACAATCCTTCTGTATTTTGCAGACAGATACCATGGTTCGAATGTACTTTATTTGAATCCAAGATGAAGATTAAATTTCAAATGAGTTATACATATATTTTTTTTAAGGATTTTGAAAAATGTAAACTTTTTCAGCATTTTATTTGTTTATCCCATGCAGATAGTCCCCCCCCCCCCACCCACCCCGAAATTAAGTGTTATAACAGCTCTTATTGTTAACATTTATGTTTTAACTGTAAATTAAAAAGATAGGTTTAAAATTATCGCAGCTAAATTTAGGTAGTATATAGTGTGGGTTTCTAGAATCTGATTAACGTAATAGTATGAAAGAGACTGCTTCAAATATCTAGTTAATCTCAGATGTTTCAAAGCTATTTGAAGGATCATACTTAAAGGGAAATGCTCATGCTGTGAGCCATTACCAAATGGCTCACATTAGTAATTGCTAATGTTATTTATGGTGGATACCTTCAGATTCAACTTCAGAACTAAGAACTAAACAGTCTAAAACCTAGTTTACACCTAACGACTCATTTATGACGAGCAAAACCTTTCAGACAAGGCGTCCAATGTGTGAGGGTGTCTACAGACTACACAAGTACTTGTCGTTCAATTTACCTTCCAATTCAAAATTTACGTTTGTACGATCGTTGCGCGGGAATTTTTTAATGAAAAATGCTATACACCAATCTTAGCCTGAGCATTGGTTAAAGGAGGATTTATATCAAATTTAAATTAAATCAGTCAACTTTTCTCTATTCAAGAGCACAAGAGAAGAGATGAGGCTGAAGATAGACTGATAATTGGATTGTCAAACCCTGTCTACATCCAACGATTTTTTTTTAGGTCAATATAGGGATTAGGTCAATCAATATTTATACATTTTAAAAACTTTGTAAAATTTATAAAAAGAATAAAGGCCCCCGTACACGTTCAAAATGTTTGCGCAAACATTTTGACTGTTTATGGGGCTGTTTGATGTTTGCGCAAACATGATGTTTGAAGTGTATGGCCTAAATTTGCCCGACATCAGGTTTGCGCAAAATGTTTGATCGTGTATGGGGGCCTTAAGGTGTGTAAATTATACTATCGACTGCGCTTCTCATGCGGGGATTTGGGTTCGATTCTAGGCTCCTGCAAGATGCCTCGAAGGTTGGTCCTCACCCAGAATCGCCATATAAATGGGTAGCTGCTTAAGTGAAGTCACGTCTATCCGGTGGATGGCAATTATAAAGTTTATTCAGCTAATGGAGTGAATCACCATCGACCATCAGTGGGGTGTAACCCCTTGTCATTCTTACATATAAGCAATTTGGAAGATTTAATGGAATATTATATTTTATAAGTGTTTTTACTTTTTCATTGACGAAAAAGTAGTGTACAGAGTATCCCAGCTATTATGCTTAATCCATTTATCTTCCTTTTTGTAAGATAGAAAACAATGGTAAATGATGACGCGTTATTTTTTAGTGTAGAACATATACCATGATACAGAGGTACGGCAGCGACCAGAGCAATGGTGACAGCCATGTGTAGATTGAGAGCCAATCCTGGTATATAGGATAGGAAAAATGTAATCATCTCTGTGTTTAAAATACGGTGTTAAGGAGGACCTCAAGCCTTGATTATTATCTATTGTTTAAATTATGCATATTATAGTTTTAAAAAGCTCCATTGCATATAGACTTATTCAGCAAACTTTCACATATAAATCACTACAAATATCAACGTACAAGTTCATCTATACCTTATTATCAGAAGGTAATATCAAACAATTAAAATATGCTGCCAATTAGTGTGGCTCATAGCTTCCTCGCGTTTTGTATCCTATTTTGTAAAATTGAATGATAAAGTAATTTGGGCCTACCTGCGTACTTTCAACGAACCATCAACATTTCATAAAAATCAGATTAGTACTTTTTAAAATATAGATGTAAATAAATGTATGTTTGTGTGCATGTATAAGAGAAACAAATGGGTCTAAGAGGTTGGAACTTGTATGGGACTAATAATGGGCTAATTATAATCTACCTTCCAAATTTCAATAAATTTGGACAAGTTGTTTATAAGATATGTTAGTTTGCAAAAAATGAGCGGATAGACACGGAACCAAAAATGTTCCCTGATGTCTGAAACGGATTTCTGTCTTGGAATTTTTGAAATCGGAGACCTAAAAAATGTTCGCTCTTCAGAACGATCACATTCCGTTACCTTCGGTAAGCTCGGAAGCAAAACATAAAAATGGAATAAAAATAAGAAATTAAAAATTGTATTAAACAGAAAATAATACAAATTATTAAATACGAAGAGTTTTTAGCATAGTTAATTTTCAAAATAATTCGTTATGGCTGTATTGCTATGCTAAATAAGACCAATGTCAATACAAAAATTAAAAAACATGTGTGGCATATAGATTTTTTTATTTATTATATATGAAGGAGAAAGGAAGTAAGAGTGTGTAAGGAAACGTATTAATATTTTGATATATGTTTCTTGAATCTAAAGAAAAGATTTTTAATAAAGGCTGTTTTGTCTTTTAATTAATTTGTGTAGCTGGTTCTCATATGCGCAGCCGCGTGAAGCCTAAACTACTAAACAGTTTTTGCTGATTATCTATATACCGATTTTCGAAAAACTGTACCCTGATTCATGACTTATTTATTCAGACAATATTTTAGCTCTAATTGCAAAAACTATGAATAAATGTAAAGAACATTGTTTTTGTCAAACACAGTTTCACAGTATACTATTGTAATTAAATTACTCCTATTATTTGTGTCGTGCTTTCCCAGCAATAATATAGTTATAAAGATAGATAATGTAAACAATCTCAATAAAAAAACAGCCTAGAGAAAACATCTCCTATAGGCAAATGATATAAGAAATAGCATGAGTACCAAACTTTTTTTATTTGGCAATAACTCTGTATTAAGTTAGTTTACACTTTGAATTTTATTTGCTATAAGTTGGCTAAACAAAATTGCGCTCGAAATAACAAACTTAATTAAAAGTTTCTTTAATTAGGAAGAGAATTGGACAGAATTCTCACTGAACTTTATAGTTGAGTTTAGTATAGCTGATCGGGAGTTATAGCGAAGTCTGGTTTCGGTTTAGAATCAGACAACATTGGAAAAGGCATATATCTGACAAGGTTTAGTCCAGTGCTGCACTAAATAGCGCTAGAGATGTAGGAATGGAGAGTAAGCTACCTTTGCTATTTAACCATCCCTGCTGAATCTGTAGTCATGTCCTATTAACTGTAGTGCATATTACAGAAGCAAAGGACACATAAATAAATAGGAGTAGCTCTGTAACTAGAGCAGATTTAGCCCATAATATGCGCCAATTTTTGCTTTATTGATGTAGTAAGGAGAGACGTACTGTCTGACTAAAGATGGTAGTAAAATTTGTTGCAATTGTTACAAGCATAAATTCTTCTGTACCCAAACAATGGTTGACATCCCATATCTTTACTTGAATGGAAGATTTTTAAAGGAACATTTTATGCACTTTTGAATGCCTCAAATTGCATCTAGATAGATGCTTCATTAAATGAATAAAATTTAAAAAATCTAACCAAATTTAAAATCAGAACTTGAATCATAACTAAGGTAATTGTTTGTAGTTGTCATAACTAGTAATAATAAATAACTAAAACATAATTGAATATTCATCATTAAGTTTAAAGATGTATATGAAATATATAAGATAGGATATGCATAATATAAATGTATTTGCAGATATAATAGTGCATTACGCGTCTAGTGCGGAAAGTAGCATTTGGCTTGCGAGCCTGGAGTTTGCACCCGAGCGACAGCGAGGGTAGTAAAACCACACAAGCAAAGCAAAATGCAGTTTTCGCATAGGTTTGAGTATGGAAATGTAGCTAATGAGTTTATTAGAAAGGGATAGGTGGGATCTTTGGTCGAGGAGTCGCAATAAGAGTTTGTACCGTCTGTTAGTGTCCGTACCTTTAGTTTTGGTGTGCAGAGCCCAAGTCAATCGTCGGTCAAGATGGAGACCTAAGTATTTTACGGAAGAGGATTGAGGGATGACTCCTCGGTTGAGGATGCCAAGTTGAATGCCTTAGAGTAAAAGTTACGTGAACACTTTTTTGCTCATTTATTTTTATCCTTCATATCCTTAAGCAAGGTTCAGATCAAGGTGGTTTTGGATGTTGGTGGATGCTGTATTAGGATCAGATGATGGGGAGAGATATTATATCTTCAAAGCCACTTTCCATCGTGGTTTCCTCACGCCCTTAAAGGTTTTTTTTTATTAACACACACACACACACACATATATATATATATATATATATATATATATATATATATATATATATATATATATATATATATATATATATATTTATGTAAATATGATTTTTCGGAAATTTGTTAAATGTAGTCCACTGATAGTAGTCACATGTTAATTTTAACCGAATGCGCACATTAAATATTGCTAAATTGATTCTTGTATTGTCGTAAAAAAGGAAAAAAAAAAAGTTTTATTTTTTAAAAAAAGGAGGGAAAAATTAAATAAATTAGACAATAATAGGTCGCAAAAGCATTTTTAAAAAATCAATAAAGTATTCGTGGCAGGACGGGAGGAAGCTATGTGCCTCACTAATTGACAGACTATTGAAGTTGAAATTTCGAGTTACTAACGACTGCTGATTTATTGAGTAACTTAAATAAAATTAAATACAGTTAATGGTTGAAGTTAAATTTGGTTTATTAAAACTAAAAAAATAAGGCGTAAAGTATCGATTTGAGTTATACAAATAATGTTATTTAACTGAGTACAAATATGATAAGAAACATAGGAGGAGTTAACGCAGCATTCGTAAAATGGGTGAGTTATTACCTTATAATGTGTTTAGATGTCTAGATTTAAGTATAAATTGTTGAAAGATATTAGTGTGAATAGTAGGTTGTTTTGGAATAGTAGAGTTAAATATGTAATGGATTTAGGACAAGAAGAGCCATGGTATTCTTTGTTTTAAATAAAGTTGGTATTATAGAAAAAGATACTGTCAACCCTTGTAGTATTTTTATACCATAATACCTGTGTCAAAACGTGAGAGCGTTGTAAGGTGGTGAAACAGTGAGACAGGAGTCAGTCGGCATAGCCCTGGTAATTCTCTCTGCCATATTATTTTCCTTCGAGGAATAAGAAAAGCCGAGAGGAAGGGTTTAAGGAATTATATCCAGATGTGGAAGCAGTCAATCCCGTGTACTTTTAGCCAGGGTAGCTCCCTTTTTTCCGTGTACTGAATGATTTATTTTTCAATTTTCTCAAAATCGCCATTAGGGAGGGAAGGATAGTCCTTTCCTGTTATTTGGTAAAAACGAGGTATCCTCGATCCTCCGTAATGAATGTTTTAAATCGTTTCGTAAATCGCTTGCTTCCTTCCCTCCTGCTCCTTGTAACCTAAAACTAATGTCTGCTCGAGCGGTGAATTTGAGACGTGGCTTGATTTTGTCCTTACTTTTTAAGTAATAATCTTTTATTGTGGTAACAATGTGTCTTTATTTGACCTTACTCCCGCAATATTTCTTCTTACAAAGCAATAAACGATCCAAATCCAGTGCGATAGATGTGTTAAAACTTTCACGGATTTAGGTGTTTTATTTAGAATGCTGCAAAAGCATTGTTTTTTCCGGAAGAAAAGAGTTAAAACTACCATTAAGAATTATAGAACATTTGTTACTTTCTAGTTTAATGTACAAAATAATAGAAGATTTATATCAATGCAGAAAATAGAAAGAAAGAAAATGTATGGTTGATGTAGTGCTATTTTTGTGCTTAACGTTCAACATTCATAGATTTCCGATTCATCATACTGTTAACGCTGTTTCTTTTGTAGTTATTTTGAGTGAAATTATATAGAATGAAGATCTTAGTTTCTATTTTAAAACTCTGTGGTATATATCTTTAAATATAAAATTAAAGTTGTAGCTGTACATTGGTCAGAATTGAATTTTTTTTTTTTTGATACTTTTTTATTTCATACTTTCTGAAAACCGAATCCGGCCTTAACTTTTTTCGTGTATGTATGTATATGTTCATATGTGTCTGTCGGCACCAGCCTGACTTCATGAGCGCATACTATTAACATCATGACGCACTACTATTAATTTTTCCATTAATAGTAGTGTTTTTTTAATTACATTATTAAATTTTGGTTGAAATCGTGTTTGTTAGTAAACCTTAAAAGGCCCGTTGCACACTTGCGGCAAAAGTAATCGACGCTGCGTTACTTTTAATCCGATTAGAAGAAATACATTGAAACAAATGATTGGATTCACACATGACGCGGATACCTATCTTGTTATCTGCGTCCTATCGGATAGTTATCGAGCTTGCCGCAGGCCTCTGTGGGACGCGCGTCATATCTGCACACGCCGATAGATAGTAGTACTACTCCTATTGTGCAGTGCACACGTGCCGCTGCGTCTTATCGCCTATCCAACTTTTTATATTCTTTTTCTAATATTCTACACATAGTACACGATGTGTCATGAAAATGTGGACCTTGAACTTTTCATCGACGAGGTAAAAGTGCACCCGGTAATTTGGGATGTTGGTCATGAGGATTATAAGGATCGGATCAAAAAATACTCCGCTTGGGAAAACAAATAAATGAAACCAGTAAATGGGTCATTTAAAAATTTCGGTGCATTTCAACCTTGGAAATTTTTCAAAAAAAAAATTGAAATAATTGTAGTTTTTTTCACTGCTACCATGTCTTTATGGCCTCCCTAGTAACTTCCCTTTGTATGCACGCACAATCACCTACATTTCCAATAATATTGATTTTTAAAAAATCGCTTGAATCTAGGGAGGGAGATTCAAAGTCTTGTTAATGAGAAGCTTAATAAATTAATTAATAAAATATTATTAATAATATTATAGCTTTATAAAATATTTGTTTAAAAACTAATTTAATTGAGCTCTTATAAAGCAAAATCACATTTGGTCCGTTTAAAAAATTAAAAATCTTGCTCACAAAAATAATTATTATAAGTACATTACAAGTCAACATTTTGAGGAATGTGATAAGGAGTGGTCACGGCTTGAAGTAAATCAACTTAAAAAAGGCAAGAATAGTTTAAATAAAATGTAAAATATGATTGTTTCATCAAGATTCTCACTCCCTAAGAGAATAGAATTATTCTATCAGACTAGGGAGTGAGGTTTTAGTGGAAAATAAGATATTATGTGAACAGGGATGACTCCAGGTTGATCCAGCTTATGTCCAAGACTGTATTCTAAAAACTGTACTATAAATTAAAAGCAATACTAAAAAAAATCACTTTTCTTCATTCAATTATAATGGTCTAGGGAGTGAGGTTGAATAAAAATACTCGTTAACATTCAGTACTAAACCACCATAAAAATAAGAAGCCCTGAATTGTAACCTAATAAAACTTAATTCTATCCAGCATGTTGAATTAGTTTTGCCTATTTATGAAGCTAGAGCAACAAATATTGCTTCTCTACAAGTTTGGCGGTAATTTTTAAAAAATTCTTGGGAGTGAGGTAGAAACCTTGTGACACATATAAAATGTGCTTTTTAGTAAGCTAATAAGAAGAAATTAACCCTTTTGGATCACTTTATGGAAAATACAGGTAAACTCTCACAACCTCTCGTATTGTTTAATTAAATTATGGTTTCTAGATATGCAAAATAAATTAGGTGAACTTGGCCACCCCATGCTTGTGACAGGCTAAGGAGTGAGAAAATAGCATATATGTATATTTTTAATTCCCTAGTAGTGGACCCCAGCCTGTCAAACATTTAGTGGATGTGTTCCCTTATGTTCTTAGGTAATATTTAAAAAAGAATAAAAACTTTAAGATAAACACTTTTCTTTTTATGACCCTGTGACACGAATTGTACCGAAATTTTAAAATGACCCAAATACAATTTTCAATATAATACAATTTAAACAACTTTCTTCTTAAATATTTGGGCACTTGTCGAATCCATCTCAGTTGGTGGCAAATGAGAAACTGTCGCCTTGGTGATAGGCTCAGGCTATCCGATAATACGCATATTAGAAATGACGCAGCGTCATGATTACTTTTGCCGCAAGTGTGCACCGGGCTTAAGGTAGTAAGGTAGTAGTATAAGGTAGTAACCTTAATAGTATATTATGTTACTAGGCTGTGAAGTGAGTTTTTTCTTTACCGCGGCAATTACATTTACTGTCGAGCGAAGCGAGACAGTAAATATTGCCAAGGTAAAGAAAAAACACTTCACAGTCGCGTAGCATATGCTATTTTTTCCGAGGTAGCAGACAATGAAGAAACATTAAATATTAATCACTAATCAATATATAATAATAAGAAATATTAGTACATACTTAAGACTTAAAATAGAAACCTTAAAAAGAGGTTATACTATAAGAAAAGATAAATAAAACGCATTGACATCTAGCGGATTTTAATCGTACTAGAAGCATTTCTACAAAGACTGCAGCGGTACTAACGGAAGTTTTGGCAACTACCCGCCGGAAAATAAAAATCTTTTAGTTCCTAGGACGTAAAAGATTTTTTCATTACAGCTAGGAGTAATGAAAAGATTTTTTTAAGTCCACGTAATGAAAAAATGGATTTTAGCTATGTTTTTTAGGCTCTAAAGTTACTATTTCACAGCCTACCACGGAAAAAAGAATTTTGTTAAATTCGATAATTCTTTTTAATGTACTGGTTTAAAATTTCTGTTTCCAATGTCACATTTAAGTAAACCATACTAAATTTTGTTAGAATTAATTACTATCTTATATTTAGAATTAAACTCTTAACTGTTATTTTTGTCCGCTGCATAATGTTTTCTACCAGTAAATCAAATTTCCAGATTTTGTAATTTTATGCTTTATTCTTTGCATTCTAAACTTCTTAATTTTGAACTTGTTCCTTAACTTCTAAATTATAAATTTTCAATACATAAAAATTAATTTTTAATAATTGTTAATCTTTTCAATTTGATTTGATGTATGTGATTTCATTGATTATATTTCTCTAGATTATACTTTGTCAAACTAAAAATCTGTACTTACTGTTATCACCATCGTTTTTGATAATTATAAATCTGAAAACGTGTGTGATTATTTTTGTCTCTATATATTTTTTGGATATTTGTCTAATGTTAGTTCCTCCCTGTTTGCGCATAACTTAGTGCTTCTACTTATATATTGATATTGATATTGATAGGACCTACTTTTTTCATTGTAAAGATTTTTGTTTACTGTTCAATTTCACCTTTTTTTTCTTACCTTTGCACAAGGGAAAAATCTTGTTTGAACTTTTTTCCTTATTTGTTTACATAATCCTATTGGAGTATTGTATGCTCTCTGTTGCTCGGTTCTGCTGAAGCCTTTCTGTAAAGAAGGTTTTGAGCTGGTCTAGATCGTTGCCTATCTGAAGGCCCTGGGGGCATGGTCCCCTGCATCTGAAGCCTATTATAAGAACCCTAAGGGTCCAACTTTCCCATACCTAACTTGTTTACCTTCTTGTTAAGAACAGAACCTTACTTTTATATACATATACATACATACATATATATATATATATATATATATATATATATATATATATATATATATATATATATATATATATATATATATATATATATATAAAGGCCCTGACCTTTTCCTTTGTGACATTGTTTGCCCTTTGTCTGATCCGGTATGCCCCATATATTTTCCTCTTATCATATTTTGACGATATCAACATTGTACAACTTGTAATAAATATTTTTTGCAACATAATATTTTCTTTTTGATGTATTAAATCATGTAGTATGAATCATATTATGATCTATTTTATATTTATAGATGTAGGTGTCGGTATCAATTGGGTTGAACCACTAACAATTATTAATATTGAATACATCTCACGTCTCTGAAAATCATACGCGGATTATCATTGTTTGTAATAAGTTCTTTAAGCACTTACACTTACTTTGTTCGTGTTTGTGATAAGTGCTACTTTTTTCATGTTTTGTAATTGATGCTTTAAACATCTAGGTACTGTAATTTGCAATATCAAAATAACTGCAGTTTCTGTTATGAATCTAATTTTCCTTGGACTATTTGTTTATATATTTTTTTTTAAAGTCAAACATTCAATACAAGGGTTGTTACTACATGAGTAAGTTTTCAATCAAAGAAGGACTTTCTTTAGATGATCGAGTGAATATAACTGAATCTGATTCATCTATTATTTATTTTACCATTTGCTGAAGAACATAAAATTCTAGAGTCAAAGAGAATTCGAAGAGTCTACTTAAAAGTGTGAGATGTCTAAGCGGAGCCAAGGTTTTAGATTTTCTTCTTTTTTATAACCAAACTCTGTAAAGAATTCAATAACTATATAGTACGCCAAACTAAAGTTAAACTATTTGCTTCAAATTGTTCCTCCCAGTAGAGTATATCAATAAAAGGGTGCAATATTAAACACGAGAGAGCACTAGATTATCTTCAGCAACACTTAGTTCCTCTGAGTTTATCTATCACCAAAGAGCATTATTGAGATAGGGGGAACGGGAGTGTACAAAACCTCCGCATCAGATAGCGGCTCAAACTTTGGAGCCAGGTGGTGTTTTCAGGTGGTGTATTGTTGTCAATAATTTGAGTTTTGTCACTTAATATCTTATCACTGTTATCACAATTATCAATTAATTTTTTGTTCAGTCACCTATTATTTTCTTTAATCATATTTAACTATTTGCCTAATATAACGCGTTGATCGTGGTCGATGAAATTATTCGTTTAAAATTGGTATGAGTGTTTACATTGTATGCAAATGTTACAAGCTCTACGTAATAATAGTTTTAGAATGAAACAGATAAAAAAACAAATTGTTTTGTTTCGTAATGAAAATTCTCAAAAATTTACAAGAAAATTCATGTTTTTTTACATTGGACGAATTTCCACGATTTTGAACGAATAAATTTTTCAAAAGAATTCCTCTGCAGTATGACGCGCTGACTAACAATGTATGAGGTACAAGGATTATGATTAGATTTCGTTTGCAATTACTCTTGATAAATATAAAAAACAGATTACCATAAAATATCAAAAGTTAATTTAAACTCACAGTTGTATTTTAATTTGTATTTTACATTTTTCATTACATTCGTAAGCATTTTATAACTTTATTGAATTGTTAAACAAGTTTCATCCACTTGTTCCTCAATGTATGGCATATTCAACTGAGTTTAGTAATTAAAATTGGCCGGAATAAAAAATTGAATTTTCGGACCTCATCTTGTGTCCAGAGGAAACCCTAAAACCTTGGAAATTGAAGCAGGAAATGAATAAAAGATTGTGTATATTGGATGCGTTGAAGTGTTACAGTATATGTATACCGAGGTATGTTTGTTACACTTGCCTTTAACTCAGTGTGAGTTTGTCATTTTAAAGAATTTATTTTTAGAGTTTGTGTCAGTGCGGGTTGAAGCGACATGATTTTGAAAGGGTGCGGGTAGGGGCAAAGGTCAACCCTTCCCTAGGCTTCGGGTTAAGCCCCTAACTTTATTTCCGCTTCCACCGCTACACATATTTCTTCATTTACTTTACCTAGACTTTAAATTCAGACCAAATTCACTATGCACATATATGTAGCAGGCAAATGGTTGTTTGAATAGGGTATCACTACAAATTTAATAACAAATGTAAATCCTACATTCTTATATACACTACAATTGATATAATATTCTTACGCACAGTATAGTTATTACTCATAAGTCGATATATATATATATATATATATATATATATATATATATATATATATATATATATATATATATATATAATATATATATATATATATATATATATATATATATATATATATATATATATATATATATATATATATATATATATATATATATATATATATATATAGATATATATATATATATATATATATATATATATATATATATATATATATAGATATATATATACAATTTGTGTTAGTGAGAGACACCCAGCATCCAACATAAGACGTCAAAAAGATGTTGAAACAGCTCCTATGTGTCACGCTTGCGTGGCACATCCCTTGGTGTCTCTCACTAACACAAATTGAGTACCTTATTGCCATGTGCAATAACACGGTATCACATTGTTGATATATATATATATATATATATATATATATATATATATATATATATATATATATATATATATATATATATATATATATATATATATATATATATATATATATATATATAATGTATATATATATATATATATATATATATATATATATATATATATATATATATATATATAATGTATATATTTTACATTCAACTCACCCGAGGCTGTGGTTACCTTTAGAGTTTTTTTTGAATTTTTGTTATATTTATTCAATTACTAACTAGTTCATTTATTTATTTTTAATTACTTAATTTAATATTAGAATTACAATATAAATATGTTTAGCAGTATAAGATTAATATAGTAATGACAATAAAAAATAATATTGTTAGGGATGTTCGCAATACATCTATATATATATATATATATATATATATATATATATATATATATATATATATATATATATATATATATATATATATTAAAGACAAATACCACTCACTCAGTCAACCATCACAGTATCTCAAGAACGGCAGTATCTAGAGGGCTAAAATTTTGAACATAGGTTTCCCTAACCCATTAAAACTTTTGTTTTATTTACGGGACCTTTGAACGGGTGAAGTCATCGAAATATTACGCTATTACTTTCTTTCCGGCACTTCTTTAGATATTTACTCCCCTTATAAAGAATACAGAGGGGAGTAACAATCTAATGAAGTACCTTCTTTACATATGTACTACGTATAAGTATACATATTTTTATTTTTTATTAATCATCAGCATTTCCAAATTAATTTAGTACATTCGGGGGGAGACTAAAATAAACTTTGATGAATACCCCCCTACAATTTGTAGTTAAATAGGTAATTCTTTAGATTGTTACTCCCCTATGTTTTTCAGAATATACTTGACTTTGACTAAATAACTATTAAGAAAAAAGGGATGTTTAGTCTAATGTACTTTGAGACAAAGGAATATCACACGTCTGTTTTTATAGAGGAGTAACAATCTAAAGAAGTGCCGTTAATTAATTATAACAACAAACTTTATTATGATAGTTTAAATCATTATAATTGTATTCCTTTCTAAGTTTTATTTGTTTGAAGAAAGTTTTCTTGTTAAGTTTCCAGTATCAGTTGCTAGATGAGACTTTGTTATTGTACTTTAGAGCTCTCACTATATACAAAATTATAATTCAAATCATGTTCAAAACTTTCCTTTCTCCGAGATAAAAAAAAAAAAAAAAACTTATGCAAAAATCAAAGGGAGTATTGCGCCCAAACAAATGAAAATTAAGTAAAGTCAATGTCAAGTTATATTTAATCTGTAAAAACCCTAAGTTTCTAAAGTGCTAAAAGAAGGAAATGGGGGGAGTGGTACGAGAAGGGATTTAATTTTGAACTAGGAAAATGTTATTAAAACAAAGTTTTCTAGAGAAATCCGAGGCCCCGACAAAACCAAGTTTCCAATATTGTTAAAAAAAAGAAAAGAAAAACAATTTTACCGCTCCAGGGCCTCTGGTGAAGCGAGAGGGGCTAACATTTTAATTAAAATTTCCCCTGTTGATACGGATCTGTAAAAATCATTGATATCCTGTTCAAAAAATCCCTTGTATTGAACTAGAAATATTGAATATCATCATATTAATAATGCTTCTTTTTTCTATTTTTTTGTGCTAGATTTTTTTTTTCAACTTCATAGAGTTCTTTAAGAAATGTTTTTTAACAAATAATTTGCTTTTATCTTGAAACCCTCTATATCTTCCAGTATTTAGGATTACACACACACGTGTGTAAAGTATAAAATTAAACTCAGTTTTTCTTCACATTTAATTATATTTCAACACCATCTGGAACTTCTTCAGTTCTTTTAACTAAATTTAGTTTAATTTTTTTCTTTGACAAGGATGAAAATAGTCTGCCATTTAATGTGGTAATTGCTGCCTCGCGTCCTTTTGTGTACTTTAATGAAGTTTTGCTTTTATGACCCAGTATTGTATGTTTATTTAATTTTGCTTCTTATTTTTTAGAAGGTAATAGATATTATTATTCGAAGGTAATAGATATTACTAAAGAATAACATTTTGTATATTTCCGAAAAAATAGATTCAAGACGACATCTGTAGACATCAGGAAATATTTTTGGTGTTGTGTATGTCTGTCGATCTGACTTACATTTTTAAGAGCTAGGTTTTTTTTTAAAAATTATTCCTCCGATTTTGATAAAATTTAGATAGTAGGGTAGGTACTCATTTATCTGATAATTTCTGCGTCCATTGTCTTCTGCGCCTTTCTTTCCTAAAAGCGCACAAAGTTTTATTAACACACTTATTGCTTCCGAGCTTACCGAAGATAATGGAAGCTATGTGACCGTTTCAAAGAACGAAATAAATTAATGTCTCCGATTTCAAAAATTTCAAGACAGAAATTTGTGTCTGTTTCGTTCAGTTTTTGCTAACTAAAGATATGTTAGTAAATAAACTATAGTTTATTATGTATACTTGTCATATTGACTTATTTAAGTATACTTGTTCGAGTTAATTGAAATTTGGATGGTAGGTCATAATTATCCCATTGTTGGTCCCATATAAGTTTCAACCTGTTAGGCCCATTTTATTCGCACATGCGTACAAACGTACATTTATTTATACTTTTTTTATGAAATTAGGATGATTTGTCGAAAGTAGCCTGCAGATAGCCCCAGGTTAATGTCAACCCTCTGCGCCCTTTAAATTTTGCTAAAGTGATACTTTAATTCATGTAAAAATCAAAACAATTTTGACAGATTTAAAATAAAAGGAGAAAACAAAAAACTAAATAAATTTGACAATAATAGGTTTTAAAAGCATAAAATCTAATATAACTAAAAATGAACAAACGTGAGGAAGCTATGTGAGCCACACTAATTGACAGACTATTTTTGCAGGTACTCATCCGGTGTATAAGAAATTTGGATGGTTTGTCGAAAAACCGCTCACAAATGGTCCCATATTAATTTCAACAATTTGCACTCATTAATACATGTCTTTTAATCAAGTAAAAATTAAAACAATTTTTAAAAAACGGGGGAAAATTGGTCGTTGTTTTGCTCCCGAGCTTACCGAAGGATAGCAGAGTATTATTGTGTTTTTTCTAAGGAACAAACATTCTTTATGTCTCTGATTGAAAAAATTCCTGCCCTGAAATCATTTTTAGACAAAAGAGAACATTGTTAGTCTCGTGTCTGTCTGTCGATCAGTATGTCCGTCTAAGTTTTTGAGAACCACCATATCTTAAAAACTTCTCGTCTGATTTCACCTCTTTTCGTTTCCCTGACGATGTCGATGGCCCGTTTTCCAGATTTCCCTGGGCTACCCAAGTCGGCGAGGTTCCTTGTCGTTCAAATCCAGGACCTGATTTGCTAGACAGTTTTATCCTCTAAGAGTGTGGCATCCTCTTTTCTTAAGGTTGACAGGTTGCTGACTGGTTATCCTCTGCAGCTCTTGGTTAGCTAAAGTCTTAAGACACCGTTTGTTGCGTCCAAACTTGCTAATAATATTCTTCTTGGGTTTGGCATTGACGAATTATAACCACTTTCACCTGACATCACTGCACTTACACGGATATTTCTAATAAAAATCCTAGAACAAACTAGATAATATTTGGTGCACGTACTAGTAACGACATAGAGTTGATCCGGACTATTTGAGTAGTTTGATACACGATAAAAATTATAAATCAGAGGAGTAAAATTTGATTGGTCAAACTAGTTTTGATTTGATGCTTTGGTTTTAGCAAATTTTGAGGTTTTGATCAGTGAACTAGCAGTTTGGTTTCATGAACAAAGAGTACCTTGTTGAAACTTTTAATGTACTTTTTCTGCTTCTACTCTATCTAATAAAGTAATTATTATAATTTACATTGCAAACTAAGTATCTAATTGTGAAACTGAAAGTCGTATTTCTTTATCTTTAAACCAAGTCACGGAGTTCAAAACAAAAAAGGGTTAAAACCTTGAACAAACTTGAAAATTCTTAACTACTATTCATTATTACTGTCTTCTTAATTCATGTTTACCTTAGACTTCAAGGTTAAAGGATAATATAAAATTATAGGAGTCTTCTTGCAATCTCTAGAAGTCTAATGAATTGCCTTTTTAAAAATACTAAACCCTCGACCTCTAGATCCAAAATTGAATTTCCCCTTTACTTGTGATGGAATTTATTTAATTCAGGTAGCTTTAATTTTACTATTGGAAAACTAGAAAATTATTTAAACAAAGCCAGACTCAATCTCTTTTCTTTAGTTGTGTGCTTGGTTACTTCCATCTGTTAATACAATGTAAATCTTTTTAAAATTTTAATAAACATTTAAAGGATTTTATTCTTAAGGTAAATAATTTTCTCTTCGAGTCTAGAAATGTTAAAGGTATCTCTGATTAAGTAAAAATCAAATTAAAATCAAATTACCGGTGATATTTTCAACGAAGTATATTTAGTAATAAACTCTGGTCTCTATGGAATAAATTTATATTATTTAATTTCTATTTAATCTTAGCAAATATTACCCTTTATAAAACGTAATTTAATTATGTTGCTTTCATTCAACATTAGCTTCCTCCTACTCCTACTTATTAAATAAGTACGCAGTATTACAAGAAAATATACGTTGGCAAAGAACAATTTTACTATGAAACGACCGTAATATTGATTGGACCCGCTTTATACGACCTGCAAATCTATCTAATAAGTGGGTTCATAGCTTGTGGATCTCAGCGCGTATCCGGTTATATCCGTGGAGACGTATTCGCTGGTTTCCCTCACGCCCTCCAGTCAGGTGTCAGGTTATAAACAAAACAAAGCCGATTCATTGTTTATCTACTTTTCTTAAGGGATAATTTCTGCTGTTAAACGTTTTCTTACGATTTAACAATACAATTTTTAAACAGTTCAATTTACGCTGTTGTTCCTTTTTTAAATTCTATACATCAAACAATGCAAGTAAATGCATTGACGCACTATTAAGTTTAAGTTATGATCATTCACTCATTTCTTTACATTGATATCTTTAAAGTACATTCATTATTCTTTTAATGTGAGGGGTAGAATAATATAACATTCAAACCAACTTAAAAAAAAAACTCAAAACTAAAATAAAGAAATAACTTTCTCCCTTGAAGTAAAGTAAAAAAACGAACAAAACAGATATCAGTTATCATAGTAGTAGACATATTCATTAATATACAATGTAATTATTAAAATAAAATAATTTCTTTTTAAATTATAAGAATGAGTTTAAATAGATTAATGTGAGGTGGATTTAATGTTGAATGAGTTAATGGGCTAAATTTTTTAGAATGGGTTTAATTTATAAGAATGGTTTGGAACCAACTTTTTGCTTATCCGCTATAAGAAGGCCATAGATGAATCATGAATCCGTACGCGCTGAGCTCCGCTAGCTGTAGACCCGCCTTTAGGCTAATGATGTGTTTGTTTTTTTACTTTCTCATATAAATAGAAAGTACTGTGATAACGCGAAAATTCGATTTCGAGATTTTTATTTACACATTTTGAGGTCTCTTGACAAAAGTGGTTTTTATTAAATGTCTGTCTGTCATCTGTGCAGACGCGTGCAGCCTAAACTACTGGACCGATTTTGACGAAATTGAACTTACATGTTTAGAAAAATCATACCCCAAAGCAAAAACGAAAAATGAATTTTAACTCCAAATTTCAAGGCGCTACCCCCAAAAACTCTGAAAAACGTGAAAAAATTCTCAAAAACGGTTCCGATGAATTTGATTAAAAAATTCTAAATTGTAGTTAATTTAAATACGAATCTAAATATATAGAGGTAAGCCTTTTTCCCGGAAATATATCTAGTTCCTAAAAAATAGGTTTAAACGTGAATGGAGAGAGGCCGGGTTCGATTCCCAGCTTAGAAGAAAGTTATTTTTATGATAAATTTTGATTAAATGTTCAATAATAATTAAATATACCTAGGAAAACTCAAAAACTAATAAATGGAAAACACTGGGCTAAGTAATTATGAACTCATATAAGAGAAAGTTTGTGTCGAGTTGTCTCAAACCGATTTATTTATTTATTTTTTTAGTAAGTTTTGTTATATTCATTTCTTTAATAATAATTATTTCTTCAAAGAAAGGATGTTTGGTAAAAAAGAAAATAAATTTAAATAAAAAAAGTAATTTGTCAACTATATCTAAAACGGAGGAATGTTTAAAACTTTAGAAGATGAATGAATGTTTCATGAGTATTTTTTCTTTAGAGCTTATTTCATGTTTGTTCAAAGTTGTCAAACTAAAGTTATTAAATTTAACTTTAAAAACCCAACTATCCATGTTAGAACAATATCAGGGGTAAACATAATTTTCACCTTCAAAACATTTCATTAGGTAAATGGGAAATTTCCTTCAAAAGTAAATAATATTGAACTTTGGTAAATTTATATACATAATAGTTTGTGTGTTACCTTATTTCCCCGAGAGACTTCTGATTTAAGAGTCATAACTAGAATTTCTTGAGAGAATAGATCTACTAAATCACACCTAGCTAAAATTAAATTATGAATCACCGAGTTCAGTTTTAATCACAACTATTCTTTTACCTTATTCTCTTGTTGGAGAAAGTTTTGATGATACATTTATTTTTACTGTGGAGAATATGGCTGGAACGTAAAAACTTATTTACACACTAGAGCGATACAAGTTGTAAGGGTTTAATTTTAAGATAATCTTAATCACAAAAACTAACAATACGAGTTTCAGTATCTTCTTTTCTTAAAAATGCTACATATAATAAAATCAACTTGCATGTTTGTTGTTGTTTTTCCTTAAAGGCTCTGCCATTTTTAGGGTTTTGAGGTTAGCCTAGAAACCCTTATGCTTTTGGTAGTTTGTCCGTCGCATCTTGGATCATATCTCCCAACCTATTTTAACTAGAGATTTGAAATTTAGTATGCAACTTAAACTTTTGCACAAAAAAACAGGAGAACTATTGCAAAATTCACAACTCAAAATATCTTTTAAAAAACTGATCACAACATTTTTATTTTTTGTAATTTTTAAGTGAGGTATTATTTTAAAGGTATTGAAATATAGATCGCGATTCCATAATGGCGGCCATTTTACCTCCAAAATTACCAAAACATAGCCCCCCAAAAAATGTTCCCCACCCCGCTACCCCATAAGGACAGGTCCTCAAAATGAGGAAAAAATACATAAATACACATCTCTGTGGCCCAATGGTATTTCAGGGAGTTAATATAAAAAAATCAAATTTTATGTTGCTGTCACTGTGGTGACCCAAAAGTTTCATTTTTTTGAATTTTTAAGTGGGGTATTATGTTTTTTGAATTTTTAAGTGGGGATTTGATGTGAACAGAGGTGCCAGGTAGGGATGTCCAATTTCCGCCATCTTATTTAATTGCGTCATGGAGAAAGCATTAGAGAGCTAAGATAGGACAAAATGGAATTAAGTATTAGTGGTAAAATGTTAAATAACCTAAGATTTGCTGACGATATCTTGTTACTCGTATCAGATACGTTTGAAGTTAAGAGGATGTTAGACAATTTTATGGATGTGTGTAAGAAATATGGTCTAACAATTAATGGTCGAAAACAAAAGTCATGGCCAAGGAAGGTAAAGATCCACTTATACTAAAGGAAGGTACAGTAGAGAATGTAACTGAGTATATTTATGTAGGTCAGTTAGTGTCTTTTGATGATGTTTTATTTTGCGAGGTGTATGGAAGAATTAGACTTGGATGGAGGAAGTATTGGGCACTGAGCAAAATATTTAAAGGAAATGTCTTTCTAAGTACCTATCAAGAGTAAAACGTTGCAGAGTTGTGTTTTCCCTACTGTACTGTATGGATGTCAAACTTGGTCCCTCACCCAGAAAATGGATCAAAGATTGGTATCAGGACAGTTCAGCATGCTCAGATCAACGCAAGAAATAAGCAGGAAGGACAGAATTATAAACAGGAAGATATTTATTAAGAGTGGAACGAGGAGCATGATGATACAAGGACATAAATTGGAAATGGGCTGGGCATGTGTAAAGAATGAAGACAGACAGCTGGGCAAGGATGGAAACATAATGGACTCTAATATGTAGCTGTAGCTCTAAGATTATCAAAGATATTTTTAACTATCTAAAAGATCTGAGATTAACTTAAAAACTAAGATTATCAAAGAGATCTTAGATTATCCTAAATATTAAGATTATTGAAGATATTTAGAATTATTCAGATTTCTAAAAATTCTATGAGTGATACAATATGTTGTAGATGATCTTTAAAGTATAAATTTACAATATTTATATTCCTATGAAGATAATTCTTACTACTTAGTATCTTCTTTTAGATTATGCTGCTGTTTTAATTCGGTATTAATTAAAGCTGATTCTTTACTATAAAAGACTTTCACAAACATGTTTCTTTATTACATAAGAATATAAAGAAATCGACGCAAATTAATAAAAATTATTTTTCAAGGGTACTCAGGAAATTCGAATGAAAATAAAAATCTTATTTTCGTCCTGAATGGGAAAGCGAAAGGTTATAAATGGATGGTATAAAAGAGTGAGTAAAGAATCTAACAGAGAATAAAAAGGAAGGAGAGAAATAAGAAAGAAAAATAAAGAAAATTTTAATTAATTTTAATTTTTTATTACATTAAGAAAAATATGTAACACTTAATCAACTAATTAAGTACAGTAAAATAACTGATATTTCGTATTAATTAAGTAAATTAATACGTCTTGGAATAAAAACTTGGTCTCTTTTCTAACAACTACATACTTTAGAAATAAGGCTTTCTACTGAAAGTGACGATCATAAGAGCTGAAGGACAATAGAAAGAAAAAGATAAAATAGTATAATAAAACCTTCTTTAAAAACTGCATGTTTTAAAAATAATAATTTATAGATATACTTTAAAAGCTTCTACTGCGCCGTTTACTCCCTGTTATACATTCCTTGAACCTTATACCTAAACATCAATTAGGTTTTAGAGCCCTTCACTCCACTATCCAACAGTGCCACAGAATTGTAGATGAAATATCCTTCACCATTGAGGAGAAGAAGTACTGTTCGGCTGTCTTCCTTGACGAGGCACAAGCTTTCGATCGGGTTTGGCACGCCGGCTTGCTTTGGAAGCACAAGGGAATATTTCCCTTCACTTATTATCTTATCCTTAAATCCTTCCTCGAAAACCGCTTCTACCAAGTACCTCTTAACTTATCCACATCCACTATTTTTCCTATTAAAGCAGGTGTACCCCAAGGTAGTATCATAGGTCCTTTATTGTACTCTCCTACCTAATAATACTACCTACCTCTGACATCCCCGAATATCCGTTTACGAACCTAGCTTCCTTCACACATCACACAAAAATCGCCTTACAGCTTCCGCAAACGTCCAGAACCACCTTCTCTCCTAGAAACCTGGTTGAGAAAATGGAGAATTAAAATAAATGAGAATAAAAGTGTTCATCTTACTTTTTCATTAAATCATGGTGATTGCGAACCAGTATTTCTCAACCAGGTTTTAATTCCTCATTCCAGCTCAGTCCGCTACCTTGGGTTACACCTTGACAGACGTTTAACATGGTCACATCACACAAAAATGAAAAGGCAAGATAGAAACAGACGCTATAACCTTCTTAAAGGCTTACTCGACACACACTCCAAAATCACACTACACAACAAATTACTCATCTACAACACCATAATAAAACCCTCGTGGGCATATGGCATAGAACTCTGGGGCTGCACCAAGCGTTCCAATTCCTACCGCATACAATTCCTTCAGTCTAAGATCCTTAGAAAAATTGCTAACGCTCCCTTTTACGTGACTAACCGCATCCTCCATACTGATTTCCAAGTTCCTTTTGTTCGCGATTTCGCAGTTTCCGGATACAAAACCTTCCATAGTTCCTCCTCCATCCTAATCCTTTAGTCCAAAATCTATCTTCCCACCACATCCCAGGCAATCCTCCACGACGCCTTAAGTCGCAGTAGCCAAGAAACTTGCTTATTGTGTAGTTAAAATTTGACACATATATTTATATTTATATTAATTATTTATTTACTTATCTATGTCATCTACTTATCTGATTTAACACACCAGTAAGTGCTGTCACTGGACAGAATCTTACATCTAGCTATTTCATGCTACAAATACTCACCAATCATTAATTATATCTGTATTCTGTATCTGTATATTTTAAAGAAATGAGATAATAAATTAAAGATAAAGACTAATAAGTTTGTTTTTGCACTTGCGCAGCTATTTTTCAAAAAAGTAAAAATTACGAGACTATTTCACCTGAAAACGTTGTTTACTTGTGAATAAGCCAATGAAATAATTAGGGTCCGTAGGCAAAACCTAGGACCCTTATATTTTCCTGTGTGTGTCGGTCCGTCCGTCCGTCTGTCGCCTGCTCTCAGGTCTACACCTTTTGTCCGATCACTTTGAATATTTGCATATATGTGTATAGTAGCAACCCACACATCTTAAAAATATAGTGACATAAAAAAATTATTTTTCAAAAAAATAAGGGTAAAAAAACTTGGGTTAAAAAAATAATAGTTTTTTCTGGAGACCGTGTGAGATGTCATATGAAAGGGTACGTCGAGCATCAGCTCGACGTACCCGAAAAAGTTAAAGTTATAATAAAAAATTATGTATTTTTGTAATCATACAAAAATACATAATTTTTTATTATAACTTTTATAGAGCGAGCGTAGCCGAGTTTGAAGTTGCTGTGAAAAGTGTCCCCCCCCCCTTCTATCTCGCTTATGTAAAATAAAAAAAATCCTGAACATTCTTCGACCAAAAGTGAAGATACCACTTTTTGGAAATTTCAAAAAAAAAAAATATATATATGTTTTAATTGACAAAATACGTTTCTTTTTTAGGGTCCGTAGGCAAAACCAAGGACCCTTATATTTTCCTGCGTGTGTCTGTCCGTCCTGTCGCCTGCTCTCACGGCTACACCTTTCGTCTGATCATTTTGAAATTTGGCATGTATGTGTCTTGTACTTACCCACATATTTTAAAAATATAGCGACTTAAAAAAAATATTTTTCAAAAAAATTAGGGTAAAAACACTTAAGAGTTAAATTTTTTTTCGACACCGTGAAGGGTATTATATGAAAGGGTACGTAGAGCTGATTACAAAAATATATAATTCTTTGGTTATAACTTTGATAGGGCGAGCGTAGGCGAGTTTGAAGCGGCGGTGTTTGAACCCCTCTATCTCGCTTATGTGAAGTGCGAAAAATCTGAAATAATTCCTGAACATTCTTCGACCAAAAGTAAAGATACCACTTTTTGGAAATTTCGAAAAAAAATATTATTTTATTTTTTATTGACAAAATACGTTTTTTTATAATTATGGTATTTTCTATGTATTTATATGGTTGTAGTCCGGTTCAGTGGCAAAAAAATGCTTTATCGGAAGTTTGTTTATGTTTTTTGAGAATATCAGACCCATAGGATAGTTCAAAGAAGCTTTTTAGCATTTTAAAAAACACCATCAATAGGGAAATACTTAAACTATACAGTGTGGCCTACGGACCCTCGCTGTGTGCTGACTAGCACACACTTGACCTGTTTATTATAATTGTGCTCTTTTGGATGTACGTATTTATATATTTATAGTCTGGTTCTCGGGCAAAAATACTTTATCCGTTTTAAGAATATCAGACCCATAGGATAGTTCAAAGTAGGATTTTTAGCATTTTAAAAAGCTGCAACAATAGGTACTGCTTAAACAGTTCTGTGTTGCCTACGGACCCTCGCTGTGTGCTGACTAGCACACATTTGACCTGTTTATCCACTTTTGGCAACACTGTGAGTGTAACGTAACGCGGTACTCACGCACTCATTAGTGGGGTACCTATATAGACTAGAAGTAAGATATAATACCGAATCGTAAGATTTTAATGTTTCAGGGTAAGGCAGAAAAGCCTAACTATTTTTTAAATAAAATAACACAGTTGGTAATAAAAAAAATCTAGTTTTATTCGTGTTCTAATTTCATTACTACATAACAATAATTCGTGGATTATCATCCTACGGAGGTGGAGGCCTGCTAAAGCTTATTCTTTTTATTTTTGTTTCCAAGCTCACCTAAGATTACGGAAGCTACGTGATCGTTCTGAAGAACGAAATATTTGTAGGTCTCCTATTTCAAAACTTCCAAGACAGAAATCCGTTTCAGACATCAGGGAGCATTTTTGGTTCCGTGTCTGTCTGTCGGTTTGTCTGTCACTCAATTTTTGCGACCCAACATATCTTAAAAACTACACGTCCGATTTTAATGAAATTTGAATAGTAATTCATAATTAGCTCATTGTTGGCCCATATAAGTTTCAACCTTCTGCGCTCATTTGTTTCTCTTCCACATGCGCAAAAACAAACACATTTATTTACACCCATAGCTTCAAAAGTACAAAAATCCAAACAATTTTGACAGATTAAAAAAACGGGGGTAACAATTAAACAAATTAGACAATAATGGCTAAAGTATAAAATCAATAAAGCACGTGATAAGATGCGAGGAAGCTATGCGCCGCACCAATTAGCAGTCTATTTAAAGATAATCTATGATTTACATCTCTACTATAAAAGATCTAGCAAATGTCACCCATTTTGGTCTGCACACTGGTGGATCCAATCGCTTAAATTTCTCAGTACTTTTTCCAGCATATGGGCAATGGGCAACCTCGTGGTGAAGGTGAGATTCAACCTCGTGTTGAAGGTGCGATTCAACCTCGTGATGAAGGTGCGATTGAACCTCGTGTTGAAGGTGCGATTGAACCTCATGTTGAAGGTGCGATTCAACCTCGTTTTGAAGGTGCGATTCAATCTCGTGTTGAAGGTGCGATCCAACCTCATGTTGAATTGCTATGCCCTTAGTTCTGGTTGTAAACTCAGGTTTTTATGTGTAATCTCCTATTCTTATTTCCATTTGGTTTTCCCAGCCAATGATGGCTATTTTTTGGATAAAAACCGGCCCACTTATACCGATATTTAAATTAATGTCAGTTTTATTGATTTTTAATAGAATCAAACGAAAACATTCAAGCATTTATAGCATTTGTGAGGATAACGAGAATAAGTTAAAAGTAAAGAAAGACAAAGTTTTGGTTTACCGCTGTTTCGGAAAATATATTTAGGTTTAAAAAAAGAATGGTAGTGGTTAGAGAGTTCAGTAGAAAATTTAGGTGGATTCTGAAAGAGTAGGTAAGGTAATATAACACAAAGAGTCAAGTCTCATATACAACATGTTACAATAGCAATAAATATACTTCAAGACCATTGTAATACATTAGGCCTTAAATGTAGGTCTTGAAGGAATGTTGTTCTTTTAGTATTTTTTTAAAAGGATGTTCAATTTTTTTTGAAAGGGTGAAATATTTAAAATTATAAGCAATTGAAAAAGATATAATAACATAATGATAAGAACAAGAACGCGAAAAAAAAAAATATACAGTAATAATATAATAATAGTTTTATAAACACAGTTCTTTGTTATATTATTTATTGCAATAATTGTTACGTAATATTAGATATTTATATTCATCTGCTAACTTTTTATTAATTAAAAGTTATGAAGCAACCATATCAATCTGTAGCCTCAAAATTTAAAAAAAGTAAATTTACAGTACGGAACATTTAACTATTTTTTAAGGTTATATGAGGAGAATAAGCTCACATTTTGTGATGGACTGAAGCAAAAGTTTTTTTAAACATTACTTTTTTACCAACTTTAAAAACCTATACATCAATGTCATTTTGTGTATTCACCTGTTTGAGTGACAAAGCTTTAAGATTTTTACTTTCACGAAGCCATGATGGCGATTTACTTTATTTATTTATTTACATCAGCTTCATGAATGTTCATATTTTCATTATATGTTTTACTGCGATTGACGATTTTAATTAGTATTGACATATTGATGTAGCACAAAATAATGATAGTTAAATTAATTAATTCAATTTTTGTTTTGTATGTTTGCAGGTAAATAAAGAGTTCAGCCTTATGTATTCTTTGATTCTCTATCATTTTCTTTTTTAAGGTACTTTTTTAATTTTTTATTTTATCTATGGCAGATCTGTTCCCTTAAAAGGATTTTGGTTTATATAAATAATTAGTTCTCTTTGTGAGAATTTTCCTTTTTAGGGTTATTTAAAACAACTTTTCTTCTTCTAAATGGCTATTTTTTCGCCCTTCACTTTTAGGCTTCTTCAAGATACAACATTCACAAAAATTAACTACATAATTTTATTAACAACAATCAAATTAAAAATAACAATTAATACTTTGTTTTAGAGGTTCAAAATTGTACAAGGAGGCCGATTCTATATTTTATATATATATATATATATATATATATATATATATATATATATATATATATATATATATATATATATACCAACAGTGACATTATTTATCAAACACCGCTATGTATCAAAGTGTTGTTATACAATGTAAGGAATCTGTAAAGTGATGCCAGCGCTGTATGTGGCAGAATACCAAACTACGGATTGACAGCGTCCTTTTTAGATGGCCATTTTGTAATTATTTCATTCAGAAAACAAGAAAAGTGAATGAAAACATCAATAATGTCGTCACTTTGTTTTGGTTTTTAGCATTTGATATACATATAACAACATAACCTGACGAATTATATCAACAACAATTTTGAGTGGATATATATAAAACCTTATAATATATCAATTTCTCCTTATATAACAACAGTCAAAGTTATAGATTCAAGTTGACAGGTTGCGCGCGCATGTTTTTAACAACAGTTTGATATATAACAACATGAAAAGGAAGGTTTGAAAGTTACAAAATCGGCCCCCTGATGTCATAAAAAAATAGTAATTTAATATTTTTGTAATCAGGAGTATATATTTTAATATTGATGAATCATCGACAAACATATTATACTTTTTTTTATGTCTGACTGCTTTTTTACTGTTTTAAATTAATACATTTGGTTGTTGTAAAATGCCAACGGTTGGTTTAGGTGAACAATAGAATTGAAACTTCGAGTGGTCGGAATTAATTTTTAGATTTTGTTACCTACTAATGAAACCGCAGGTTTGTGTTAACATCATTCGACGTCCCTAATTTTAACGAGCATTCCCATAGGGATTTTTAGGTTTACCTGAAAGCACTAAAGTCACCGATCAAATATTTAGTTTATTAATTGCCCTACTTACTCATTGTTTTGTTAGAATTACTTAAAATATAGAGCCTACATTTTGCTTTCAAGGTAAGCATTGGGGTTTATTCTGAAAAAAAAATAAAATAAATAAAATCATTTGTCAAATTAATATTGTTAAAATGTTTCATAATAATTAAATTTTACCACAAAAATCCTCAATAGTAACCAAGTTGAAATCTCCGGACAAGAGTTAAGAGAAAGTTCGTATAGTTTGACTGATTTTGCTTTAAAGTAACTAACGAAATCATTGCAATTATTCTAAAGAATGAATTCTTTTCATGTTTCCAAATTTCCTAGATAGAAATGCCTTTCAGAGATAAGGTAAAATTTTTGGTGTTGTGCCTGTCTGTCTGTCCGTCAAATTATTTTGATAAGATTAGGTTTTTTTATACTGCCTCTTCTCTTCTAGGAATCTACTGAAATATATGTGATTTTTATAACTCAAGTTAATATTTTTCGTCATTATATAGAATGGGATGTAGACTAACCAGAGTTTATTATAAAGAAATTTATTATACGGGATAAAATGAAGGTTTACATTTATACGGCTTGGGAACACATTGTTAATAAACAAAATTGGTTTCATTTTTCCTCCTACGTTTTTGTTTTAATTTTTTTTTTAAATTAAGTCATCCGAAAATAATTATAATAAAATTTCTCCAACATACGTATCACTTTTATAAGGAAGCCTTTTAAAAATAACATTTTTTTATTGGATGTATAAATTTATCTGGAATAGTTATTAAATGTATAATTTAGTCTATTCAAGCCATTTAATTGTATGTTTAGTTTCTTTAGTTACGAATAATTTTCAATCGCACGACTAATTTTATATTTTTGTGTTTGTTTAAAGCATACTTGTTTTATTTTCACACTTAAATACAATTCTTATTAAACTACACATAACGAGTGATTATTCCTGCTTGATGAATTTCTGTTCTAAAAACGAAGTCAACTTTTTAGATTTATATAGTTTTATCGTATACTTCTGGTGATTTTTCTCTTTAACAGAAATTAAGGATATCGAATAGTGGTGAAAATTAAAAAACAAATTTTTGGATTTACCTTTTTGGTAAATCCAATTAGTCAAAAGTAACAACCAAAGTTTTGGATTTATCTTTTTGGTAAATCCAATTAGTCAAAAGTAACAATCAAAGTTTTGGATTTACCAAAAATGGTATATATCTGAAACTCTAATCCTCGTTATCTTAATTTTTTATTTAATTTTCAGTGATTATCCCACGTAGTATAGTAATTTCTGTTTAATATTTATTATCCAGTCATAGTTAATAAATATTTACACATATAGGAAACAATCACATAGATACTATACCACATCTGTTTGACACCTAGTTTCGTATAAAACTAGGTGTGCTTTTCGAGTGACATCCTTCGTTATTCACTCCTACTGAGCTATTCTATTGTTCTATCTCCTCAACTAAACACTAAACTATTGTGTATCTACTATACTATTGTTGCATCTCTATAATAACAAAACTAATAGGAGCGGTGTAGCCGCGTCGTAAGTACATATGCCCTTTAGACTCTTTTCTATTGCTTTTATTTGATGTAAGGAATTTTTTAGAATAATTACCTATTAGGTAATCTACTCTCCTTATAAGCAACTCTTTATTCGCTGTGTTTAAGTAAAAATGTGAAATTGGTCCATATAAATAAAGTAGTGCAACTTTACGGAAAAATCCATATTCAATTATACTAAGCCTTCAAAGAAAGTTAGAAGGGGCCTCGGACTTTTCCTTATTACAAAGTAAAATAACCCTATAACTTATAAACTACTGCTTACTTATTTACGAAGATATTATTAAATTTCCAAACTTCCTGCTTGAAGCCGTATATTGTGCTTCCGAGCTAACTGAAGGAAACGGAGGCTTTGCGATCGTTCAAAAGAACGGAAATTTGTTATGACTCCAATTTTAGAAATCTGTTTCAGACATAAGGTAAAATTTTTAGTCCCGTGTTTGTCTGTCGGCTTTCGTTCAGTTTTTGCGAACTAACATTTCTTATAAACTACTGGTCCGAGTTTACTGAAATTGGGATGGTAGGTAGCTTATTATTCGCCCCATATAAGTTTCAACCTTCTGCGCCCCTTTGTTTCTCTTCCACTTGCGCACAAACATTTATTTATTAAAACCTATATCTTTAAAAGTACTCATATAATTTTTAATAAATTTTGATTGTTTGTCGAAATTAGCCCAAACATGTTGCCATGTTAATTTCAACCGTCGCGTCAGCACTCTAATTGGCAGACTATTTTAATAACGTTTCTTCCAAGGTCTTTTAAAATTAGTAGTCCAAAATAAGTAGTCTAAACTTAGTCATCCAAAATTTCTATCGAAATTGGCCCAAACATGTTGCCGTTGCCATGTTAATTTCAACCGTCGGCACTCTAATTGGCAGACTATTTTAATTACATTTTAACAATTTCTTCCAAGATCTTTCAATGATAGTGAATATTTTAATAAATTATATAATTAAATGATTACGGAAAATTTCTTAATTTAACCGATATGCAAGTATTGACTCACTTAAAACTTTTTCTAATTCTAATTTACCAGAATTAATTTGAATTAAGAAATTTAAAATTTTCAGCCTATTAGTGTGGCAACAGCTTTCTCGCATCATCTCATTGGACATTGATTATATGATTGTAAGTAAGAATGATGAGATGGATTTCAATGTATAGATGCTAGTAAAAACTTAGGATGTAGAGATTAAATAAGCTTATAATAATAATGTCCCCCTCCCCGGGAATTGAAAGTGTGGACCTGTTTTGTTTCCAGAGAGATACTTTTTTTCAAATTTAAATATTTTGGTAAAATTGAAATTAATATGAGACTATCTGTAGACTACTTTCGACAAACCATCAATTTCCTTTCAAAATCGGATGTGTCTTATAAAAATTAATGGTATTATGCTTATGGACAGACTGTCAGACAGTCATGCATGAAAACAAAAATGTTTCCCAATGTAATGAAACGGATTTATGTCTAGGAAATTTTAAATATGGTGATAGTAATCGTCCTTCGTGATCAAAATGCATCCATCGCCTGCAATAAGCTCAGCTGCACAATTTGTCAGACGTATCATACCATTCCTACAAATAATAAATTTAGACCAAGGATTTCCATTCGGTTAGTATTCATGAATTTTTGCGGTTAGTTTAAATTATTTTTAAACATTTTAAAAAAATACTTTTGTGTTACGTGTAATCAAGGGTAGCAATGGGAAAGTTGCATTTGCAATAGTCAAAGTCGTAAAACTTGTTTCTTTTTTTATCCTAATTTTGTGTACAGTGTTCACCTTTTCAATGAAGTTGTTATCTAAGTATACAATTAATGAAAAATAGTCGGCAATTAATGTGGCACATAGCTTCCTCGCGCCCTTTTTTGTGTACTTTAATGATTTCATGCTTTTACAACCTATTATTGAGGTGCATGTTATGCAAATGGGAGCAGGAGCAGGTTGAAACGTATATGGAACCAACAATGGGCTAATTATGAACTACCATCCAAATTCCATTAGAAATCGGACAAGTTGTTTTTAAGATAATATGTCGGTTCGAAAAAATTGAGCTGCTGACAGACCGACTGACATGGATCCAAAATTGCTCCCTGGGGTCTAAAACGGATTTCTGTCATGGTATTTTTGAAATCTGAGACAAAAAATGTTCGTTCTTCAGAACGATTACATAGCTTCCATTACCTTCGGTAAGCTCGGAAACAATAAAATTATCATAATAAATGCAAGCGGCCCATATTTAAACTGGACATTTGAAAGTATTGCAGTGATCTGAAACTAATTATTACTTTATATCAATATTAATTAACAGTTATTGTTTATTAATGGATATTATTCTCTGCAATTTTATTGGTTTCTAGATTACACAAGCGTCTCTAAAGGTATTGCAGGTCATGCTTTCTGTATACCAAAAACCTCAAGCTGAAAACGTTACTATGGAATCCATGAAGTTGTTTCTACTCAAACGATAAAATAATCATTCTAAAACTTTAACAAACAAATAAATTAAACGTTTTCCCTTCGACGAATTAAATCCTCACTAATTTTCAAGCAACGACAAATAAACAGAGGGGAAAAGCTTCCTCACACTTCAAAATGTTTAAATCGGAATTCTACTTCTAGATTGTAATCATAGGGGATTTTCATTTATTGTATTTTGGAGACTGTGGTTTAAACTTTTTAAATTAGATCATTTATGATAAAACGAAGTTTTGTTTTAGCATAAATTTGATTTGACTCTTATCTAAATAATATCGAGTTATTTGGTGAAGTGGAGTTGTTTGAAGTGCAATTCTATTAGTTTTGGCTTTTTAATGAGATCCGAGGTTTTTGAAATGTTCTACATTTTAGGTGTAGTTTTTCTCAAGTGTTAATACCAATAGCAGTTAGGAAAATGTTTCTATATATTAGTTATTAATTATGTTGGTACTTGACCTTTTATTGTGAATTGAAGTGTGTCGTATTATAAATATTTATATATTTTTAACACATCTAATTAAGATAACATAAACTAAACATTTTAAGTAGTTGATAACCCCATATTTATACATTTTATCAATGTATATAAAGGTTTAATTCTACATGTTACTATCACTTGTAATTGGGTATTTAATGAGGTAGGTACTTCAACTTCAAAATGTTCAGTCTTACATAGTCTGATCCTTTTATAATTTACCCTTCTTTATTTTGTGAGAACTAAAAATAGAGCCTTTATAAAATATAATTGAGTGTATTAAATATATATTAATACTACTTAAGTAAAGTGGGGTCTATCCAGTTACGAATGCCAATTATACTAATTAGAGGTTGATGTAGCGCAAGCCAGGTTTACGTATATCATCCACTCCATATTATATAAGCCCTTTGGCAGGCCCATGCCGTGCAGAGGCCGCCGGGCCTCGGATTATTATTACATTACAATTTTGTTTTAGGGACCCCGGTAGCCCATTGCTATGAAATGTCCAGATTCAATTCCCAACACCAGGGGGATATGCTATGGGGATATGCGCTTGATGTTCTCTCAGCATCTCTGTATAAGTGAGTAACTACTTTAGTGAAGTGCGGCGCGCGGACCCAGTTGCAGAATGCTAGTTATACGGTTTATCCGACTGACGTAGTGACACGATCATGTCATCCACTAAATAGAATTGTATAAGGGCTGGAGGACGACTAGAGCAGGCCCAGATAATTGTTTGCTTCTGAGCTTATCGAAGGTAACAGAAGGTATGTGATCGTTCAGAAGAGTGAAATTATTGTGCGACTACTTAAACGACTCTAGCCGTACGGCTGCAGCCACGTGGATCATAAATGGTACTCCTTATAGGTAAATTAATGGAACCCTTTCCAATGACGCGACTAATGCTGCGTGACAGAAGCGGCTCTAGTAAGGGGGCTCAGGGCCGTACGATTCAACTGTCTACTTGAGACGCGCGGGTTGTATAACTTCAACTCTAGGTGCTTCGGTAACATCATGGAGGAAACATTGATGTTATTATCATTTTTTCTTAAAGAAAAGGAATATATCTAGTGGACAGAAGATTTAGAAACCGAGTAAATTAGAGAATGTAGCTTTACTGTTACGAGTAATTATTTAAATAAGTTGACTAAAATGCAAAGAGACCTGGGTACAAAAGCTTTTCGATGAGTGAATTTTTTGTAATTTATATATTTTTTTTATCAGTGAGTAGTGAGTGGGTATCTTTTTCTATTTAATACTTTATTTGATTGAATTTTAATGCATTGAAAGAATTAGAGGGCTAAATTAGTGTAAACCCAAAGTTTAGTAATAATAACGTATTATTAATATCCTAATCATTACCATAATAATCATATGTAAATGTTTTATCCAAAAGGGTAATTATATGCATTTATGTTTATGTAATTAAATTTAATATGATCAATAAATTGGAATCGCTTAAAGGAGATACTCAGTAGGTCTATTAATAGCCGGTTGAAATCGACCTATTGCCACCTAAATTATTTAGCATGCAAGTAACACTATGTTAGTTTGCAATGATTTAACTAAGTCTAAATAACGAATTAAATTATTTAGTTCAAATTATTTTATTTAATATGGAAGTTAAATTCCTTTATAAGAAAGTTAGTTTAAAAACTCGATGAAAATTAAATAAAAAAATATTAATTCAGACCTAATGAAATTTAAAAATTAGTTGTTTTTAACTAGATTTTTGGCAGTTCCTCATAGTGATTAAACAGTTTATTTAAATTAAAAAAAAGTTAATTAAGTTAAATATTGACTAGTGTGGGATACATATAAACAAGATACATTGAACAGGTTTTTTCTATTTATATATATATCATATATATATATATATATATATATATATATATATATATATATATATATATATATATATATATATATATATATATATTTATGTTGCCATGTCATATTTACGTTTTGACAGGGCTCTTTGGGGGGAGTTATAGGAAGAGTTATCGCTGTATTGGGAGGGTGACTTGGCCACCACACTCGACACAGCGGAAATAGAAAAAGGACAAACTTTTCTAACACCGTACCTTTACTTTTTCGTGAAAAAAAGGGATTGCTTCTACCTGCTCAGGCAAAATAAATATACGTAAAAAAGGAGGGACGGTTTTGGGGGTTGATTTTGATGCAAGTCTACGCATCGCCTCCATGCCTTTCTGTACGTGAAAATTGAACGCCTGTCACTATCAGGAAATATCGGTTTTTTTCTTGCCCCATATCTACTAACCCCGTTTTTAGATTTCCTACCCGAGATTTGTCTATGTTTTATAGGACTCCGATTGAGTTATGACGGTTAGAATTTTTATTTTAACATTTAAGAAAGAGGACTAGATTTCGATGGTTCTCAGAGTGGAATACCTTTTGTATTAAGCAAATTATGTAGACATTAAACAAAAAATGCATGTTTAATAGACGAAAACCTGAAGTGTCAAATGCTTGGGAACTCTTCTGGCTTCGCATGCAAATAAGAAGATTGATAACAATCCCTTTAAATATTAGTGTTTCTTGGGGACGACCTGGAGTAGGGTGGGCCAAAATTGTTTTTTTTTTTTAATTTGAAATAGTCCAACCTCGTAAAACTTGTGTATGCATTAGAAACTATCATACGTAAAATTTTGGCCCTATCGAATGACACCTAGGTGGTGCACTATCGCTTCAAAGCTTTATAAACACTATTTTTAAGAAATGTTTTATATTTTAATTTTTTTTAAAAATATTTTAGTTAATTTTATTCACCTATTAGCATCTATTTGATTGCAGGAAAAAAAAAATTAAAAAAGTTAATTATAGATTGAGATAAGTCGGTATATACATATGTATACCATTGAGTTTTTCCTAAGATAATAGAGATTAGTGTTATGCATCAGCTCCTAATAATATCCTTGGAATAACTCAATGGTACAAATATGTATTAGGTATGTACCGACTTACCTCAATCTATAATTAACTTTTTAATTTTTTTTTCTTCCTGCAATCAAATAATATGTCAGCAAAGAGCAAATAGATGCTAATAAGTGAATAAAAATAACTAACATTTTTTTTAAATAATTTCTTAAAAATAGTGTTTTTAAAGCTTTGAAGCGATAGTGCACCACCTAAGTGTCATTCGATCGGGCAAAATTTTTACGTATGATAGTTTCTAATGCATACACAAGTTTTACGAGGTTGGACTTTTTCAAATTAAAAAAAAAAAAAAATCGGCCCACCCTAACCTGGAGTGCCTTGTACTATCTTTGGACTCTTCAGGTCTCCCACACTTAAAACAGGACTGATTTATCATTAATTTTATAAGCGTTTTGTGTTGTGTTGTATATTTTGTTACTCCCCAGGTTTTGTTTTCATAAATAAAACTTATTTAACGTTCGTTTTGTCGTCCGACTTAGAGTTATTTTTATGTCAGTCTCTTTTTTAGGCTAAACATTACTTACCTCGTTATTCTGCATTCTGTTTTGATAAAATAGTCGGCTTTAACATTATTAAAAAATAGCTGAATAGTTACATTAAAAGATTTTTCAAAATCTAATGAAATTTATCGAGAAAACACCTTCCGGTCTAGCTAAATGTTCTAGACTTTTTAATTAGAATAAACTAAATAGAATTAAACATACATAGTTACGAAATAAAAGATTAAGAATTAATTTCTAATATTTAAATTGATGCACGAAAATATTATTAAAGAAGAATTCTCTTTTGCATTATTAGGAAGAAGAAATACTTCATTATCTTGGAAAAATGTGTCATTTAGTTAGTGATAAGTACGCTGGTTTGAAGCGAGAAGCACTCACAGTTCCGATAGCTTCGTTAAAGCTTTGCAAACAAGGCACAATGTAGTGTGGAGTTCTCGTTCACTATTAGTCGGCTGTAATTGCATTTATTGATTTTTTTCTCATTTAGCAATGCTTTGATTAATTTAAAATGTATAATGCAAGCTTGTTTTTCCCAATCATGAGTTGTGATGATATGTTTTTTCCCCTATTTCGAAAAATTACTCTTTTATCTAACTTTGTTCTAAGGTTGAAATGGTATATCAAACAGTATTGTCAAGAGATTTACAATACCGAGAATAGTCCCGGAATGGAAATGAAATAGATTGAATATTCATGTTCAATCGACAACTTACCTGGTGTCGATTGCAGTAAGGATGAAATATGTAGTAGAAAGTGAGTGTGAACTTGTCAATATGTCTGTCTCCTAGTTGTAAATCTAATCACAGAATTGATCCAGTCTCGGTTTTTGCCGTTGTATTCTTTTGTTCCAATCAAAAGCGAGCTTTCCATATGAGTGAAATAACTCGTTGGCGATGATAAAAGGAATGTTTATTATAAAATTTCATCTAACCTGCTTGACGGTATGACCATAAACACGATTTTTCATTTTGTGGAGCTTTATCACTGCAATCTATATGCATAAAAAAGTGTCTGTTTGTTCTGTTTTTATACAAATCTACCGTTTTATCCCGAGCTTGATGAAATTTTGCTATCTTGACCTTTAAAACAAGAGGAAGGTCGCTGTCACTGTTTACATTAGTAATGTTATGAACTTGACGTTCCTTTGTCAGTATCATTTAGGTTTGTTTGAGCTTTAATCTAGTGAGGCTCTGGTAAATTATTCATTCATATGTGTAATGCGGATAAACTTAACTCAAAAATCTAAACTCTAATTTTTTTTTTATCTTACTTTCAAAATTTTGGTGTCATAAATTTGCCATATTTAAAAATTTGAAGGAAAAATTTTGGATGGAATTTACCAAGATTCAAATAAGTCATTTAGTAGACCAGGATATAGTGTGCAAGAAAGTTCCTGACTAACATCAAGCTATTATTTTGAGTACAAGTTAATCTTTGGGTGCCTTTTAAGAATACGTGCCTTATAAGACATTCTCCTGTATAATTTACAAAATTTAGTATAATAATTCGAATTATAAGATTACTTCAATAATCGGAACCGTAAACAAGATTACGGGTGAATTATCAGATTTAGATATAGAAAACGTGGAAAATAAACTTATCTGTGTTGTTCAAAAAGAGTCATTTTCAGGAGTAAAAGACGATAAATTAAAATGATAATGCCCTGTGGTAAATATGACGAAAGTTATTAAAATATAAATTTTAGAGTTTTCGTAGTTCTTTCAGCAAAAAATTACTTTGTTAAGACACTGAAACTCGTACTAGGCATCGCGTGGCTCTATCATTGAAGCAAGCGTATAGTAATAAATATGTATTAAATATTGAGAAAATAGATAATCATGAATCATGATGATAGCATAGTTAAAGGGTATGATAGTAGTACAGGGGCTAGTAGTTTCCTTCATCAATCATGATCATTCAATCATGAATCATGATAGTTGATAGCATAGTTAAAGGGTATGATAGTATAACAGGGGCTAGTAGTTTCCTTTTCAACTATCATAAAATGTATCACTTCACTACGCAAAAACTTTTACTTTTATCAAGTTGAAATTTTACATGCTTTTTTCATTGCCTGTTGTGTTTTAGATGATGTATATGAAGTTTTATTAAAATCATTACGTTAGATCGTAAGATATCGGTAAAAACGGTGTTTTCTCTACTTTAAACGTTTAGGTCCTCTTTAATAGTTTTAACGATCTTTATTAATTTATAGCGGTGTCGCTGGTGGTTTTACTAAAAAATGTTATTCGAAAAAAATGTTCATCTCATCGAATAGGTGATGATAGAATCTTTTCCCGTCCTGAAATTCCAATTTTACATTTGAAGCTGACGTTTACGCGAGCGTTGCGCGCGAACTCTTGGATAATGCTGTCCAACGTACTTAATCTAAGAAATAGTAAAAAGAACATGTATACGAAATTTCAACTAAATTGGTCATTTTTTACTCAACTTATCGTCGAACACGTAAACGCTACTGACACACAGACAGGATGCATAGTTTGTTGAATGTAAGAAGCTCGCATACAATTTCTTCAATTAACAACTCGCATGTAAAAGGCGTTACCCAAATATCTCTAAAATTTTGGATTTTAGGAGACCGGAGAATTATAAAAGCAGCTGTTAGACACTGTACGATCTGTAAACAATTTTGTACTAAGGCTTTAGAAACAGCTCCTATAGCACTTACGCATTTTAAATTATATAGGTATAGATTTGGCTGGTCCATTATACGTTTAAGATGGAGAGAAATCATATATACCCTGAGTGTTTTTTCCGGTTGCTAAAAATTTAATATAAATCTATTTAGCTTGTCCATTTACGTCTACTAGGATGCATGTATCGTATACTTAATGAGATCTGTGGTGCTGTGCATGCCTCCGCTGTTGACTATATACTTTTTTTCATAGTTCAATAGTTCACTAGGAAGTCTAAGCGATATTTCATAAGTGGCTTCTGCAGAGCTAGCTCCTAGAGTTTCCCTGTAGGGAAGTTCTGAGGATCATCAGTAGAATAGTTGGGAGTGCTTCAGTCCACTGTTGTTTCGAATGGCACTTCAATGTGTCTTTTAATGTTCGATGAACGCATTCAACCATACCGTAGCAACAGCTGGATAGGATGTTATGCTGTTGTGTGAATTCTCTTGACTCCGTATATATTAAGCGTATTGTTGATAAGTTTTGATTCTAACTGCCAACCTTGGTTAGTTTGGTCGAAATTTGAGAAAGGGATACAAAAATTCAAAACTATTATTGTGCCGTGCTAAACCAAAAACACCTTCTCAATGTTTTGCAATAAGAATTGACTTTGGCTTATTTAATTATTTTATTTCTTAAAAAATAAGTACACGAATTCATTTTCTGTTATTAAGGTTTGAGATCGGGTTAGGGACCATCAATTATAGCAAAAACCGGTGAACATGTTAGATACGGGTTTTTAGTTTAGCAGGGCAGTACATAGTCACCTACCCAGGGCAGGTAACTAAAGGTAACTTAAATTTCTTTCCTAGGAGTAAATGAACCAAAACTAGTATCAGGGTTAAAGTCACAGAGATTTGACATATTTTCTAGAATAATTGCACTGATAAATAGGTAAAATTGCAGTTTCTTCTACCCTTTCTCTGGTCTATAAAATTACTTAAAAGTCAAAGGTTTATAGGCACAAAAGTGCGTGTATAAAGCACATATTGCAAAACTTTTTTTTCTTTAATTTATAAATATTTACTGCTTTAAAATATCAAATAATTTTTAGCAAATGCTAATTAAAGTATTTCGAAAACACAACTTAGTCCATTTTAAGGGTTAGGTAAACATGCAAATGCTTTTTTGTTTGCAGCCTTGAATCTCGTTTATTAAGGAGTGAAGAGTTAAACCAAGATTTTTTTTTTGTAGGTTGTAGGTCCAGGTCTCATTTAGCCTGAGGTTTATGACGCTCAGATAACGAAATTTTCATGTTACCAAAGTTCAGGCTCTTTCACTGGGGTTCACATCGCTACGTTTTCTGTGGTTTTTCTATCGTCGTGTTTTTAATGTAGATCCACCTCGGCATCACTGTACATTCCACTCCAAAGCCTTCCTTTTATAAGTGTTTACTGCTTTTTTCGTGAAGGGTAAAAGAAAGAGAGGGTCAGAGAATAAAGGTACGAGAAAGAAGGAAAGAGAATAAAATAACACCAACATTTTTAATCTGTTACTGATTAAAGTTACAAACATCTGCCTATTTTTGCTCTACGAAGCTTCCTTACGTCGTATCACTGGCCAAATTACATAAGTAGGTATAAAATAAAGTATAATGATAATAAAAATAAAATAAAAATAATCAAGTATAATAAATTATACATAAGTATAAATAAAGTATAAAATATAATGGTAATTAACCTATAAGTAGCCAAATTACATAAGTATAAAATAAAGTATAATGAAACAAAATGCATTAATAAATTCATTTGATGTGACGTATGCAAGTGAATAAAAATAAATTTGTACATTTTTAAATAATGTCAGTGCTCGGGCCAAGTTCTTTGGCCGACTTAATCGTTAGCATTGATCTTGTCGCAATGCTAACGAGAACGTTAGCTTGTAAGTAAAATATTGAAGGAAATTAGTTTAATCTTCAATACAATTAAAAAAAATTTTTTTTTTAATTTAATCCTATTATCTATATTATGATTTTATTCACTGAAGTGCCATTGCTTCTATTAAGCAATGTAATTTACTTTTTTTTCATAATTAATAACAATTATTCATAATTACTCGAATGATTATACCAAGAAATTATTTAAGGTTATAATCTTAATTATAGGACAAAGTCATACTTAACTTAGATTTTTCAAGAGGGGTAGAAAAATAAAGTTTTTTTGACATCACGGAAAAAAAGGAGATTTTTCAAACAAACTTTAAAAAAAAAGTTTTAAGAAGGGGGAAAAAAAACAAAATGAAATGAGTAAAGAAAAAGAATTCGTCCTCTGTTTCTCTCAACCAAAGAGGAAACTTGTTAAATTAATCAATAAAAAGACGTTTGTAAAGAAACAAGTGAGTTCTGAGACTATAAGAGAAAAAAAGTAAAAAAATAAAAATAAAACTTAGGTGTAGCTAACGTCCGGAGGTTTGCTATTTAGAAAAGCTTTTCCTTATATAACCTGCAAAAGTTTCAGATGAGACCAAATGAAAACGGTGGAGCAAGTTTTTGTTGGTAAGCTTCGCTCCGGGTGCGTCCCTCGTGCCCTGAGACCCGAACCTTCAGCGGCTTAACTAGCCTACCCCTTCCTGTTGCCTTGATTCTTACAGCTTTTGTTTGACTTGTCAACTCAAACAAAACCTAACTAGACTAGTTACTTCGAGAAAAAAGTCAGATGCTGAGATTTTTTTTTCGTCCTCTTCCACTTTTTCTATGAGGACGGATAGATGAGACTATAAAGATAGACCTTTGTGTGATAATATATCTGCCTATTTTCTCAATCTTAAGTCGTACAGGATGTTATCAACAATTTTTACATCTGAAAGAATAGCTAGTATTTTAAGGATGTTAATTATTTAATAGGCTTGAATATGGACATTATTTGCTAGATTTTAACATCACAATTTATTAGGCTTTATTTAGGATTGAAAATAGTTTAAACATAAATTTAAGGTTTTAAAAAAATAAGCTTAACATAAAAGAAAAAATATAAGAAAATAAAAAATTATATTATCATAAAATTACATATCAAAGCACATTCAGAAACAATTTTTTAAAAAATAATCATTATAATGATACAAATTTACAATTATTTATATAAATTTTAATAAATTAATATCTCTATTAGTTCAAGAGATAAAATAACATCAAGCAAGAATTTTGTATATTAGTTATTAATTTAGTGCCCTTTAAAATTTGTGGTCGGTTAAGTTCGTCTGTCTCTTGTTAGGTTAGTTATGTAAAATGTAAATATTTCTACAAATCGAAGTGGTCACATACCAAGTATAGATAAAATAAGTATACACATAAAATATAGATTAATAAAAAACAAATTAATTATATAAGAATACTAATATAGATACTAATAATATAAAAAACAAATATAATCCTCAATATAGCCACTAGAATAATTATGATATTAACAAAAAATTTAAAAAATAACTAAATAATCATATCATAACTAATTAAAACATAAAAGAAGCATAAGAAAAATTTGAAAGTAAGATCTCTCTCTTCACGGCACAGAACTACATGTTCTCTAGTGGAGAGATAACCTGAAATGTGCTAATGTGTAAAATCATTGTAAAATATGTTATTATGTGTTGTATTATTGTATATTAAATTTTAATAAAGGTATTATTAATAAAAAAAAAAATAAAAAAAAAGTGATAAACTACATCAACTTGATTTTTACAACGTTTTTATTAGCTTGCTTTCTTGTTTGTTTGTTTGTTTGTCCGGTACAAATCTGGCAATCGATTTCTAACTAACTTCCCGAATAGCTAGAGATTTGAAACTTTTAGCATAGCTCAAAACACGATGATAATGCATTATTTTAATAATTTTAGCCATCTTTCAGCAGAATTTAATTGGTTTTCAGCAAGTTTTGCTGTACGGAAAGTTAGTTTGGAAAAAATCCGCAAGTTATTTTATTTGTTTTGCCATACCCCATATTTACGCAATCTTCATTTTGACGGGTCTCAAATTTGTGATAGATAAACATTGAATGACAGCAAAACAGGAAATATCGATTTTATTATTTATCGATTATATTATTTCAAATATATCGATGGCACGGTTTAGATTTGGTGTTGGGGAGATCTTTTGTACAGAGATTTGTACTTTTATAGGTTTAAGATCAGCTCTCTAGATGGTTGTCATTTATGTGAAGTAAATAAATTCGGAACTATTTTTTTTTTTCACTAACATTATATATTATATAACAATAACATTTATATATTATCAACATACGATTCAACAGAAAATTTAAAAACGTTGTATATAAAAAGTTCTTTTTATCTTGAAATGATTAGTCTTCTAATTTTGTTCTCAGAATCATAAAAATCACATATTGTCTGCTAAAATGGATGGGACATGGCCCTATTCCACCGGCATTATTTTTTTAACGTACATGAACTTACCCACCCCACACATCCTTAAAGAGGGTCAAACATCATGTTTGCGCAAACATGTTGATGTGGGCGTTAACTAAATGTACTTCCTCTATAATAAATTGTGCTAGAAAGAAGTAACCTTTGTTTTTAGTTCGATGACAGTTTCTTTAGTTTTTCATATATGTTTTAAAGCCATTACAATATTAGACTATTAGAGTTCTCTTCTACGCTCTGACAACCTTGTGGGGGATTGCAACAAATTAATAATCTATGTTGATAATAAAACATTGAAGGTGTTGTTTGGAATAAAAAAAACTCTCAAGTCCACCTAAGAAAACCTTCAACTATGTCGATAAAGTTCACTATTTCATATACATTATCTAACTATCTGTACTTTCTCAATAATAAATTGTGCTGGAAAAAATAACCTTTCTTTTAAATTGTTGTTAGACAGTTTCTTTAGTTTTTCTTTTGTTATGAGAAAACATTTGAATGAAATATCATTTTATTGCATCCCATATCAAAATTTGAACATTTTTAGCCAATATAAGCTGTCTTCTGGTGGTGACAGCGTCCTAAAGGTTTTTAGTCCTGACGTATCCACTTTATGTATATAGATTAGGACACTTCAGACCAAGATGGAAGATAGAGTACTTTAGATTAGAGAAAACTGTACTCTATACAACTTTCCTCTGGACGAGGCGAACACCCAATGTTTGTCTAGTCTACTTTTAGCCTACTTATTAAACTTACTTTTAAAATATTTTTAGCCTAAACCACACTTCTTTTCTGCACGACGTATTTAAGTTTCGTTTGAAGTATTTTAATTTATTCATTTTCACGCATTTTTTTTTTTTTTTAAGTGTTTTGTCATATAAATCCATTCTTTCTTATTGGCCTTCTTTAAGTAGAGTCCTCTAAAAATATTTTTATTGACCTTCAGTTTTCAGTATTACTACTGACGGTTGGCTTGTTTAAGACTGTGAAAAGCTTTTTGTTATAAATATTTATTTTTTAGGCTAGCCAATAAACTAAACTTTTTTATTCTTAGAGTATCTTTTAATATGAATTTATGTTACAGTACCAATTTATCTGGTACATTCACTACCGATTGTATCTTTTTACACCATTTTTGTTTATACCTTAAAGATGGAAAGACATTTTTTTTGCGAAACTTCGGTAAATTCAGAGTATTGATATTTTCTATTGACAGGCCAATTTTTATCTTCCATTGAAAGTTTAACCCTATTGCATGTCTACCTTATATGAAAGAGGCTAGTAGTCATTTAATTGGGTGGTCATATCTCTAAACGTAATACAATTGATAATTTTATTTTACTCAACCCTCATTACTCATTCAGAATATAGGAATTTTACAAAATAACTGTTTATGTAAACAAAAATAACAGTAAACTAAATTGTAAATTTACAGAGTAAAATTAAGGAAATCTGAACACAAAGCTAGTAATTATTATCGTCCGTTCATTGACCATCAGTAAGTTAAACCAACAATCTGTATGATTGCGTTTTAACATTTCAACGGAAATGTCGGAATTCGTATCCTTGTACTTTGAGTTGAAAACTATTCTTTTTGACTTGTGCTTTGAAAGTTTTAATGAGAACTAGCTGCTCAGTTTAGAATTTTCACAAGACTAGTTCTTTTCGTGTCAAAGTGATTGATGCCCTTATTTTTCCTAGTTGAAGTTGTACTATTGATTATACACTTTATTCCAACTTTTGTCCATATCTTTTTGAGTCAATGTCTTGCTATATCCAGTACCAAGTTTTATTTACATTTGCAGCATGGATGTCTTTTATTCCTCTGACTTTACACGTTTATAGTTTGTAGCCCCTAAATCAATGAGCTAGTAAGGAGTTAAATCATGGCCCAACTCAGTCGGCTACACTATGGGTTGGGTATTTATTGCTGTTCTGACAACTGGACATCTAGCGGAGGGAACTGGGAATTGGATTTTTACCCCATTCAAATTAAAATTTAACAAAAAACGGACAAGGAAGAATAAAAAGAACCAAGAACTAGGAAGTATGAAAGCTTAAGCACTCACTGGAATAACTTAAAAGAAAAAGAGGGTAGAAAAAAATGGATGAAAAAGTAATCTGGAGAATGGGGAATCCAAAGAGGAAATAATAAGGTCAGGTCTTATATAATTGGATTTAAAACAAATTAAAAAGAAGACCAGTTATGCACCATGACTTAATGAGCGAATAATCAAAGAAATCTGCGTATTATTGGTTATTATTATACATGGAAAATATGGTTTAGAATTTGGATGGGTGAAAAAAAAAAAACAATTGGTACACAGGGGTACGAGGTACAAAAGTCAAAATAGTATTATACCCTTCAATATGCATGTCGTTGGAAAGCTCTTTAAGAGTACAGTAATTGTTAATATGTACACTTTTCTTCATATTTACATACAAAGAGGGGGGGGGGGGGGGGGGGTAAAAGGTAAAATGAAAAATAAAAAAACGATTTTATGCTATTTTGACCCTAAATTGTCAAACATTGACCTAAAAGGATTCCAAAAATTCTGGCTAACGAACTAATCCTTTCTTTTGTATTATTGACAGTTTAAAATTTGAAATATCGTCTGCAGTGACACACACACACACACACTTATATATATATATATATATATATATATATATATATATATATATATATATATATATATTTATATATTATAATATATACACATACATATTATTATACTATACATTATACATACATATATACATATTGCCCATATCTTTTTGAGTCAATTTTTGCTACATCCTGTACCAAGTTTTATTTACATTTGCAACATGGATACCTATTTATTCCTCTGACTTTAAAAGTTTTTAGTTTGTAGCCCCACATACATACATATAAGAAGTGTTAAATTTCAGGAATCGATTAAGAATGGTCTAAAACAGATTTCCATAGAGAAAATTTTCAAATAGTTGCATTACAAAAATGTTGAAGCCATGGAGTAGCTTAATTTTCTTCGAAAATTAGCGAAAAGATTAAATAAAGTTGCATAAATCATGCCACTACTATATTCAATGTTGTAGGACAAAAATATATTTGTACTATTATATCAATATATTTCATGTCATTGTTACGTCAAAGCCCTATCCCTATGATGACTGCTAAAAAGTTATTGAAGAACACCTTTCTTCTTCTCAAAAATATACTTAATTAAAAAATATATATATTTGTCAATGTATCTTGCAACCATTACAATGAATTTGTGCGCGACCTTAAATATTGCGCTATATTATTTTAATCACCTAGGGCTCGGTTTAAGGTCAGTTGGACCCTACATTCTTATAACTTAGTGAGTTTTAATAATAAATTATGCATTGTTCTAAATATTTCTCGTATCCCTCTTAATGCAATGCCTTTCTTCATTCAGTTCTTGCCTTACCGAGTTATTATTTATTTCCTTTCTTTATATTCTGTGAGGCAAATAATAAAAGGGAATTGCATAATTTGTATTATGCAATTCCCTTTTATTGTTGAAGTTAAAGAATATACCTTTCTATATTAATAAAATAGTTTAGTAAGAAAGCAAGTCCAGTGGGTAAGGAAGAGTGGGATAATTACCTAATCTGTGCGTAAAACAAGGTTTGAGGAAAAATAAGAGTATACATAAACTGTGAAAAACAGGATAGAGAAAATATGGTGGTGTAGTAGAGGGGTGGTTAATTGGGAGATATACTTATTTCACACTACTTATTTTCTTCTGTAAAAATTAGTTTTATTTATTTCAAATGTAATAACCCTGTGAAACAAGTGCGCTTCTCATGTGAGAGATTACGAGTACAAATACAGTGCTGTGTTAAATTTTTGATTACCTTTTACAATTTTTATGATGTATGATAAAAAGGTTTTCTTTAAAAGTATTGAAGAACACCTTTCTTCATCTCTAAAAACTATTAGTCAAAGTAACATACAGATCTTAAACTTATAATGTTTCTGGTAAAACCAGATTCCAATAACTGACCAACCTGATTTGAGGATGGGAGGATGCTTAACAATTTGAATTTATTTTTAAATCTGGAATCCACAAAGTTATTATTTACGTAGAAGTTGATTATTATAATTTTAAGGGAATGGAGAACATGGAGGGCCATTTTGTAACACCGAATACTGTTTTTGAGTGTTGGTGTAGAATTGTCATACTTTCTTATTTATCAATTTTTTTTTTTTTTTTTTTTTTTTTTTTTTTTTAACTTTTATTGAATATTGCAACTACAGTTTTACATGTTATAAGCAATAATGATAATTTATTGTAGTAGCTTGATTTAAATTGACAGATATAAGACTCCTGTCCAGTGACAGAGCTTATTGACTTTGCATATTTTTTTTTAAATTTATCAAATGTAGTCTTTTATCATATTAGATCTCGAGGCCATTGCCGCTTCAAGCGCCTGGGAGGGTTGTCAGGAATGGTTTGGGATGACAGGTTATTGATAAGGGGATTTGTGTGGAGGGAGACTGAGTGGTGGAAGGATCTATAGTGGGAAATAGCTAGGTCTCGGACAAATGGGACATTCAGGTCAGTGTGTAGGATTTGGTTGGATACGTAGTAGGGTGCATTTACTATATTTCTGAGGATCTTTGACTGTAAGGATTGGATGCGGTAGGAGTTGGAACGTTTGGTGCAGCCCCATAGTTCGATGCCATATTTCCATGCAGGTTTGAGAATTGTGTTGTATATGAGTATTTTGTTATGTGTGTTGAGTTTGGATTTTTTGTTGAGGAGTCTATGTAAAAGTTTATAGCGTGTGTTGATGCGTTTGCGTAGTGTTGATGTGTGGTGTGCCCATGTGAGTCTACGATCGAGGTATAATCCAAGGTAGCGGACGGTTCTATGGTGGGGAATAAGGATATGGTTAAGGAATAGAGGTTCGCAGTTTCCGTGTATTTATCAATTTAAAACGGTAATGTATTTACTTCGCAATTAAAGGATATTTTATTTTAATTCATAAGCTGTGATGCCCTAAGCCTGCATCCAGGGCGGCCCCGACACTGATAAGAAGGGCTTTAGCTCCCTAACATTGAGCAATGAAGCTCTTAAGTAGTAAACGCCTTCCGGAGAATAACAAGCAAAGCGAGTAGAGGGCAGAGCCCCTAGTAAATAATAAATTATGTAATGTAGCTAAAATTGTATTTTTAATATTCATTTTTTATTTCGTGATAATTTATATAGATAATATTATCTTTAACAATCTTTTTTTGTGTTTAATTAGTCTGCCACCTGCTCCAGGTCTTCAGGGTATAAATAAATAAAAACCAAGTTTTTATATCATCTAGCGATATTTCAATCCCACTTAGGCCATTATTTAGCTGAAAATATTTAATTTACAATAATCAACAATACATTTTTACCTACATTATTTAAAACTATATAATAAATAATAAAAATAAACTTAAAATAAACTAAATAAATAAATAAATAAACGAGTTTTATTTTTTTATGCCCTGAAGAACTGGGGCAGGTGGAAGACTGATTAAAAATATAGTTATAAAAGGGTAATTCACTACTTTATATCTTTTTGACATTTTCATGGTTAGGCTATGGAACATAAGTCAAAAACTTTACGTTACTTTTAGCTTAAAAACTCAGAAAAGTGTAACAGGGAGTTAAAATGCTATAGGAGGTGGTGCGATCCAGTCTCCAGCTGTAGGGCCTTTCCCCTACCGCGCTTCGCAGGGCAAAGAAAGTCGAAAAGAGTTTCACTGGTACCAAGAAAGTACGTAGTCGCAGGAGGTAGTCGTAGTTGCACTAGACGTTAAACTAGGCTAGAGGAAAAAAACTAACTCGAAGGTAACCGAGGACGCCGACATGTAGTTCGGCTCCTTTCGGATCTCCCCCACTCTAGCCCTATAGCCCAGCGCTCTTCCACTACACTTTAACCTTAAATCAAACTACCTAACACTAGTACTACCTAACTAATACTAACAATTAATAACATTAAAAATCAAACTGGTTTTGATCTCCGAGTAGAGCACGTCTCAAAGCCTTCCTTATCTCTGTCACACTCTGTTTTTCCTCCCTCGTTCTTTATTCTCCCTTGGCTTCTTCATTATAATTGTTACCCGGAACATTTTTGGTTCCGTGTCGGTCTGTCGTTCAATTGTTGAGAACCACCATAACTTAAAAACTACAAGTCCGATTTTAATGAAATTTGGATGGTAGATCATGATTTGCCCATTGATGGTCTCATATAAGTTTCAACATTCTGCGTTCATTTGTTTCTCTTCCACATGCTCAAAAACATACATTTATTTTCACCTATAGCTTCGAAAGTACTGATGTGATTTGTATGAAACTTTTATAGTTTATCGAAAGTAGCGTGCAGTAGCCCTACATTAATTTGAAAACGACACCAATATGCGTTACCAAAAAACGACACCAAAAGGTTACATGAAAATGTCTCACTGTCTTGCAAACTCGTATGCAAGAATTTTTTATTTATCTCGATATAAGCAATCTATACTATGGTACCTACCTAATTGTTATTTTCCAAAACAATTCCATTATTATTTTTATTTATTTATTTTTTTCTTTCTTTTTTTTTAATAAAAACCAATACCTGAGGAGAGCCCCAGAAAGCATTGCTTTTTATTAGGCAACAAAAAAGGTGACAGCTATTCCTCCCGTTCAAGAACTAAAAGTCTCCATATATTGGAAAGATAACAACAACATATTATTGCCAGTAAAATATTATCAATAAATTCGTGTAGCATTGGTTTTATCACAAATTGCCTTAACACTGCATCATTAGACCAGAACACTATTAACGAACTACTATAAACGTGGATTAGAAGTTCCATTCACAAGGTATAGGCTCCACTGAAAAGTTAAGATGGCAATTGTGTTATCAACATCGTATTTCCGAGAAACATATCATTAACTCTTATTATTGGTGTTCTTTAAGTGTTGGATTCATGAAGGGTTAAAACAAATGCTGAGAATAATTTCATTAAACTTGGTACATTTCGTCCCTTAAGGGACGTTATAGGACTTTTATAGGCTTCCTCCAAGCTCCAAGTCCAAAGAAACGTGCTAATTCTGTGCGCCTGTCAGCCTGTGCTAGATAGGGTAATTTAATAAGGTTTTGTCAAATCAGGATTACACCATGATACCATGAAATTCAAAATCTCACTAACTTCGGAAAAATCTATTTCCTCCGGAAGGGGGAAAAACGTAACTCATAGATTGAGTAAATTTGGATCAAGGTTATCCCCCCAGTTTAAAACGAATCGATACTATTTACTTTCTCATGTAAGCAGATATAGGGTGTTCTGCGCCCATATTTCAATACTTTAGAAGGTGAGTGATGCTCAAATAAAATGTAGCCTAAAAATTGGTATAGACTATGTCTTTTTTTTCTGACCCGTTCTGGAGTAGAAGAAATATCTTCTAATTATCTACTTCTTTAAAAACATTTTTTTACTTAAAAACTATTATAGCTAGGACATTGAGGTATGAACATTTTTATTTAATATTTCACACATTCTATTCATCATTAAAATGGCATTTGAAAATGAAAAATGATTATATTTTAAACATTTTTGAACAATTATAAGATTTTACATCGTAAAAACCAAAAAAGCGGAATATGTAAAAAGTTTACAAAAGTTGGAGCATTTAGATAATGTTTTAGCGAATTTTCGAAGAAAATTAAGCTATTGCAATGGCTTTAAAATTTCTGTAATGCGAATTTTTGAAATAAATTTCCATGGAAATCCGTTTTAGACCATTCTGAATCGATTCCTAAAATTTAACACTTTTCTTATGTATGCATACATGTATGTATGTATGTATGTAACCATCTCATGTATCAATCCGGTCTCACCACACTCGCAAGCATAATTTTCTCCCATTCTAAATTTATGGTAAAGTTATTGTGTACCTGGTATATGACTATGTTTATAGAACGAGTTGTGTCGGACGGATTTTATTTTATTAGTGAATGTATCACTCATTATAGAGGGAAATTAAAAAAAAATAACCTTCTTGTCACGTTTTATAATTTTATACTATTAAAGTCTATTTTGTTACAAGTTTTTGCCATCTATATCTAAAGAGGTTTTCTTTTCCTGCTTTCTCTATTAGCTTAAAATGATGATCCTATTTCATATCTTATCTTATACGAAGTATGTAGTTCTTACGAAGTAAACAAACACATAATTTGAGACTACATAACTTGTTTTCTTCCTTCAACAAAAGCATTTTTCATAAGGATAAATTTTCACACCTAATATCTTATTCTTGTCTACAAATTTTTTTACATAATATGAAAATTTATCGATGTCGAAGAATACATAATACCTGTTATTTTTTTTTTACCTTTTAGAAAAATAAATTATTGTAATGCGTTGAAGTAGTAAATTTTAAAAAGGGGTAGGAAAAGCTGGGGACCGTTTCCCTTCTTACTTTAATATATCCACTTTAGTCCATACATCAAGCTAAAGTGTTTACTTGTGTACTTTATAACCTTTCTAGCCCTTTACAGAATCACCTCATGTCACGCACCATAAATTTTCGATACCTCCTTTTATATATATATATATATATATATATATATATATATATATATATATATATATATATATATATATATATATATATATATATATATATATATATATATATATATATATATATATATATATATATATATATATATATATATATATATATATATATATATATATATATATATATATATATATATATATATATATATATATATATATATATATATATATATATATATATATATATATATATATATATATATATATATATATATATATATATATATATATATATATATATATATATATATATATATATATATATATATATATATATATATATATATATATATATATATATATATATATATATATATATATATATATATATATATATATATATATATATATATATATATATATATATATATATATATATATATATATATATATATATATATATATATATATATATATATATATATATATATATATATATATATATATATATATATATATATATATATATATATATATATATATATATATATATATATATATATATATATATATATATAGCATCGTCTGTTTGTAATTAATAGGAAGCTTATATGAGCGGCGTGTTATTATTGTGAGATGAGGCGCTGAATATACAATTGTGTTAATTAAATTATATCTTTTTTAAAAAAGTTTTTTTTGAACTCGAATGTTTTAACTAGTATATAAATTATGTAATCATGATAAACATGTATATAATAGCACATGATTTCTTATTCTTTGCTGCTACCTTTCAATAATTTAGTTTTATTTTAACCATTATTTACACCTGTGCAATTGAAAACATTTATACACTTTTGACTTTTTACAACATTTGCAAAAGCAATGTTTACACAAATTCTGAAAGGAGGCTGAAGGAGTGATGAAAGGGTAATCACTCCAGTATAAAAGAAATCTGTTCGACAAAGTCGAACAATTATTTCATGTGCATAGTGACACTAACATGCATGTTAACATGTTTAACATTATAATATCTATCTATAACCAATTAGCTTACCAAATAATCGAACACAGATTTGAAGCTAACGTACAAAAACAAATAACTTTTAATTGACAATAAAAGCAAAGCTTATACATTCTCATGTCAAACATATTTAATAACTAAAACATTATGAGGCATGCCAAGCCACCTGTAAACCTCTAATACAAAATATTATTATTAAACGTATATAAAGTGTTCTATTGAACGACCTGTTGGTCGTTGTTACATTTCGTTTTAATTTTAGCGGAGATAAATTGATTTTTTTATCAATATCTCGGAAACTAATTTTATTTCTAGGAGAACTACGCATATGATTAAATTTTATTTAAATGGACTACTGTTTAGTAATATTTAAATTTGTCGAACCGTCTTGAAAAATACATTTCTTCAGAGTTTTTGGGAGGTAGCGCCCCTGAATTTAGTATTCCTAAATTTATTTTTCGATTTTTCCGTCAAGGTATGACTTTTCTAAACATGTATGCCAGTTTTCATTGCAATCTTCCACAGTAGTTTCGGATTCACGCACCCGCACTGGCAACTGGCAGGTTTTTTTTTTAAATAAATAAACACTTTTTAAACTTAGGTGACCTTAAATCGTCTAAATTCAAAATCGAAGTTTAATGTCATCACAAAACGTGGTCTATATATAGTACCTATATGTGAAAGTACTGTACTAGGCCGTAAGGACGTACCTACACTTGTATGAACCTGGCCTTATTTAGGTCTTCCTTAATATCACCATATTGCGAGTTCCAGCCACTTAACACATACTACTGTACGGTCATTTGTTAGCTATGCTGAATCAAAGCACCAAGAAGTGGGGTCTTAGCCATGACACTGTATCGCTCTTGACTCATAGGCACTCATCGGGCCCTCCGGAATGGTATAATAAAAAATAAACAAGAAAAAAATAAAATAAATAAATAAACGGAACTCAATTGAGTGTTGATGATATCTTTGGACGGTACTTTAGTTTTAAATGGATGGATGCTCGCGTTGTTCACTTCAATGGAGGAGTGTTATGTAGGTTACAATTTTTTTTCTACAACGGATCCGCACACGCCTTTACTGATTTGCCGACAAACTCTCTGAAGCATTCCACTTGAATGTACACATTGGCTATTGTTTTAAAACCCATACCCAAGACTTTCTATCACAGATCTTAATCTAAATCTCCCTTTTCCTGCTCTCTCTGGCTTCCTGCAAAAGGATGCTATTTTGAAAGAACTCTTTCCGGAGGCTTGATTCCCTTCGCACTAGCAATAGATTTTGTTATGTATAGAGAGTTGCTCTTTTATTAAAAATAAATATCAGAATAGCCCTTTTGGCTACTGTCTTCTGTTATGTTTGTGGCTTTATTTATGTAAAGGTGTTGTAGAAATCGAGGAAAACAATTATCTAATTAACCTTTTAGTGTTCCTTTGCATAAAGAAAGCTAAATGTTACCTAAGCAATTACTAATTGTCACTTATCCATTTTTAGGGTTTCGAGGTCATCTTAATTATTTATATCTTCTTCATTTCCAACCTCATGATGTCTGTTCCAAGTGAAAACAAGATGTGCTACCAATAATTCTGTACTATTCGAGATTGATTAATTTAATTTACATTACACTTGTACAATTTACTGTAGTGTATGCTTGAAAGGTGCAATTGTACATTTATTACTCTATTAAAAAAACTGAAGAGTCTTTTCTGAGGTTTAATATTACCTTTGATATTAGAAACCTCTTAGCTGATTGTTCTATGTAAAAACAAGATTTACTAACAATAATTTTCTAGAGAGGCTTTTGTTTTTATGGTTCTTTTGACTTTTAAATCCATTTGCGCACTTATTTTTCTAATTTGAAAACGTTTGGAAATTTATTATTATAATTATTCAACTAAAATTAAAGTTTTTTTCCAAATATATAATTATATAACGAGTCTACATGTCCAACTATATCTTCTTAATGTCAACTGTATTGATTAATTAGAGTCATTTTGGAGTCACTTACGCAAAGGTGCATATGTATATGTGCATTCAACAATTTGTTTTTGAATAGAAAAACTTTTATATGTATTTTTTAGTATAAAAACGAATTTTGTAAAATAATTTAAAAAAAGTAAAATTAATTTAAATAAATTTTAATTATTTAGATGAACTTTTAAAATATCCATTTCAACTTGAAAAGAGTTAGATTTTTGGTTATTTAATAAAAGTAAAACAAAATGTTTATCAAACACTAAAGTTAAAACATGTCTCGTTCATCAACGCCATTACAGCTCTTTTTAATAACTTTCCCCTAGAAAATCCTTGTATTGAATGGTTCAGGAAATTTTCACAACATTTTATTTGGTTTCCATGTCTGAATCCATTTGCACTTCTCTTGAAGGGTTTTTGTCACATTTATAACATAAAGTTTTAGTAATACCTATTCAATATTGAAAAACTTTTGCGTTGATAACATAAATGCCATTATTTTCTTTTTTCTCGGTTATTAGTGGAAATGAAAATTTTCTGGTAGTAAAATCGTATCAAGTTTCAATAACTCGAGGTTTTTGTTTGAAGTAAAGTCTCTTTTGTTTTTTAAGGGGGAGGGGGGTAAAACGTTGTTGGGAAACGGGGTGGTTCCGTTGTTTGTGGAGTGCCTCAGGGTCCCAACTCGTGTCCCATTCTAGTTCCTTTATATTGACCCTATCAGTATTTACGCCCCCCCTCCCCCCCCCCCCGTTCTCTTCTATTCAGTGAACGGTATCTTGAAACGGACCGCACAATGCTTCTCGCCGTTTCAATTCAAATATCCTTGACAGGCGATACCTTCAACACTCTCTTCTTCTCCTATCGGTTGCACAAAGTGTTGAGACGTGCCGGTTAAAATCATGTCTGTAGTTTGAGTTCTGTGTTTGATACGCTATCATGATGAAGTACTCTCTTTTATTTTTGTTGATTCTATCATTTTATTTTCGTTAAAAATATACAGAAATGTTACACATATGATCAGTCAGATCACACATTATTTTTTCTTAAACTTCCCTGTTTTTGAATATATTATTATATGTTTGGGACTTTAACAATTGAAACAGTAACTTAAATAATGCTTAGGAATATCCTGGAGTGAAGAGTCAAATGCTTTTCAGAAAAAAGGAAACACTTTCAAAAAGGAAGTAAACACTTTAACGGAGAGCAACGAAAATATTTTATTCTCTGGTATTCTCTACTATAATTCTTTAGGTTTAAACCTGTTTACTTCTAAAATACCATTATTTTGCTAAATTCAGGTACATATATTATTTTGTTTCTTGTTACTTGCTTGAAGCTAAAAAAAAAAAAACAGTAAAACTGTACTTAAGTAAGATGATTTGATTATTGTGTCTATAGCCAGTTGATATTCACCAAATTTTTATTCGATAACCTCTACTCTGCTGAGCAGATAGGTGTGGTATTAGATGAATTATCTCAGCCTTTGAATAAGATTCACTTAATGTCATCATATCAATTTTATGTGACATTAATTAGTCCATAGGAATAAAATAGAATGGTTCACAATGATTGGTGAGTCCCCTGGAACGACTTCAGGAGATACAATATTAAATTTAGTATGCAATTTAAAACCATCGATTTAGGGGGTAAAACATAAAGTTTGTTGAAAAACGTGGTGCAAAAACATTTTGTTTTTTATAAGTTCCTTATTCGACAAGGGATATCTTCGAAACCGTAAAAGATAAATAAACAGGTCAAGCGTGTGCTAGTCAGCACACAGCGAGGGTCCGTAGGCAACCGTCAACCGTGTATAGTTTAAGTAGTGCCCTATTGATAGTGTTTTTTAAAATGCTAAAAAGCTTACTTTTAACTATCCTATGGGTCTGATATTCTCAAAACACATAAACAAACTTCTGATTAAGTATTTTTTTGCCACCTAACCGGACTACAACCATATGAATACATCGAAAAGACCATAGTTATAAAAAAACGTATTTTGTCAATAAAAAATAAAATAATATTTTTTTCGAAATTTCCAAAAAGTGGTATCTTTACTTTTGGTCGAAGAGTGTTCAGGAATTTTTTCAGATTTTTCGCACTTCACATAAGCGAGATAGAGGGGGGGACACGTTTCAAACCCACTTCAAACTTGCCTACGCTCGCCCTATCAAAGTTATAACCAAATAATTATATATTTTTGTAATCAGCACGACGTACCCTTTCATATGATACCCCTCACGGTGTCAAAAAAATAAAAAAAAATGTAAACCTTAAGTTTTTTTACCCTAATTTTTTTGAAATTTTTTTTTTTTAAGTCGCTATATTTTTAAAATATGTGGGTAGGTATAAGACACATTCATGCCAAATTTCAAAGTGATCGGATGAAAGGTGTAGCCGTGAGAGCAGGCGACCGGACGGACGGACAGACACATGCAGGAAAATATAAGGGTCCTTGGATTTGCCTACGGACCCTAAAAAAGAACATTTATTCAGCTTTTATTTTTTGGTGAAAAAACAATAATAGGACAAATTTTGCTACGCCTCGGAGTTAGCATCACCTCCAAAAATAAATAAATAATTATCAAAAATTCTGCCTACAAACCGTTCATTGACTGGACCATTATAAGTGTGGTTTAATCAGTAAAATGTTAAAAACTTATAACTTATTAGTTACTAAAATAGATATTGATCAATTCAGAAGCATCCTATGCCTAGTTTCTTGAATTATTAAATATAATATTAATAATTATATTCAAGTTCTCAACCGAGTTTAATAAATAGAAAGTTAAACTGTACTTTGCACCAGCTATGACTATTTTCCAACTTGTCGGTTGTCGACTGCATGAAAAGGAGGAGGAAACTCCATCGTTTTCACTATGCTGTTGCTTTGCTTTAGATTGTCTTAGATGATAAACTTTAAGCCAATTGTTCCCTTAGAGTAGTTACGATACTGATTCTATGCAGATCTAACTTACATTAAATCTATCTCTTCTTTATGACTCAAAAGGATTAAAGAAAAACGTATTATCTTTATTCGTACATTTTATGAACCGAACCCCTTTACGTAGAACTTGTCCAATTAAAATCATATTAGAAAAACAGTATTTGTTGTTCTTCTGTGATTTTTTGTATGGCTAAATAAGTTAAATCAGGAGTAATGCTTCAAGCTTCACAGCGGGACTTAATGTTGGGCGTCTTTCGTCTTTGGTGAGGGAGTGAATCCCAGCAGCGCCACGAGTCCTGCTGTGGACTAAGCTTTAGGATGAATATGAGTCGAGATATAACTTCTTATAATTTTTAATAGTCGAGGTATAAATTACCATAGTTCTTCTTTCAGACAATGTTTGTTTCTTTTGTATGGTTAATTCTTATTTTCGTTATTAGAGGTAGGAGCGTCTATGGAGGTTATCTTTAAGGTATTACATATTATTATATTGTCTCTCCACGTGAATGGAAACCAGGTATTGATTGAATAAAATAGCTTTCGATCTTCTATTTTCTAATTTTCCTTGGCGGGAAAATTGAGTTACATCTATTTATATAAAATTAAAGTTTTGTCTGCCTATCGCCACCAGACATCGTCCGATTTAATAGGCGCAAAACTGGCTGAACAAAATCGATGAATTTTTTACCAGAGGTGAGCGCAAACATGCGTTGCGTATTTTGTAGGTTTGGATTTATCGAAAAATAATGAGTAGAACCTAAGTAATTAACCTCTAACGAAACCTCTGTGATTTAGGGAAATATTTGACTAACTAACGTTTTATGTGACAAACTATCATCAACTTGATTTTTGGTCTACTAACTAAGTTCGTACTCAGGGTTATGAAAATCACATTATACACAAAAATTGGTGGGACATGGCCGCTCTCCACCGGTTTGTTTTTTCGAATGCCTATTGCCAAGCTATATCCCGCAGACGAATTTAGCCGACTACATGTTCTTATAGGGCAATATAAAGTTTACTTGTACACAAATATCTAGCTTGCTGTTAGTCAGACACTTTATTGCTCCCTATCTCCTGAACTATTACTTTTTAATGGGTATTTCTTAAAAAATAATTCATTTGATTTCATTTACTTTTTACTCTTCCTCACCTTTTGTAGAAAAAGTTATGTCTTCACCCAAATTTTGTTTTTCGAGATTTCAACGTAATTATTCGTTTTAGGGGTTTTTAAGACCTCTAGAGTGGTTCTCAGCATGACGTCTGTATGTGTGTATCTGTGTTACCATCGTAGCGCCCAGGGTATTTCACCTAGAGAGTTGAAACGTGGCAGAACAATCAGTCCTTAGCTCTAGTTGAGCCGCCCGGAAATTCAACATTTTCCGCCATCTTGAACCCAGTTTGATGAGTCAGCAAGCATTTTAAAAAAATCTTAAAATATTGAAAAGTGGTCCGATCGAGTTGAAATTTGGTGCAAATGTACCTCTCTGTATGACAAACAAATCCACCAAATTTAATTTTGATATTGACCGCCATTTTGAAGTTAATTGAAGTAATTTAAGTTAATAAAATTAAGATTATTTGAAAACAAAAAAAATTATTTAGAGTATAATAAAATAATAGAGGATTTTTTTTGCATTTATACATAAATAGGCTCTAAACTAAGATTCGGAGAGTATTTTATTTTAGAAATGGAAAGAATGATGTATGATATAGTCTTGATTCTATAGTAGTTGTTACGTATTCATCTTTAATAATTTTGCCCTATGAGATAAGATTATCATTTTGTTTTACCTTTGTTCTGAATACGACCAAACAACATAAAAACCTAAATCTGGCCAAAGTCCATTCTTAAAAAATCTCCACTTTTTCTATATATGTTTATAAAGCTATCTCACTGTATAACTCATTCCCTCTCACTATATCTATTTACTATCTCTATCTACTACTGCATACCTTTTCTTCATCTTTAGTGTTCAGCTGATTGTAACCAGGGGATCATCTCTGTTAAACCCCAACTCACTAATTTAACTTTTAACTCAACTTTAACTTATCATCTCAACTTAACTTTTTTCATCTTAACTTTACCTTAAATCACCAACTTTAATGTATTAAGTAAAATCCGTTCCTGTGTTGTGGACTTAGTTAATGTGCTGAAGATAGAACTCATAATTTCCTCTTAACCAGTTTCTCCTTCATCTGCAATACATCATTTCATCAACTCACCAATAATAGTATACCATCTCATCAGGTAGCTGACAACTTATTTCTATTTATTCAATTCAAACATCTCTGCCATCTCGTCAAATCTATCTCCATCAACTTCTTTCTAACTTATTTTTTTTATAATCTCTCCTAAGGTTGTCTTCAGGGGTATTAATAAAATAAAAAAGCTAATCCATATTCTTTGCTATTTTATTTATTTATCTTAAGGCGATATTTCGTCTCCAAATTGAGACATTTTCAAACCTGAAACAATTTTGTTTTTTATATATAATATATATAACTACAACATTTAAAAAACTACAACAATTTAAAAAATGTTTAAAAAGATCTTTTACAATTTTTGATATAAAATTATTTGTTTACTTTAAACTACATTTAGAATTAGGTATATGTAATAAATATTAGAAATGTTAAAATTATAAACATAAGACAGTAATTATCAATTAATAATTATAGTAGAGTTAAAAAAATGAGTTAAATTATGCAAAATAATTAATAAAAAATTAATAATTAATATATAATAATTTGTCAATTACATACCTTCATCAGTCATTTAATTAAATTACTATTCAGTAATAACGTCACTATGTAAAAATTTTTAAACAAATTAATTAATTTAACAATGAGTCATGATCTTCCTGTGAGGTCAGATTCATGACTGACTATATAATATTATTACATTGTTTCCCCTTATAGATAGGGAACCCAGATTCAATTAACTGTTGCATTTAAATGCATTACTGTTAACTATACCTCAACAATAATCAATAATTCAAGAACATTAAATGAAAATCCTAACAATAACAATTAATAAATATAACAATAACAATACATTAATTAATAAATATAAAATAAAATTGTACATGAATTTATATTAAAAAATTAGAGTGTATTAAATTTGTACTGATACATATGTTATTACATATTAATTAAAATTAAAATCAGTTTAACAATATCAAGGCAAACGTGCATTAATCTACAATTAATTAATAAAACCAAAAACAATAATTTAAAAATTAAGATATCAATTAAATATTTTAAAATTTAGATTCTATATTGAGCTCTGTAAAGATCCCTGAATAAAATTTATTTAAATCTTTCGAATCTGTTTTGAAATTGACATTTTTTGAGAAACTCGAAATGTATGCGGCTTCTAATAATTTTCGTTTAGAGTTATTACTTTCTTTATCTAGAATTTTAGCATTAATAAAATCTGGAGTATGATTTAATTCTAAAGTATGAGCAACTAGAGCTGTTTTATTCAATTTGCTCTTAACATCTCCCTCATGTTGTTTCATCCTGTTTTTGAATGTTTGGCGAGATTCTCCTATATACTTTTTGTCACAGTCAGAACATGGGATTACGTAAACAAACCCCATTTCTTGCTCTGTGGGCACTTTATCCTTTAGTTTGCTAAAAAATTGATTTTTTATTTTATTTATTGGTTTCATCCCGAACTTTATATCCAAACAATCAAATTTTTTAAACGTATCTGCAACCTTCTCTGTAAGCTTCCAAGACGTTAGAAAACGTCTTGGATAAATGTTCTTTTAAACCTAAATTCATAAGCAAATACATAGATGATCTATTTGTTATAATAAAAAGCATGAGCCCCGCGTGGGGTGCGGGGAGAAGGCTAATTAATAAATTAATTATTGATAGGTGAATCTACTTCATGACCGAGATCAAAATGAGCATCTTTATCACCCTCTCTGCACTGATGTTGACCTTAAGACTAACAGCTGCTTTGTTAAATTTAAATGTATTATTCCTTATTAGGTTTTAGTCTTGCTAGGCCATCTGCCACTTTCAGGTTTGTTTGGGTTTCATGCGGTCATAGAGCATCTGCAAAATCTTCTGAGCAAAAGCTCAGTCCTCTTGCAATTTGTCATCTTTTAAACTCTTCCATTTTCGGCTGACTATTGGACTAGCAATACACGGTGTACGGTTTAGCATTTTCCCCTTGCTTAATACAAGGCCTTAACAACGAATCCTCGAACGCTTTTTGGTGTTATCATGATTAAAAACCTAAAATATCTGAGATGAATATCAGTCATTATAAAAAGTAATATATATCCAGCAGTTTGTTTCATTTCTGCTTTACCACAATAGTAAAAGTTAGAGTAAGTGATATAGAACTTTTAAATATCCATCAAAACTGAATAGAAAATGTGCCCTTATAACGGCCCCGTATTGAAACCATGTACTTCGGCAAATTCATTCAAAATCATTTAAATTTATTCATTTAGTTTATGTGTATTTTATTCAAGTCGGTATTTTCTTAACGTCTCAGTGGGTAGGTATTGTGTAACTACAATTGAAAAAATTTGCCAGAGGAAAAAGGTTATCGAATATATTTTAATCTAAAAAGAATAATATTCAAATACCAACAGTCATTTGAGCAGTTTGTTTTTCTTTGTTAAATTTAATTAATAATAGCCGATTATTGACATTTAAAATAATGTTATTGATTTTAATAATGAAAATTTGAATGTATTATTAAATAACTACAAGATAAAAAGAACTTTTTATATACTACGTTTTTAAATTTTCTGTCATTAATCATAAATTTGAATCAAGTCAAAATGAAGATCGTAAATATGGGATATGTCAAAACAAATAACATAACTTGCGGATTTTTTCCGAACTAACTTTCCATATAGCAAAATTTGCTGAAAACGAATTAACTTCTGCTGAAAGATTGCTAAAAGTATTAAAATAATGCATTGTCATCGTGTTCTGAGCTATTCTAAAAGTTTTAGAATAGCAAAAGTAGAATAGAAAAGTTTTAGAACTCGGGAAGTTAGTTAAAAATCGATTGCAAGATTTGTATTGGACAAACAAACAAACAAGAAAGCAAGCTAATAAAAACGTAGTAAAATAAAATAATAGTACCTACATTACATGAATATATGTATGAAACGGAAATAAAGAAATTGAATTACGCGCCTAGTGCGGAAAGTAGCATTTTGCATGCGAGTGTGGAGTTTGACCCGAGTGACAGCGAGGGTAGTAAAACCACACGAGCAAAACAAAATGTAGTTTTCGCACGAATTGCGTACCGTACATTATCTACGATTGTTGGATTTTAATAATATACATAAATACATAAAATCATTAAATATACATTGTTTATCACTAAAAACTGGATAAAAAAAAAAACAGTTACTTTAATTAAACAAACAGCAAATTAGTTTTGTTAAATGTAAACAAACACGTAGATCGTGTGATAACGTGAAGAATTCTTCTTTATTTCCGCCCTCGTGCGGAAAAAAAAATTATTCACCTTATCGCACGATTATGAAACGCGCATGCGCAATGAATACAACTACGAAAATACTCACTTTCTACGCATCTAACAGAGATAAAATGTTTGTATATGTACAAGCTAACCGAATATTTTGAAACTTAAAGTAACTTATAGTACCATAATTTTTTCTATAAAAAAAATGATCATTCAACTTTTGGCACTTCTTTAGGTTGTTAATCCTCTTATAAAAAAAAACAGGGGGAGTAACAATCTAACGAAGGTGTACGGAATATTCTTCTTTAGACTGTTACTTCCCTTGTAAAAACAGAAATGTGATATTACTTTGTCCCAAAGTACATTGGACTAAACATCCCTCTGTCCTAATAGTTATTTAGTCAAAGTCATTTATATTCTTAAAAAAAGACAGGGGAGTAACAATCTAAAGAAGTACCTAACTTTTTTCTTTCTTAATTTGCTTCCAATGAATTAGTCTAAATTTAAAAACAATTATAAAAGATTAAATTCTCGCTTTCTTTCGTTAAAATTTACTTTACTTAACTTATTTGAATCCTCTTTTACCTCGAACTATAGAGGGTTGATAAAGAACCATGCTTCCTCTCCAGACAGAATTTTAGCTCGTACCCAAGGGATGCCTTGTTCTCGGCATGTTGCCTGGGTGTTTTTGTCCTATTGCAGCCTCTTCCTTCTTTTAGGTCTCCGACCGTCTAACCTAGAAGCTCTTCTAGAAAATCTTTATTGGCTCATCCTTTGGACATACCCATACAATCTTAACCGGTTGTCCTTCTCTGCCTCTTTGATAAATCTTTTCTCTAAGTTTAGTCTTATGACCGTGTCCCTAATTAAAATCCCTCCTTTCCTAAAACTTTCTTTAGGCATTAGTTAAAACTTCGAAAGAAACAAAAAATATATATAATGTGGCCATAATAGGAATTTTTTAATATTGCTTTAATTATTTTTAATCTTTGGATTAATATTTTGGTTTTTCGAAGCACTGTTAATGATTTTAAATCAAATATTTGTTAATAATAAAATAATTAAGAGGATTCTCGGTAACTCATTGCGTTTTAGACTAATCAGGTTGAATGCTACACGTGCCAGACGTTTCCACGTAGGCTGGGAGTACACTTGTAATATGGTATGTAGATTTACATGTAATTAGTTCTAGTATTAACTTCAAACGTTTCGATGTAGGTTGGCAATTTTGTAATACCTTGATGTTAAAGGGTTAGGATGTATACTTCCTTTTACCATAATCTCTCTATTGGTATTACGTATCAAGGACTTTTAAGAATGAATCAAATACATTTAAGCGTATTTTAACTGATTATCGTATATTATTATGTTTGTTATTTAAATGCGTTGGGTCCAAGTTGTTTGAATATCCATAAACCATGATTTCAAAATTAAATTTGAGTCAGAATCAATACAATACATAAATTCCATTTATCTATTATTTTAAGATAGACGAAACGTTTATTTATAAACTAAAATAAAATCAACCTATTGTGTGTGTTAAATTTAAAAATAAAAGTTTTTCTAAAATATATGCATAATCGAAAAGAATTCGATTATTATATGTTCAGAAACACAAGTCAATATAGTATGCTACAGCCTATTTTGGAGGCCAGGAAAATACAGGGTGGAGCGCGGCAGACGTATAAATTTGAAAATGTAATAAAACACAGAATGTTACTAAATTCATTTTTTTATTTTTTTTTTCCTGATTTAATAACATGGGAAATTTAAATTTACCTAGATTTAAACAAAGTATCGGATAAATGGTTCCCCTCACACTCCAAACAAAGCCTTTTTTTCGAAGTTTTTGTGCACTCTTTCGAGCATTTCCACAGGAATTTCGGCAATTTTGGCTCAAATGTTATTCTTGAGGGCTTCCAGGGTTCTGGGACGATCGCTGTACAACAAGGATTTAAGATATCCCCACAGAAAAAAATCACAAGGAGCCAAATCAGGCGATCTTGCTGGCCAGTTTAAATCGCCTTTTAAAGAGATGAGACGCCCGGGAAATCTGTCATGCAAAAAGTTAACGCAAACCCTTGCTGTGTGGGCTGTGGTCCCGTCCTGCTGAAACGTGGAACATAAACTTCCCGTCCCCCTTTTTCAAACGACCCTACTCTCAACCGTCTAGGACCAAAAGAAGGAAGCAATCCCATCTTCAAATTCATACGTCTGCCGCGCTCCACCCTGTATAACTACCTAACTGCCAACTTCATTAAAATCCGTCTAGCCAGTCGCAATTGGTTCAAAAGTCAAACTGAAAGATGGAGAAAAATAGTTTTTACTTTTCCTTATCTTTAAAGGGCACCATTTTGGAATTATTTGGTTAGGAAAAGTTCCGAAAAGCCTCGCGTGCGAGTGTGTATGTTTTACAAACCTGTTTAACTGTCTTGTGTATGGGCGTATTCAAGAACTTTTACTCCAGCATTAGTTAATATCGGTCCAAGATTTTTTGATCTAAATTTATATATTTATGATTAATACATATTTTTGTCGGGCAACACTGTCCTTTGATCAACGAATTTTCAATTTTGAAACTAATAGGTTGTTCAACTTAAAATTTTAACAAATCGCACCGTAGTGGGGAGCCTTTAGTTTGTTGCGTGTCGTATTCGAGTAAGGACCAAATTTAGTGTTTCAGTCTTTAACTCAGTAACCATATTAGATTATTAGATTAATTTATAAGATAGTAGAATTTCTGTAACTATCGTGAAATAGTAATAGCCTTCCGCCTCCCTTAATTTCTAACTAAATAAACAGTCCACAAATTTAAAATGGTGTCAGAGTAGTTTTGTATTGAATTCCTTACCTCATCGCTTCCAGTGCGTGACATAATCCTAATAAGTGTTATAAATGCACTCTAATTTCTTAATATGAATAAAAATTCGTTCATTACATTTTTTATTACGTATTATATTGTGTCATCCACATACTCTTTTTAAATTTACAATTCATACTTATTTCTATTATGAATAATAATGGCGTAGCTGTGACTCTTTAACCTTTTATGCCATATTTTAAATAACGTAGACACTCTAGTTGCTCTTTACGAAATTTTAACAATTTCGTTTTTATTACTTATTATATCCGAATGCTGTATTGAGGAAAAACCTCAAGGATCGATGTATAATAAGTACGAGCTTCATAAATTGTATGTTTGTGACATTATTTCTTCCTTCTTAAGTGGCTGAGAGGCTATTCGGACTTGGGAGTTCACTTAAGAAACTGTTATATATCTTGAAAAAAGGGGTTGTATTCTTGCAACCAAGTGAATTTATTTCAAAACCATTCGAGCTTTAAGACCAGAGAGAAAAACCACCCAAGAAAAAAAAAAAAACACCACACTCAAAATGCTGCTATTGAAAAAGTGTTTTCAATTTCGCGATAAAAACTTAACGCTTTAACATTTGTCGAGTGTTACCTCTTCAGATTTTTAATTTTGTTTCTTTCTAGCGTTCATGATGGAAAATAAGGAATCCGTTTTAAAGAGGAATTGAGTGTTTTTCCAGTGCTCTTTGACATCCTTTTTCTATTTATTTTCGATTATATACTTTTCAAAGTAAGTAGTAACACACTATAAAAATAGGTTTTAATTTAACAATAGTTTCTTTTGAGTTTTTTTTTTTTTTGTTTTCCCAGTATTTTATATTGTGCCTATATTCCTTCGAAAATAAAGTGCACGTTTTTTCTCTAAAATGAGCCATGAAGTAATAGAAACTATCTCTCCACACTATATGATGTGGTCTGACAAATATTGTTAATGACAACGTCAAGTCTAAATGTAGTCTTAACTTCTCCCGATAATTTAGGAACATTACATCTTCTTCTTACCTCTTCGCGAGAAATTGACAGCCTGTCATGCGTTCGTTATCCTTCTTTTTGGAATAATCTTTAATTTTATGACGAAACTGGCTTGACTTTTTTTAGTCTTCTATATTTATTAAAAGGTGAATAACGTCAATTATTGAGTCATCTGAAAACGTCTAAACTAGAGCGGTAACTTGAACTCTGTCGTGCACATCTAGCCCTAGCCCTTATAACAATAAACAGTTTTCTAAAGCTTGCCTCCAAGCTTTGAATTGACAGTCAATTTTTCACAAAGTTTCTCGGGTCCTAGCAATCTGCGGGTATGGTGTCAAGTCCGCTGACTGTGGTAACAACAAAAACTGTCGCTTTTGTTTTACTTCCTAACGCCTCCGGCCTTCTCCTCTCCATGAACTTCACTCTCCACGTTTCTTTTCATTCGCAAAACTGAGTTGTGAATATTTTTAACCCCATAATGGCCTTTTTTTGTCTCTTTTACTGCAGTTTCTTGTCTGCCTCCAGCATTGACTCTAATTCTGACGATTTATCATCTTTAAATATCTTTGAGCTCATTCTTTTTGAGTTACGCTTTCGAGTACTCGGTGAGATAATACCGACTGCCCAATATGTAACGAACTATGTATTTTGTAAACCTCCCTATTTGAACCGTTGTTGACGTAGATAGTTCGGGAATTGTTTAGGACAGGTTTTATGTGCAGACGCTTTCTTTGTGCTGTTATAAAATCATCGTCGTGTGTGACGATTGACTACTGCGCATTTCGTATACCATAAACGATTCGCAAGCGATCCTATATCATGCTGGGCGAGTTGTAAAAAATGACGTCAGAGTGAAACGTAAACAATAACCAATGGCAGGATTTTTCTTCTTGATGTTTGTGAGCGGGCTTTGAATAGTTACTAAAGCATGGCCAACCTTCTCCTGTTTAAATGAAAAAAATGAGTGTTGTTATGTTGGCAGCCTGGTCTTAAGGTCACTACCTCTCGGCAAAAGTTGGCTTCAGTCTCTTATCAGTAATTGCTTAGGATTCCGATTCTATGCTCCTTCTATATATAGTATTATTCTAAGGTGTAGACACACTTTAATCATAATTTCTCCTGTCATAAATTGACATTTTAATTTACACCATAATCTTTCTCCGGCGCTGATTTTGACCTCTTGCATAACTGTGCTGCCCTGCTTTGCGTCGCCAGCGTCTCAATGTGCGCCCGGAAGTTAGTCCGGGCGCACATTGCGTCGTCATATAGCGTCGTCTATGTCTCAATGTGCGCCATGGCTTAAAGTCGGTTTCACCAATGAAGATTGGAGGGACAGTTTTTACTATTTTATGATAGTATTTTATATTACAATATTTTATTTCGATTTTATGATAGTATGATTTCGAATTACTGAGAGTTAAGACTTTTACACTGTCGATCCCATCGAATTGATGAGTAATGTGGCCGATATAGTATGCTGGTGTAGCTGAATGGGCAGGATGCGTGAGGAAGAGAATAAAACCCCATCTCACTTCACCATCTTCTGTCCTGCATTACATCATTTGAGGTGAGAAATATTTGGCTTAGCCGATACATACTGAATAAGTAAGGTTGCATCCCTTAAGCTTGTCACCCAATTTTTGTGGGTCTAACATGCTACTTAGTAGGTAGAGTAAAATAAGAAGGTTAGTTGATCTGGGTTTACCATGGCATGTAAGGTCTTACTGCTTCAGACTTAATCCTTAAAGTCACCATAGGGTGAAAAAGAGTCTGATCTTCAGTCATTAGACTTAAAAGAAATGGAGAGGGGGGGATTAATAAAACAAGTTGTAATTCCTCAAACCTAAGAGACTATAATAAATACAGGCGAAAACTGTTTTTTATCAGCTATATATAAACATTGTGTTTGCAGAGATAAGCAATTAAATTAAAATTAAACTATAATCTTCTTATCAGTTCTAACAAGCTTAACCCGTAACTGGTGAGGTGCTTTTTATGTTACTTAACTGGTGAGGTTGGGTTACAGATACCCAGAACTTTTCCCTCTCTCAGCAAATTTAATAGTGGGATAAATAACAAATAGCTGCATGTAGTATTAAAAGTAACTTTTATTTATAATATAAAACAATTCTTTGGACATTATTATTATTATATATATAAAGTGGCTAATCAGCTGATCGGGTTATCAAAATGTTTGGGCACTTCCAGACCACCTAGAGACTCGCGTAATGTACAATTTTGGTTCTATGACTTTTTGTCGTACGACCATCGGTTCTACCTTAAATCGAGTATATTTGGTCATTTTTGGTCAAATTTTGACTTTGAGCTCTCATGGCGTCCCCGATTATTGGCCCATCTAATTTTCGATTGGGGTATTTAAACCCCACACTAATGCTCTTTAAAACGAGTATTTATTTTTCAAAATATTTGCATGTTTTGCCGAGAAAAATGAGTATTTATAAAGAAAAAACGGATTTTAAATTCCGTAAATAATGTCATGTTTACATTTTTAATAAATAATCATTTTTATAAGCATATTTATTATTATTATGTTATAGTTAAAAACAAGAATAAATAAATATAAAAAAATATTGAATAATAAAGTATGTTGTTCGCTAGGTAAAAGATAATAAATACATTAGTTTCCGCGAAAACACACTTTGTAAACAAACGCCCCCTCTCTTTCTCCGTCAGTCTCCCTGACCAGTCTTACGTGTCCAGCCGTGGTGTGCACTTCTACTCCCCAGATCTTTTGTTATACTACCGACATTTATTAAGGTATAATTTTATTCTTATTTATTAAATTGTTTTTATTACCATATTATTGTTACTAGAATTGTTTTTAATAGGTTGTTAAATTCTATATTAAGAAAATGTTTTAATTTATTTAAATGAATATTTTAGTTTATTTAAATGAATTATTTACATTATATTAATGAATATTTTACTTTATTTAAATGTATGTTTTATTTTATTTAAATGAATGTTTGTTTATTTAAATGATTTTTTTTTACTTTATTTAAATTAATTTTTATGTTTATTTAAATGATTTTTTTTTACTTTATTTAAATTAATTTTTATGTTTATTTAAATGATTTTTTTACTTTATTTAAATAAATGTTTTACTTTTTTATTGAGTCGAAACGTCTCTTCACTAATAAAATAACTTCTGAGTTTAGTATCTTCGTACAACTCACCGTCCATCATAACTACGTATAATAAATGTTTTACTTTTTTTTTAATTGTTTTATTATCATATTATTAATACTAGAATGAACTGATTTATTGTTTGTTAAATTCTATATTAAGTTGGTATATTTCAGTTTATTAATATGAATGTTTTACTTTATTTAAATGAATGTTTAAGTTTATTTAGGGCAATTTATAGTTTAGTTGTGTGTATGGCAAATTATTTCGACGCCATTGTTATCATTTTTATATATGATGTAGCTAAATTTATATATAGAATTATTATTTCTTCTTGACTTTAACTACTTATGTTTCAATTACTCTCGAGTACTAATAAATAATAAAATAAATTGACAAAGGTTCTATGTTTATTTTTATTATTCTGTAATTTAACTAATCAAATATAATGAAATTTATTTCATGGCAGGGCCTACAGTTTACTCTAATATATTAACACTGTGACACAGCCAGCGATTCCTAGCATGAACCTCACGGTTACGACCATCGATTCTACTGCTTTTTCTCAGAAAAATTACCGCTTTCCAACTATATAAACCACATTGGATGTTGTCAACCAAAATTTCGGGTCAAATTTTCCGGCCTAAATTTGATCCTTTTGAAATTCATTTTCCCCAAAAATGAACCAACTTCAAAGAAAATTTGTATATATACGCTTTATTTAACATCAGAAAAAATAATGTGGAAGAATTTTTGAAAAAATAAAGAATTAAATATTTCTTATACACGTAACACATATATTAGAAGGTTGTTTTAGGTTGTAACCTTCTGCAGGATATTTTAATATTTTTTTAAATTACATAAATGTATGTGTCACTCAATATATGATTTGGGTCAGAAAATTGTTTTCATTACCTATCGGTGTAAACATTAATTAGCTGTAATTAATTAATTAGAGATTTATATTTGAGTTTGATCCATGTTGGAAAGTACTTATAGCGTGCTTATGTGAGATCTTCGTAAAATTTTGAAAATATAGATTATTATTTGCATATTTCTGTATAGTGTAAAAGTAAATGTGTTTGATTGTAGAGTAGTAAATATATTTATTTTACACGTTTTAGTTTATTTAGCAAAATAAAGAATAAAGTAACCTAAAAATTAAAGATGGTGGCTCAATCTTAAAAAGAGTGAGACATTTTTTTAAAAAGTGGCGAATTAACACCTCTCATGGAGTTGCATATGTAACAGATTTAAATGACCTTATTGATTTTGTGTATCCTCCCCTGAATCCTCCCTGTATCCTTTCCTGAAGTTCTTTTTAATAGTGAGCAAGCAGCCAATGAGCGATATTAGTAGGCACAAATGAAAATGTAAATGAAATAAGTAAATAAATATTAGAAAATTAAATGGATCACAAAGTGTATGTTACAGTTCGGATACAGAAGTTGATAGTGAAATTACCCTGGGGGGGGGGGGGGGGGGGGGGGGGTCAATACATAGATGTGTCAATATTGAATTGTGTAAGCCATTCAGGTTTACCAGATCATAGGTTAACTTTTAAAGAGGGTGCAGATGTCATATTAATGAGAAATTTAAATTCCACTGATCAATTCATTAGTTAATGGAAAGAAACTATTATAGTTAAGATATCTAAATATTTTTTTCAAGTTAGAAAACCATCTTCGGAGAAACAATATTAATTCCAAGAATAACTTTAAATTTTAAGTTGGAAATAGAGGTTTGGAAACTATGCGTAGACAGTTCCCTCTGAAAGCAGCTTACTCGATGACAATAAATAAATCCCAGAGTCAAAAATTATCTTTAGTTGGTGTGGATCTCAAAGTTTGTAGTATTGTATTTGATGAAATAGCCTTCTCAATTAACCAATATGATAGTAATAGGTATAATATAGTAATATTACAGCCACTGATTGAAAATTAAAGATGGTTGCTCATTGTTCAATCTTAAGAAAGAGGAAGAAATTGTATACGAAGTGACGTATTAATACCTCTTAATGGAATTGCATATGTAACAGATTTAAATGACCTTATTGATTTCGTGTATCCTCCTGAAGTACTTTTTATTAGCGAGCAATATCTCCAATATTTTAAGTTATATCTCTAATATGTATCTAAATATTATTTTCAAGTTAAAAACCCATCTTTGTTATATATTATTAGAGTTCATTAGAAATAAATCCCAGGGTCAAACATTATCTTTTATTGGTGTGGATCTCAGAAAAATGTCTTTAGCGCCGGCCAATTTTACGTCATAGTAAGAAGTAGCTTCTTCATTCAAGTTTTGGTACCATGTGAGCGGGTTACAGATGGAATTGCTTATACACGGAACATTCTTTACTATCCATTACTACATAGTTAAAGTATTTTGTGTAATTATATTATAGTTTTGGGTGTGGCCTAGCTATATGTTTCCTCCGGTTGGCGAGGAAATTCCTATTAGGGAGGCGGAGTTAAATTTTTTCCTTATTTTATAATCATTTTGGAAAAAGTCCTGCGATATTGTGGGAGGACCCATTTTCAAGTAATTTATTTTATTTTAATATTTAAGCCATTTTCATTTTCTATATTAAGCTAAACAAATAATGAAGTATAATGTATTATCCGAAGAAAACTGAAGTATAAGTGTTATTCGATGAAATGGCCTACTCAATTAACCAATATGATAGTAATAGATATAAAATAGTAATAATACAGCCACTGATTGCAAACATGAACCCCGCGCGAAGCGCGGGGCGAATGCTTGTAATAACTAAAAGGGGCCAACAAATAAGAAAAGTAAAAAAAATTATATACAAATTTTGTGTATTGTTTAATTTAAATAATTTGAATAGTTTAATTAAAATTTTGAGGAAATATTATTATATTTATGAAATTTAATGTTAATACTAGTAAAAAAAATTAAAAATTAAATCGTTATTTTATAAAAACAGTTTTTACTATACAAATTAAATAGTAACAAATCACAGGGAAGTACTTGCGTCCAAGTACTTTTTAGGGTTTTGTAGATAAGTAATCATACCCGTTATGTAATTATGATTTTTTTTTGTCTTCGATCTCAAAGGGTCCCGGGTTCGATCCCCCGGGGGGTCACAATGTTTTTTATCAGTAATAAAGACAAGATAAATTAAATTTTTCAGGAAATTTGCCATCACCCCACCATAAGGTATAACCATGTATTATTTAGAAATTTTAGGACCAGCCGTTATATAGTGGTTGGGGGGGGGGGTATTTTTTGATTTATTTAACCAATAAGAAATGCAAAATTTAAAAAAGCATATATATATTTGTGTCCTACTCTTCAGCAGCTTTCATTTGATACCCAACTCAAAATTTTCAAACAATAAAATTTTGGGCGCACTTCACTTTTTCACGCCCAAAATTAGCAATTTTTGAAAATTTAGGATGAAATCCCGGAATATTTCATCGCGCCACAATAAGGTATTAACATGAATTATTTCGAAATTTTAGCACCAGTCGATCTATAGTGGTTGGGGGGGGGGGATTTTTTTCGGGTATATTTTGATTTTTTTAACCAATAAGAAATGCAAAATTTAAAGAAGCATATATATATTTGTGTCCTACTCTTCAGCAGCTTTCATTTGATACCCCACTCAAAAATTTAAAAAAAATAAAAATTTTTGAGTGTATCACATTTTTTCGAATTGCGCATGCGCATATCTAATTTTGAACTTCTGTATAATTTTCCTGTGGTTGGGTCAAAAAGTTGCACCAGTGTTTCAAATTTCAGCACTTTCGGTTTAACGGTTCGGGCCCTATGAACCAAAGAGCGACGGACAGACGGACACATCACCCTCGGCATAAGTGTTTTGAGAAGTATCTACAAAACCCTAAAAAAGAGTAACTTAACTATTGAGGTTGGGTTAGGAATACCCTGAATTTCTGGAAATAGCCCAAAAAACAAAACAACTCACGTTTAGCGCAACCTAAGATCTTCAAACCAACAGACAATAAACTGGTTTGAAGGTACATGAGAGGACACAGGCCCCTCTCTAACTCTCTAGTGATAATTTATAAACAAAGTATTGCATGGGTATCTGACACCCAACCTCACCAGTTACGGGTTAATATTTGTTTTTATAATTTAAATATTTATTTATTTTAAATGTAGGAACTGATCTGTTCTATATGTCAAAGACCAAGATAAATAAATTCGAATTGCAAAATATAGCTTTTTCTATTTCGTTTATAATATGGCTGGCTGGTTGTTTCTCCACATTAAGAAATAAAATAAACATAAAAGATACACTCCATGAATTATTTTAATAAAAATTAGGAGTAAACTTACACTTTTTTTCATATTGCTTCCGAGCTTACCGAAGGTAACGGAAGCTATGTGATCGTTCTGAAGAAAAAAAATTTTAGGTCTCCGATTCCAAAAATTCCAAGACAGAAATCCGTTTCAGTCATCAGGGATCATTTTTGTTTCCGTGTCTGTCTGTTGGTCTGTCGTTTAATTTTTCCGAACCAACATATCTTATAAACTACACGTCCAAATTTAATGAAATGTAGGTGATAGGTCCTGAGTAGCCCACTGTTGGTCCCATATAAGTTTCAACCTTCTGCGCACATTTGTTTCTCTTCCACATGCGCACAAACATACATTAATGTACACCTATAGCTTCAAAAGTACTTATCTGATTTGTATGAAACTTTTACCTATAGTTTATCGAAAGTAGCCCTAGATAGCTCCAGCTTACTTTGAACCATCTACGCTCTTAAACTTTTGCTTAATTGATACTTTAATTCAAGTAAAATATCGAAACAATTTTGACAGATTAAAAAAACGGGGGAAACAATTAAACAAATTAGACAATAATGGCTTGTAAAAGCATAAAATTAATAAAGTACGTGATACGATGCGAGGAAGCTATGTGCCACACCAATTGGCAGTCTATTTTTAATGATTTTAGTAGTAGCATAGATAAACATAAGAAATAATTAAATATGAAGTTTTATAATATGTCCTTCTAATAAAATTTGCTTCATACAAAGCGGATATTTGATAGAGTTGTTTTTAAATTTTTTTGTTGATTAAAATATTATTATATAAAATAATGTGCAATATATTCTGGTGTTAAACAAGAATAAAATATTATAGATATTTTATACAAGAGGACGTCAATTATTTGTTCATCGTAGGGTTAAAACAAATATGTACATTCCGTGTGCGCACATACTCCTGAGTTAAATTTGTTGTTTGGCATTGATTTTTTAAACAGGGATTTTTACGTACAATTTTCAAAACTTTCTCAATCAAAACAGGGTTCAGACTTCAGAGCTCTTTTTTGGTTTTCGGAACCTTTCGTCGATTACTTTGTCAACATGTTTGATCTCTTCCTTCCTGTCGGTCACTCTGTCAATTTTTTTGATTAACTTCCTCCCGTCAATCACTGTCAACAGTTTTGCATATTTTTTAATAACTACTTGTCTAATTTTAATGAAATATGTCTGGTGTGTCAAAGCTAGCTAAGAGATTGTCTCGTATTAATTTTGACCTTTTGCTTTCTTTCGCGCATGCCCTAAACATATGTATTCTTACTAAATACAATGAAACAGTCTCTCCACGGAAAATTTGTTTATTTGTCAAAGCAGCTTTCGGCTTTTATAAAGCCATCATCAGTGCCGATTTCGGTAGAACTAGAGTAACATTGTGAAGTGAAATTATGTAGTGGGCGAGTCATACGATGTCGGAGACTAACGTAAGACAGTGAGTCTTACGTTAGTACAGTATTACTCTAGTTCTACCAAATTCGGCACTGATGATGGCTTTATAAAAGCCGAAAGCTGCTTTGACAAATAAACAAAGTTTTCCGTGTAGAGACTGTTTCATTGTATTTATTAACCTCCATCAACGCTCTTATTTATCAAATATTTATTCTTATTATAATAGAAATGAGGATAAACTTTAGCGAGGCCACTCTTTGACAGCTTAAGGAAAATTCAATCTAAACTTAAATCACATGCAATTATATTTCTTGTTGACCATTAACTTTCTACGGTAGAAAAGGCTATTTCACAGAATGTCTGTCATGTGGCAGGTTATGATGTAGGCCATAGACCCATTTGCAAATTCATCAAGAGTAATTTAAAAAAAAAAAAAAATATCTAAATAAAGATAGTCCTTATAACATTATCTATATCAATCTTCATAATTTAAAGAAAAAGAAAGAACTACTAAAGATATTACTTGACGACACAATACACTTTTTATTCTATAACAGAAATGTTATTCTTTGTTTATTTTTTCTTAAGAATAACAATACCTTTTTTTTTCAAATCTAAAAAAATAAAATCACTTCAATCATAATTTTACTTTACTCAAATATAAAAATGTAGAATAATAACAAGAAATTGAAGATAAAAATTTCATTCTTAGTCCAAAGTTACATTTACCCTAACTTATATTTTAATTTAAAAGATGGTGTCATTATTTTGTCATTCTATTATGCTTTTGGAATTATATAAAAAAAGCAAACTGTTATTCACTAATAAAAAAATAAAATAAAGAAATAAAATCTCTATTTCCCTGCTAAATTTATGTATTTCAGCATGTATAAATAGTTTGGTTCTTTGAAACAACAGTTTTTATAGTTTAAAAAGTAGGGGAAAAAGTTGTTAGTATCCTTATCATTTTTTTTTCTTCCCAGCTCATTTTAAAAGGATATTCTGTTTTATCTGGCCGTTCTCTTTTTAATCAAGGACTCCATTGTTTCATACCTTTCCCCCTTCTTCTGTTTGCTTGTTATTGTACTCGGGGCGTATTTTCACTTCGTTCCTTTTTGCCTTTTTGATTTGTACCCTTTATTTTCTATTTCCCCTGAGTGGGGAAAGGGAGTTTCCAAGGGGACTTTTAATTCTCTTTAGAGGTAAAAGCTTCTCCAAGAAAGTCTCGCCTCGGATAAGCGAAACAGGGTGACCTGGACTCAGAACGAGAAAAGCGAGGAAATTATGTCCTTATAAATTAATTTAAGATGGGTAAAAAGGTCCTTCAACTAATTAAAACTCTTACATATCTACGCTTTAGAACCATTAGCATACGTAATGATAGAAGCTCTTAAGACCCGTATTTAACAGATTTCTAGAACGGTGAAAAAAAGTGCTGTTAGTGGATGCACTAGCAACTGCTATACTAAATATTAAAGGAACCTCCTAAATGTTTTATAATTGGACAAAATTAACGTTAAAGTGTTTGACCTATACGCTTTTTACGCTCTATTAGGTAAAATATTTTTTATCCTTAATAGATATTATTAATCATCACCTTAATAAAGGAGACCCCTCATTCTCTCATTTCCAGAATTTATTTACAAGGGTGAATTTGCGAAAAGAATTTGAAATTAGTTAGAAAAAATGGATTTAGTTGGTGGTGTCGGTAATAAATTGCGGTAAGAAACTGTTAAAAAAGAAAATACTTATTTTTCTCCGTTTCGTGGAAAAACAATGAGCCATGGATATGTTTTTGGGCATAAATCCTCACATCGAAATTTTAATGTTTATGCATGAAGTGAGAAAATCAGCATAATTGACATTTTTCTGATTGATATAGTAGATGGATCTTAAGGTGTAAAAATTGTTTAATATTATTCCATTTTAGGAGCTGTGTCATTTTACATAAAATATAGAAAGTATATGGAAGACACTTATATCGGCGAAATATATTACTACAATAAATACTCGTGAAAACCAATCTACCTCCTATTAAATTCTAACTTTCTGACACGATATTTAAAAGCGTCACATTTTTCATGTCATTATTTTTTTGCGTGGTGGAAATTTTTGCTTGCGCCCCAGAATAGTTATTTGACTAACTAACGCATCAAGTGACAAACTAACATTAACTAGAAAAGGACCTGAATGTGGTCTAGTTGCTAGGCTTGGCCTCACCGCCCCCCTAACTGCTACTACTACTACTGCTAACATTAACTTGATTAATGATGAAATAATTAATTTTGAACGCAAGATCATGAAAATCACCTTGTCGTTCTTTGGGACTAGGTACATGTACAGAACATGGCCCATGTCTCGCAAACGAACTTTGGGGAACAAATATCCTTGGAGGACACCAAAAAATTAACTCATACACAAAATTCTAGTTAGCAAAACGCTATCTCCTGGACTATTAGTTGTCATAGATATAATCTTTTTTATGATTTCTTATTAATGCTGTGTCCAGACTGCCGAACCGAACAGAGAAAACGAGCCAAGCATTGGTCTCTGCGCATGCCCAGTCTAAGATGCGCAAGCGCACTTTAGATTGGACATGCGCAGAGACCAATGCTTGGCTCGTTTCCTCTGTTTGGTTCGGCAGAGTGTCCAGACTTTATAAATCAAGGCTTTAGACATATAAAACGATTAAAAATTATAATCAAACTGTGTTTATTAATATTTATTTGTCCATTCTCTTTACTGTGCACCTTCAAATAACGACAAGCGTAGACTAATTTGAATCCATTAAAAAATAGACTGCCAATTAGTGTGGCACATAGCTTCCTCGCATCCTATCATTTACTTTATTGTTATATTAACATTAAAATTATTGTTACATTACTTTATTGTTATATGTATAAAAACAATTAATAGTTTTAGCGATCTTTAACACTTCATAGCGGTGTCGCTGTTGGTTTTACTAAAAAATTGTATTTGAAAAAAATGTTTGTCTCATTGATTAGAAGATGCTAGATTTTTTTCCCGACCTAAATTTCCAATTTTAAATTTGAAGTTCACGTCTACGCGAGCGTTGCTCGTGAACGCTCGGACAGATAACGTTGTCCAACGAACTCGTCCTGGGCATTGGTAAAATGAAAATGTCTACCAAATTTCATCAAAATCGGTCGACATTTACTCAAGTTATCGTCACACATTTCATAATTCGCGGACACACAGATTGACAGACGGGCAGACAGACACGAGACCAAAAATGTTCCCTGATGTCTGAAACGGATTTCTGTCTTGGAATTTTTAAAATCGGAGACAAAAGTTTTTCGTTCTCAAAAGTGAACACAATGCTTCCGTTACCTTCGGTAAGCTCGGAAGCAAAATTATTAAGTGTATCCTGATAATTTTCTTCACCTAAGGGTAAATACTCCTTTTCGACATTTTTATCTGTCAAATATAGTCAATTTTTACCTCCAGAGTTTGGTTATTTTGTTACAAGCTTTTACTTAACTTGCAATGTTTGTATGTATATGTTCGGGTCACATCTTGCAACTGAATTTTAAAGCAGTTATCCTCAACCGAATTAATTGAAATTGTGAATACACGTTTTGTTTCGATGACAATACATGGTTAGCTAAGTGACGTCATTCTAAATCCAATATGGTGGACTAGTTATTTTTTAAGTACGCCCATGACATCGGTATCAAATGAAAGGGTTTGCTGAGAAGAATACGAATAAAAGCTTATTTATTATTATTATTGTTTCTTTTTTTTAATAAAAACTAGAATAACAGGAATATAATAATATCAACCAGACGCCGTAACTTGCCATAAGGAATTTTGTTTCAATAATATTTACTTGTATTTAACGCTTCTTTAAAAACTTTATACATAGTTATTCACTAAGTTGATTAGCTCACAATTAAAGTAAAGATATAAGAAAGCAGAAGTTAAAAATAAAATTCTTATTCTTTAAACTAAGATTTTATAAATATAGTACAATCTACAATCATTTTTATTGTATTGCTTGTATGTTCTCGTTAAACAAAAAGTTGTAACTATAACTATAATAATTTTAAATAATGTATTTAAGTTGAATTTAGTTATTAAAAAAAAATTTAACTAATCCATATGATCTTGAAATTTTTGAAATTTTACGTCTTAGTAATTTCTTTTTCCTTCACATATATTATTTCTATTCGTCAAGTTTTTAATTTGTGTTTCTTCAAATTAGTAAAATTGTTTATTTTCTTAACTTCGAAATAGCTTAAGGGTAGAAAAAGAGCATGCTCGTTAAAAATGAATGCTTTTTTTATATTATAAAAAAATGAAAACAAAAATTCTTCAACTTTGTTAAAGGTTTTTAAAAATTGTTAAAAGCTATTAGTCTCTTAAGAGTTTTAAATCAGACAGGACTCTAAACATAAATTACACTATTATATAATACCTTAAAAAAAAAAACTGATTTTTATTGACTTCTTATTAGTAAAGAACTTTTAATGAGTTATTTAAGCTTTTAAAGGGGAAAAATAAAAAAATAGATCCTAAAATTCTCAAAGTGGTTTTTTTTTCGGATTTCACTAATTACTTTTCTTTAATTAGGTTTTTCATTATGGCTTTAATATTGTTTTTTTCTTCTTTTGTTTCCTGTATTTTATTTCATTGTTAAAATTTTGTCATATCATTAATATTATAAGGTATTTGATAAGCTTATCAATAAACTATTACAAGCGTAATTTGTTCAGCTTTTTATTATAATCTTCCTCCAGTCCAGTTCAGGCTTGACAGTTTTGATATTAAATTATAACCATTTTTAATATATTTTTTATTTATAGTTGTGTATTACCATTTTATATATATTATGTCATTTATATTTATCAAGCTAAGTGCGTGTGTGTCTTTGCCCGTTGACAAGGAATGCAGCTTTGACACCATGTTGCACAATCCTTCCGCATGCTCGGCCATAAAAATCTATCGCTCACCATTCTCGTTGTTACTCGTTGGCTTTGGGGCAAGTCCGTGAATATAATGGAAAATAGCTCTCAGCATACTCTTAGGGATGAACGGTCTTACTTTTTCTTCATCGAAAGAACAGTAAACATTCTTGTTTGAATTTGGCAGTGATACGAGTTGTAAGTCAAGAGGTGTGGTGTTGTTCCTTAAAATTTGTTGTAGGTCATTGCCGTTATTTGGTTCGTCAGCTAATTGGTCATAATCGATCGTAGATGGGATGCTGAGCTTCAACTCTTGATAAAGCGTCGGCGACTACGTTCTCTTCACCGATCACGTGGCGAATGTCAGTCGTAAATTGTCTTATGAGATCCAGATAGCGCAGTTGTCTTGGTGTAGAACTGTCGGAGACTTGACGGAAAGCAAATGTTAGCGGCTTGTGGTCAGTATGGAGTGCAAATTCCCTTCCTTCTAGCATGTGTCTGAAATGTCTTACGGCACAATACATTGCGAGGAGTTCACGATCGTAAGTAGAGTAATTTTGCTGTGCAGAGTTAAGCTTCCTTGAAAAGAAGGCTAAGGGTTTTACCACATTTTTCTCGAGTTGGTTGAGAACCACTCCCATCGATGTGTTGGATGCATCCTTCATGAGAAATATTCCACCCTATTCTGAAGGTTAGCTGAGTATTGCAGCGTCACTTAAGCTTTTCTTGTATGCCTCGAACGATTTTCCAACATGTCAGTCCAAACAATAGATGTTTTATCTTTTTTCTTTGCTCTCTTCGTTAGCTCAACCAGAGGTGCTTGAATGGCTGAAGCATTTGTGTGAATCGATAATAGAAAATAATCAAGCCAAGTAATCGACGCAAGCTCTTGATTGTGTCTAGGCGCTTATACTCCTTGATCGCGTTAACCTTCTCCGGGAGTAGGCAGATACCTGAAGCTGTAACTCGCAGTCCGAGAAAATCTACTTCGGTTCGTCTGAAAACAAATTTTGCTGGATTAAGTGAATGGATTAACTCTGCAATCTCCTGAACACAGTCTTGACATGGTCAATATGTTCATTCTCATCCTTCGAGGCGACAAGGATATCACCAATATAAGGAAACGCGAAATTGAGTCCTCGAAGAACCTCGTCTATAAAACGCTGGTATGACTGGCCAGAATTACGGAGGCCAAATGCTATTTTAACGAATTCAAAAAGGCCAAATGGTGTTATGATGGCGGTTTTATGTACATCTCCAGGTTGCACTTTATTTCATTATATGGTTCTATTTTATCCCATTTCTGTTAAATTATTTGTATAAGTCTGGTAATGGTATACTCGGGAATAATGCTGTGATATCAAATGAGATTTGAATTTCATCTTCTTTAATTTTAATATTTTTAATGTTATCAATTAACTCTAATGATTTTTTTATGTCATAAAATGTTTAAGTAATTTAAACATGTATATTTATAAATTTCAACATTTCTTCAATTGGTGAATTAATTGTATTTATTATTGATCTTATTGGGTTGTTTATTTTGTGGGTTTTAATTAAACCATAAATACGTCCAATTCTACTTTTATTAATATTTAACATAGTTTTTTGTTCTGTTGAAATTTATTTCTATTTATGTTTTTTCCCAAAACCGAATATAACAACACATTTCGGATGTCAGAAAAAAATCAGACAAGACGGCCCAACATGTGAAAAATTTTAACCACTCAATTAATTTTGAAAACGCAGAAATAATTGGAAAGTCAAATAAAACATCAAACCGATTAATTTTAAAAGCAATTAATATTGGAATGGAAGAAAATTTGATAAACAATATATCTGACGCAAAGGAAATAAATCAATTTTACAGTGCAATACTAAAGAATACGAAAATTAAAAATAAATTAATAAAAATAAGGCAATGTATTATGGGTGTATGTATTTATGTAAGAATATACAAATACCAGCATTCGCCCGCGCTTCGCGCGAGGTTCTTGCTTGCAATCAGTGGCTGCATGATTACTGTTTTATACCTATTACTATCATATTGATTAATTGAGTAGGCCATTTCATTAAATATAATACTTTATACTTTGAAATCAACAAATGATAATTTTTGACTCCGGGATTTAGTTATTGTCATCGAGTAAGCTAATTTCAGGGGGAACTGTCTACGCATAATTTCCTCACCTTTATTTCCAACTTCTAATTTAAAAGTTATTCTTGGAATTAACATTGTTTCCTCCGAAGATGGTTTTCTAACTTGAATAAAATATCTAGATATCTTAACTATAATTAGTTTCGTTCCACTAACTAATGAATTGATTAGTGAAATTTAAATTTTTCATTTATATGACAACTGCACCCTCTTTCAAAGCTAACCTATGATCTGGTACACCTGACTGGCTTACAGAATTAGATATTTAGGCCCCTCAGGGTTAATAATAAACAGCATAATTTCCACACCTTTATTTCCAACTTCAAATTTAGAAGTTATTCTTGGAATTAACATTGTTTCCTACGAAGATGGTTTTCTAACTTGAATAAAATATCTAAATATCATAAATATATAATGGGGGAAAAAATTCTAAAATTTATATTATTTCCCATATAAAGTCTAAACCTTCTGCTTCCATTTATTTCTCTTCCACATGCACACTGCACACAAATATACATTTATTTATTCTTATATTTTTAAAAGAACTCATGAAAGATTATTATGAAATTTGGATGGTTTGTCGAAAGTAGAGGTTGAAGTAGCCCCAGATTAATATCAAGCGCCTGTGCTCTTTAAATTTTGCTAAATTGATACTTTAATTCGTGTAATAAATCAAAATAATTTTGACAATAATAAGTTGGTTGTAAAAGCATAAAATAATTAAAGTATACGAAATAAATCACGATGAAGCTATGTGCCACACTAATTCGCAGATTTTTTTTTTTCTATCTCTAAAGAAAAATCTAATGAGTTCATAATAACTTTACAATGTCAATGCAACTTTTTATACAAGGTTTTTACGTTTTTCGGATTATCATATTATACTTACTCCTTTTTTACGTTCTTTGTACAATTAAATACTTATTAAGGTTTTTACATTCTTCGGATGAGAAAATGTCTATTCAAGGGTTTTACGTTCTTTGAATAGTACAAAATATTTATTCTAGGTTTTTACATAGAGATAATGAAATGCTTATTTAAAGTTTTTACGTTCTTCATACATTCAAATGTTATTTTGAATGATATTCTTTGGTGCACGCAAGTAAAAAATAAATTAAATTATAATACATAATATGTTCACTAAAATGTTAAGGAAAGGATACCTTATTAATTTTTAAAATTGTTTGTTCACATTGTAGATATCATGCAACAATTTAAACAGGGCTGTAACTAGAAATTTTGCGCCCCTGGCAAAACCTCCTGAATGCCGATCCAGGTTAAAACAAACCAATAACGTTAGCATCTTAGCCTTTGAGCTCAAAATACTTCTTTCTAGAAATTTTCAATTTTAAAAAGTGTTGAATAGGAGGTTGTTTACTTTTTGTTTACGATTTTAAACTATATTAGATTTATTTTTATTAACATATCGGGAACTAGATTTTTCCCGGAAAAACAAATTATATGATTAGATTCGTATTTTAATGTACTTCATTATAGAGTTTTTGGGGGTTGCTCCCCAAATTTGGAGCTAAAAATAATTTCTCGATTTCGTCTCGTGGTATGATTTTATGGACATGTATCCGCACGCACAGACTGCATACGGTAGACAACATTTTTTTGTACACCACTTTTTTAGACACAAGGGTAACATAAACGTGTAAATCTATCAAAATCTCAAACTCGAATTTTGGCGCCATCACAATACTTTCTTGCGCACATTTTTTGTTAATGTGTGTATATTAGATCCGACTTAAATCTTATCTGCCCACAAAATCATCAAGTTTCTTCATTATTCGAAAAATAACGAATATGTAAAATATGTTTTTATTTAATACGTAAATTTGCTGTTATACATGCAAGTATTGAATATATTATATGTTTAATTAATGGGTTAATTTACTGTAGTTTCAAAACTTTTTCTCGATTCCTGGCGCCCCAAATTGTAGCCCTCTCTAACCCGTCACCTGGGGCAGTCTCCTGGCGCTTCCTTGCCCGTCACAGGTAATCAAATCACTCACTTCACTTTTCGTCGTATACTGATTTTTTTTAGGGGATCAAATCGGTGGTATTCGCTTTTTCTCCGCGAAGTGAAAGAGATAACAGTAGTATTATTCCAGTAGTTTTTTTTTTAATAATTGCTTTCTTTAATTTAATAAAAAGTAATCGTAAATTATTATTTGATAATCTACAGCTTTTTATTACAAATGGTTGTGAATTTAGTGGGTCAAATATAGATTACAAGATTCTCGCTCAGTTAATATTTTGAAAAACTACGTTTTATTAGTTCAGTGTATTCTCTATACTTTATAAAAAGTAATAACATTAATAATGAGAATAACAGTAATTTATCACCGGAATAAAGAAATAAATAAATATTCAAAAAGTAACAAGTATTTTTTGTTTTATTTCTTTTTTACTTGTAAACTAAGTTTTTTTTCTTAAAAAAAAGAGGGGATACGAGACCAAATAAAAATGTGAAGAAACCAGACTCTCAGGTTGTAACATTATCAATCTTTAAAAAGAGAACTTGGAAAGATAATGTCTAAGCTGAAAAAGTAGCTGCGGAGGTGGAAAGGGTTTGGATTTGCTAACTCCCTGGCCTTAGCTCTCAGTTTCTTTCTGCATTCTTCTCCCTTGCTTTTTTCCCCGGTTCTACTTTCTTGTTTGCTCGAGTGAAATATTGAGACGAATAGCTGAAACGTGACTCAGTCTCATTTTGTTAAGGGAGAAGAGGAATTTGAGAAAAGAGACCACACTCCAAAAGATTGTTCAATTCTTTTTCTTCCTCAAAATAAATATATGTGTAACGATTTCTCCTCATTTGAATTGAGGCGAAGGAAGAGTATCCCGTTGGCTTTTCTTTATATTTCATTGGGATTTGTTTTTTTTTTTTAGAAATTCGCTATTATGTATATTTTAATTGTTGATAGAATATATTAGAATAAAAATACAGGACTACGCTGTTACAAGCCTATACTAACACGTTGTTTTCTCTTTTTAGCCGTTTAGATCCGATTTAGAGAGTTCAGCGATCTTTATCACTTCATTGTGATGTCTTTGTTGGTTGTTTATCTCGTCAAATAGATTAAAGTGGGTCTTTTCCCGTTTGAAATTCCAATTTGAATTTGAGGGCTCGCGTTCGTGCGAGCGTTGCTCTCGGGTGATTGGATGGATGGCGCTGTCCGGTGGACTTGGCTTGGGCATTGGTGGAAGGAACATGTATACCAAAGTTTAACTTTGTCTTGCTAATGAACCAACTGTTAACTTTCATTGAGGTTCAAATAGTGAAACTGACAATTGATAAACGATCCAGAATTTAAAATTGTTTAAATACACCCATGCCATTTCTATAAATATCCTACGTACTTATTTGTGTTTTACATGTGAGAGTAAGCTAGTTATGTGTTGACCACACCATTTATTTTATTATCTCTCTTTTTTTGTAATAATAGTAGGATTAGGGAGATTTATCAATATTTATCCTGGTGAAATAGGTTCTTTAGGGACGTGTTTGTAGAAATATTAGAGGCCCCAGCTATAGAACACCGATTGCTTTTGTATGCTATATAAAATATTAGACTGGGTTTAAGCCGGTTTGTTGAACATGGTCGGAAATGGGTAGTGTAGGCTTAAACCTCGAGACTCCCAGGCTTAGTATCACATTACCCCCATCCCAAAAGGCCTTGCCGTCGTTTATGTTTTGAAACATTTCTAAATGTGTTCAGCCCTTTTCGAGGGCTTGCTTCCTTTATCCCTTATACGAATCAAGTTTATTGCTTCTATAAATTCAACTCACAGCACAAAAACTTGCCTAGAAATACTGTTGACGGGATTATTTAATATAGTAATACAATGTACGTATTTCATACGTATATTAGTATTATATACGTATTATTTCATTCAAATGAAGACTTTATATCTTGTTAATAATATTTAAAATAATCTATATCTTCTATAAAATTAAAATATCACTTGACTGAATCACTGACTAACCACGATATCACTAGACCATAACATTTTGAAAATAATACATAACATTTTCATCCTAGCTTTCTAGGTGCAAACTCCATTTCTTTTATGTTTATAAAAAAATAATCGATTTTTTTGTTTTCGAGCTTTACTGAAGGTAACGAAAGCGTCGTTTTGAAGAACAACAAATTTTTAGGTCTCCGATTTCAAAAATTCCAAGACAGAAATCCAGGCATGGGTCCAGGTTTGAGACATCAAGGAACATTTTTGGTTCCGTGTCTGTCTGTCGCTCTATTTTTTGCGAACCATATCTTAAAAACTACACGTCCGATTTTAATGAAAATCGGATGGTAGATGATGATAAGCCCATTGTTGCTCATTTGCTTCACACCTACAGCTTCATAAGTACTTATCTGATTTGTATGAAACTTTTAAAGTTTTTTGAAAGTAACCCGATGATAGCCCCAGATTAATTTGAACAGTCTGCGCTCTTAAACTTTCGCTAAATTGATATTTTTCTATTCTTCTAAATATTGTTCATTGTCTTGTTCTTGTCAATGAGATCATTCGTTTAACCCAGTGTTTCCCAGCCTTTTTGACCTCACGTCACAGTAATCCCAACCCATATTTAGCCGTGGCACTAATTGTACATCTGTAAATTACTACTGAATAGCTGAAAATGATGTGTTTTGTGTTTATTTAGGTTAGGGAAACTCATGAAAACTCAAATAATACAAAAATTATATTGAATGATGAGGAAAAACAGAAACATGTTTGTAAAACGTACACCTTTAAACTTTTAATAATTGTTAACAAGGTTTTCCATTAAATTTCTTAGCACACCACCGGTTGGGAAACACTGGTAACCCATTATGCGTTTAGGTTCCCGTTTAAAAATCTATGTTCTCATGAAACCTTGAGAACATGGTATTTAATAAAACTACCTATATGTATAATTCTAAAATGGGTAGGTGTGATAATGAATATTATATTATTTTAGCTAGTTGATCTTTGATTTCATAAGGATTGTTTGCATTGATTGTAAGAGGATGAAGATTCTTCAGAAATGTGGAACTAATTTTGGTTTCTACTTCGCCTCTATTTTTTATAAATACATATAATTTTTATTATATTCCTACATTTATGCTCTTAACCGACCTATAAATGATATTTCAAAAAATATGAATGTTCAGCCGAATGTTAGTGAAGTTAAAGCGAGTGACCTTTCCTTTATATACCTGTTGGCTTTACACGGTTCTTTTTTCTCAGGTGATTTACTCAGGTAGATGGTGCGGTGTGCTCTGTTTTAAGATTCGATAAGCCTACCGATCGCTACATTTAACCGACATTCGATCACAAAGCGATCCGAAGCAGTAAGACCTCATATTTATTCCGTTACCATTCTCAATCAATATAACTAACTCCGTGGCTAAACTCAACAGCCCGTGAAGGGCCTAGGCCTGCCAAGAGGCTTATACAACTAGTTATATATAATGGATGATACGGGGTTAGTGTATGGCTCCATCTGCTGTATAACCCTTACTATTGGTACTCGCAACCAGTTAGTCGTTACTTCACATAAGCAGATACCCATGTATATAGTGATGCTGGGTAAACACCGAGTGGGGGCCCGGTCCGGGAACTGAACCTAGATTATGAGGTCACCCACCTAAATGGTGACCACGCCCGATGCCGCTCAACTTTATTTATAGGCTAGCCCACGCTCTCTTATCTGAACCACCGAGGCCCCAGCTTGCCTCAATCAATAAATAATCGTTTATTCTTTATTACTTTTTCTCATTTTGCTTAGTCCAAATAATTTGCCATAGTCAACTTCTTTTCTACATATTTGTAAGACATTAAAAAATCTTTAAATTTATCCATGTCAAGAAGTTTTATGAGCCCATTTTTCTGTCTCTTTTATTTATTAGTTTTACTTTTTGTAAATCTTTTAATTTTAGTAGCTTCAAACATTGTATAAAGTTGTCCTGTAAGTATGGGATCTACAGCCATTTGAGTACTTAGCAAATTCGTCTTCTTTATTTGTTTGTTGTTTCCTTGTAAAAATCTCTTTTCAACTTTTACTGTTAGTAAGTTTTTATTTTTAAGTCCTCATCTAAGATTTTCTTGTTTTTTCCTTAAATTTGTATTCGTTTGAGCTTTTTTGCATCTCGATGTTAACATTTCTGAATTTCTTTTATTATAGATCCCATGAAGAAGGTTTCTATTAAAGCCGAAACGTAGGGTTTTTGGAGGATGTTGTTGTTATTTTTGTGACCAAATCCTTGGGATGTTTAAGATTAGCTAAGATTTTTTTTAAATTCTTAGTTAACATTTTGTTTGTCAGCGAGTGACTACAAATTTGATTAAAGACATCATATATTAAACTGACACCATAGTATGACCCTAGACTAGCTCGCAATTTATTAAAAAATGTTTTTTTTTAATGGCAGGGATCGTATGAAATAAGTACAGTGCAGAGACACTGTGCCGAAACTCGCCCGGGGCGAGTGAGACAGGTAATGTTTTGTTGATTTAATTATTGGTATAAACCTAAGTAGCAATTTATTTATTGAGAGTATTATAACAACACGTGACATGCTAATCAAAAAATTGTTTATAAAAAATACTAGTTTAAAAAAATATATATAATATATAAAAATATATAAAAAATTATATGTTTCCACACGAAACCCACCTGATTGCAAAGTCCCTGGGTCCCTGTTGCCTGGGGTTTATGTCTAAAACTGCTTAAAATTCTGTTTCTGAACGTTTATTTTTCAAAATTTTCCCGGGGGAGGACCCCGGGGGGGGGGGGGGGGTAGAGAGAGGGTAGGTTGTAGTTCCGGCACCTCAATTTCTAGAAATCGAGCACTGTATATAAATATGTAAATATATATATATATATATATATATATATATATATATATATATATATATATATATATATATATATTTTAAGCGATTCCAATTTATTGTTCATATTAAATTTAATTACATAAACATAAATGCATATAAGAATATGATTCGGCCTGAAAGACAATATAGAAGACAGTAATTCGGGAGAAGGCCAATAAAAACATAGTTATCCTAGGCTGCCAACGTTTCGATATTGCACAAATATCTTCATCAGGGCGACCCCTGGAAGAGAAACCAAACAAACCACGAATAAATGCACAAGCAAAATATAAATAACAGAACCATTATAAAACACAAAAACCAACCAAATTTAAAGGGGGCTAAAAGGGAAATTAATGCAAATAGATTCAAAGTACTGGTAATGCTATATAAATATAAAATGGATATTATGGAAGAAAGGTTTTGAAATTGGTTTGTAGGGGGGTGGTTAGAATATGTGGCTGGAAATGAAAGTAAGGTATCGATAGCCGGAGGGCATAGACGATAAGAGGTAACATTTAAAAGGAAATATAGGAGCAGACGGAAAAAGGTGAAAAGCTAATGGAACTCGTTTCTTTCAACTTATAGAAATACGCTTACTAGACGACAGGTCTGGCCATACTAGAACTGTTGTTAGAGGTCCAGTAACTTTGACACTTCAACATCAAATTGAAGGGAAAAGATGCAAGAAAACGTTAAAATGCTAAAATACGTTTTGCCTTTAATCTTCATTTCGTATTCCCATTTCATTTTCGAAAACCTTAAATAAAGTAATAATAAAAGGTTAGAATTAATTTCATAACACCAAAGCTATTAAAAAGAATAAAACGTTCTCATAAGCAATTACCATGAAAGTTTTGAAGTCGAAATGAACCATGCTCATACTATAAATAAGTAACGTTTAATCGGAATTTTCCGATAGAATTCAGCTATATCGAACAATTTACAGATATCAGTTGTTCAGATTACAATAGCTTAGTAGTTTACGATACATTGAATACTTATACATATATTATCAGGTAAGCAAGGTAAGACAGTTTTTTAGATTGCAATAGTGCAGTAGTTTAAAATACATGTAATGCTTGCATCTTCAGGTAAGCAATTATTTAGACAGTTGAATAGATTACAATAGAGTTAACAATACATTGTATGCTTACATCATCAGGTAAAATTGGATCTAAAGATTACGTAAGACTGTGCGAAAAAGGATTTCAAAAGGGTTTTCACCTGTTATCCAAGCTTGGAATTCTTAGCAAAGATTGAACAAACTGTTCAATAACTTTACTAAAGAAGCTAATGGTCTGATAACATTTTAAAATGATTGAACCAAAGAAATCTAAGTAGCACTTATAACCTGTTTCCTTTAGGCATCCAATTTACTTTATATTGACTTTAAATGGCTTCTTTTTTACCTCCTGTAAGGGAAGAAATAGCTGAATGAACTCAATATTTCTTTTAACTTAAAATATGTCTAAAATGCACTTAAAGGCAGCTGCTATAAGAGGAAGAAAGGTTGCTTATTAACAGGCCAAACAATAAATTATGATACTTTCATATTATTTAAATCTGTAAGAAATATTTCTTTGTCTAACGACCTTTAGGCAAAAGAATACCATTTCTCTGGGAATTTAATATAAATGTTGCTGGAAAAGAAAAGAATAAGTCAAATGGGATTGTGCAGGGAACAATTCTACCCTTTGACATAAATATAGAAGTTGACACATCTTGTTGCAATAACTTAAAAAAAAATTAAAATTTTTAAAATTGATAGTAATTTCCCTCTCTCTCTCCCTTTTTCTATCTATCTATCTATACATCAATATATATATATATATATATATATATATTAGGTATATATCTGGCAGGTCATTATAATATGTTATGTTACCCTTGTTTTCTACTTCTTTCACAACCTGATATAACGCTACATTCATTACTACGGCAGTGTAAGTGATCGGATTAAACAGTTCGGCCCTTTCAGCGTTCTTGCCTCCTTAATGGAGTATCCAATGTCTAGAAGAGATCATGATAGCATAAATCTCGCTTGCGGATAGTGATGAAGTTAATTTCACCATAATAATGCTAATGTGGAGACACTGTTTTTGATACTTTTACCTCAGTTTAGAATAACCACACTGTTCAAGACAACAAATTAATCGTTATCCTTAAAAGTCTAAATTACATATCAGATCGTCATGCTTAATATTTTGATTATTATTGTGTATTGTAGATTCTACAATAATTTAATATGGTAATAATATGCAATTTTTTATAGTGGCCTTCCCTGCATAGGGTCGTTTTTTATAACTGACGTGCCATAGATATATATCATAGCAACTACTATATATATAACGTTAAATACACTTTAAGGTACGTTTTGCTAAACATAACCCCAGCGGCAGCTCTATTTCACAATAACTACTATAGTTAACAACTGATAAACTGTTGCTATAGGCGCTGGAGACGCGTGTAGAAAAATTCTTTTATAATTTTCCGCCAGCGCAACAGTACCTCAGCGACTATAGCTCAGCTACTGCCACAGGAGTCACATCTAGGAAAATGTACCTTTAAACTGCAACAACCTTTGCAGAACCACTGCTGCACTTTTCACAGCAACTACTATAGTTATCTACTGATAAACTGCTGCAATAGTCGCTGGAGACGCGTAGAAAAAAATACCTTTATAATTTTGTGCCAGCGCAACATTACCTCAGCGACTATAGCTCAGCTATTGCCACTGGAGACGCATCTATAGCAAAATGTACCTTTAAACTGCAGCAATATTTTTTGTGTACAAAACATGACATTACTATATGATTATAATATGTATTTAAAGTTCTATCTATTAATCTATTATATATTTCCTCCGCGTCAAGAGTCTGATAAGTCAAGATCTCAGAATTTCCGCTGTCTAGAGTTTTCTAATAAACTTAAACTTTTAACATTTGTATTACTATACGAACTTAGAATACTATACCGTAGGTCTAGAATTCTATTCTATTCCACGGTCAGACTCTGATAAGTCTAAAATTTATTAAAGTAACAACCTTAAAAGTGCTTATCATTATGCTTAATGCTATAGTTAATGCTTCAGCGGCCCGAGTCTGCGAATCATATAACTATTCAGCTTAGAAAAACGAATTAAATAAAGGATTTTATAAATATTCGTGTTTAATCTGGAGTGAAGTGCGAAAAGCCACTCTTCTTCAAGTGGCAACTATGAGAAAACTTATGTTGTTAAATAATAACATATTAGGTTATGTTCTCCGTCCTTGTTATCAATTATAGTAGAGAATTATCAATTAGAGCAGGGAATATTATCTATTAGAGCATTATCTATTTTCTATTAGAACTACCTATTAGAGCAGATAAGCTTAGACAAATTAAATGTTTTGTTTTTTTTATTTTATATTATAATGAAATCACTATTCCTATACATTACGAGTTGCCTGGTTCTTTCAAATATATAAGCGTATAAGCGTATAACTTATAATATATAAGTTTTAAATTAAATGCACGGCTTTATGGTCACCGTGCTTGTACTAGATGAGATTTAACGTTGAGAAAATGTAATGGTCATAATAACGTATTTATAATCCTCGTAATCCGTGCTTTAAAATACGGCTAATGTGACTCTGAGCTTTAAAATATGGCTAATGTGACTCTGGCTATTTCATAACATTACATTTATACATTCCTCTCAACACATTATGTTTTATAAATAACGAACTAAACACTATAATTCATTATTATATTTTATTTAAAATAATGAGAAATATAAAGTCAGATTAAGAATTTGTTATAAATTTAAATACAATTTCAATTTAGAAAAACATCTGTCCTTTACTACTCGTACTAAATTATCTCATTTGCATAATTACTTTGACCAGTGTGTTCAGTCTGTTTGGTTGATTCGGGTTTTAATAGTAACATTGTATTGAACACTTAATTAAAGATTTCAATAATATTAATTCTCCCCAGCGGGGAATCGAACCCGACTTCTCCCCTGATGCAATGTATCTAATCTAACGAATAAATCTAGATTTTTTCTAGGAAAACGACTGGGAGTAAATCCCCCAAATTTTAGGTTAAAATTCATTGTTGATTCCACCTCGGTGTATGATTTTTCCGAACATGAATGTCAAATTATATTCAAATTAGCGGCACAACATACAACAGACGATAGAAAGACATTCTTTAAATTAATTCATCAAAATAAAATGTTCACCCCATTACAATACTTTCACTTTATACTAACCACTCAAGAGAGTAACAAAATTAATAATTTAACCAAACAATAATTTAATTCGTATGCATAATTATAATACTTCGAGTTTAACATGCTTAGGAAATGCAAAATGTTAACACCAATTGATCTGAGTTCGATTTCGAATGAGACGTGTCCTCACATTTTTTCTCTCTTAAAATACGTAGTAGGTATATACAAGGTGGTCCAAAAGTCCCCCGCCCCTCTTAACTTTTAAACTGTTTGAGATAAATTATTGAAAATTGGGGATCCGTACCATGTAAAGAGAAGTTTGTTTTCAGGCAATCGCGCACTAAGGACAACCACTCACTTTGCCCCCAGACTACTCAACTTCAAAATTTCAAATTGGAGTGTATATTTTTGATAGCATATATGGATTCTACTGTAAAAAAAAAAAAAAAAAAAAAAAAATTACTTGTAACTTTTTTCTATCTCCAATATTTTGCCCCTATTAGTCCAGTCAATGAAGCATTTTAGGTTCCAATTTTTTCGGATGAGATGGATTGATATGAAATTTGAACTGTAGCTAGGGACTAGCCCAAGAAACAAAAGTATATTGCCGATGTGTGCTTTTACCTCAGGGGTGACTTTCTTGTTGAAAAAGTTTATTTTTTATTTATTTTTGTAGGACAAAATTTGACAGAGTTATGACCGTTAGAAGCTCAAAACTAAGTACGAAGACCACCTTTCCTGAGCCCTTTAAACTTACGAATCTTAAAAACGAAAGACTCAAAAAATCTGAAAAAATTAGGACTTACAGCGCTTCAAATTCCCTACAAATTGGTTTTTTGAGCGAATTTATAACTTTAAAATTTAAAAAGTTATGGTAAAAAGAGTAATCGCAATTTTTCAGTAAAATGTTCGGAGCTGGTAAATTACCACCATTCTAGTGTATTTTGAAGTGCTTGTGAATAATTTGAGTGAGTATTTCAATATTATACATACACACATGAACCCGAGTTCTTGTGTATATGTATGAGAGCACGTAAGTACACAATTGATGGACCACACAGAAGTAGACAAAGAATAAATTGGAGGGAGAGCAGAGAAAACACGAGGTTTGCCTCATTTATAAATTAAACTAGGCATCGCGTGGCTCTATCATTGAAGCGAGCGTATTGCAATGAAATACTGAATATTGAAATTTATTAATCACGAAGAATGTCATAGTTGAAGATAAGTGGAATAGGGTAGTGTAGGGGAAGAGTGGGGGTAATCGGTACAAAGCTTTACTTCCTATACAAACCTATACACTATAAGACTATAGCAATCTTCATCACCCGCGGTAGCTTTTAAACAATTATTATAAATGTATCTCGTCACTACGCAAAGAATTTTGCTTGTATCAAGTTGAAATTTTGCATACCTGTTTCAATTGTGCATTAGATGGAGTATATGAAGTTTTATTAAAATCGTTATGTTAGAACGTAAGATATCGGTTAAAAGGTTGTTTTCTCTATTATAAACGTTTAGCTCCGCTTTAATAGTTTTAGCGATCTTTATTAAGTCATAGCGGTGTCGCTGTTGGTTTTAGTATAAAATGTTATTTGAAAAAACTGTTCGTCTCATCGAATAGATGATGATAGAATCTTTTCCCGTCCTGAAATTCTAATTTAATTTTTGTACCTTTCGTTTACGCGAGCGTTGCGCGCGAACTCTTGGACGGATCACGCTGTCCAACGAACTTAGCCTGATTATTAGTAAGAGGATCATGTATACCAAATTTCAACTAAATCGGTCAACTTTTACTCAAGTTATCGTCACACGCGTGAACGTTACTGACAGACAGACAGACAGACAGACAGACAGACAGACAGACAGACAGACAGACAGACAGACACGGAGCATATTTCGTTGAATGTAGGAAGCTCGCTACGCTCGCTTCAATAAATGGTGTTATTTTGTTAATCAATTAGAATGGAAGTGTGCTAATAGATTATTTGATTAATTTTTCAATATCGCGTTCCTACATTTTATTAAAATTTAATATAATGAGGTGTATTAAGTAAAAACTACATATTATATATCTATTAAAAACTAAAATACAACTGACTGTTTATTATAAGATTGTTGGGAGGGGAGAGATCTCAAATAAATTGGGGAATCCTTTGTTTTTATTAATACAAATACAATTCAAAGTTCATAGCACATCATAATATTGTATTTCTAGAATTAATGTTTAAGGCTCTACCGCCCTTTGAGGTTAGAAAAATCATTAAAATGGACATTTTATTGGTTCTAAGCAGGATTCCAAAAATCTAAGTACAGACTTCATTCTTAATTTTAATTCTGCACAATTTGAGCCCTATTTCAACTCCCTACTACAATAAATACTACAGCTATTTCAATACAACGAGTTTTATCGTTGTCTTAAAATGCCGCCTGCACTATTTTAGGAAGTTAAAATAGGGCTCAAATAGTGCAGAATTAAAATTAGCAATGAAGCCTGTACTTGGATTTTTGATATCTTGCTTAGAACCAATAAAATTTTAATTTTACGGTTTTTTCTAACCTCAAAAGGTGGTAGAGCCTTAAACGCAGGAATGTAATATACACATGAATTTGAATGAGTGTTGTGTGTAATTGCTAGATATTTTCTGGTCGCAATCGCAAAAAAAGATGCGGCGCAACTTGTGGTTGCAGAAAAGTTGGCCTTTTTGCAATGACACATGCAGTTTATATTCTGGCGATAATTATAACAATTGACCTCCAATTGTGGATCAAGGCGAGGCCGAAGACAGTGATGATAGTGATGTATATAATTTTGTTTTTGTTTTGAATTAATTTAATAAAAAAATATTAAAAATAAATTCGATAAAATTTAAACAAAAATCGTAAAATTAAATCATCCTGTAACATATAATTTTACGTAATTCCTCCATAAGGGGTAGGTCTTCCATAAGGGTTTTTTGGGGGTTAAAAAGTTGCAATACAATCATAGGCCATGAAAACCTATAAAAAGTTTAAAATTTTTCATAGGTATACCATTAAAAACATCTTAAGCCTTCACCATAATTTTATTATAAAGGGGTAGTTTTTAAGGGTTACAACTTTTTAATTAGTCGTAAGTTTTCTAATGAATAACAAAAGAGTTGTAATACATTGTGAATGCACCAAAACAACATTTTAAGCTGCTAAAAACCTGCATTCCTACTTTTTTGGAATTAAGGGGTAGTTTTAAAAAGTTTTTAAGGGTATAAAAGTAATTAAATTTCATAAAAAACTTTAAAGGATCTTAATACAACGCATTTGAACATGAATTGAATCTTTAAAATACGTAAATCTGAAATTTTCGCATTTTTCCCATACAAGGGTAGTTTTCACCCCCAAATAGCAAAAAGCACACATCCAGACAATATAACTTTTGAAGTAGGGGGTCAGATGAGCTTGTATGCAAATTTTCAGGACAATCCATTCAATCCGAAAAAATTTGGAGCTTTTACCTTATTTTCGCCTTCATTGACTGGACTATATAGGGGGGCAAAAATAGCAAAATAACCCTTCGAAAATAGTAAAAATAAAACTTATATCGTTATAAAATCTAAACGGTTTGAAATAAAGTAATGGAACTTGGGGGATCTGTACCATGTAAAGGGTAGTGAGTATTCATCCACTCGCGTACTAGGGGCAACCACCATTTTGCCCCCAGGCACTGAAATCTACCATTATATTCGCTTATTATACTTTCGCCCCCCAATAGGGAGCAAAATATTGAAAATATAAAAAAAAAGTTTGAAGTAAAATATTTTCATTTTCCGCCGACCAAAAATATACTCTCCTCTTTGAAATTTTTAAGTTAGGTAGCCTGGGGGCAAAATGGGTGGTTGCCCCTACTGCGCGATTGCATGAAAACAAACTTCCCTTTAAATGGTACGGATACCTTAATTAATTTATCTCTAACCGTTTAGAATGGGTGGTTGCCCCTACTGCGCGATTGCATGAAAACAAACTTCCCTTTAAATGGTACGGATACCTTAATTAATTTATCTCTAACCGTTTAGATTTTACAACGTATTTTCGGAAGAGTTATTTTGCTTTCTTTGCCCCCCTATAGTGGGCAAAATATTGGAGATAGAAAAAAATGTTACAAGTAAAATATTATTATTTTTCACCGTATAATCCAAATATGGTATCAAAAATATACATTCCAATTTGAAATTTTGAAGTTGTGTGGCCCGGGGAAAGTGGGTTGTTGCCCTAGTGCGCGATTGCATGAAAACAAACTACCCTTTATATGATACAGATCCCCCAAGTGTCATTACTTTATCTCAAACTGTTCAAAAGTTAAGACTTTTGGACTACCCTGTATAAAGGATAGTATTGTGATGACGCAATTTGTTTTGTGTAATATTTGTGGGTCCTATAAAGCTGGGCCGCACTAATAGTAATTGACTTTGTGCTGGCTGTATTGTTTTGAAAGAGGTGTGCGTGCGTGACAGTATTAGACACTCTGATACAAAATTTTTTAACAATTAGTGGTAATTTTTCACAGAAAATTCAACACACCAAGCAAATTTTTATTGGTGTGATCCTATCAGCTTGAGTAAAAGTCTGAAGTCTTTGCAAATGCGTGGAGCCTAAACTACTGGACCGATTTCGATTTTATTTGGCATATAGATTAAAAAAGAAAATCATACCCCCAAGCGAAATTGAGAAATGCATTTTTGATATAAATTTGGGGGCGACTATTTTTATTTAAACAATCACCTGTTGATCACTTTTAAAATATGTTTAAAAATAGACTGCCAATTATTGTGGCACATAGCTACCTCGCGTCCTATTTTTATGATTTTACGCTTTTACAACCGATTATTGACAAATTTTATTTTATATTTTCATTTAATTTATTTTAATTTCATAAAAATCAGATGTGTACTTTTGAAGATATGGGTGTAAATAAATGTATGTTTATGTGGAAAACAAAAAAATGGTCGCAGAAGGTTGAAATTTATAATGGAACCAATAATGGGCTAATTGTGACATTCCATCTAAATTTCAGTAAATTGATTAAATTTGATATTTTTGGTTTAAATTCAACCTTAGTATGCAATATGAGAAATTTTTGTATTAAGTTTGGTGTATAGAAAGTTGCCACATTGTAAATTACTTTATTGGTGAACTAATCCCATTCAAAATATTAAATTATGTAAGAAATATAGCATAGTAACTAGTGACTCTTAACCCATATTAGATTGAAATACACTATTTTACAAGAAAACATTTAAAAATGTATGATACATTTTAATGACTTTTAAACTAAGAGCCAATAATTTTATTTTATTTATATAGATCAAACTTAAAATTAATTTTTTATGCATCAAATTTAATTAAATTGAAAATTATTATTATAATTATATGTCAAACGCTTAAAAAGAGGAAGTCTCACTCTTTTACATAAATTTATCACTTCAAAGTTGGCTTTTAAATCATAGAGGTATGCGCATCCCCAAAGCAATCAATACTCCCTCTCGGACCAAAGTCAAATAGTGAAGCTATGCTGGGTTTGTTCCGAATAAACAGACCGTGTTGAAATACTTGGCTTAATTAATTATTGTCATTTAATTAAAGCAAATATGGAATTCATAGCGGAGCCAATTAAACCCGCCATTCCGGACCGAATTAATAATTGACTTTCGTCGCATCATTTCAATTTCTGAAAAGCTTATTAATATTGAATGAAAATTCTCTCTGTAGTTATTATGAAATTAATTTTTGATATTCCTTCCAAAAAATAGAATGAATTTGAAATAATTTAAAATGAAAAGTTATATAAGAGTTTATTTTTTGCTTACGATTCTAGTAAGGTAGCAACATTTCCTCTCACATTTCAAATTTTCGGGGATCGGGCTTCTAATAATAGCCTCTACGCAGGCGCAGACATCAAATTCTACAAACGTCAATTTCTCCCGACTTAATAATTTGATTTTAAAAATTTGGAGGATGGTTGAGTATCGAACGTATGATGATTTCATATCGACTGTATACCTGCAAAACCTCGTATAACCCCAAAAACTAAATTTTTCAGGAGATGCAAAAAACGTTGTTTTAAAAAAGTTTATTTATATATTTTCTTTATATTTATTTTGATTTTAATTAATTTAACTGAAACCATTAAACGTATCCCAAAACTAGTTAAAGACTTACAATGCATGGGGGGTAACGAGGTTTTGAAACCTTGTCGTATACGAAGTCTTTTGTACACTTTAGTTAAATGATGAATTCGAAGTATTACAATAATTTCTATAAAAAATAATTGCTTAAGGCTTACTAGCTTTTGCACGTAGGTAGATATTGATCATATCTAACAAAAAATGCTATAAAAAAAAATCTCGATTTTGAGGGTTACGAGGTACTGCAGGTACACAGTCGATATGAATTTTATCTTGATTCGATTATCAGTCGTAGGCACTGCGCATGCTCAAACGTGAGATCCTTACCACACGCATAACATTTAATTTATTTTTTCGACCATTTTTATCCGATTTCGATGAAATTGTTAGGGATTTTGTAGGTTATGCCTTATCTGGGCCCATATGAATGTCATCGGATTTATAGTATAGGCACTGCGCATGCAAAAACGAAAAAATATGCCAAACATCATTTTCTTAAGGTCTAACGATCCGATTTTGCTCAGAATTAGTTGATAGTTAGGGTCAGACCCACGGATCATCCCCATGATTTTTTTAAGCTAAGTGCCACACTAATTGGCAAAATATTTTATTTATATATATTTTTAAATACTTTCTATTACTTCCGAGCTTATCTAAGGTAACGGAAGAATTGAGATCAGTTTGAACGTACTTTTGTTATTTCTCCGAAGCTTTTAAATATATTCACTCCAAATTATCTTAAGACAGATTTGTCCCTTCAGATATATAGTTGATAATTTTGACTCATTGTATGATTTATTATGAACAATTGATATGGATTAGATGGAAGGATGATTATAATTTTTTTTAAATAAGATGATCTCCCCTGCCCAGCTATAAAGGAGAAAAGATTACGGTGGGTATTGGTTTAGTTGTTTTATTCTTTGTTGTAAAACTTTCTTTGCCTTTTAAATCCTCAACTTTAGAGAAATGTATTGCTGGGCAATTTTCCAAAATCTACATTATAATAAAATAATATTGTTTTATAACGGAGTCAATAAACTTCTAAAGGGTTTATGCTGTTATCTGGGGATTTTAGGGTGTTCTTAATTTTTTTTAGATTTTCCTTTTTAAAGTACCTAATCTTAATCTTAGGCGAATTTTGAGGGAGAAGTTTCAACTTAATTCTTAAAAAGGCATGATGACTACCTACTGAAAAGTTAAAAGAGGCTTTTGCAGTTAATAAAAATCTTTGGTTTTTTGTTTCTTCTTCCTTTTTGATTATAAAGTCCCCTACAGCTGTTGCTAAAGGAAAACAAAAATCTAAAAACCTTCAAAAAAGTTACTCCGGACCTAAATATTTCGGCATTTTTCGAACTCTAGACCATTCTCGGTGAGTTTGTTGGGACCCTACATCCAACTTATAAAGTTTATCGTCACACTTGAATCTTAATGTTTCACTTTTACTAAACTAGTGGTTTTAACCTCCTAATTTAGATTAGTTTATTCAACCAATTTTACCCAAAGAATTCTAGTGATAAATACAGAATTTCGTTTTTAACTATTTTTGTTTTGTAAAAAAGCTCTAATCAACTATTAAAAAAGTTATTCATTATTCCTGTAATTTATTCCCTCCTATAAACACAATAATATTTGAATTATCAACATCAACCGTTGAAATTATAGATCAGAGAATTAAATGATTGAGGTACGGTTTTTATTAAAAACAACATAGTAGTTTCGTAAATTTGATTTACATCATCACAACACTTCAACTTCAAAAAACTAAAATAAAAAATATACATATTGCATAGCAAATAGCAAGACAATATTGCAGAAAAAGGTGTGCGACAAAACTAAAAAATGAATTGTACATATCGACCTGAAGGATAACTTTATATAGTAGCCTACCATATTGTGTTAGATGAAGTGTCCGTTCCATATTGTCTTGAGATGTCTCCATAGAAGCCCATAATGTTCGAAATTATGTAAAAATATTTTACATTCATCCCTGAGAAAGTATATACATTTTACATTCATCCCTGAGAAAGTATATACATTTTACATTCATCCCTGAGGAAGTAAATACATTTTAAATTCATCCCTGAGGAAGTAAATACAATTTACATTTATCCCTGAGGATGTAAATACATTTTACATAATTTGGTGTTGTTTTTATAATCACAATGTGTTACTTTTTATTATATTTATTCTTACACCGATGGATTAATTCATAATATGCTTATATTAAAATTATTCTATTATACATACATTTCTATCCCATCTCAGAATTTACATGACGTCCTCTACTCAGCCCCATAACAATGGCAATAACTCAAGAGATCATTAATTGTAAATGATAATTCAATATTTAAAAAAAAATATCTTCTGTCATTAGTAAAAAAAAATTATTTATCTTATTTTCATATATTAACTTAGTATATAAATTATAATCCGTGGTGTAACTGCCAACTTGGGTCTACTATACGGCAATGGCCGATGCAAAAGAAATTTATAATATTTTTTTAAAAAGTTTAGCAAAAAGAGACTTGTTCTTTAAATCCTTTATAAGGTTTGTCACTGACGCTCGAAATTTTGTAATTTGAAGATTATTCCTCAAGTATTAATACCGGTTTACATTGTCTGTTAGATGTAGTTTCTTTTTCTGATATTAATCTGGTTTTAGATGTCATTTTTAAATATTTGCCTTTTCCCTGTTGTTTATTTGTTTTATGACAATTTCGTTCAGTTGTTCTAAGAGATATATAGAATTTTAATAATTGAAATTTAAAAATTAGAAACATTTGAGTTACAACACTCTAGTTAGTTCAATCAGCAAGTGTTCGTATTTATGTTAATTATTATATAATTAATTTTTAATTCAAAATACAAAATAGTACATTATGCGTCTTGTGTGGAAAGTAGCATTTTGCATGCGAGTGTGGAGTTTGCACCCGAGTGACAGCGAGGGTAGTAAAACACGAACAAAGCAAAATGCAGTTTTCGCACGAGTTGCGTACCGTATTTTATTTACGATTGTTGGATTTTGATAATAAATAAAGAAAACAATATTTAATAACCTTCCTGTATGTAAGTTCATATTTCTCTTTTGATAAAGATGACATTAATTCATTAGTTGTATTTTGTGCAGACTTAATTATTTCGGGAGGCGAATTATTCTCCTCATTTTCGTTATAATGACATAAATCAATAATTTTTTTCACTAAAAACTCGATATAAACACTTAACTTAACACAACTACTTTAATTAAACAAATAGCAAATTAGTTTTATTAAATGTAAACCAACTCGCTACGCGTGCGTTAAGGTGAAGAATTCTTCTTTTTTACCGCACTAATACAAGTACGTAAAGAATCACTTTCTACGCATTTAAACAGAGATACAATGTTTATATTTCGTATCAATCGTAGATAAAAATAATTAAAACAAGAAAGAGAAATAAAAAGCGATGGAAGATGTACCCTTAAAAATGTTTAATAAAGTCAGGAAGGTTTTTTTTGTGGATGTATTTTTACAGAAACTCCCCACTGTTTGTTGAATTGGTCCCAGATGACAACCTCGTCACCTTGTTAAAAAAACCTTTAATCCTTTTTTTAACTGTTATTTTATTAGTTCATTTTTCCGTTTGTTTGAAACTTGGGAAAAATACAATATCTTTATATTTACTGTTATTGATTATCTAAATATAAAAATTATACATTCATCCAAAAAATTATGTGATGTGTTATTACTTTTTAAAGTTACTTATAAAAATTGGACAAGAAAACATGTATAACATATATCTATTGCTCTACTATCTATAGCAGTGGTTCTTAACCTTTTGGTAACCACGGCCCCCTTAAAATCTCCAATTATAATATTATATAGTACCTAAATACCTTTCGAGACCCCCTGGGGGGCCGCGGCCCCCCGGTTAAGAACCACTGATCTATAGGGTCCCTGGTAACTTACTGATTTCGTTCATGCTTTAGAAGCAGGAGATTCGGGTTCGGTTAGTCGCCAATAATAATAATATATTATATTGTATTATACTCCTGCAACCATCATTCCAGTGATGGGATGTGAGAAAGCTATGCCCACGCATCAACTCTAATTTTCTGTTGTTTTCATTAATGCTACAGGTTTAAGTTATGGATTGAAGCTGGTGGAACTGAGGATAGACAAGCACACAGTTCGAGGTAACAGAACCATATTGGAATGTCTGTTTGATCTTCAAGGAGAAACATTGTATTCTGTGAAATGGTACAAAGATGGACATGAATTCTACCGGTATCTACCAAGGAATCACCCACCTATCAACCTCTTCCCACTTCCTGGAATACATGTAGATGTAAGTCATTTCTATTCGTATATATTTTATTAAGTATTTTAATTGTTTCGTAAGTTTAATATTGAATAAAATTATCGTGAGATCAAGTAATATAAATAAAATGATTCAATAGATTACATGATCGTACTAGATACTAGGTACAGAAAGAGCACCATATTGCCTTTTCAAAATGTTATGTTGATGCTTGTTTGTAACTAGGTATCGCGTGGCTATATCATTGAAGCGAGCGTAATGCAATAAATATCGATTATTAATTATATAGTTAATTATGATGAGTTGATAGTTAAAGAGGATGATTTGAATAGAGAGTCGTGTAGTGGTGGAGCAAGGTGCCTTCCCTACCTCTTTCCACTAACTTACACGCTCCGACATCTCATTTTGAACAATAATAAAATGTATCTCTTCACTATACAAAAACTTATGGTCTTATAAAGTTTAAATTTTACATGCATGTTTCTATAATGCATTAAAGTATTTATATGAGCCTCATGTTGATCTCCGACATGATATAGGCTTACCTCTCAATAAATCATTTTCTAATTTTTTCATGTAACACTTTTCTTTCTCAATCGGCACTGATGATGGCCTTATGAAGGCTGAAAGCTTCTTTGTTAAATAAACCAGTTTGGATTTACTTGTAGAGACGATTTTTGTTATTCCTTTATTTATATGAAGTTTTTTTTTATCACTTCATTGCGGTGTCGTTGTTTTTACTAGAAAGAAGAATGTATTGGCAAAAAATGTTTGTCTTATTGAATAGATATAGGTAGCATATTTTCCCGTCATAAATTTAAGGATGAAAAAGGATTCTATCTTAATTTTAAATTTGAGGCTAGAATTTACACGAGCGTTACATGCAATCTCTTGGACGTATAACATTGTCCAACGATCTTAGCCTAAGTATTGGTAGAAGGAACATGTAATCATGATTTTAACTAGATAGAGTAACAGACAGACAAAAGTCATATTTATTTAAACGTATGAAGCTCGCTAACGGTCACTTCAATTATCGCTTACAATACAAGCCATACTCACCCAAAAATAACTGAGTATATGTTTGACAATGGGCTTACATTAGTTTTACACTCTACGTTCCTTTTATATTGAGGCTACAAAATAGGCTAAATTCATTGGGCATCGATTTATTATTCACTTGCTGGCTAAATCTTGGTGGTTTATAATTATTTTAAACTTAAATTATACTCGTGTGATTGTGCTTTTGCTTCCGCGAGTAGACTCGTAATATACAGCTTGGTTTTCCGGTGAAATCCGCGTCAAAAAGGGGTCGAAATCCGACGTTTCGATCCAATACTGGAAGCATCTTCAGAGGTGTGTTTACTTGAAGCAACTGACAACTGGAGTAAAGGGCGGTCGTATTTTTTTTAATGGAGTGTAGATTGAACCTTCATTCCCTGGGGGTTCATTGGTTTGGGTTAATCCTTTGTCGGAATGACGCAATCGGGAAGGTTCTGCCTTTTACGGTGTTCCTTTGTGGAGCGGGTGACGTTTGAAGTTGGGAAGTGCGTTGACTCTTTTCTGTTTTATTATAACACTGTTCTTAAACAACTTCACCACTTGTAAAATAAGACGTTCAAAGCAACGGATATTTGTTCCATTTTGTCCCACATCGATTTCATGACGCTTCGACCTCATTTTTATTATTGGAAAAAGATGCTAACTATTTAGTCATTGGAAGCTAAATCATGGCTATGCGGAAAATCATATTTATTACATTATAAATATTATTTTATAAACAATATTCAAACCCAGAGTAACTTCACTCTTTCGTCAAAGAACTATGTGATGCGTTGATTATTCATGATAGGGTAGCCAGATAGATTTATAATCCTCACAGTTAACCCCACACGATTTTACCTGGTTAGTATATGTGAATAAATACAAAGAGATCATATTTAAAGGTTATCCGGGGTAGGTACCTTAACAAACTTTTATGGTACTGTGCTGCTCCGTTTTTACTCTAGTGGTATTTGCCTAATAGTGATATTTATGAGGTAGACGTGTGTTAAAAATAAGAGTGTTTTAAGCATGTAAATCCCAACACCAAAATTCAATTTCTCTCTCTTTTTCTGTTTGTCTTACAAATTTAAAATAATTACATCGTAAATTCATGTTTGTGTTTTTATATCCTTTATGAGATTTCGTTTTTTTTTACAAAATAGCTACGTAATTTGTTCCGGGTTGGTTGAAATTTGTATACTTTATATTTCATTTAAACGCACCTAAACCTAAAATAGTTTTCTGCCGGTTCTGAATGAGTTAAGAGGAAAGAGTTTTTTAAAAAAAGAAACAACGCAATGAACGCTTTAAATTTTGAAACAGGGAAAGCAAAAAAAAAAAACCTTTGGAAACTGGTTGGGGTGTGAACTTGGTGAGTTTATGATCTCATTTGTTTTTTACGACTTCTAACCCACTACGGCACTTTTTCCTCTCTCCCTACTTCTATCTTGGTAATAAAGCAGTTGAAACGAGTTATTTCCTGAATTTCCTCCAATTTTACCACTTATTTTTTTTTTCCCCGGATAAGTTTCAACTCAAATTTTTTTTCTCCTAAATTTTCAAGATGAATTCGCTCAACCAACGACTGTAAATCACTCCTTGTTTAGATCTTTAATAATTTGAGTTATAAAGTATTCTTCTGACTAACTTTGACAGTTAACAACTTTTAAATTTCATCATATTAAAACATAATTACTTTATTTGGTTATTTACGAGTTTATTTATGTTATCATAATAAATTATATTTAAAGTAGTCTATTAAAAAACTGAAGTAGTAAAATTATTTTATTACAAAAACCTTGAATAAAACTTATCTATTATATATTAACATTTTAAGTACTATTTTATCTAAACCAAAGTTCTTGTCAACTTCTTACGTTAACTAATTTTATAACCAAGTAGTTGCGGAATTTATTATGGAATTTTTTTTTTCTTTTTTTAATTCTTAAATAAAACCTTCGACCTTTAATTCAGAAATAATAGTTAATTTTATTATTTTGTTGGTATTTTTTTCAGGTGGGGAGGGGGGGGGGATCAATTTAGGATTTTGTTTTTGAAAAAGAAATTAGACCATCTTCAAAAAATAAACACCATACTTAATCAAAAATACAACTGATCTAATAAACACTAAATTTATACCAACATTTTAAAAAAAAACTATATACCTACATAGTTATGTATAATGTGTGTTTTTTATTTTTTTTATTTAAATAAATCTATATATTTATTCCGAGTTCGATTATGTATACTATACTTAGAGCCAAATGGGGCTTAGTGCATTAACATTAATGCATTAATTAAGCTCAGGATTTTAAATCCTTTGCTCTCATTGGTTCCCCACCCCATTTTTTTTTTTACTTTCCCGCGCTGTTAACGCACTAAGACTTATTTGGCGCAAACTGTACTATTAATACGCAATACTACTTAAAAAAAACTATTTTCTATTCTTCAAAATCTCACAAGACTAAAGTGTAAGAACATGTTTAAAAAAACTGTCATTAAAATGTCAGGTCAGTGTAATAAAAAATTAACCTATCTAAAATACACTATATCCAATATGCTGCATATTCTCCTCCTCTTATTGATACCTTATATTTCCTATCCATCCCCATAAACATGTTGTTCCCTGATGTTTTTAGGCTTGATAAAGTTCCGAAGAAGGGCGAAATATATTCAACCAAGAAACTAAAATATGGCTTAATTTCTATATCTAAAAAAATACCTTTGATAACTTTCAAAAACAACTTTCCAAAACTAGAAGAACAGGGGCAAAAGGAACAACAATAGTTATTTATGTTACTAGGCAGCAAAATGGAATTTTGCTGACAAGTTTTTTAAGTTTTAGTTCCGAGCCGAAGGTGAATATAGGCTAAACAAATTTACTGCAGACGCGAAACCGAGGCAGTAAAATGGTAATTACCTGCTAAGGTGTAACCGAAGCAGGTAATCTTTAAACGAGTCAGGAATGTTTCTTTTGCTGCATAGTTACATACAATATTTTATCTACAAACGGCAAAAAAAAAATACACTAATTATTATATTCCTTTTTTAATAGATAAAAGATTTAAAGAAATGAAAGTTGTAAAAATACGAAGATTTGAGTCATTAAGTTAAAACAAAACGAAGGCAAAACGAATGCAGTGTTGCCACTTTTTTTTTATCTCAATTTTTACTTTCTCATATAAAGAAATAGTATTCGATTTTGAGGATTTACACGTTTTGAGGTTCCAAAAAAGTGGTCCAAAAAAGTGGTTTTTAAAAAATGTCCGTCTGTCGCGTGTCTGTCGTCTGTCTGTGCAGACGCCTAGAGCCTATTCTACTGGGCCGATTTTGACGAAATTTGGCATATATGTTCAGAAAAATCATACCCCGAGGAGAAATCGAGAAATTAATTTTTGTTCCAAAAATGGGGGGGCGCTACCCCCCAAAAACTCGATATAAAAAAAAAAAATGATTGCTCGAAAACGGTTCGGACGATTTAGATTTAAAAAATTCTAAAATATAGTCTATTTAAATACGAATCTATCGATATAATCCGTTTTCCCGGAAAAAATTTAGTTCCCGAGAAAATAGCATAAAACACGGAGGGAGAGGGGCCGAGTTCGATTCCCCGCCGAGGAGAAGTTATTTTTATGATAAATTTCGATGAAATGTTCAATAAAAAACTAATAAATTAGGAAACACTGGGCTGTGTTATGAGCTCGTGAATGAGAAAGTCTGTCTGATTTGTCTTTTACCGATTTTTTTTAATAATCACTATAAAATAATAAAATTTGTTTCATTATTATCATTTTAATGTGGTCTGTTTTATTTGTCCCTTTTTCATGTAAATCGTAGGATTTTTGTGGGTCGTTGAAGGGTTTTTGAATAAAATTTTACTTTCACACTTTTGTCATTAACGTTTGGCTATATTTCACCCCTCTCCGAGGCATAGACGTGCCTGAAAACATCAATTTATACATTTTTTTACTACGTTTTTATTAGCTTGCATTCTTGTTTGTTTGTTTGTTCGGTACAAATCTGGCAATCGATTTCTAACTAACTTCCCGAATAGCTAGACATTTGAAACTTTTAGCATAGCTCAGAACACGATGACAATGCATTATTTTAATACTTTTAGCCATCTTTCAGCAGAATTTAATTGGTTTTCAGCAAATTTTGCTGTACGGAAAGTTAGTTCGGAAAAAATCCGCAAGTTATTTCATTTGTTTTGCCATATCCCATATTTACGCAATCTTCATTTTGACGGGTCTCAAATTTGTGATAGATAAACATTGAATGACAGCAAAAACAGGAAATATCGATTATATTATTTATATTATTTCAAATATATCGATGGCACGCTTTGGATTTGGTGTTGGGGAGATCCGTTGTACAAAGATTTGTCCTTTTATAGGTTTAAGATCAGCTCTCTAGATGGTTGACATTTATGTGAAGTAAAATGTGAAGTATAAATTCGGAACTATTTTTTTTCACTAACATTATATATTATATAACAATAACAATTATATTATCAACATTATATACGATTCAACAGAAAATTTTAAAAACGTAGTATATAAAATGTTCTTTTTATCTTGAAATTATTCAGATTGTTTGGTAACATTGATTGTATAAGTAAAGGCTAATATTACATTGTAACAAGAAAATTAATAATTTTTAAAGGTATTTTTAAAAAGATATAAATATATACCAGAATATTACGTTTAAATTTATAAATATGAACAATGTGGGAGAGTTCATAACCTGAGATCTAGTAACCTTTTCTTAAAATTTGCCAGCCAGTTTGTTATTTTGCTTCGTGTTTTTTGACATGTTACAAAAGAATTAAGAAAAATTACATTTTGCAGATTGAAAACATTACAACAGTGCTTAATTTTGCTGCCGTGAGTAGATAAAAAATATTCCTTTTACATTGAAACTAGCCAAGATTTGTAAGTTTTTTATTTGGCAAAAAACCAATTATTTGTACTAATGTTATTACTAAAGTTCCATTTTTAATTATAATAATCTATAATTAACAGAGGAGAGAGGCTGATAATACATTGCAAATATGGATTTACGTATTGTAATGTTGGAATTGCGTGGAGGTTTCCACAAATATAATCAGCTTATCTACATTCATTGTTAAACAATCAGACCAAATTATATTTCAATCCAATTAGTTCATTTTGGCGTTATTGTACTACAAACAATGCAGTTTTAATCTCTATTTTTGAACAAAATAATTTATAAATCTAGCTTGAAATTTAATCAGTTTATCCATGTAAAGAGGGAGATCAATTGAATTTCATTTAGATTTTTTTGTAAATGTTCTTAAGAAGGTTTGCAATGAAGTAAACGTCTGACAAACAGTCATTTAAATTTAAAAAAAAAAATACGTTTGGTGTCGCGGGACATCCGTAGGAACGAAGTTCCTTACATTTTTCATTAAATATAAATTATAAAATCACACTGCTAAGTACGTATATGTTGCTAACCACTTATACATGGCGGAGTTAGAAAAGAGAGAAAATTAAAAGTACTAACTGTTTGTACCTAGCGGAATTAGGGCAAAATTAAAAGAAAAGCATTATTTGTATCAATAAAGCATGCGTCTTACAATAAATATGTATTAAATATTGAGAAAAAAGTTAATCATGATGAGTTTATAGTTAAGATTAGATAACTGTTTATTGAAGGAATACATATTTAATTTACATAGGAATAGAATTGAATAAACACAGCACAGCTTGGCCTTGAGCTGGAGTTGTTACAAAGTTTGACTGTTTTTTTTAGTAACATCGTATAGATAATTATGACCTAATCATTCATTATTGGAATGAAAAAAAGCAGTGGTGACGGTGAATGAATGAAAAAGAGATTAAGGTTAAGTTTAAGACATCGATGTTAAATCTACGACAGTTAGAGGCCAACTCCGTTTATATTTAAAGAGTATGTTTGTAGTTGGTAGGAAATAGGACTGTTTTCTACCTTCCCGGCCCACTAATTTAAAATATTATAAAATATATCTCTTCCCTAAAATATTATGTCTGCTTGTATTAGGTTGAAATTTTACATGGCTGTTTCAATTATTGTACTTTAGACGATGTGTCAGAAGTTTTATTGAAACTTGTACGGTAAACGGTAACAACGTTGTTTTCTTCTATTTTAAACGTTTAGGTCCGCTTTAATAAAATAGCGATCTTTATCACTTCATAGCAGTGTCGGTGTTCGTTTTACTAAAAAGAAAAAAAATTAAAAAAGTTGTTTGCCTCATTAAATATATGTATTTCGAATTTTTTCCCGTCCTAAATTCCAATTTTATATTTGAAGCTTGCGTTGCGCGTTAACGCTTGAGCGGATAACGTTGTCCAACGAACTCAGCCTGGGCATTGGTAAAATGATCATGTGTACCAAATTTCTCTTACTCATCTTTTACTCAAGTTATCGTCATCGGTAGACTTCCTGACGGTGATTTGGTGGCGGTGATTTTGTGACGGTCGTTTTTTTCGGATTCACTCCCGGGCTCTAGAACGTGCCATAAGGAACTTCGTTCCAAATTCAAATTTAAATAAATCATTAATATAAAGGATACTTATTGATTCGTGATATGGACAACTCAAATCACGTTTTGACTTGTAAGTATCGCTATTCGTAATTACTTCGCACATTTTTTTAAACGGGCACCTTTGGACTAAAGTTTAGATTGCAATCGTTATGAACCTTAACTGTATGCAATCAGACATCATTCGTCTCTGCTAAACTTCACATGCTAAACATCCTCTGTAATTTTTATCGCCTGAAACAATCAGCTTAACTGCTAGCTGATTATTTCGCGCGATTAAGTCCACGTTTTCTGCGTATTAAGTTTTGTTTATTGTCTTAGATATCCTTACCTTTGTTTTCCTTAATACTCTAAATTCTTCAGGAGCTTATCTTGAATAAATTATTTGCTCTTCTCTACTGCAATTAGTTTAAACTCTTCTTTCGAACCTTAAGTAAATTTCGAATGTCAAATTACACTCTTCTTTAACAAAGTGCTCTAATTCCCAGTAAAATAGAACCCTTATTTGTTCTCTTTCTAGTTTCTAACATATTTACTTAAACTATCTGTTTAACAGAAGATTCATCGTGCTCATTGTTTTAAACAATATTATTGTTACGTAGTACGCTTATTGAAATAAAAAGAAAGCTGTGGCTTAACAACTAAAAGGATTGTTGCTAAAATGTTTATGACATTTATTAATGCAGCGGCCGTTTAAAGAAAAAAATGTTTTTTTTTCGTATATCCTGAAGATTGTTGGCTCTTAAGTTGAGACGATCTAAAAATAACATTGGTCAAAATTGAAAACTTTTTGGATACTTTTTCATTTTATACATTCTGAAAACCGAATCCGGCATTAACTTTTTTCGTGTATGTGTGGATGTGTGTATGTCTGTCGCCCCAGTCAGACTTTATAGGCAAAAAACTGGCTAAGCAATATCGATTTTTTTTTTTTCAAAGATGAACACATTCATGCTTAGCAATTTGGTTTCATCGAAAAATATTAAATAGAACCAAAGTTATTAACAATTTTATAATATAAAATATATAAAAAACAAAAAAAAATTGTTTGACCCACCGTAAACAAACCCCACAGACTCGCTTTTCAAAACGTTTGAGTACTTCTAGACCACCTACTAGTAGAGACTAGACCACCTAGAGAAAGATGGCGGACGCACTTTAAAGTTTTTTTGGAGGTTTATTGTGGCTAAACGGTAAGTCGTATCGACAAGCTGATTGCACCAGCAGTAACTGATTTTAAAAGATCTACAACTTTGGTCGTATGACTTTTTGTCGTAACTCCATCAGTTCTGCCTTAAATAAGCTAAAATTGATTTTTTTAAAAATATATTTGATTTTGAGGGCTTATGGCGTCCGCAATTGTTGATCGATTTAATTTCTGATTAGGGCACTTACACCTCACACTAATGCTCTTTAAATCGAGTATTTATTATTTTATTAATTATTATTTTGTTAATTTTTCCCAGAACTAGAGTTATTAAATATTTACTGGTGCAACAGCCATATTGAGAGAAGAGGCTGGTATAATTAAATTAATGCACCATCATGGTTGATGATTGTTCAATGACTTCCCAATCTAATTGGTTTCGTCTACGTTTATTTTCTTATTTATTATATTTATTTAGGATTGTTTTTTTATTGCAATATTACTTAAGTTTCCATTGGCTATTTTTTAAATGTACAGATAGGAGAGTATTATATTCTTAGTAATGGAATTAATGATGTGTAATTTAGTCCTGATTTTATGCCTAGAAGGCTTTGGAAACCAAAACTATTTAGGAATTTAATTTAATTGCTAGGCCTACATGATTATAGGAAACATAGCCACTAATACCTAGTATGAGCCCCGTACATACACACACAATTTATGTTGCTTATTGCAGTGTGCAAAAAACACGGTATTACATTCATAATATGAATTATATTCTATCACATAATCTTAAAGTAAATAAAATATGAAATCAAAAGCAAAAATAATTAGAATTATTTGTGTTACAAGTTTGATAAATGCATAGATTTTATTTTTGTTTTTTAACACACCTAAAGTAATGTAATGCATATTTGCATGCATTCATGTATCTTTGTTTAAGTCCACACACATATATATTATATCTATATTTTGTATTTTAATTGTATTTATATATATATATATATATATATATATATATATATATATATATATATATATATATATATATATATATATATATATATATGTTATATATATATTATATTATAATATAATACTTTATACATATCACGGTAGCCTTGAAAAAACATTACAGTATATTACATGTATATCATTTTTTTTCTCTCCTTTTTTGTTTATATATGTGAGTTGTAGATTTTTTTAAAAACTTTTTACCTCTCTTTCCTCTACTCTCTTTCTTTGCATTACTAACAGGCATGTTCACGGTTCATGTTTTCTGCGAGAACATTCTTTCCTCTATTCGGGTACGTAAAAAGATAAGAAAAAAAAAATCCAGATACATGCTTGAAACATGAATAAGTTATGCCCTCTCCTACCTCGTGTTCCTCCCTGAGGAGAGAAGGTTTTTAGATATTTTCAAGAAGTTTTTGAAACGTGCTATCCTCGGGTACGTGGGAGTCAAGAAGGTAATTTTAACATTTCACGATGTTCCACCGTAGCCACCAACAGGTTATGTTTTGCAATATTTAAGCCTACTAAAAAAAAAAAATATTGTTAGCATACTATGATAATAATTAAGTCACTACATTAAAAATGATTAATCTTCTAAACATAAAGGCTTTTATATGATCTATTAAAAAAAAAAAAAAATAAATAAAATGTCATGCCAAATAACCAAAACTATTGAGTAGTTATAGGTTTAATGTATTTTTTAGCTAATATTTGTTAAGTTTGTTTGATTTTATTTAGGGGGCATCTTGGAGAACCCGCCACACATCTCGATCTATAGCCAGGTTACTTAGTTCACCCCAGGATTTACCCAACTTGTCCAGCCTTCTATTTTACTGTTCTTCGCCAAGCCCCCTTCGACCTGCTCCTCCTCTTGACGCACCTGGTGGGTTCCACTCCAAAGCCTTCTTTTCAATTGTTCCATCTGGTTTACTTAAAGTATGACCAGCCATCTCTATTTTCGTTCTTTGATTGTCGATTAATAGGGGCCAGTCCAGTATGTCTCCATTATTCTTCATTTTTCCTTGTTTCTGGCTACCACGTATCAATAATACACATTCCTTGCTGTTGAAAAAAAGAACCAAGGAATCCAAAAATTTGTATTAATAAATTAACACTTTTTGGGCACGGCAACGTTTTATAGTAGAACGGCGTCCTTACATCGCTTTTTTAAAGCTTTGCTATTTCTGTCAATTTAATTGCTTGTTTTCAATTTTAGACATGATTGTAATTTACCATCATTTACTTGCGTTTTAACTATGATTGATGCTGTTTTGATATTATGATTTATTGAGTGTCCGCATGAATAGCCAATTATTGTGAAAACTGAAAATGGTAGTTCTTGTACTGCAGAATAAATATGCTTCAGGCAAGATATTCCATGTATCAAACTAATTTAGGTATATGTTTAGTTACGCTAAGAAATCAAAATTAACAATTAAAATAACAAAATAAACAATTAAATTAACAAAAAATAAAATATACTAACATTTCATGTATTTAATGTTATTATAAAATAAAGTATCTTTAACAAAAAAAAAAAAAAAAAATATATATATATATATATATATATATATATATATATATATATATATATATATATATATATATAGATTTATCCATCTTTCGAGAGGATGGCCAGTTTTGACAATTTGTTACTCCACAGTAGTTCCTAGCTTCTTTGCAGAATAAACAAAGGATGTTGGTTCATTTTTGAGGTTTTACAATGGCTTAAATTAGCTGTTCACGATCTATTTTCTCTTAAAAGATGGTAATGATAGGTTCTTAAAAAGTTCTGAAGATTTCAGGTTTTTTACTATTGCCGTTAATACTACTAAGGTTACTAGTAGTAAAAGCAATAATAAACAGCCACAAATACTTTTAAAAATTCTGAAAATGTTGTAATTGTGACATCCATCCTGTGTGCATCTAGCTACAGATCTATTAACTGAATTTGAAGAAAAGCAGCTGTGTAGAATAACGCTAATAACGCTTAAGTTTAGTTCGTCTATATTTATTATTATAATAAGGCGGAGTAAGGGTAAAGCTGGAGTTGATCCGCGATTGCCTATAAAAAGAGACTCATGTGGCTCGCGAGCCGCCGCGCCGTCTGCAGCACCCAGGACGCGAAGGAGATCATGATACAAAGATCGTTGCTCATTTGCAACTGAACAATTATATGGACACAGAATGAGTAAATGGCTGCACGCGGAAAAAGATGCTACTGATTGATATCACGCGTCTATAAGGATCACTGACGATAGACTGACATTTATTAAAAACAACTTTTTTGGGCTTAAGGCCATTATGTAACGGGTATTTGTTGAGTGGATTAAAGTTAACTGTTTATGAGTTGGATATATTTATTGGTATATCATTGTGTGGGTAAAATATTGTTGTATGATGTGTACACCACCAGAGCTAAGATCGGACTCACCGTGTGACTCAATGCTGGGGCTTATTCTGTTTGATTCTTGGGGAAAAGCACTACTACATAGAAATTTGAGCCTTTTCTAGCCTAAGGTCTACAGTCTACACTTGCCTTCCTCGTTACATTTAAATCTATCAAATCTAATTTTCACGTTATGAACTCATTTTCTTACTTTTATACTTACCATTCTATAGGAGCAAGTAGTTCGACTGAGGGAACTCTGACAAAAAAAGCTGTTTGATGATAGACTGATCAATATAGCTATTTGGTTTATTCTATATGATAAGATTACAATGATAACAGAAAATGTTAGTTCGTTTACTACGGTATATGCTTCAGGCTAACTATCCCATGTATCAAATATTATTATTTCTTTTTTAGGTATTTAACTTATTATATATTAAAGTTATTTAAGTTACTTTAGGTATAAACTGATTAATACGGCAATTTGGTTTTATTCGTTTAATAAGATCTTCAGGATTCAGATTCGACGTAGTATCATTTTGAACGATTATTTATTTTTTTAACATTAGAAATATAAAACTAATAATTTTTGCAGTTATTACATAGTCATGAATTGTACCTCTCTTCATGTATAATTAATTTGCATGCAAGTATAAAACAAGAGAGTTCTTTTTTTCTTGTTTACCCTATATATAATTATTCTATGAAATAAAGGTAAATAGAGTAATAGCTACGTTTTTTGTGCTTTAAAATTGGTCTGACGTTAGTGACCTATTCTTTAATTTGCAATTTCCTTCTCTCTAACAAGTGTCCACTTTTCTCTATTTTTCAGTAAAATTTAATGCAATTTCCCTTGGCGCTAATCAGCTTGTTTGGAAAAATTAGGTGGAAAATAAAACGGTTTAATTTTATGAAATAGTGAGTTAATGCATTGTACTCATGTAAATAATACCCATAAATGCTACAAAACTGTTGAAGATGTAGATTCTCATTATATGCAAACATTCTTTTCATTTTCACTGATGTTAAAGATTATTGAATCAGCCATTATTTAAAAATACTAATACGGTGGATGTTTATATACACGTTTACTTTGTCATATGCGTCGAATATAATGTATTCAGATGATGAAAAAATCGAATTTTAGATTTTGATGAGGTTTATGAAATCTGTATATCGTCGAACCCAGTTTTATTAAATTTGGTGAACATGTTAAAAAAAATCATACTTTGCAGTGAAATCGAAACATAATTTTAGGCTCTAAAGGGTCATTGTCCCCCAAGAACTCCAAAGATCGTATATCTTAAAAGCAAGTTCTGACAATTTTGATTAAAGGCGTAGTCCGTTTAAATACCTATTTAACCACCTTTACAAAATCATATTTATATTGGGCTCAAAAATATCATAGAATTTGTATCGAGTTATGATATTCTGATTCGTCCTCTCTCTGGGTTCCTTTTATTCTTTTTTTTTATTGAGTTCCTAGAAATTTTGATGGTGTTCCTAAGTTTTACCTCATTTGATCAGCATTTGTCCAACACCAGGTTTGGTTAATGAATGGTTTTATAACCTGCTTTTAGTCCGGACCTTTTAGCGAATGACGCATTTGACGTAAAAGGATATTCTTGCCATTTTAATGTTTCTCCTGATATAAATTTCCACTAATTGCTTTGATCGTAATAATTCGCACATTCATAAACGTGAATTATGGCTCCATGACCTTTTTTAGAACTTTGTATGTTAGAATTTCTAATTTAAACTTGTTAGTTGTAAGCTTGTATGCATTTGTTAAAAAAAAAAAAGAATGTTCGTCTCATCGAATAGATAAAGTTAGAATTTTTTTCCGTCCAAAAATACAATTTTAATTTTGAAGCGCACGTTTACGCGAGCGTTGCGCGAAAACGCTTGGGCAGACAACGGAGCATATTTCGTTGAATGTAGAAAGCTCGCTACGCTCGCTTCAACTATGTATTATATTTTTGTTATTGTCCCCTCACCTTTACCTTTGTGAGCCGATAGTTGAAGAGTTAGCATGGGTCGATGAAGAACGCAGCGAAATGCGCGTCTACATGTGAACTGCAGGACACTTGAGAATCGACTTTCCCAACTCAAGGCTCTTGAGATCAAACCTCGAGGGCCACACCTGCCTGAGAGTCTGAGTGGAACCCTTTTTTGGAGAGAAAAAAGTCATGATTTTTTTTTAATAATTTTTAGGGAGTAGGACACCCAAATTAATTATCTTATCGATTCGTTTTAAGGTATATGCCTCTACAGTCAAATTTAATTTAATCGGCATTTCATTAATGCCGAATTTCATTTTTATCTGTTATATTATATAGTATTGCCGTCAATCTTTCTCACAAACCACAAGCAGACATTATAATGTCAAAATATTGAACTCAGGAGACCTTAATATGTGTATATCTATCCAAATTTAATATTTGGGCCATCCTTCATTTAACACCTATGTATGAAAGTAAAAACAGTAATTAATGATTATATTTTTAAAAAATGTTATCAAAACCTTTGATCCAAATATACATATGTATATATATAATTTAAACACCTCCTCTACCTTTCAGTGTGTGACAACTAAACATGATCTCCTGCCAGTTATCCTGCAACTCTTATTTTAAGTCTAGTTTTTCAATAAAAAGAAAATCTTCTACCATGTGGTTTTCATTTTTTTTCTTATCCTTGTTTAGGATTGTTTGGATAAAACTTTTAGCTGTTATTAGTTAATTGAAAGTTGTTTTTTTATTATTATTATTTTGATATTATCCTTTATTTTTTTCTAAATTTAATCTTGCGGATATGTTTTTTTACTCTTGTTTTTAGAGAGAGAAACTTAGTTTAGACCTTTTTGTCAAATGAGATTAGTAAAGAAGGCCAAAGAAAATATTGTTTGTTGCTCGACACACTATAGAAAACTTGGGATTAAACTTGAAGAAAATAATCTACCATCTCCTTCTCTATTCTTTTAGTTACTTTTCAGCACAAATAAATATAAAAATAACCCTTCTACTAAATATTTGCCTGATTATTGATATTCTTCTGTATATAAATTAGTATTTAATGTTAATGCAACCTTCTCCGCTTCTATATATTACTAATTACTACTTACTAGGCATCGCGTGGCTCTATCACTGATGCGAGTGTATTGCAATAAAATACTGAATATTTATATTAAGGAATTATTAATCATGATGAATGTCACAGTTGAAGATAAGTGGAAGAGGGTAGGGGTAGAATGGGGGTACTTGGTGCAAAGCTTACATTCCTAGATAAACCTACACTCCTAGAATCTCTAACACTCGCAGTAGCTTTTAAACAATTATTATAAATGTATCACTTCACTACGAAAAAACTTCTGATGGTATCAAGTTGAAATTTTACATGCCTGTTTCAATTGTACTTTAGACGATGTATATTAAGTTTTATTAAAATCTTTACGTTAAAAGTTGTTTTCTCTACTTTAAACGTTTAGGTCCACTATGGGTTTAGGTTAATAGTTTTAACGATCATATTAATTCATAGCGGTTGTCGCTGCTGGTTTTACTACAATATGTTATTTGAAAGAAATGTTCATCTCATCGAATAGATAGTGTTAGAATTCTTTCCCCTCCTAAAATTCCAATTTTAATTTTGAAGCACACGTTAACGCGAGCGTTGCGCGCGAACGCTTGGGCAGACAACGTTGTCCAACGAACTCGTCCTGAGCATTGGTAAAATGAACGTGTGTACCAAATTTCATCAAAATCGGTCAACTTTTACTCAAGTTATCGTCGTACGTTTCACACGTTCAGACACACAGACACGGAGCATATTTCGTTGAACATGGAAGCTCGCTACGCTCGCTTCAATTATTTTGAAGTTAATTATAATACGGAGCTCATGTGACTCTCTAAGCTAAAGGAATTTTCCTGATTCAGTATGTAGGAGGCAGTACTAACAAAATGACCCTATTGAAACGAAACTGATTTCTTAATATAGAATACAGCATTGTGTTAAGATATATATTATTTTCCCCCAACAATTTGACCAAGCCTGGCAGTATATTTTTATTTACATTGTATTTCATATTGATTTATTTTCTAAGCAATTAGCGCATAATAGATTTTGAATCCATGGAAAGAACCATTTCTAATTCATGCTAACGCACTTCTTGAATGTTGCTGGAGAACCAAAGTTATGAGAAAACAAGAAAAATATAACGCCCAACTCTCTACGTAAAATGTTTGTTTAATATTTGTAGAATATTTTGTATAATCCTCTCTTCAAGTCTTTAAAATGTGCAGGTTTCTGTTGACTAACATTTTCTTGCCTGATTATTTTATGATGAAGTATTGTTTTGTTTTTTTTGTTATCTTGTAAGAACAAAGTCTTATCTTAATTTTGTCATCTACTTTATCTGATTGCTTTATTTAGAATTTCTCTAAGTACTATTAGAGGTACAAACATTAAATTGTTAATCCTCTGTTTAGTATCTAAATATTTAGCTTTGAGTTCTTAAAAGATTTATTCTTAATTCTGATCCTATTAGTAGTAATCTCTAAATAACAAACGAAATCAAGGATTATCATCTCAGTTTACTCTTGATTAATACTTGTTTCAAAATGGCTTAAAATAATAAAGCGCTGGAGGTAAAATAGTAGGACACTTTCCCTTAATGTTGTCCAATATTTCTTCCTTTTAATTACATTTAGAACAAAGAGAATTTGGAGATATTCGATTCCTTGGCTTGGTTAGCATGACCGCAAATATAATTTCGCTCAAATAATAAACCCTGGATAATATTATTTATTTATAAAATATAGTAATACAATTACATTGTTTTAACTAAAAGTAAAAACTTATTTAGATATATTTACTCGTACTTACGTTTCTTTTTTATCCTATGCCTTGATCGTCTAAGGCGATTTCGGCTATCCGACGTCTAGCAATCTAATAGATATCACTTAAATCTTAAATTATTCTTGGTTTCCCGTACATCTTCAAGGGCTTGGCATGTGTAATAGGGTGCAGGGATGTCATGTCCCCTTGTCGATGATAGTGAACACAGGTTGCAGATCCTACGACTCAAATATAGTGTAGGTAGCTCTGTAGATAGTCGTGTCCAGTTTTCATTCGAAAATTCTCTTCCAGGCAGATCTGGCGGCATCATTCCTCCTTGTCTAAAAACTACTATGTCTCCATGAGTTTTCAAACCTGTTTGAAAACGATTTTGGTTTTCAAAATCCCATGGAATCGGCGATTTCAAATTTTTTTGAGTTTTGGTCACAATAGCAAATTTTTGGTTTTTCATTGAAACTGTTGTGAAGAAGTAGCATGGAAGCGGGTATTGAATTGAAACTTGTGCAGCAGGTATGCTAAGTAAAGATATGATGACCTGACAACTATAACTAGTCTGGAGTTTATAGTTTACAAAATTGTTGTCAAAACTGTTTTGAAAACTCCTCATGGAACCACTTTCGTTTTAAAACAATTTTTAAAACGTAGTAAATATAGCCTATTGCTTGCCTTCTGTTTCCAACCGCCACTTCTCTTTTACTAGTACTTACTTGGAGGAATATCTAACCAGTGAATAGATTGAATTTTAGTATCTGATTCTCATGTTTCGTATTCTTTATGAGATTAGCTCTTGACAAACTTTGACTAGTACGTTTTAGGCTCTTATTTAATGATGTTTAGCAAAATTAAATATAAACATTTATATAAAGAATTATCAGCTCAAATTAACGAAAGAATATACCCAGAAAATCGGGAGTATCCTTTTTCATGAAATATGAAATAGATAAGATTTTGAGAGTAGGTTTTGTCCAACAAGATCAACGTAATTCCAGGAATGAAAAGAAGATTCTATAGCAGTTGAAGGGTAGACCACAATTTAAGAATTCATATGTTCACAAATGCTTTAATTGCACGAATAAAATATAAAATTTAAGATATGAAAAAAGTTTAAAAATTAGAATCAATTGTCTTAACCTTTAATGTAAAATATTAAAATAAAACAATTACTTTTCATCTCTTCCTCTTCTAGTAATCCAGGAGATAGCGTGCTTAATAGAGAACAACTAACATTAAGCTAGAATTTTGTATGAGTTAATTCTTTGGGATCCTCCAAGAATATGAACCGAAAAAAATTCGTCCTCATAGCATTCGTAGGCTCATAGTAATTCGCAGGCATAGCTTGCCCATTACCTGATACAAATAGACTGTTTGAGAGCAGCCAAGTCCCGACCATGGCGGATAAGTGATTTACATGATCCTGAGTACAAAATTATTGGTAGTAGACCATAAATTAAGTTGATGTTAGTTTTTCACTTGATAGGATATTGTTTCAAATATTTTACAAATCAAACTGGTCACCTATCAACTGACGAACTAACATCAACTAGGAACTAGATCTTGAAGGACACCAATAAATTTATACTCATAAAATTCGATGTTAGTTAGTCACCCTTATGTACGCTATCTCCTGGACTATTTGTCTCTCTTCAAAGTATTTAAAAAGTTTGTTATGACACTGCTACATTCATTTAAACTATCATTACTAAACTACAATTAACATTATTACTACAATAACTGCCAGGAAAAACATACGTGTCTATGACATTGTAAGTCAGTCGTGGAAGTCAGTTATGGATTAGGATACTGTACTTACACAATAACATCCAATACATGAACATGAGAATTCATTGCTGAAACACACTGTTCATCGTTCATCTACTGGAAGTTGCATGAACAACCAGTTCAACTACTGGTCAAAAGGACTTGTAAACCAACCAGTGCATGAAAATTAAAAAACCGTTGTATAGTTTAAACTTAAATTAACTTTCAAAATGTTTGAAAACAGAAAACTTTATTCCACAGCCACCAATATCGACGTAAACCACTATTTCAAAAGTATACTATCAACTTTTACCAGAATTCTTAAAGTTTCATTCTGTCCAATTAATAAATTTGTGAAGAGTGAACTTGGAAAATTTTGTTACTTGTGATCTGCCCTTCAATTACTAGAATGTCCATTATCATGCTGACAAAACCTATTCTCATTATTTAAAAGGTTATTCCCAATTCTATAAGTTATTTTTTTGTTTATTAGGATTGACTTTTCTTTATAAAACTGTTTCTATTATTTAATTTTGCCGAACATCATCTGCTAGGCGATTTTTCCTAGTCAATCTATCAGCTTAAATCCTAGAACAGCTAAAGAAATCTACCAGGCAAGTCAACCCTACAAATAGTTAACGATATGCTTACATTGATTTGGGTAGGTATTAATTCTGGCGTCCCTAACAACAAAGCGTTAGGTTATTACTGGACGGGGTATCAGAAACTTTACTCATCTCTCACATTCTTCTGGTTCGAACTATCATTTTATAATGACAACATTTTTTCTCTCTGCTACGCCACTCCTCTTCTTCTTTTCATCTTCTTGATTTGAGTTCTTGTTATTGATATACTTTCAATTCAAAGTATATTTATCACTGTGGTCGTAGAGCTTTCAGATTATTTAAAACAGAAAAATATTTAAAGGAAATTTAGAGTTTATCTCCCTCCCTGCCAAACATGGCAGGGAGATAGGCTTGTTTATTCACACCCTTATCAAAAGCTATTCTATTTTTTTTCTGTTCATAGTTCTAAGTCTTTCTACGTTTTTTCTAACCTGTTGCATTATTTACAAAAACAAAATTGTTTGAAAGAAATAGATTCAAAGATATCTTACCAAGCAAATCTCTTCTTTCACCGTAGGAGGCAGGATATGTTTTTGGGCAGAACAAGGATACAAATGTCTAACAACACACTCGTTTCTTATCTGCTATATGATTATAATTATGCAAAATTTGAAGTGCAATTAACTGTAAAGAGAAGGGCAGAGTTTCCAAAAGAAATTGTGATTCTGTAAGTTATAATGAACATATATATAAAAAAGTAACCAAATAACCTAGTAGTTCATGGACAATGTCAGAATATTATTTACATAGAAGTAACAATCAACCAACAATCTATTTATTTATGTATAAAGTCAATATTAGTACCACAATTAAAATGGAAGTAAAATGCAGCATCAAATTATTTAAACTATATTACTAGGGAAGGATTGGTCTTCACTAGATAGTAGTCTTGGTATATTTGTAAAAAAGAATCTCAGGATTTCTCCTTATGGTCTATTGGGTACTCAATAATAATTCAAGAATTCACATTCCAAACAAGCTTCATCATATGCTATATTTCAACCCCTTTGGGTTTTATTCAAGCTTAAAGAGATGTAAATGCCTGGAATCTGGTGTATAGATTCCAGGCATTTACACCTCTTTATGACATAGACTCGAATTCTCTTGAGAATTATAGCAAAGAAATATTAATATGTTAATTGTTTTGTATAATTTTAGTTACGAATTATATAATGGAATAGTAATAAAGAGATGTAAATGCCTGGAATCTGGTGTAAAAAGCTTGAAAATGATCCAAAGGGGTTGAAAACCCCAGCAGTTGATGAAACTTGTTTGGAATGTGAAATCTTGAACTATTATTGAGTACCCAATAGACCAATAGATTATAAGGACTAGGTAATCCTGTGATTCTTTTTTATAAATATATTTATAAAGGGTAATAAACTACTAAAATTATGAAAGAAAAAAGTAGTCTTGGTTTGAATAGGCGAAAGTGAGTTGACAATTTAACACATTGCTTATAAAAGTATTATCTTGACAGTAAAACAAATAAATATTATCATTCTCATAAAGGAAATTAAAAGGCAACAAATAGTACTGGTACAACTGTATTATTCCCCCCCCCCCCCCCCCCCCCCCACTATTATTATGTTGTTTTAATCTTTCTTCTATTTCAATGAAGAAATTATTTTCAAAGGTTATTTTTGACTTATCAAGTTAAACTATTAAATTATTGTCTTTCTTTTGACAGTATTTATTAAAACAACTACAATAGTCTATAAACACACTAAAACCAGAACTATGAAATCATTTAATATTAGCACAAGTATAACTTGGTACATCTTTAGATTGTTACTCCCCTATGTTTTTTTATTATTACTGGTCTTATATTACTTTGCTTTGTAAGTTTCATCGCACATTTCCGTTTCCCTAATTTTGAACCACTTCCCGTGATTCAATCTTCCCCAAATTTTGCACATAGAAACAACTATGGAGAAGAAGACAGAAACAAAAACAAAAAAAACAAAAAAAAAAAAAAAAAAATGGCGTCAAATTTATTTGCTTTTTAAGTTTCATCGCACACCTATTACCCCAATTTTGAACCACTTCTCGTCATTCAGTCTTCCCCAAATTTTGCACATAGATACAACTAAGGTGAAGAATACAGAAACCAAAAAAAAGATAAAAAAGTTGAAAATAAGACCAGTTTTGAAAAATGGTATTTTTATATTAATTATTTAGAATATTTATAATTTAGAATATGTATTTATTATTATACATTCCTTTGTCTAAATAACTATTAAAACAAAGAGATTTTTTGTTCAATGTGCTTTGGGACAAAGGAATATCACCCTCCAGTTTTTATAAGGGGAGTAACAGTCTAAGAAAAACATTCCGTACACCTTCTTTAGACTGTTACTCCCTTCTATTTATTTATTATAGGATTAACAGTCTAAAGAAGTGCCTATAAGTTTTCATTCCTCTTAAGTAAAAGGTTAATTAATATTCAAGATTAAACACCAGCTAATATTTGTCTTAAAAGATCAATTCTAACTATCAGTTAAATTAAGAGCAGAATAACTGAAGAATCCTTTAAAGAGAGAAAAGTAAAAAAATATATATTTGAAAAGCAGTTTTAATGTGAAGTGGGGTGGCCCTTTTTAAAAATTCTTTATTTCTGAGAATTAATTTATTCTTCTCTACGGTAGTAATAGAAAGGGGAAACGTTTTAAAAGAAGGGGGGAAAAATGGGGCACATTGAAGAATACCGGAGGCTATTGTTCAGGACCTCGTCTCCCTTACCATTGTCTACTTGTAATATTTCACGGGCAGCTGCCCCCTTACCCATTCTGCCTCACCTATTTCTGCCCCCTTTAGTTCTCCGGTTAAGGCAGTTTTTCGGCCTATAGAGTCTTTTTTATCTCTCGAAAGCCTATCTCCTTTTTTTTTATCTTTCGAGCCAAATCGCTGGTTCAGTCGTAAATTATAAAAAAAAGTGTATAAAGGAAAAAGACGTAAAGGTAAATCTAATAAAGTGATAATTAAATCTTTGTTGAAGTCTCTTTATGTTTGAGTAATTAGTTAAAATAATTTAAGGTTTCGAAGAGAAAATTACATAAAATCTTTTATCGTGGTTTTATTATTTCTTCTTCATTAATTCGTAATGAAAATGGGTTCGAGTTAAAAAGGGAACGAAAGGAAGCTAAAATATATCATTTATTTTGAATTCAAAGGAAATAGATTTGCAGAAAGGAGTCTACTGTAGTTAAAACATGTGCTTTGTCAATTTCTTATCTAGAAAAGGTTGCAATTACGCCAAAATGTGCTTCTTTCTTTCCTCCCGTAGCTACAGTTTAAGCAATAAAGATTTACTGCCAATGACAGCCGAGTGAATCGTACTTATAGGTAACCATTTAGATTTAATATTTGTTTGTCATGCCTTAGGTGGCCTATTATTATCTTTTATTGAACCACACTTAATTTAATCATATATATTTACTAATTGGCCCTTTATTATGTAATTAATGTACCACTGACTACTGTTTCCGGTCTTTTTTCTAGCCTTCCTGAAGATCCTTATAATATAAGTATATTTTTTGCATTAGAGATTACCTTAGGGTAACGACGATATTTTTTGTCTCTGAATTCGATAATTCCAAGACAGGAATCCGTTTTAGACATCTGACAACATTTGTGGTTTTGTGCCCGTCTATCGTTCAACAATGTTGCGAATCATCATACCTATATAAATATTATAAAATACAAAGCTATGTGCTTCACTAATTGGCAGTGCTGGAAATGCATGGATTAAATCTGGGTACATTTATGTCACCTATTCCTTTTTGTTATTGTTAGCGAATTTTCGAAGAAAATTAAGCTATTGCAATGGCTTCAAAATTTTTGTAATGCGAATTTTTGAAAATTTTCTCCATGGAAATCCGTTTTAGACCATTCTTAATCGATTCCTGAAATTTAACACTTTTTATTATGTTTTTTGCATGTATGTATATATGCATGTATATATGTATGACAAAAGTGAGAAAAAATGACAAAAGTGTTCATAACAACAATAATTGTTACTGTAATTACTATAATTTTTTGTGATGGGTCGTGAGGGGTGAATTAAACACAGAGCATGTAGCACTTAGCACATGGTTTTTTAAAAATTGTGTTTATTGTTTTTCTTGTTATTGTTAAAAATGTTGAGTGTTATAGGTCTACTTAGTAGTGGATGGTGATTTATTAATATTATGACAAATTTTTTTTTAAAAAAAAAAGCTCTACTTAAAATGTTTTATTTTGACTCCACCACTTAACACATAACAGGTCTGATGATGTCCCTAATGGGACGAAATATAGCCATTTTTAAGAAATGAAGTAGTTTAATTCACCCCTCACGACCCATCACAAAATATTATAGTATATTATAGGGGACCACAACCTTTCAAGAATAAACAACGATTACTGTACTCTTAAAGAGCTTTCCATCGACATACATCTTGAAGGGAAAATACTATTTTGACTTTTGTACCCCGCACCCCTGTATATCAATTGTTTTTTTTTTACCCATCCAAATTCTAAACCAAAAATTTCCTATATTATCTTAAGCCAATAATACGCCGATTTCTTTGAAAATTCGCTCATTAAGTTAAATTAAGCTCATTATAAATTGTCAGTTTCGTTTCGTGAATAAAGACGTTTAAAACTGCTCCTTAGGTTTTTGATAGTAGAAGATTCTCTCTAGACTTATTCTAAGCATGAATAGCTGTTAAACAATAGACAGACTATTTTTTTTAATATTATATCAATTACATGAATAAAATATTAAGTACATTCTCCGAAGTTCATTTTATTCTAATATATTCTTCAAAGTTAAATTTAAACGTATTTTGTTACTACTGGTTTAAATTATTAATAAATACAGTGAGTTAAAAATGTTATGTAAGCTTTAGTGGTGTATAAATGTTCGTTTTCCTCATTAAACTTTATTTCTCTAGAACGAAATATATTCCTCTCAACATGACATGTAAATTCAAAATTTATTAGAGGTATTAATTTCATCATTAAAATCATATCACGTTTTATAAACCCGTCACGTATTTAAATTTGTTTGTCTGTCTAATCTACGTTTGAGCTTGCCCCATTTTATATCGATTTTCAGGATTATTCCGTTTGTAGCAATATCAAAATTGGAAATATCATTTTTCAATTATCAAAATCAACTGGAATTATTATACTGTAGAGCTAGTAAAATCAGTCGATAACATTTCACGTTACACGTATATAATTCGATACACTGAAATGACCCTTGGCTGCTATTTACATTTATTTTGGAAGTAACGTTTTCGAGTCGTGGTGACATATATTTTATATCATAATTACTGATATACTAGGACTGGTAACATTACATGTTTTGCTTTATCATATTCGTGGTTATCTTTCATTTATTAATCTTTATCAACATAGTTTGAACTTTGAACATCCCAGATCGAAAACTTGGATTTACCTATTTCCTCTTATAATAATTTCCATCCTGCAAGGTAGAAAAAACCTTTATAATATTTTTAATTTTTTTATGATAATCTAAAAAATAGACTGCCAATTAGTGTGGCACATTGCTTCCTCGTGTCCTTTCTCTTATACATTACTGATTTATGCTTTTGGAACCTATAATTATCTATTGCAATCTAATTATCTAATAAACCTATAGTATAGCTTAAGTTATAATAATACAAGTAAAATTAATTAAGTATTAAGAAAATGTAAAGTCCATTATTGATTTTATTAACATCAATGACTCTTTACTGTTGAGAAACAAATATATAAACAAAACGTACAGGTTAAGTAACATAAAAATACCCTAATCAAGAAAACATTAAATTAAACTATATAACACTGCCTATAATTAACCTAAATTAATTTTTCTTTTTCCCTTTTTTTGCTTCCGAGCTTTCCGAAGGTAAGAGAGCTATGTCAAACTTGCGAAACTGCGTTTATTCAGGAGAGCCAAAAAACAACTTTAACATCTGATCAAAAATAGGTTTTGGCGGTTTTATGATTGATGATAATATGTGTAAATAAACTCATTTAGCACCATGCTAACGGATAATTTAATTTTTTGTGCCTCGTGTCCTTTCTCTTATACATTACTGATTTATGCTTTTGGAACCTATAATTATCTATTGCAATCTAATTATCTAATAAACCTAGTATAGCTTAAGTTATAATAATACAAGTAAAATTAATTAAGTATTAAGAAAAGGTAAAGTCCATTATTGATTTTATTAACATCAATGACTCTTTACTGTTGAGAATAGTATATTATGTTACTAGGCTGTGAAGTGAGTTTTTTCTTTACCGCGGCAATTACATTTACTGTCGAGCGAAGCGAGACAGTAAATATTGCCAAGGTCCACAGTCGCATAGCATATGCTATTTTTTCCGAGGTAGCAGACAATGAAAAAACATTAAATATTAATCACTAATCAATATATAATAATAACAAATATTTGTACATACTTAAGACTAAAAAAAGAAACCTTTAAAAGAGGTTACACTATAAGAAAAGATAAATAAAACGCATTGACATCTAGCGGATTTTAATCGTACTAGAAGCATTTCTACAAAGACTGTAGTGCTACTAACGGAAGTTTTAACAACTACCCGCCGGAAAATAAAAATCTTTTAGTTCCTAGGACATAAAAGATTTTTTCTTTACAGCTAGGAGTAATTATTAACACTGTATATTCAAGAACAACTGATTTAATGCATGTTTTAAATACAACTGTACCTAAGGATGAATTATTTCTTCCTTATATACTAAAATTTGGCAGGTCACTTGTATAACTTGACTTCACCTGTCTACCTTATTATTTTTGTTTTTCAACAGTAATGAAAAGATTTTTTAAGCCCACGTAATGAAAAATGTATTTTAGCAATGTTTTTTAGGCTCTAAAGTTACTATTTCACAGCCTACCACGGAAAAACAAATATATAAACAAAACGTACAGGTTAAGTAACATAAAAATACCTTAATCAAGAAAACATTAAATTAAACTATATAACACTACCTATAATTAACCTAAATTAATTTTTCTTTTTCCCTTTTTTTTCTATAGGGGGCAAAATATTGGAGATGGAGAAAAAAACGCTAAAAGTAAAATTTGATTATTTTTCACCGAATATCAAAAATATACACTTCAATTTGAAATTTTTAAGTTTGATGGCCTGGGGGCAAAACGGGTGGTTGCCCCTAGTGCGTGACAGCATGAAAACAAACTTTACTTTGCATGGTACAGATACTCCAAGAGATACAGATACTTTCTGGAGTGAGATAAGTAATTTGACGAGGAAATTAGACTTCAGCATACTAGCTAAACTGACACTTTGGTGACTTTAGGTAGCTGACTTTATCCGCGATGACTACAGTAAACTAACTGAAGTACCAGATTCGCTATTTCTGCAGAGTCAAAAACGTTATCTAGGTAGTTTGGTAAATAAATTCCGGCTGATTGAGAGAATATAAAACATCCTACACATAAGGGACTTTGCCAGAGTTTACATCTTATATAAAGAGTTAAATGTACGATATTAGTGCAGATTCGCAAATTTGTCAGTTTCGCATGTTTGCCAGAGAGGGGACGATGTGATCGTTCAGAAAAACGATTTTTTACGTCATTTTTTCCAAATTAAAAAAAAGGCCAAGATAGAAATCCGTTTCAGACAAATGGGTTCATTTCTGACCTTAATTACTACTCTTCCGTCTAAAAAAAAAAAAAAAAAAAAATGATGGTAGGATATAATTAGCCCATAGTTGGTTTCACATAAGTTTCAACCTTCTGCGCCCATTTTTTACCCCATTCCACATGCACTCGAATTATACACTTTTATTTACACCTATATCTTCAAAAGTGTTCATCACAATTTAAAGATATTTGAAAAGTTTTTCGAATGTAGCTTGCAGATAGCCCCAGATTAATTTCAACCGTCTCCACTTAATATATTGTGCTAAAATGGACTTTTATCCATGAAAAATATCAAAACAATTTTGAAAAACTTAAAAGAAGAAGGGAATCAAATAAATTAGACAATAACAGATTGATAAAGCATTAAATCATTAAAGTATACGCGATAGAAGCGATATCCCACACTGATTCATGCTACACTGATGTTTTATGCCAGATATGTTTGTTCCGAAGAACGAACATTTTTTTTTATGACACCGAATTCATAAATTCCAATACAGCAATCTGTTTCAGATATCAGGGGACATATTTAGATCCATGTCTGTCTTTCGTTGAGCCCACAATTTTTAAAAAGTACTCGTCCAATTCGTTGAATTTTAATGCAATGTGGATAATAAGTCAGAATTAGCCTATTGTTGGTCTAATTTAAGTTTCAACCTTTTGTGCCTTTAGTTTCTCCTCCACAAAGTTGTTTTTATTAACCCCTACATCTTTGAAAGTACTCATCAAATTTAAAAAAAAAATTGGATGGCTTATCAAATGAAGGCCATTGATGGAGCCATATAATTTTAAACTGCCTGCCTACATTCAATTTCACTAAAATCATACTTTCAATCATGTAAAAAATCAAAATAATTTTAACAGATAATAGCAGGGGAAACATTAAATAAATTAGACAATAATGATTTGTAAAAGCAAAACAGTAATAAAGTACGTTATAGAACGCGAGGAACCTACGTGCAGCAATAACTAGCAGACTATTTTGTTACAACTTTCTTAGCCGATCATTGCCGAGATTGTATTGTAAAATTTAAGAAATATTTATATTGGCATAATTTTCCTACTAGGAATTTTAGTAATAAATAAAAACTATCTGTTTACTAACTGAAAAATTCGTTAGTGTGTCTCCCATTTACAAAATAAGTGTAGTTTTACCACCCTTATTCTTAAACCGCTGACAATATGTTTTGTCTTATTAAAAATACAATCTTTAAATTAAAAAATAGGTAGATAAAGATAGAAAAAAAAATAGAGATAAGGTAGCTTGAATATAAGTTAAAATTTAGTGTTCTCTCTCGAATTCTGTTCATTTTACAAATTTAGTATCTTTGGCTAGAACTTGTGTAAAACTCGCAGCAGAGACTAGTTTTCTGGTTCGGACGTCACGTTTACCCCAAGCTTTAATGTCTTTTTAATGACTGCTTTTTGGCAGTCAAAAGGAATAATTTTTTTTCAGAGGAGAAAAATTAACGCCAAATATTTTAATGACTCACAACATTGTCTTAAATATTTTCTTAGTGCAGCTAACAAAGGAAAACTTGTTTTTTACGTTTTAATAAATTAAATGTCTCAGGTTTTTTTTATAGCTCTAGCATCAATGAAAATAATTAAATATATTTGCTGAAACGTCTCTTAATTACATTTTATTTAACATAGAAAAATGTTTTCTTGTAAAGCCTCGTCCACACGGTGGCACTAATCTCGCGACATTAGTGTAACATCTAATGTGAAGCATCAATAGTTTTTGATATTTTGACTTTGAATGTCACGGCAGTGCCTGTTGAGTATGTAGAATAACCTTATTATTATTTCGTGGTTTTCTTATTTATTCGATTCTTATTTTAAATTAGACAATGAAAAGAGAGTAGTTAAGATAGACAGAGGCACAAGACAAGGAGATGTACTGTCGGGCAAAATGTTCGTTAATGTATTGGAGCAAGCTTGTAACCAACTAGAATGGCAAGAAAAAGGAATTAACATCAATGGAAAATGGCTTAATATCTTAAAGTTTATGGACGACATAGTATTAATAAGTAAGAGTATGAATGAAATAGAAGATATGATGGTAGATCTGATTAAAGTAACCAAAAAGGTTGGACTGGAAATAAATAGAAGTAAAACAAAAATGTTGACAGTGAACTTAGAGAGAGAAAGAGGAATTCTAATCGATGGAGAGGAGATGGAGATGGTGAATGAGTATATTTATCTAGGCACTTTAATCAGCAGTGAAAGGAATGGACAAGAAAAAGAAGTGAGCAGAAGGATCACTAACGCATGGAAAGTGTATAATAAATATAGGTACTTGTTTAGATCTGATGTGAATATAAAGCTGAAAAGTAAATTATGGAGAAAATGTGTGGAACCGGTACTTATGTATGGGACTGAAACATGGACGATCACAAAAGAAGTTATACATAGATTACAAGTAGCACAAAGGATGATGGAGCGGAGCATGTTGAGGATCACGAGAAAAGAAAGAAAGAGAAATAGCTGGGTAAGGAGTCAAACTCTCCTGGAAGATATAGGGAAAGCCGTGATGAATAGGAAGTGGAAATGGGCAGGCCATATCGCTAGAACCACAGATAACAGGTGGACTAAACATCTTATAAAATGGTACCCGAGAGAAGAAAAAAGGAACCGAGGTAGGCCCAGGCAGGAGTGGGATGGAGAGATGAGAAGAGTATGTGGAGGGGCGACCTGGCAGAGAGTAGCTATGGACAGAGTAGAATGGAGACGAATGTCTCAAGTTTACTCTCAAGTATGGCTCTGACTTAAAATAAATAAAACAAAAAAAAAAATAAATAAATAATTAAAAATTTGCATGTCTGATAGTCCATTGAATGTAAGTTAGTTTATGATTATTGTAATTAAATTTATATGGAGTAATTAAGAAGGCAACTCTAACCCGTCAGGGTTCCACGGCTATGTGCCGATTTGTAAAACAACAATGTACAACAAACAATGTATGCTTGTATATTTATCTTTTTTACAATAAATGGATATTATTATTATTATTATTATTATTATTTCTTATTTATTATTACTTACTTAAAACCATACCTATATTAATAAGAAAAATATGATTATTTACATTGCATAAACTATTATATTGCTTTGTTCTGGTTTGCTACTTTGAAGAACTGTCTTAACAGTTTGGAGAGGGCGTGTGAACAGCTCATGTCATTCAGTGTCATAACGGCAAGTGCCGAGCAGTTTTACGGCATTTAATGTCGCGACATTAGTGCCGCCGTGTGAACGATGCTTTATGCAACATTTCTTCAAACTAACAAGTCGAACTTTTCTTTAATGCATAAGTTATTGTAGAGACAAATTTGAAAAAGTAAATGCACAATCCACCTTTTTTTTTAATTACTCTAACTGAACTCTCATTAAAAATTTAGGATCCAAACAAAATTAAACATCACCTATTGATGTATTAAGCTTACTTAATTACTTATCCGGCTCTATACCCAATTGTGGGGTTTGACATTCTCTATAATTCAGCACCGTCGACCGTGGTCTTCTTATGATTACTATACCTTTATGTGCCTACGGAATTTAAAAGAAGAAAAGGAGATTTATTATAAAAATTACTAATTTTGTTTAAAATTATTTTACATTGTGTAAAACTATCTTTTTTATATGTATATTCAACTTCATACTTAAACGAAGCTAATTATCGATGCAACAATCCTTTGAATTCAATAATCAGTGGACCGTAAAATTAAAAAATAAAAATCACAGGGAAGTACTTGCGTCCAAGTACTTTTTAGGGTTTTGTAGATGAGTAAGCATACCCGTTATGTAATTATGATTTTTTTGTCTTCGAACTCAAGGGTCCCGGGTTCGATCCCCCGGGGGGTCACAATGTTTTTTATCAGTAATAAAGACAAGAAAATTACATTTTTCAGGAAATTTGCATCGGCCCCACCATAATTATTATAACCATGAATTATTTCGAAATTTTAGGACCAGCCGTTATATAGTGGTTGGGGGGGGGGGGGAATGTTTTTTGGGTATATTTTGATTTATTTAACCAATAAGAAATGCATAATTCAAAAAAGCATATATATATTTGTGTCCTACTCTTCAGCAGTTTTCATTTGATACCCAACTCAAAATTTTCAAAAAATAAAATTTTGGGCGCACTTCACTTTTTCGGGCCCAAAATTGGCAATTTTTGAAAATTTAGGATGAACTCCCGGAATTTTCATCGCGCCACAATAAGGTATTAGCATGAATTATTTCAAAATTTTAGCACCAGCCGATCTATAGTGGTTGGGGGGGGGGGATTTTTTTGGGGTATATTTTGATTTTTTTAACCAATAAGGAATGCAACATTTAAAAAAGTATATATATATTTGTGTCCTACTCTTCAGCAGCTTTCATTTGATACCCAACTCAAAATTTTCAAAAAATAAAATTTTGGGCGCACTTCACTTTTTCGCGCCTAAAATTGGCAATTTTTGAAAATTTAGGATGAACTCCCGGAATTTTCATCGCGCTACAATAAGGTATTATCATGAATTATTTCGAAATTTTAGCACCAGCCGATCTATAGTGGTTGGGGGGGGGGAAATTTTTTTTTGGGTATATTTTGATTTTTTTACCCAATAAGGAATGCAAAATTTACAAAAGCATATATATATTTGCGTCCTACTCTTCAGCAGCTTTCATTTGATACCCCACTCAAAAATTAAAAAAATATAAATTTTTGAGTTTACAACATTTTTGCGAATTGCGCATGCGCATATTTAATTTTGAACTTCTGTATATTTTTCCTGTGGTTGGGTCAAAAAGTTACACCAGTCTTTCAAATTTCAGCTCTATAGCTTAAACGGTTCGGGCCCTATGAACCAAAGAGCGACGGACAGACGGACACATCACCCTCGGCATAAGGGTTTTGAGAAGTATCTACAAAACCCTAAAAGTGTCATCTTGATTAAAGAAGATCTTGTTTAAATGGATGCAATTTTAATTCCATGTCCAATGTGATGAGTTTATCTCCTAGAGGTAGACAGATAGAGTGGGTTAATAGAGTTCTAACGGAAACTCCCTTTATTCTAGTCGAAATGGTTCTTCTCTTTAACCTATCTAGAATTCCTTTGATTAGCTTCTTGCTCCCAGCATCCTCGTTCGGTTCGGTGCTTAGCCGAAAAACATCTTTGAACAAATCCTTCACATTTAAATAACATTCAGTGTTCGGGTTTCTATATAGTGTCCTCTGAGTTTGCATGTTGGTGGTTGTTGGTATGGTAGATAATTCCCTATTCTCTACAATGAGTACAGTGGCTATTTTTAAATCACGCCAAAAAGAGCTAGTTAAACATTGAAGTCTTTAACCAGATTTATTTAAGGTCAGATTGTTAACCATGCTCCATTGCCCTTTTGTCCGTCTGGCTAGGGATTTAGAGATTTCCGCAAACGGTTCTGGTCCCAAGAAGGGTGTTGCAGTTCAGCTGTTTTATTGCCTGAAACTTTCCCCCGCACCCAACTAATAGTAATATGGTTTTGGTTTAACAGGTACGGATTTCAAGACAATCCCATACCAGAGAGAGTCAAATCTTATGCTTAGTGTAGTGTAATTGTGTGCAAGGGGTATGGCAACTGAAAGCGGAGCGGAGTCAAGCTGACTGTAGTGGAGTCTAGCTGACTCCGCTCTGTTTTCGGTTACGTGAACAAAGCTAGTCCACCAAAAATGTCAGACTCAACGAAAGCTATTCTATTTGTATTTAAGTTCAGAATCCCAGGATTATGAAACCGAGTTTTCTCTTGCCACTTGTATCGCTTCACCAGCTAATAAGACAGAGTGGGAGAGTCTCTATCTTAGAAAAAGGGTGATTTCGGGAATTTCACACTCTTTTTCATGATCTAAACTCTAAACCACGAACAGTTTAAAGAATATTTATGATTTTATGAATCGTACTCAGTTTAACGACCTTCTAAATAAGATTAGAGATGATATAACGGGATGTGATACAAACAATCGAAGGGCTGTAACAACTGAATTAAAACCTTTTTTTAAATGCGCCACCACTGATATTATTTTCCTCCTTGACAATAATATTAATGTGGTGGGAAGAGGGGGAAGCGGAGTCAGCTTTCAAAACCGACCGACATAACGGAGTCAAGATGCACCGCTAGAATCAGCTCAACTCCACTCCGCATCCGCCGGTGACCACCCTTCCATTTAGAATAATGGGATTCGATTTCACAAGCGGAGTCAACTCAACTCCGCTCCACTCAGCTTCTGGTGGTCGCTCGGCCTTACGGTGAATATTTTAGCCTGTCCCATGAGGATTGCTAATTTAGTTTGTTTCCCTCCCATAGATAGGTAAACAAGTAAATAGGGGCTATATGGCTATAATCGGTTACAACCCTTTATTTGTTTTTTCACTTATAAGGAACTCCTTCGTTTTAATAACTATTAAGGCAAAAGCATATTTATTCCAAAGAACTTTAGGGAAAAGGAGCAAGACACTGTATGCTAAGATGATAATCTCTTTGTTAATTAATTAAGTGACTATTTTTTGGTAGAGTGACTTCAAAGTCGTTCACACTTGTTTGGAATAGTAGCCCCGGTAAAGTAGGATCCTCGAAGTGAGGTAAGTACGTTAATAGATAAAAAAAAATCTCACATCTTACTGTTGTAATAGCACCGTTAAAAAAAAATTGATCGAAATGTGCAGATGTGTTGTTAGGGGTAAAAGAAGAAGCTCGCAGGAAATAGAGGAGCTAGGTAAAAGAGTTGGGACCAGAGTCCTGCACAAGAAGAAGAAATTCTCCCAACGCGTCTGCTCTGCTGCTTACCAAATTTTACACAGTATACTCTAAAGAATTTTGAATGTGCTAAAGGATGACACCTGAAAATTCAATGTCTTATTGATCATGACTACACTTTAAATCAACAAGTTTGACACACTTAAGAGAGAGTGCTGTACCATAAAGTTTCACTAGTTTAAAGTTTCCGACTCGGACCACTTCGTCACGAAATTTATAAGTGATAACCAGCATAATAGTGAGACCCAGACAGATTAAAAATATAAAATTTACCGAGAAGTGGTAGTCAATAATAGTAGGGGATGTGGGGTGGGGTCTACTCACAAGTCCGAGATAGATTCACTCTATCACCGCAATTTCCTATTTACTCTACCAACTTTTATACACTGAACTCTACCGTTTACTATCCACATCGTTTACATTAGGCGAGTGGCTTGGTAAAGTACTGCTTTGCCTACTCGACCGTTTACTTACTAATGTAAACAAGGCTTAAGGATAGCTTAGAGCCAATTATTAACCTCAACAAACATAAAGTTTGCGGAAGTTAATAACAGTTAGTCATGTATTTGTATGTTTCCATTATTACTTGCCACTAAAATGTGTTGTATTTAATCGCAAATTTAACCTTATATATCGTAGAAAAATATTATAATATCTTCATCCTATTATAGCAATCTAATAGTCAACTCAAGCCAGTAAACATTTGTGGCTTAGGAATTAATTAGAACATATTAATTAATTATAATTTGAAATGGCTATTGCAAAGCTATGTCCTTCAGACAAACTTAACCGACCTCATATTCTTAAAAGACACTAAAAGATTAACTTGTTCACAAAATTCTAGCTTAATGTTAGTTGCACACTTTTTTGCACGCTATCTGCTAGACTATTAAAATAGAATTATATTTTTACGTGACTCCTTTTTTATGACAAGTTGTCGATGTCTAGATTAATTATAATATTTTGTAAAATATGATACAGTATATATCTATGTTTCTATTAAGAAATAGAATTTCCTGTTCACTCAACTTTATACTACAGGTTATAAATAATTTAAGTGAGGTCAAATAAGGTATGATTAAAATTTCACTACAGCGTAAGTGAATATGAATTAAGTGATTTGACCCTTTGGAAGAATTAGAAAGTTGAGAACAATAAATTCAGCTATCAATATATGCAGCTAACAAGGAGCTTATATCTGCCTATTTTATTTATCTGCTTATTCTGTACATCTGCTTATATCTTACGGCTTTACACTTGTTTGATTAACTATTAACACCAATTAACCCGATACTCCGTTAATTGCTTATTGCTTTATTGATGTTCTTATTAATATTAACTAGTAAAGCCCATTCTATATTAACTGTCAATGCTGTCCAGTATCTACTAATTGGATTGTTTGTGCCGAAGTTTATACCAATGTGTTATACAAAGTGTTTGTACCAAATCAAATAACAATCATGTGGTTTAAAAATAACTACAGCTTTTCTTGTCTAGCTTTATTATCGTTCCTCTAGAAGTTTAATGACCAGCTGCTATTGAAAACATGTCTTTATTTAAAGGTAATCATTTCAATCTATACTACGAATAGAACCGTACCTTTATAATCCATTTAATTACGTCTAAGTTATCCCGTTTGCTTCTCTAGCGAAACTGTAAAATAAAATACAAATAACAATGGATTGACTAATATAAACTAAGCTAAGAGACATTTTAAGTCTTGTAAAATTCAGAATCGAAGAACAAGAAATACCCGACAGTTTGTCGATCTATTCTTTGATATGCTAAGCTGCAGTTTTGATGATCGTTGTGGGTACGCTGTTATAGATGTAAATTATTTCAAGGGATTGTGAGGCATTCAAAGAGAGAATACATACTGTAAATTTGGTGTCCTCTGCCGATGACAATGTGCTTTCGAACTCCCAAACGGGAAATCTATTGAAGAAGGACCACCCTTTATTATTTTATATCTAAATTTGTGAGCGTGAAAGGTACTATGACTTTCATGTCCCTGTATTATGTACTTAGGGTTATTTCCTCAATATAGTCATGTCAGAAATTTTGTGATATCATCCCTTATAACTAAATTTACTGGTGTATTAATAATAGCACTTGTAAAATTATTATTTCATGTACATACCCTTATAGTTTACATAGTTAGCCCTTAGTGTATTATAGTTTACAGATTATCAGTGCAATAAAGGCGAAATTACAGTTGATATCGATCTATTTACTTGTGATAATGTTAACAATATAATATTGCTTTAGACGGTATTGAAAATAATAGTAGTGTTGGAGACCAACGGTTGTTAATAATATTTTTTGCTTTATTATTTATAATGTATTCTTTTCTTAAAAATGGCACTATTTAGTACACGATTTCTTCAAACCGACACATCACTTTCTACGTTCAAATTCACTTTCTACTCTAAAATTACGTTCAACTTGATATTTGTTTATAAATAATCGGGATAACCACGATGCAACTTCTTTCGTTTTCGTCATTACGTTCCGAAAGGGCATCACCACGGCTAAGTCCATTTTCATTATCTAATTTTTATGTATCATTAATTTAACTTTATTGGAATGTGTGCGTGAATGATTGTTTTGGTGTGAAACAATTTTGTCTTGCATAACTGAACTTAACTTTTAACTTGTATGAATGCGTGTGTGAATGAAGCTTCACTTACAATAAATTCACTTTTTTTAAGATCTATTGTCTGTATTTGGTTTCGGAACAAATACGGACAATTTACCTGTAATTTAACTTCACTTTTAATTTAAACAATTCATGTGAAACAACTGCAGGTTACCAATTTACTCATCGTGGTGTGTGCCACTTATAAATTATTTTATTTTATTTTCACATTATAATGCTCGTTCGTTAAACCTATTTTTTGTTCTTATTACTTTATTTTCCCTTTTAGGGTGGTCCTTTGGGTATATATTTCCTTCATTTCAGACGGTTTTTTGGTAATAATTTTTCTTAGATCCTCATATAAGGTGTGAACCCTATGAGCCTAACAAGTAGTACTCTCTTTATAATGAGTAAAAGTGTTATAAATTATTCCAGGTCTAACTACTTGAATTATTACTACATATTTTTTCTTTTATTCTGATATAGAGACTTGTTAATTAGAGATATCATTGGCAGGTAAAAGAGGGATAATGGAAGTTTTAGAATCTATTCGGTTCAGTCGACTAACTAAGCAAGTCTCTTGATCCCTTCTGCGTTTAATCCAGCTGTCACCTTGAAAACCACACTTCTACTAAGTGAAATGTCTCGGATTATCTCTTGAATTTTAAACAATAAGGTAGTCGTGGTTCCCAAGTTAGACAGACTGTTAAAAGCGTCCGGCTAAATTATTCCTCTTCTTCCAGTTAAAATTATGCTGTATAATTGCATTCATGAAATAATGTGTAATGATATTTGTTTGGGTACATATGTATTATGTATTAGTTAAATTTTCATGATTAGTTATATTTTTCTTTTAGTTTTCCATTATTGTTTAGTAATTAGGTCTAAAGGAAAACAGAAAACTCCTTTCCTTTCCTTCCTTCCTTTGGTCATTCTCAATCTGTCTCACTAGAAGATTTCACGTGAAGATTAGTCTTTTAAAAATGTTTCTTTATTTTCAAGTCATACTGATTCTCGTCATTTCATCTGAATTCAGGTAATGATTATTTTGTTTTATGATATGAAATTCTTAGTTAGCTTCACATCTTACTTAAGTCATATCTTTAATTATAATTTAGCTATCACATATAGCGTTATTACTTCACCCCTACAACTCCAACTTTAAGTTTATAGTCCAAAACAAATGTGTCTTCATGTCGAAAAATCCCAAGAGGAAATCGAGGAATGAAATTTAGCTTTAAATTTGGGGAAGATACCCATATTTTTATATAATTGAAAGTAAAAATCGTGGATTTGAAAAAAAAAAAAAAATAATAATAATTCGACGATTTCGATTAAGAATTCTAAAATTTATTGATAGTTGATTTTCCGGGAATAAAATATAGTTTCTGAAATATTGATGAAAATAAATCTGATTTAGATGAAAATCGAAATGTAAACATTCATCTGTCGAACACAAATGAAAATATGTTCGACAATAAATTAAATGAATTAGACATTATGAGATTAGAAAGTTTAATTAAAGTAAGAATAAAGGAAGACGTTTCTCCCCTAAAAAAAAGTAAATTTATTATGGGTACTAGTTAATGATTGTCTGGTGGCTTTGTACAATAGAGTTACTTTTAGTGGTTTATATTATAAATTAGATACTAGGAATTGCCAATGATTTTTTTCTTAAAGAAGTTATAGTTAACAGAACGGAGCTACAATAATTATGTTTATCTCTAGTAGGAAGAAAAAGTTATGATTTAGGATTAGGTTAGAGCAGGGGTTCCCAACCTTTTTCCTTCATCGACCCCTTTAAAAAAAATGATTTTCTTCATGCATTTTTTTATTAATATACAGCATAAATCGTTAGCAGAATTTTAAATATTGCACTTAAAAATCCGAAAAGATAACACTTGTGCTAAGAACTTGGACAAAAAATTAGAATAAATTGGCTTGTATAAGATTTCAGATAACAGGTATATACTTAATTTCAGATGTATTGTATAGATACTGTAATTGGACAATAAATAGATTTTTATTAATGTGGTCATTGTGTGATACATTGATATATATATATTTTTTTTAAATTTGGCCTGAAATCACCTATCATTGTAAAGTCACTATAGCTAACATAACATATTATCTCTTTTAATTGTTTTAAGTGTTCAGTGTAAATTTAAAAAAAAAAAAAATCAAAACAAATATATGTTCACCTGTAGTGTACATTTGTAACAGTTCGTTGAAAGATATTCTTCTGTAATTTCTCTTAATCTGGATTTATAATATCGAACATAGGTATAACATCAAAATGCTGTTTCTACAAAACGTGTATTCACCAAACTGCACAAAAAAATTTACTAATTTTCAATTCAAAAATTTAGGATTTTTTTAGTATCTTCTGACATTTTATTCATACGACGTTGTGTGGAGTAATTACAGTGCGGAATACTTTTTAAAACTGGTCCAGGGTTCATTTTCGTAACTGTTTTTATTGCTGGTGGGCGATATTAATTTTTCACCAGTGGGTATATGGATATCCGGCTTTTGCAATTAACAAAGAAATATTGTAAGAGGCTTCTAATCCACCAGCATTATTTACTGAAGTTGACGCTTTAAGAAATTATTTAATTTTCGTTGTAGAACGGTACGAAAATTTTTCTTTTAGATTCTTGAAATAATCAATCTTCAAACATTTTAAATTTATCAAAGACCCCCAATAGGTCCCTGGAATACTATAGACCCCTTTTAAATTTCCATAGACCCCCAAGGGGTCCACCTGGACCACGTTGGGAACCCCTGGGTTAGAGGGACTAAAGTAAGTATTTTCTTCCCTGAAGAAGGGAAAAAAGGAAGGGAGAAAAAGTAAAATTAGGGAGAAAAAGTGTAAAACCAGGGAGAAAAAAGGATTGCCTACTTCATTATTTAGTAAATAGTAGAGAGTGAATGGCTAATATAATGAAGTTGGCGACACTGCCTTTTTGACCTTGTTTACATTGCATCAAACCTGCATTTAAATAACCTTCTGTTTGAGTTAAATTGCAATCTTATTTGTTTTTAATAAGATATATTTAATAATCTCTTATATCTGCTATTAAAAGTGCTAACAATTATTGTTATTCATTAAAATAATAAATAAAAACTGTGCAATGGATGAAAATGTGTATTTTCTCCCAACTGGAGATAAAATATTGTATGTACCTCGGGAGTAGTGCTATAATTTCCCTCGCGATAATTATCTCCCTCGGCGTTATTCCCTCGGCTTCGCCTCAAGATATAGGGACCACGTTTCCTTCAGGTTCGCCTCAAAAACCAACTTATTCGCTCAGGGAATAATGGCTTACATTACTCCCTAGGTGCATAAATAACTATTATTGATAAAATTTCGGTTTCAGTTAAACAAGTTTAACTGGCCTTTAGTGGCCTAAAGAGAAGGCAAAATACCCCCCTCCCCCCCCAAAAAAATAAATCTTGAAGTTTTAACTTTATTTAAGTTATAACTTTTCTGAGGTTTAAAATATATTTTATACCTCAAAAAAGCGAATATCTATGGTCAGATCTAATTTATTTCTTAATTACATACTCCGAATTGTTACATCGTAGATTAGATTATAACATGTTATGTTGAAACTTATTAAAGGTGTTAGGTTCATTAACTATGAATTTTGCAATTCTCACCGAAGTAGTTTATTTTCTCTTTTATTTCATTGTGTTACTTGTTGTTCCCTGTATATCATTATTTTCTTAATGTTGTAGGTAAACGTGTCGAACGAGACTCAGGTGGTTCTTGACAGACTGGAACTTAGTAGCAGTGGCAGGTACAGATGCGAGGTATCTGCTGAAGCCCCTTCATTTCAAACAGTCTCAGATCATGGTGATATGCTTACTGTCGGTGAGTTATTTAAACCTATATATTTATATGAAACCCAATTACCACTGACTGACTGAATTATCGTGATACCTCACGAACATCTTGTCTAATAACATGAAATTTTGTTTCTCTGAGCCCTCAAGTCTTAGGTCCTCTCTAAGAAAAATTTGTATGTACTGTAACATCCCGGGTATTTCTCGCTTTAGTTACTTTTTGTTAGCTTTGGGCAACACTGCGTGCGAGAGGACACGTTGCCACCTCTCCGCTCGGGTTTTCAAAATTCAGTGCCCCCCTGGATTTTGCACGGAAAGGTACCTCCGGGCATGATCCCGCCGGCCACTCACCTTTATAATTATTTTTTAGGCCATCTCGCTTCTCTCCAAACTTAAACATTTATTACTTAGTTTCACCATTCGGCAATAGTTACACCGTCTGCCTCCAAGTAAGGGGTAAGCCTTTTTAATTTGTTTGTGTTGAAATGATTTCGAAAATATAATGAATATTTAACAAGCCAATGCTTGCTCAGGGTTTCAAGTTTCTCACTTCTTGATTAACCCAAATCCCTTTGCGCCTAATTTTATTGGAAACGTCCACTTTATCTTCTACTGCGTTACAAGTGGCGTTTCAGCACATATGCGAAATATGAAATTCCTCCGAAATCAATTGCACTAGAATCTTGAAATTTGGAAGTTAAGTTTCTTTTAATGACATTATTGTCTTAAGTTTAAACTGTCTCTATTTTTTGAGTCTATTTTATTTATTTATTTATTTTTTCATAAAGACAATGTTTCTGCCGAGCTTACCGAAGACAACGAAAGATCGCTGTTTCTAAAGAATGAATTTATTTTATGTCTTCGAATCAAGAAATTCCTTTGGTCTCGTGTCTGTCGTTCAGTCGTTTATCATTTTTGCGAACCCCATCTCTTAAAAAGCACTCATCCGATTTTTAAAGAAATTTGGATGGAATGTCAAAAGCAGCCCACTGGTGGTCCCTTATTGATTTTTACCGTGACCTCACTGGGAATCCAATTTTAGGCATATTATGGTAGTATATCGGGGAAAAAAATCTTTGGCAGTTGTTTATCCATGCTATAAAATTAACATATCAAATTTCTTAAGGAGACTTATGGTAAACTGACATGAAATTTTTCCCTGAGAAAGTTATGACCACGTCTTACTCTAATTAACTCTTGTGGAATAAATTATTAAAATGTTTAAATTCTTCTCCACTACCGATCTAATTATTTTGCTTATCACATAAAAGAAAAAAGAAAGTGAGAAAGTACTTATTAATGAAAAATATGACTAGGAACTTTTAAAAACGACGCACAGATTCCTTTTTGAAACGTTCTTTGTTAATTAGAAAACTTTGTAAGGGTCTTTTTACTGGTTTCCTTCGCCTTTTTAATTGAAACATGCCTACAGTGAATGTGAAATATAAGACTAATTATGACTTTGTAGTTTTTGGGTCATATAATTTAAGTTATTTAAGTTAATCTGTTCTAATCGAGTAATTTCATACATATGCAGCATTTTTTTTTGGAATGAAGTTCCTTATGGCACGTTCTGGAGCCCGGGTGTGAATCCGAAAAAAACGGCGAAAATCACCGTCACAAAATAACCGTCACAAAATCACTGTCACGCAAAATCCGTCACGAAATCTACAGATGACGATAACTTGAGTGAAAGATCACCGAGTTAGACGAAATTTGGTACACATGTTCATTTTACCAATGCCCAGGCTGAGTTCGTCGGAAAACGTTATCCTCCCAAGCGTTCACGCGCAACGCTCGCGTAAACGTAATCTTCAAAAGACGGGAAAAAGTGTTATTAAGGAAGCCTGTTACTTGACATGTTTTGATTATTTTTGTTATATATGTCAAAAATGTCACTTTGTTTTGTAAATAAATAAAATATAGTCATGTAAAATTGCACCCTGATACAAGCAGAAGCTGTAGAGTAGGGAAGATATATATTTTATAGTATTTTAAATTAATTGGCCGGGTAGGTAGAAAACAGTCCTATTTCAATCCAAACTCCTTTAACAAACATACTCTTTTACTATAAAGTCATCATGATCAACTTTTTTCTATATTCAATAAATATTTATAGTAAGACGCTTGCTTTAATTATATAAATAATGATTTTCTTTTATTTTTGCCTTAACTCTGCTAGGTACAAACAGTTCATTACTTTCAATTTTGTCTCTTTTCTAACTCCGCCATGTATAAGTAGTTAGCAATGTATACGTACTTAGCAGTGTGATTTTATAATTTATATTTAAAGAAAAATGTAAGGAACTTCGCTCCTACCGGGTGTCCCGCGACACCACACGTATTTTTTATTTAAATTGCGTGGATAGTTTTAATAGAAATACATGGATGTCAAAAATATAGTAAAGCTCCCTCGCGTGATTTAATGACACATTGTTTATTTTTAACTGTTCAGGCCCACCTTAACACTTAATTCTCTAAGTGTCTTGCGTCATCTTGGGGGAGTTAGGACGCTTTTCATCTAGAAGTATCCCTGTGGCATCCCTGACAGAAAGTTATCTCTTTTAAAATTGGAGCAGGGAAAACAGAGAGAGTTAATATGGATAAGGTGGTGAACCCCATGTACTCTTAAGTTTCAAGTTACTGTACTGATCCTGTTATTTATTCCTAGTTTCTTCGTAAGAACATTTACTTTCATAATTCACCATGTGAGGAGGATATAATATATATTCGACAATCCAGCAAGAAACAGAGCATCATTTACCACCAACTCAACACATTAGGTCAACTCTCCCCTTCTCACAAGTTAAATTATATTTATTTATGATCACATTTCAGTTTAGTAATCATTCACATGTTTTCGAAATCAGATGAGAATATTTAAAAATATGTTGTTTGCCTGTGGAAGAGGAACCTATCAGCGCAGAAGGTTGAAAATTATATGGGACTAAAAATGGGCTAATTATGAGCTAACGTCAAAATTTCATTAAAAAAGTACAAGCAGTTTGTAAAATATGTAAGTTCGAAAAAAATGTTGAAAGACAGACATACACGTCACCAAATATTTTCACTGATGTCTGAAACGGATCACAGTCTTGGAATTATTGAATTCCAAGACATAAATTTTGCCTTACCTTCAATATGCTCGGAAGCAAAGCGGAGAAATATGAAATAAATTAGACAACAATATTTTGTAAAAGCATAACATCATTAAAAGTATCGTAACTTCCTTCTATCGTTTATCATTTGAGAAGTACTACCACGGCTGTCGTTTGTGGAAATAAGTAAAGCCTAAAATACAGACCTGATTTTAGTCGAATTAAAATATTGAGAATGGTCGTATCTCGATAATTCACTTTTAGAACTCAATTTGGGTTCTTCCACTCCCAAATTTCTTAACCTTAAAAACAATCTTGACTATATTTTCATGAAATGTAGTTTTAAATACTTCACAACAAGACACTTTCCTACTACGTTTCCATCATGTTTAAATACGGATTGAATCCTGATTTGGGAGTTTCCATTAGTAGTATTAAATCCGTATTCAATACAACAATCATAATAATGAATAATGATGTTAGTTGTTAAAATATTGCTCTAAATCAAAGTGTTTACCCCAAATTGAGTTCTAAAAGTGAATTATCGAGATACGACCATTCTCAATATTTTAATTCGACTAAAATCAGGTCTGTATTTTAGGCTTTACTTATTTCCACAAACGACAGCCGTGGTAGTACTTCTCAAATGATAACAACAAACAAACATCAACTGATTTTTAGTTTACTAACTAATTTTGTACTCAGGATCATTCAAATGACATTGCCCACCATAATTGGCGGGACATCGCCGCTCTCCACTATTTTGTTTTTTTCAAAGGGCTATTGCCAAGCTATGTCCCGCAGTTGAACTTAGCCGACCACATATTCTTAAAAGGCACTAAAAAATTAACTTGTACACAAATTTCTAGCTTGATGTCAATCATACACTTTTTTGCACGCTATCTCCCAAGCTATTATGTTTGATTTTAGTATTTTTAAAAACAAAAATGAAAATGACAAGTAAAATAAAGGTTATGTTTATAGGTTGGGTGGAGGAAGATTTTTTGAGAGATTTGACTAGTTTCTACAGAAACACGCTAGGAGCTCTCATACTCACACTCTGCGCGTGTCAGGATCGAGAGATGTTCCCATAAAACTTGATCCAAATATGATCCCAGAATTTAGAATCGTAATTTAAATCGCAATTTATGCTAATTTAATCTTGGTTTTTCATGGTCACTTTGGATCCAAAAAAATATCCAATCCGTATTTAAACATCATGGAAACATAGAACTGTGACATGACCTCCCCATAGTTTAATCTACAAAAGTTATTCAAAGGTAAACAGGTTTTATAATTTTTCTTTTAAACAAAATAACATTTCTATGGTTTGATTAAAATCGCTTAAATTTGTTTTTGACCCAATCTTATGTAGTGAGGTCTTAAATTGTTTTTCTTGACCCAATATTATGTAGTGAGGTCTATAAAATTGCCTCAAATTAAAGAGATTCCAGATAAATTTTAGTTATTAGTAATGACTTATAAAAAGATGCCACTAAAAAGTTAATAGTAAATATTATATATTATTCAGTATGGTTATGTTACAGGATGCCCTTATTTTTGTTCCATTAAGAAACCTCATGTATAATAAATATAAAATAATAAATAAAATCCCAAATTTCGACACAAAGCAGTTATCAGATAAAAACTCAGTTCACAAATACATTATTTCTAAAAAAAAACTCAACTTAATTCACTAAATTAAAAGAGGGAAAAAGTTGAAGTTGAAGTTGAAGTTGTGCACTGTTATTATTCTAAATAGATGCAGCAGTTACGTTACAGTAAGATGTAAAAGCCGTGAGAGAAGGGATGAGAAGACTAAATATGAATACATTTACATGCTATCAAGTCTAGCAGTAAGGTGAAGATAGAGAAATACTCCCCCTACTACTACTACATCTTCCCCATCTTTCTCTCACAAATATAATTTACATAAATGATTTTGCATCACATTTACAATCATTTTCTATTTTACATTTTACAATAGTTATAAATAATACGACTCAAGTCAATAAAACTAGAGGGATGAGGCACCACTTGAAATAAATTTCGATATGTAAATAGGATAAGTGGAATGTAATGATTCAGAAGATCAACATATCAATTGTTAGCATAGAAGTTATAGTTCTTCTTAGAAGTTTGATGCTTTAATGCTCCGTATCGAACTCATAGAGGTTCCAAATATTAAGATATTGGTATAACTGAAACTATGTATAACTGAGGCCCAAATCCAGGAAGTCTGCCGTCTACTGGCTGGAGAACATAAGAAATACAAAGTAGACTTCCAAGACTGGTTTTGTAATGTTTCGCCTCGAACTATATATTATGTTACAAACATAAGGATAGATCACTTGGTTGGAAATCTGGAGCACGCGAGAAGTACAAAGTAGTCTTCCAAGTTTGGTTCAGTAATGTTTCACCTCGAACTATATGTTCCAAGCATAAGGATAAATCACTTAGTGGACAATCTGGAGTAAATAAGAAGCACAAAATAACAATGAGAAGCATTAGTTAGACAATTTTAGTATATTTACTTTCCTTCATGTTTATCAAAAGTGGCTTTAGAATTTTGTTTGTAACCACGAGGAACATTGTCATTTTTGATGGAGTGGTACTCATGGAAGGGATGGTCGTGAACTCATGGGCGGATGGGAGTGCTGTCATTGGCCTCCTAAAGGATCGCCATTTCAATCTAACTTTCGTTTTTTATTCAGTAGATATTAGAAATGGACCGTCATTTTTAAAAAAGCAAAATGAAACTAAAAAAGAAGTTGTTTTTTTTTAACATATTTATGCGGAACTACCTCTCAAATCATTTCAGAAAGGTGAAGTCAGTCTTCCCTGATGCAGTTTTCCATCCTGGCCTTAACACTCCTCCACACTCGTTACAATCCTGTAATCAATTTCATCTCCCTACGAAATGACGTCTTTTCTTGTCGGGGTTTTTCACGATTTAGGTCTCCTCAAAGTAGGTATATTGTGAACAATTCCAGTTCCTAAACGTAATTTTCTAAGGAAAAATCCAGTTTCCGCATTGTTAAAAAAATAGTTTGCCAATTATCGTAGCACATAGCTTCCTCGCATCTTAGGACGTACTTTATTGATTATATACTTATACAACCAATTATTGTCTAATTCATTTAATTGTTCCCCCGTTTTGTTTTAAATCTATCAAAATTGTTTTTGTTTTTTACAAGGATAAAAGTATCTTTATAGCCATATGTAATGCGTGTGCAGGCGGTTAAAATTAATCTGGGGCTATCTGCGGGATACTTTCTACAAACCATATCATTTTTTTAAAAATCAGATGGGTAATTTTGAAAGATATAGGTATAAATAAATGAATGTTTTTTCCACAAGTAAAAGAGAAAGAAATGAGCGAAAATTTCATTAAAATTGGACGATTAGTTTTTAAGATACGTTGGTTCGCAAACATTAAACGACAGACACATGACCAAAGTTGTTCTCTGATGTCAAAAACGGATTTCTGTCATAACAATTTTTGAAATCGGAGATATAATATTATTTCGTTCTTCAGAACAATCGTGTAGCTTCCATTAACTTCCTCAAAAGTTGTTAACTCTAAAATTTAAACAACCCCCTGTTGAACACATTATAAGTATGTTAATTATTAAATTAATGATATTAAATGTTATTGGATTTAAATTCAGTAACTAGGCACATAAGAAAGTTTTCTTCGACTTTGTCAGACCATTTTTTAGACAAATTTAATATTGATGTTATTGTAGAGATTAAATTGTAAAAAGTTTTCATATCCAAGGCGATAATTTATATGTTTTAATGGTTATAGAGGCTTTCGAAAGAATGTTTTTCGATTCTCTCAAACCCAAATACTACAAAGTCATAATTAGTCTTATATTTCCCATCTACTGTAGGCATGTTTCAATTAAAAAGGCGAAGGAAACCAGTAAAAAGACCCTTACAAAGTTTTCTAATTAACAAAGAACGTTTCAAAAAGGAATCTGTGCGTCGTTTGTAAAAATTCCCAGTCATATTTTTCATTATTAAGTGCTTTCTCACTTTCTTTTTTCTTTAATGTGTCGATAAGCAAAATAATTAGATCGGTACTGGAGAAGAATTTAAACATTTTAATCATTTATTCCACAAGAGTTTTTTAGAGTGAGACATGGTCATAACTTTCTCAGGGAAAAATTTCATGTCAGTTTACCATAAGTCTCCTTAAGAAATTTGATATGTTAATTTTATAGCATGGATAAACAACTGCCAAAGATTTTTTTCCCCGATATACTACCACAATATGCCTAAAATTGGATTCCCAGTGAGGTTACGGTTAAAATCAATAAGGGACCTCCAGTGGGCGCTTTTGACACACCATCCAATTTTCTTTAAAAATCAGATGAGTGCTTTTTAAGTGATGGGGTTCGCAAAAATGATAAAGCTTGGGCTAACTCTTGCAATTACCTCGTGTTTCCATTTACTTTTGAGTTCTAAGTTTGTATTATTCATATTTTAATACTTATTTACTAGTGCAACGAACATTGTTGCTTTCGTGACAAGACAATGCTGCATTTATCGTAGACACTAATTTAACTTGGTTGATGTGGAACTATAAATAAGCCATACTAATGAAACCACATAGAAACCAACCACAACAAGAATTAACAAAAGTCAATAACAATAGAGTTAGTAAAAGAATTGAAGAGGTTCTTCTTTTCATCGTTACGTTACTTTTTGTTTACGTCTTGGAGTGTCACTCACAATTATAATGTTATAATCATTGTTTACATAATAGTACATAGCATTTATTAATCTAGTACGTGGGTTTAGTTTTAGATAATATTAACAACATTGTGGTATTTATATGCTAATTCTGGTTTCCTGTATCCCAACCATATACCCATCACATACCGTCTCCTCATTCTAAGAAACAAACCCCCGGATTTAATTTATCCATTTCGCCTTGTTCCACCACTCTGTAAACCACCACTCACACACCATATCCTAGTTCTCTTGTTCTTTCCCTTCCTCTTATCTATCCTATCTCTAAAGAGATTTAACATTGTTCTTCAATTGCGATTCAACAGTTCTCAAATAAATATTGCTTATTGTTGTTGAAGCAAATCTTTAATTTACAATACTTCATTTTTTTCTTTTTAAAAAAACTGATTTAAAAGAAGCAAATCCAGCATAAGGAAACAAGGATTTTTTTTTTTTTAATCTCATTTATATCCTACACATAGGGCGATTCAGAAAAACCAGTATATTTCAATATTGAATAAATCAGTGACAAATTAAGGTGCTGCAAAAATTCAACAAACTGAGCAGGTTATGCCATTTTGTTAATAATATCAACACAATAAATCAATAAAAGTTATGTTTGAAACATCACACATGATAAATGGTGTCTTTCGCGACAAACGCAATCGGTGAGCCTCATCAGAGTGACAACATAATTATTACCCTTAGAAATTAGAAAACCCTTAGAAATTAGAAGTTAAGGAAGGTAAGCCTGTGGAAAAGTAAATACATTAAAAAAAGTTACAGGGAATTTTCACTGTCGAGAGAATACTCGAATGAACGATTTGTGAACTTTCGTCTGAATCGAGTGTCGAGTGGAGGTAGAACAAGTTTAGTATGATTCAACCTATCATTTAGCACGAGCAATGCACACCACTCACAAGTTTTCTGTCAACTTAAACTTATAAACTTTTGTTCTTAATTATTACTATTAATATTTTATATTATAGTACATAATGTGAGTATATATTAACAAAATAAGTTAACATACCGCAACTTAATTCAGTGAATGAGTGTATTTAATTCAGAACAGAACCTACTTCATGATTGAGAAAAGAATAGACTTGACTTTAGAGGCAATTTCAAGGATCATGGAAGCTTAAGGACCATGGAGACTAATGAGAGCTTACATTTTTTTTTTTTAATTACGTTAGTTAGTCAATTTAGGCAAAGAAAAAAAGTTAACTAATATTGACTTATTCCCTCCGGATAATGCTTCATAAATCAATGCAACTGTTAAGCTGTCAATACGGGATTTTGTCAAAACTTTTCCAGGAGAGTCAAAAGAGAAATTTACTCTTTTTAAAAAGACATAACTTCTAAGTCACTCAGGTCTATTATTTATAATTTTTAGAAACAATTAAAACATTTCAATGGTTTTATGCCTTTAAAAAAAGTTCTTAAATCATATTCGCAACTTCAACATTGTTGCGAGAATAAATCATTGCCGAAGCATTGCGTGCATAATGATTTATTTATAGTGGAGTCAACACAGATAAAAGGGACTTATAAATTTCAAAACCTATTTCTAATATTAATTAGCATACTTTTATATTATATAATATAATCCCTTATCAAATAACACTAATGAAACTATTATCAGGGTAAAAACATTTTAATAATTTAAATGTAAAAGTTTTTGTGACATCTGTATATTATTGCTTAAAGTTCTTGGTATAAAATGCATTTTAGAAGCATATACTCTTGGTATTTATTTATATGATAACATTAACTCACTAATGGCTATATGTGGTGTCATTAAACTATCGAATAGTGCGCATGACATTACCCTTAATAGCTTCATAAGAGCACTAAAGTTTGAAACCCAGTAGAAATCTCTGTCATATTTATCTCCATCTGTTTTCAAGATCCTAGTTTGTCATGAACAGCAGATTTTATCTCTTACCCACTTATGCTTGTAAATTATTTAGTTTGGAAATTATCTCTAGTTTTAATTGTTTACCGCAAATAAACAGAAATATATCTCAAGTCCCAAATTTTTGAACGAGCGTAGTGAGTTCTTCATTTCAGAGACTTGGGATTTGAAAAGTTTGTGTGTTTGTGTGTTTGTGTGTTTGTTTGTTTGTCCAACGATAACTGGCGTAGAAATTGATCAATTTCAACGAAATTTGGCACATAGATGCATCTCAGCATTTGTGAGAACTGTATAGTTTTTGGAAATTCCACACTAAACATTTCCAAGATGGCGGCCAATATGGCGGACGACTAAAAAAAATAGTTTTAGCCAGCATAATGTGTTATACATCGTTTTGAAGGTCTTTAAGAGAAGGAAAAGAATATGTAACTAATAAAATTTTTCACTTCATATTTTCAAGATGGCGGCCAAAATGGCAGACGACTAAAATAAAAAGTTTCAGTCAGAATAATGTGTTATACATCGTTTAAAGGTCTTTAAAAGAAGGAAAAGAATGTGTAACTAATAAAATTTCACACTTCATATTTTCAAGATGGCGGCCAAAATGACGGACGACTAAAATAAAAAGTTTCAGTCAGAATAATGTGTTATACATCGTTTTAAAGGTCTTTAAGAGAAGGAAAAGAATGTGTAACTAATAAAATTTCACACTTCATATTTTCAAGATGGCGGCCAATATGATGGATGACTAAACAAAAAGTTTTTAGTCAGTATGACATGTTATACATCAATTTAAAGGTCTTGAAGTATAGGAAAGGAATATCTTAGTATTAAAAATTTCACACAGAATATTTTCAATGTGGCGGACTATTAAAAAATATTAATCTGCATTGCATGTTACAAGTAAAAGTAAAGGTCAATAAAAGTAGGAAAAGAGTTCAAATGCTGTATAAATAACTTTATTTAATAAATATTTACTTCAAATTCTGAATCAAACAGGCGAGCGTAGCGAGCCATCTTTAATTTGATTAAATAATTACTATATTTACTGTATAAACAGGCAAGCGTAGCGAGCCTACAATAACTTATATTTAATAAATATTTACTTCAAATTCTGAATCAACAGGCGAGCGCAGCGAGCCTGCAATAAATTGATTTAATAAATATTTACTACAAATTCTGAATCAAACAGGCGAGCGTAGCGAGCCTTCTTTAATTTCATTAAATAATTACTATATTTACTGTATAAACTGGCGAGCGTAGCGAGCCTACAATAACTTATATTTAATAAATATTTACTTCAAAATCTGAATCAACAGGCGAGCGCAGGGAGCCTGCAATAAATTTATTTAATAAATATTTACTACAAATTCTGAATCAAATAGGCGAGCGTAGCGAGCCTACAATAACTTATATTTAATAAATATTTACTACAAATTCTGAATCAAACAGGCGAGCGTAGCGAGCCTTTTTTAATTTGATTAAATAATTACTACATTTACTGTATAAACAGGCGAGCGTAGCGAGCCTACAATTTATATTTAATAAATATTTACTTCAAATTCTGAATCAAATAGGCGAGCGTAGCGAGCCTACAATAACTTATATTTAATAAATATTTACTACAAATTCTGAATCAAATAGGCGAGCGTAGCGAGCCTACAATAACTTATATTTAATAAATATTTACTACAAATTCTGAATCAAACAGGCGAGCGTAGCGAGCCTTTTTTAATTTGATTAAATAATTACTACATTTACTGTACAAACAGGCGAGCGTAGCGAGCCTACAATTTATATTTAATAAATATTTACTTCAAATTCTGAATCAACAGGCGAGCGCTGCGAGCCTTCTTTAATTTCATTAAATAATTACTATATTTACTGTATAAACAGGCGAGCGTAGCGAGCCTACAATATCTTATATTTAATAAATATTTACTTCAAATTTCAAATCATCAGGCGAGCGCAGCGAGCCTGCAATGAATTTATTTAATAAATATTTACTACAAATTCTGAATCAAACAGGCGAGCGTAGCGATCCTTCTTTAATTTCATTAAATAATAACTGTATATACTATATAAACAGGCGAGCGTGGCGGGCCTGCAATAACTTTAATTAATAAATATTTACTACAAATTCTGAATAAAGAGGCGAGCGTAGCGAGCCTGCGTTAATATTATTAAATCAAGATACTGGACAAAATAATTTTAATGCTCGTTTCACGTTGAATAAGAATGTCAGGTTTTACTGAAATATTATTCTGATATCATTATTGAGAGCATAGTATGGCTGATATAAAATGGTCCGACAAAGTCGAAGAAAACTTTCTTATGTACCTAGTTACTGAATTTAAATCCAATAACATTTAATTTCATGAATTTAATAATTAACATACTTATAATGTGTTCAACAAGGGGGTTGTATAAATTTTAGAGTCAACAACTTTTGAGAAAGTTAATGGAAGCTACACGATTGTACTTACTTAGATACAAACTTAGAACTCAAAAGTAAATGGAGACACGAGGTAATTGCAAGAGTTAGCCCGGGTGCACATTTAAGGGTCAAAGCCAAGGCAAGGGTAAGATCTGTAAGCCAAGAAATTATAGTTAGCGAGCGAATTGAGAGTCAGAGCAGCGCAGGGCAGGTCCTTTGCATGTCCTACAGTAGCGGATCTGAGACAGTAAGCTTGTGAAATCCTTTGCTCGAGCAGAGTGATAGGCTAAACTGATAATGAACTTGTTTAAACTCTTCTCCATTCAGACGGAAAAATTGATGTGAAAAACATCAAAAACATCAAAATTTTGCGTCCCCCCCCCCCCCCCTCGTATACTAATATCAGGTTCACAATACCATCGAAACCCTTTTTACGTGAAACTTCAATTATGCGCACAAGCTTACGTTCAATTTTTTTTATGTACTTACATTTCCACAGCTTGAGGTACCAATGATTGGTAACCAATCTGCTTACCAACTACTCATCCGCATCTGACTTAAATGTCACAAGGTACTCTTTATACATGTTTTTGGTTACACCCCCAAAAATATTTCACATGGTACCTGCCTTCGTGAAACTAATGCACAAAACTACCATCCAATATACGCGGGGACAACTGTATCGTAAAGTTTTTTCCGTGCTGCCCTGTCCTAATATGCCCGCACTACTTTGCTATACAACTTAGCATGCACCTTGGCTAACTCTTAAAATGCCACCTCTCTGGTGGAAAAATGTGAACTTGTGGCAAAGTCATAGTTTAAGTATTTTAAGTTTACACTGTATTTCAGCTTAAAGGAATAACAATCACTATGTTCCAATGACACTATGACACCAAGGTATCTGAAATCTTTAGTAATGCTTAAAATATACGAACTTATCTATTTTTAAAAGTATACATTTTTTAATAAGGACTTCATTAGCTGAAAAAATCATTAAGGATTAACTTTTATCAATCATTATTAAAATTTCAAGTAGATAGTTTTACTTCGAGTTGACTGAAATTCATCCAAGGAATTCCATTTCCAGTGAAATTAATTAATGGAATTTCGATATTATCTAAGCCCGCGATACTATTTTGATTTAACTGCGACTGTTTTGTTTGATGGATTTTACCTTGTTCAAACTGTGACGGGGGTAGGGATTAAGTCGTCCGGGATTATAGTGCAAACTAATGAAGCCCACCGGTAGAGACTTGAATTAAGCAAGCTTTGATGCTATGAAAAGGCACTCTGTATACTATTCCATCAAAATCAATGCCATCTGCGTGCTAATGAAATGCAAATAGCATTTGGTTAAGTCTTTATCAAAGTAAACCTTTTGGAACACATCTAGATACATGGTGTGCTGTGTACTTAACAGTTGTAAGCTAGCCTATTCTGTATCATAATTTATTTGTTCTAAACATAAAATTCTTTGTTATTATTTTAAACGTTAATTTATGGTAGAGTAATGTTTTATGTCTTGCGCTAAAATGTATGTATTTAAAATTAAAAACAATATTATCATTTGTATTATTTACAACTCCAACATTCTTACATCAAATTATTTTTTATTATACACGCAATCATGTTTGTGCTATGAATACCTGTTTTTACTTTCTCATTTACGTAGTAAATATATATTATGTAGGGAGGAAGTACTGTTGTAGCACAAATTTTATATTTTGAGGTTGTAATGACTTGAGACGTTTTTTTAATAAAAAGTATTCTTCTTGCCTGAGCAGGCGCGTTGAGCTTATAAACTGTACTAAACTGATTAAATGAAATTCGACGCACGTGTTTAGCAAAAATCAATCCTTAAGGAAAAAATAGAATAATTAAGTTTAACTCTACATTTTTAAGATTTTGATTGAATAATTCTAAAATGTAACCCATTTAGATAAATGTCAATTTAGCCATATAAGTTGACTAGAAATAAATAATAATGAAGGAATCTGGATAATGGAGGAGTCTGATGTGTCGGACCGATTATTTTCAAGTTATGTCGTTTTGAAAATAGTTAAGGAAGATTTATCAGCTTGTCATACAAACAGTTATAAATTAGGTAAAAGACAAAATAGTTAGTCAGATAATAACTTTTTAAGAATAGTTTTTGATTCCACTGAACATTTGTTCACTCATAGGATAAAGGTATTACATTCACTAAAATTCTGTCGGTAATTAACTATTAATCAATTAATATATTAAAGGTTATAATAAATTTAGTTTATAGTTCACTCCCAAATAACCGAAGTTGTCAGTTACCTCAGATAGGCATAATATAGGCATAAGATAGGCAGTTGCAGGAGGTAGTTCGTAGTAGCATAGTATCTAGTCTAGAGGTTTGTAGAAAAGAGCCTTCCCCCCCCCCCCCCCGCGGGTTCGCCATCGTAGGGGCTGCATCTTCACCTTGCGCGGTAACTGGATCTACGCCCTGACTTCCGCTCTTCACTTCTCGCTATCGTTTCAGCAGTCACTCGCGCGCCCTAGCGGCACCTCCCCCCCCCCCCCCTTAACTACAACTTCTGTTCTACTCCTCCGATTCACATCGGACAAACGTGTACCTATTTATCAAAAAAATATGGATAAAGAAGCTAAAAGATTACTTCTTAATAAACTGAAGAAGAAGAAAAGTGCTTCGTGCACAACATATTTTGTGGGTGATCCCCCACCAGAAAGGGTAAATTTAAATTAAATGTTCAATAATAAAAATTAAATAGAAAACACTGGACCAAGTAATGATGTAGATTTTTTGTTTAAATCACATTTAATAATTCATATCTATAATGTCTATTAGTCTAAATAACCCAATCAGTGAAAAGCTCGGGAAACTGTCCAGTCGAAATCAACTAACAAGTATGCAGTGTATGTTTATTGTAGTGTAGGAAGAGGGAGGGACTAACAGCATTCTTGCCCCGGGCGACGGAAAGCCTAGACCCGTCACTGTTTGTCTAATGTTGGTCTGTCTAATTAATCGGACTTCGGGAGTTTACTTACGAGAAAATTTGGTAATAATATACTGTCCTATTTAAGCCCAATTTTAACAAGCAGTGACAGCAAATTAGTATACAGTAGAGTAAATATCTACAGTTAATGTTTGTTAATGTATGAAGTAAATATATACAGATTGATTGCAATTCATCTGGGATGATCAGTTTGTACTGACGAAACAAAACTATTATGTATTTATTAGATTAAATATTAGTTTTGCAATACAGTAATCAATTTACTTCAATCAGTCTAATTTCCGCTAAATATGCTAGGTTAATTAGCATACTGTGTGCATGTACGCTGATCAACCAATATTTATTGAGTTTGAAAATTTAATAATTATATTTAGAAGATGAAAAAAATAGTCCACCAATTAGTGCGGCACATAGCTTCCTCGTATTCTACTTTGTATACTTATGATTTTATGCATTAACCTCCAGGCGGGAGAAGAAGTTAACTTAACTGCCTGGCCGAGCCACAGGGAGTTACGGCATAACTCCCTGTAAATTCAGTGCAGCCAACTTAATTCTAGTAAAAGAACTGCGTTTAAACGGATTTTATAAAGATTTAAGTTGGCAGCACTGTTTATGACAAACATGACTCGCAATCAGCTGTTTTAAAATATTTCTTTGTTTTGTTTAAAAACGCTCCGTGTTTTGAGTAAATGTTGGGTACCCCTGTGTACCAAAATCAAAATTTCGAAAATGCATGAAGTCAGTGACCTTCCCCTGTTCCCCTTGCTTTGAAGGTCAAGTGTGCAAATTTTCATTGAGATTGGAATAAAACGGTAGATTTGAATAAAGAATACACACACACGCGCCAGTTCGCGCGCGCGCGCGCACACACTTACGTTGACAATTCCTTTTTACCCCTCTCCTAAATGAAAATAATGACAAAAACGTACATTACAATTACTTTTCTCTTAAAGAGCCTTTCAACGATATGCATCATGAAGGGTACTGTGTTGTTTTTAGTTAAATTAATTAGTTCTTTTTTATAGTTGCTCGTTTTTATTTAAATATAAGTTAAGTTAAGTTGCGAATTGTTAATATTATATCTAACTATTTTTTTTTGTTTTAATATTAAATAAATATAAAAATATGGATCTTTTTGTTGAATTAAATAATTTAAAATTATAATCTCTCCATATTTTTTTCTCCGGAGGTAAAGTTGGTTCCCTCGGCATCGCCTCAGGAACCAACTTTCTTCACTCACGGTGCAATCACTTACTTTACTCCCTTGGTGCGTAAATAACTATTACAACCTATTATTGTCAAATGTATTTAATTTCCCCCCGATTTTTAAATTTGTAATTTATTTTTACTTGAATTAAAGTCTCAATTTAGCAAAATTTAAAGAGCTAAGACGGTCACAACTAATCTGGGCCTATCTGCAGGCTACTTTTAACCATCAAAATTTTATAAAAATATGATTAGTACTTTAGATAATTTAGGTGTAAATAAATGTATATTTGTGTGCATGTATAAGTGAAACATATGAGCGCAGAAGGTTGAAACTTATATGGGTCCAACAATGGGCTAATTATGACCTACCATCCAAATTTCAATAAAATCGGACGAGTTGTTTTTAGGGTTTCGTTGGTAAATCCAAAAAAAGAAACCCTTATAGTTTCGTTCATGTGTCTATCTGTCTGTCACTCTGTACGGTTCCAATTACTTTTGAATAAAAAGAGATAGAAACGTGAAACTTTCCAATATTAAAGATCGTTTTGACGCGAAATTATCAGCTGTTCAAATCCAAAATGGCGGATAACTCATGTCACACGAAAATAAATATTTTTAAAAAATTTTGTGTGGGGTATCAAATGAAAGGTATTGAAAAGTAGATTACAAAAATATATGCCACTTAGGGAAAGTGTTTAATTTTCCCCGCCATTTTGTCAAAAAACATCCAAATCTTGTCCCCCCCCCCCTTAATAATATCTTGTTTGCAACACCAACGAAACCCTTTTTACGTGAGACTTCACCCACTACCAATTTATTTAGATATGTTGGGTTCGCAACAGACAGACCGACCGACAGACACGGAACCAAAAATTTTCCCTGATGTCTGAAACGGATTTCTGTCTTGATTTTTTTAAATCGGAGACCTACAATTGTTTCGCTCTTCAGAAAGATCACATAGCTTCCGTTACCTTCGGTAAGCTCGGAAGCAAAATTTATTTCTTACTCAAATACTAAACATACACCGGATTTAATGACTTCACGAATAATTCAAAGGTAGAGTGAGGAAACTAAGCAATACACATATCTTAATGTTACGTGACTCTGAATATTACCCTATTCCCATTATTTATCATTTAAACCAAAAGAAAGAGGGGGTTTTTCCTCGATTTTCGTTGTGAGCCGGTGATCTATGATATAGGATTTGTACGGAGTAGCTGGCTGGAGCAATGACAGCCGAGTCTGATTTGGGTCAAATGGCTTCTTGCCCTCTATTTCCAACTTGCAAACACTACAGTTATTTTATAATAACTCAAACTAGTCAAATGCAAGGTTCAAATACATTTTTTTTAACAACCTTTGACTGTAAAATATTTTGTTGACCGTAACTTTTATATATATATATATATATATATATATATATATATATATATATATATATATATATATATATATATATATATATATATATATATATATATATATATATATATATATATATATATATTATTTTAAATATAATTTCGTTTATATACTTGCAATGCAGAACAAAGAAATGCCAAGAAAAATACATGGGGATAGAAGACAGAAGATATGTCTCTTCACCAGACTGATCTATTAAATTATTATTAAAAAATATGAGACATGCGAGAGACAGAAGAATCTGTCGCCTGGAAACCGGTTGGTTGGTATTCTTGGCATTGTCTCTTCACTTATAGGGTTTTTTATAAGGGTTTTTTTTTTTTTTTTTTTTCAAGTAGGTAGTGTCCTTTCTTAATATATGGCTTAAAATTGTGTCATTTTGCATCAGCCCGTCTCCTACCACTTGTTATTCGTTTCAGTGTCATTATTGCCTTGTCTCCAAGCCGTTGCTTGAACAAAAGGAAAAACAGGAAAGGAGTAGGATAGGAAAATACAAATGGTGACAAGCGACTCATGCCTCCTTAGTGGCAAAGGTCTTGTCTCTTAACTATTGTCTATCTTCTACCTCCTATATTTTCAGTGTGTAAGATTCTTTTAATTTTTTTTAATAATATAAGGAGAAAAGCAGAAACAATAATTAAAAACTGTATACATTTTTATGAATTTTTGAAATATTGTTACGTATACGCATAAAATTATATTCTCAAAATAATGACATGGAATGCTGGTTTGGTTTTTATAATATTAAAAATTGATATGGCTCTTCATGTGCATATAGTATAAGGGGGCTATGCGAATGTTCGCTCTTACCATTTTTTCATATTTAATGACAAGGGTACCTTTTGTATACCCCTGAGTATTTATACTAGCCTAATTAAGATTTTCTTAAAAATTTCATTTATTTTTCCTCAGCTGCAAGACGGAGAAATTATATCAACATTTTAACAAGGATATTTAAATCAACAAACTTTCTTCCCCTTTTCTTCGGTTGGCATAATTTTAATAATAATAAACGTTAATAGGTATCTATAAAATCTTACTTAGCATGCCTGATACTTCTATATAAAAATTCTATATACTTTTTCAAAACTTCAATCTTTACTATTATTAATTTCTCATTTACGTAATATATTTGAAGAGAAAGTATTGTGAAAATTTGATTTTGATAGATTGTCACGTTTTGACACGACTATAGTCTGTAGTCTATGTCGACTGTACTCAGTCGTCTGGAGTCTTTCCAGACGCGTGGAGCCTAAAGCTGCGTCCACACCGGACGCGAATCGTGTTTGCAAACAAGGATGCACGTCCGGTGTGGACGGAACCGCGCGCACGAACGAATCCTTTTTAGTGTTCGCGGGAGCTCCGAGTAGAGTCGGTAAGTCAAAGGATGTTCGTTGTTTGTGAACGTTTGGTGTGGACGCTTTTTGAGCAAACTCCTTGAGCATTCCCCCACTCTTTAATGTGGATTGATGTGGGTCCGATCCGTGTCATGATGATGTGATTTGTATCTATGGTTCGAGGACGGAGCAGCGCGAGGGACATCCTCTATGGGGCACTCTTTTTCCACTCTTTGATGTGGTCCGATTGATGTGGGTCCGATCCGTGTCATGATGATGTGATTTGTATCTATGGTTCGAGGACGGAGCAGGGCGAGGGACATCCCTTATGGGGCACTCTTCCCCCACGTTTCGGTGTTATAATGTAAAAATGTATGATGTGTGAAGTAGCTGGAACTCTCTATGTGGAAGTAGCAGAGTTAAGGCAAAATTAAAAGAAAATCATTATTTGTATCATTAAAGCAAGCGTCTTACTATAAATATATATTGAATATAAGAAAAAAGTTGATCATGATAAGTTTATAGTTGAAGAGTATGTTTGTTAAAGGAGTTTGGATTGAAATAGGACTGTTTTCTACCTACCCGGCCAATTAATTTAAAATATTATAAAATAAATCTCTTCCATACTCTACAGCTTCTGCATGTATCAGGGTGAAATTTTACATGATTATATTTTATTTATTTACAAAACAATAATAATCAAAACAAGTCAAGTAACAGGCTTTCTTAATAACACTTTTTCCCGTCTTTTGAAGCTTACGTTTACGCGAGCGTTGCGCGTGAACGCTTGGGCGGATAACGTTTTCCGACGAACTCAGCCTAGGCATTGGTAAAATGAACATGTGTACCAAATTGCATATAACTCGGTGATCTTTTACTCAAGTTATCGTTGTTTTAACACAGGTTGTTTTATCTTTATCTGCAATTTTCTATAATTTTCATTGAAAATATTCGAAATATTGGAACTACCGTCTGATTGTAATTTGCATTTATACTGTGGTCAGATAAGTATAGAATATTTTATATTAAACCACCTGGGTTTTATTTAAGTGTATTTTAATAATCATTGTGTTTGATTACCTCATGATATCGATCAACACAATGATTTTCATGTCTACGCCTTCATTCTCCTATTTTAACATTAGAAAAAATTCGAATTGTACAATTAAATTAATCGATAAAAAAAAATTAAACGACAGTTATCTGGTATTTTAATTTTGGTTAAAACGCTAGTTTATTTTAATTGTTTTTTTTTTAAATTCATTAAATACAATGATATTTTGCTACTAGCTAACTAAATGTCATTTTAAGTCTAAGTTTAAGGTTACGCGATGTGCTTCGCGTTTTTCTTTTTCTTAACGAGTTTGTGGCGATTTCTCGGGCGCGGTATTGTGTTAAATATGAGGTTAGGTCTTTTTGAAAGGTTGAGAGCATATAGTTATTAACAGCGCGAGTGAATTTACTTCATATTTGATAAATGTCGGTTGCTCTGCTGTTTAAACGATTTGTATAAAAGTGGGAACAAAGGTCGTTCATCTTGTTCTTCCTAGTTCTTCTCTCCCTGGCTCACGTCGTGATATAGTGGAGCGTTGAATTTCCGAAGGCGATGTTTTTGCTTGCTAATTGTAGCAGGTCTGAAGCCTTCCTATTTGACAGATGGTTTTGTTTATATTAATTCCGGGCTTGATCTTCGTAGCTCTCTTTATTACCTTATAAAGAGTTCTTTGCTTATTGAACATTTGAAGTGTATTATTACTATCTATTATCCCATTTAATTTTTTTTTTCTCCCAGTACTCTACTCTATCCCATTCTTTGCTTCATCTTAAAATTTCCCTCTACTCTCTTGCATCACACTTTTAATACTTGTTTATCTTTCTTTATTATCTTTCCTACTTTCTTTATCTGTTCCTTATATATTCTACGTCTCTTTATTTATATCTTCTACATACCACCATTTCTCTTTCTTTTCACCATAGTTATATCTTTATTTTTACATTATTTAACCAATTATTTGTTTTATTACTTTTATTACTTTTATTATTTTTATACCTAATATACACAACATTTTTACTTATGTTCATTTATTTTTTATACTATTTACTTATCTTTCAAGAACCTCTTAAATACAGTGGCTGAAGGTAAGTATCCTTTGAACTTATCTACCACCCTGGCAGTTTCTCTGCTAGGGACGTCTGTCCTCTGCCCCTTACCCACAGTTTTCAACCTTTCTCAGGGCTTTGGCTTCTGTGGGGTCAACTCACAGTTCCCTCTGAGTATTCGTGAGTCTGAAACTCTAACTACGCAGACGACCACTAGTCAGCAAGTTAGAACTGACAATATTAAACTGTTGCTCATAATCCCTCTTCTAGGGTGATCTGTAGATCCTTGCAGGGTTAAGGAAGTTCAATCAAGGTCTAAGAACCAGTGATTGGAAAATCCTAAATAGAAATTTAGATTGCCCACTGGCTTAAAATTAGTGGAGTGAACCTACTCAGGTTTTTACTCCTATCTGAGAAAGTTGACATGGCTCTCACGCGTGCATTGCATGATAGTCAAGGATCACCTCTTATCTAGGGATAAGTCAGGTCTTCAAGTGAAAGTTTTACCACGAGAGCAACCTCATCAGGTTAATGATAGTAGTGTTATGCTAGTAGGCCCATCCCCACCTAAGGTTCCTTCCATTACTGTAATTAATATTCTTCAGGCTAATTTGCAACACGGTATATCAGCTACATGTGTTTACTACAAACGGATTACAGAGCTTAATGCTAAAATTGGCTTAATTCAGGACCCTGTGCTTATAAAGGGCAAGTGCGTGGACTGGGCATCACTGGTGGATCCTTTCTCTACCCTACTAATGACGTATCTCCTAGGGGCTGCATTCGAACTACGAATGTAAGAACTACAGTCACCCTACAGTTTTGTGACAGGGATTTAGTTGCTGTTAAACTAAACGGAGTCAGATGGAATTAGAAGGAAGAGACATTGTGGTCTGATCCCTGTACCTTCCTTATGACTTTCCTGAACCTCCACCTTTGGCTGTTTTAATGAAATTGGTTCATTTTTTCATTGGTTGGGTGTCATGCTAATGCTCTCAACTCGGTATAGGGTTGTACTGATACTAATCTAAGAGGTTATTGGCATATCTTTCTGCACATATGATCTTGGTCTGAGTGATGGATTGGTCTGTGTCACTTGAAGAGTCCCTTTTGGAACACAGACATATCCTCTTTAAACTAAAGACTCCAATGCTGGAGGAAATAAAATATCGCAACCCCAGAACAACAGAGCCATTCCGAGAAGTACTTGAGAGTGAATAGGAAAGTATGGGACACTGTCCTAATAGCCTAATAGAAACTAAGATGTGCATCCCCAGTTTCACAAAATTTATAATCAAAGATACAAGCTGTGATTTGAAAATTCCGTCCGGTTTGAATTTCGTCCTAAGAAAGTTTCAGTTCCCGGATGGACTCCCTTGATGGAGAAACTTCGGAGGCAAGTTAAACGACTGTTTAATAAAGCAAAAACGAACAACTTGGCAATTCTATGAGAAAATTATAAAATAGCCCATAGAGCTTTTAAGGCGCAGATTAGGAAGGCATAGCAAGAAGCTGGAGGTCCTATTGTGCGGGCATTCCCTCAAGTTTGCCTGCTGGAGGCTTAAAAGTTGTGAATTTGGTTGTTTCTGAAACGAGAGTTAGATGGGCAATTAGAAGCTTTGCTCCTTGCATATGTGCTGGACCTGATGGAGTTATGCTTCAGCAGAGGCTGGATTTACTTATAGGGAGCTTACTAAGGCTCTTATGACTTTCCTTACTCATCAGGCAGTTTACCTGTCTTGGAGTGAAGTAGAGGTAAACATGGGATTGACAAAGTACTAGTTGGATGGATAGTCTATGTTAGCACTCAGACGCTGCTCAACGTAATGGTTGTTCTATCAGTGCAGTAATTAACAGATTTACTCTGCAATGGTTAGGCCAATGCTTTCCTACTCATGAATTGCCTGGTGGCCTAGAGTGTCTGTTGCTAACTAAATTAATTTTAGGAGCAATGAGGATGGCGCCAACTCTAGCGTTTTAAGTTCTAGTAGGGCTTCCTTCTCTTGATCTATTTCTTAAGAAGCAATGATGACAGCATATCGACTACATTGTGTGAGCCTGTGGAAAGGCTATAATAACCACATAGAACATGCAGCTGCCTGGCTATCTCTGGTGCAGAAGTGTCCTGCAGCAGCAATGATACAGGATTATACTGTACCACATTCGAACTCCAGCATTATCTGGAGTTATTCTTTTCCTTCTAAGGTGGACTGGAGGCAGGGCAGCTGAGATTTAGGCAATCCTGGCTTGCAGTCAAGTGATTCTGAGAAAGAACGAATATAAAAAGTATTTCAACCTGCTTGGACAGTATAAGAATAAGAATAAGAATGCCATTTATTGTTTTATCATACATAGATTTTACAAAAAAAACATCTAAAAAAAGCAAATTTAAAAAAACAAATCGGCCAAATAGCCGTGGCGCTCAAAGGCTTTTGAGGTTACATATTATTGCAGGAAAATATTAAGTTAATTAAATTATTATACTCATAATAAATAAATTATTTAGGAACAAAACATGCATTTATATAAATTAAATAAATATTTAGTAAAAGAAAACATTACAATTTTATATCAAAACTTTTTTTTTTTTTTAGGAACAATCATACATTTATATAAATTAAATAAATATTTAATAAAAGAAAACAACATTACAATTTTATAACAAAACTTTAAAATTCTACACTTAATTGATTGATTATTTATTTTAATCATATAACAGATTTTTTTTTTTTAAATATATATATATATATAAATATTTGATTAATTATTTATGTTTATGGTATATATATTTTGTACTATTAAATTATTTTATTAATTAAATTATAAATAAAATTAGTTAGATTAGTTTTTATCGATTATCAAAATGTAAATATATATAAATGGTGAGTGTATGTTAATGTATTAAAATAACGAAGGGTTTTTTTTTTTTTTTTTTTTTTTTTTAAACTAAACTAATGATCTATTGTTATATGGTAAGTTATTTATTTATTTTCGTTTATTATTATTATATTATTACATGTGGATTAGTTACAGTGTATATTTATGAGTTCTGAAGCCAAACTTGTGAGTTGACTGTTTTCATTCGATGCCATTCTTTTCGATCTCTAGCTATTCTTTGCCACGTTTCCTCGCCACAGCACTTTCTCATTTCTTCGTCCCACCGTCTTTCTGGTCTTCCTCTTTTTCTTTTTCTATCTCTCGGATACCATTGAATTAGTGCTGTTGACCATCTTCCATCATCCCTTCTAGCTAAGTGTCCCGCCCATTCCCATTTTCTTTCCACCATAACTTTACCTATGTCTACCAAGCCAGTCTTTTCCCGCACCCACTCATTTGTTTTTCTATCCTTAATGGATATCCTTAACATGCTGCGTTCCATGCGTCGCTGCGTCACTCTCATCTTATGGATCACTTTTGCCGACATTACCCAAGTCTCGACTCCATAAATAAGTACTGGTAAGACGCACTTCATCCAGAGGTTCGCCTTGCTTTGAATTGGTACTTCGGACCTAAAAAGATGCCTGAATCTGTTGTAGCTGGCCCATCCTAATGCTACGCGTCTTCTTACTTCTTGTTCATCATCACCTTTGTCTGTAATGATCTGTCCTAAGTATGTGTATTCTTTTACCTGTTCTATGCATCCTTCATCCAGTTCTATCCTTTCAATATTTTCACAACTCACTTCCATTATTTTGGTTTTCTGAACATTCATCTTTAATCCAATTTTCATTACTTCATTTGTTAATTCCTTTATCATGCATTTTAATTCTTGTACGTTTTTTCCTATTACTACTAAGTCGTCCGCAAATTTCATGATTGAGAAGTTTATACCGTTAATATTTATTCCGTAGTTTTTCCAATCAAGATTTTTACAGGCTGCTTCAAGCACTGCTATAAAGATATTTGCAGAAATTACATCGCCTTGTCTAGTACCTCTCTTCACCAAAATTTCGCATTTACAGTTTCTGTGTTCTATTGATAGCGACGCTCCGGTATATATATAATTAATAATTTTAATATAGGCCTCTTGCAAACCAACTGCTCTGAGAGTTTTCATTATTTCGGCTGTATTGAGTGAGTCGAAAGCCTTTTCGAAGTCAATGAAGCAGATTACTATAGGCAGGTTATATTGTTTTGATATTTTTATAAGCTGTTTAAGTGCGAAGATATTGTCCAGAGTTGAGAATCCACTCCTAAAGCCTGTCTGGTCTATCCCGATGAATTCGTTTATTTTTTTATCTATTCTCCTGTTGATAATGGACATAAAAGTTTTGTAAATCACCGGTAGAAGGCATATAGGTCGGTAGTTAGTTATTTTCATTCTGTCACCTTTTTTGAAGATCAACAGAAGCTTGGATTTCAACCACGTATTTGGCACTGTACCTAAACTCAAGCACTTATTAAAGAACTCCGTAGCTTGGACAGTAAGGTGACTATTAATTCTTTGGCTATTCAAAGATACACTTCTAAACTAGTGACAGATTATAAGTGATTTCTCAATGATCTGACAAGACAGAATGCTGTTCACCTAGTATGGGTTCCAGGACATAGTGGGGTAGAATGGAATAAATTTGCAGATCAACTGGACAGGCTGGGTTTCAGTGTAATTCCTTCTGTCCCGGAACCAGTAGTGGTGTGTATCTCGTTGCATTGTGAGGACCGGTTTAAAGAAGTCTTTGTTACAAGATTATCAAAGAACCTTGGAAACTGCTCCCAGAATGAAACTCTCTAAGTTGTTTATTTCTAGACCCTCTCATAAAGTTCCTAATACAATATTGACCCTTAACAGGGGCATTTGTCATCGTATGACTGGATTTATAAACGGTTATTGGCGTCTCAAAAGATACTTGCAACTGCTCAATGGACCGACCCAAGTGGACTATGTCTTTGGGTTTTCAACCCCCCGGAAAAAATGGTTGTTTTGTATAATTTAGTGGGAGGAGGAAATTATTAATAAGTATGGAAGCTACCACCTATTCTTGAACAATTTTCGCTCACCCTAAAAATATAGTCTTACATTTTTCCAATCTTTTTTATAAGGGGTTTCACTGGGTCTTCGAATACTAAGTTTTGATCCTAAACCCTAAGATTTAGGTTCGTTGCTCCTCCTGAATGTTAAATGTATCTTAGGTCTTTCCAGTCTGATCTTGTCCCTTCACTGCAATAATAATTAAGGTCCCGTTCCTTTAATTTATTTCTCTGAGGTAAAAGAAAAATCTCTGTTTATGCGTTTGTTTCTTCCTTTCTAATAAAATGAAAAGTTGATGTTATTTAGGATTTTTTGTAAATTAAAGTGCAATTCGAATAGTTTTGTTTTGTTCTCTTCAGTGTAATTACTAGACTCTTATTACATTAAAAACGTTCGAGCATCTAAAACAGGTTCACATACTTTCTAGTCTCTCAGCGTCTTAAAAATATTTACATTGTCGCTTAGTGTCTAAAACAAGTTAACATGTTTACTGTCAAGGATGAAATTGTAATGTTGACAGTCGTGTTTAGCTGCCGAATTATGTATGCAATATGCATCCTAATTAGAATTATTAATAGTTTATTTTTGGAAGTATACGGGCACGCTCTCCACTTCCACGTCATCGTGACATTTCGTCATATTTAGTTACAATAATTCTTCAACTCATCATGTTAGTCTAACTTCTTCTCTGTACCCACGAGAAACAGTAAATTTGAAGTTAGAGCACTCTTGATTTGAAATATATGTGTGATTTACAACAATTTTGGAAAGAGGTGTGTGTAAGATAGAGGAATAATTGCAGGGTGGTGTAAAAATTTGCTGTTATTTTTTAACTAACTACGCTGGTATATTCATAGAGTTTTTTGTTTTTTAAATAGGAAAACATTTGTTGCGTTTCTAGTTTCATACACTTTTAAATCCTCTCAGACTAATGGCACCTATATCTAATGTTTAATCGATGAAGGAAGATTATTATTATAAATGTATCTATTTTTATTTTTATTTTCATATTAGTTCTAATCGATCGGTCCGAAAAACTTGAATTTAAATTTAATATCTAATTTATTAATTTTTTTAAATACATTTAAAAAGTGTCCAAGAGGTGATGGACACTTAGGATGTTATCCATTAACATTAGGATGTTATGTCCATTAACATTAGGATGTTATGTCCATTAACATTAGGATGTTATGTCCATTAACATTAGGATGTTATGTCCATTAACATTAGGATGTTATGTCCATTAACATTAGGATGTTATGTCCATTAACATTAGGATGTTATGTCCATTAACATATAAATTAACCTTGCAAATTTTAATCTCCTCGACCCTAAAAGTAACCCCTTATAAAGTTCCTCTGTTTTACTGCCTAGACATCTATACTACCCCTGGATTCAGAATTTAATCATGTTTCTTTTCTTTGTGAATCCTCTTAGTAAATTTACTTACTTACTACAGAAACTTACTTCGGAGTTTTATTTTGCCTTTATTCATTCTTTGCAGTATCACGCCATACGACATTTTTACCCCGGGCGCCGGAGAATCTAGATACACTGTATGTATTGCTAATTTCTTTGAAATCGGTCCAGTAGTTTAGTCTCCACGCGTCTACACAGACCAATCCAACAAATTCTCCAAATCAAATTTTCGTGCCATCTCAATACTTTATCTTTGTATATTCTATGCTTATGAGAAAGCAAAAATAACTAACGAATTTAATAACAAAAAACTGAAAATAAATGTTTTATTTTATTATTTTAATTGTTTTCTAACTATAGTTAAAATTAAAATCTATATTTTGGTGCCAGTATATTGCATTTTACCAGTTTTACTACACAAAGTTTATGTCGCTTGGAATTTTCTTTTAAGGTTATTGCTTAATTAACCTTGTAGTGATATTTAATATCTCAGAGAAGGCAGAACGTTATTTTTATTATTTTTTTCCTTAAATTTCTCCCTGCAGCCGGGTGTGCAATATAGCCTGTGTTATCTTGTCCTGTCGTTAACCTGTATTTTCTATAATAAAAGTCTGTTAAAGGATTTTACTAAATATATGTTGAATTCTATAGTTAGAACTTTAGTCCAAATTATTTTCGATGTTCATAGTTAGCTTATTTTTAAAGTTAACTTATTTCTAGAGTTGTTTTTCATAGTTTTATTGTTTAGCAGTTTTTATTTTATATCATAACAGCCTTTCTTAAAGTTTTTGCTTTCGTACAATTTAGTTTATTGAACGGATAAATGATAAATTATGTGTTTAGTCTTAATTATTTTGACTCTTTTTGTTCAACTAATTTCTTTTGTCTTGATATTTTAGTTCATATGTCTATTTCTTATGTAATAAATTATATATATTGATACTCTAGTTCATAGATTTGTTAAGTGACAATATGTGTCTCTCTTTACGCTGTGAGAATTGAAGGATCTGGTCAAAATCTTTCACTTCGGGTTTATTTAATAGACTACCTATGTAGTTTAATATGGTAAATCAAAGTTAGCCAACGTCGCCCCCGTCCATCAACATACTTTCTTAGTAGCTCTTATTTTTATAAATTCATCCCATCATGTTTTAATTTATACTTATGTGACCATTTATACAATGAAAAATGTACCACCTCAATTGGCTGACGAAATTAATTTAAAAAACAATTGTACGATACTCGTCTCTCTGCTGAAACCATTTTCTATTCTAATCAGCTCTAGAGGCGCGACCTAAGGAGAAAGGAAATGAAGAATATTCATCTGCCTTCACACAAAGGGTGCGTTATCCTCGGCCGCCTACTCCTTCACCGGCTATGATTAGGAGCCTCGTGTTTGGCTCGGAGTTCACAATATTACTGAAACAAACGTTCGTGAACGAGTGTCATTTGGCTCTTTTTTTATCAACATTTCCTTTCTTACCATTTACTTGTTTCTTTAGCTTACAGGAATATCCGTTTTAAAAACATTCCATTGAAATTTTGGAAAATCAAACAACCATTATTCAATTTATTAAGACAAATGAGGTTGGACTAGCCTATATGGGGCATCATGTATAGAAATGCAAAAACTAACAAATATAATGCATACATAATTAAAGTGTTTCCTGTATATTGATATAAATTGCATTATTTATGTATTCTTTTTCATTTCATACTCTCTTGAAAAACCATATACGCTACACCAAAGCCCAGGTTATCTACAACAGATACATACGCCCAAGATTCCCAAAATCGACCTGTATACAGCTGTGTCTCAAAATAGAGGACTGAAGATGGAAATTGTATTAAGAGAAAACTTATGAAATGAAGAAGATTCGATAATTGGTGCATTTTTTATCAATATATAGAAAAGACTTAGCACATATAGGTATAATTATATGTGCCAGTTTTTTTCATTTCTATAAATGATGCCCCGTATAGGCTAGTTCAACCTAAATTTCTTCTGGACATCACCCCTTTCAGCTTGCCGCCTATTGGAGATCTGTTTGATTTCAAATTTGTCATTGAATAATCCATTGTCATGGATTATTCAACTGACGAATAATTACAAGATTCTTTTCAACGCATTGATTTAACGTTTTTTTATCTCTTCAGATTCAGTTAAGATAATAAATTTAATGATCATTGATGAAAAATTAAAGTCATAATCTGAATTTTACTTAATTTGAAATGTTAAATATTTCATAATTCGATTTGGCGAATTTTTATGAAAAATGTATTAGATTTTAACTCTTTCGCTACCTTCTCTCTCTTAAAAAAGGCCTTTCCTCCGACATTTTTTTTTTATTAATTTACTTTGTTATATTGCCTGTCACTAGCATTCCTCAGATGACATTGACAGGTCTAAGGTAGGTTTCCCTTTGAACTTCCGACAAAGTCTAGACAGATTTCTTGAGAAATAAACTTTAAAATCTCCACCAAAGAAACTCATATTTTTAAAAAGTCTAAAAACGATTTTTTTGTATAATTTATTTTTGCACTAACTTCTTTGAACTATTTCATAGGAGGACGTTTATTTTTGCTTCTTTATTCGTATTATTTTTTTCTTTAAACTTTTTTTTAACGTTGAGGAGTTAGATAAGAGAAAGAAAATGAAAAAAAAGAAAAGCTTTTTCAAGCGTAAAGAAAAATTCCATTAAAGATAGATAGAAATTGTACTGTGGCCTCGGCGCAAATGCCCTACTTAAGAGTGTATATGTGTCGAGTATGTGCGGATTTGAACGTTTCTAATATATGGTTTCAGTGTAGCCATTTCAATAATTCTCTTTCACCTCATAAATATTGGTAATTGTGTTGTAGCGTTGCCTGAGACTGGGCCCCGTATCACCGGAGGACAGCCACGTTATCACCTCGGCGACATGGTGTCACTGAATTGCATCTCGGGGCCGTCTAAACCACCGGCGTCTCTCGCGTGGTTCATCAACGGAGCCCCTGTAAGTCACAGTCAAAACCATTTTATGTCTCTTGCTTTATGTGTTATTACCATTGAAATAATTCAAGCTTAAAAATGTAATGCCTTGCATTGATTCTTTACTTTACTAACCGCATTTATAATGATATTATTTCGTTTCCAAACAAATATTTAAACTTTTTTTTAAATTAGAATTATAGCGCAGAAGATCAGTGTTTTAGGGAGGCTTAAAGCGTTCACCTTGAACACTTTAAGTATTTTTAACCAATGTTCCAATAAGTCCAATAGTCCAATAGAGTTTAATAAATCCCACAACAACAACTTCGGATACCGGCGTAGCCGATTGTTTCAAAACACCGACATATTTGGTGATTTCGAATCCCAGTGAGGGGGAAACATGTTTTACTCAATGTAATTGTGTAGATCAGTAAAGTGGCCAGATAAACTATCCTGTATCCAGGGCTGGATTTAGGCAGGGGCCATGGGGGCCCGGGCCCCTGGCGGCAAATTTTCGAAGGTGGCAAAAGGCGGCAGAAAGAAAAATAAAACTTTTTTTTTTATATTGGACATTACAATATGACTCTTGTGAACAAAAGTATAATATTTTATTTATTAATTGAACTTTTATATACTAAATTGTACAGTTGAGTATGAGCGCAAGTGCAGGTCAGTAGGCATAAGTTTTTATTTTTTAGTGTTTAAGTGGATTTTAGATTTTGGACATAGAACGGTTAGTGATTTATAACTCGTCGCCGCTAGTTATTCACGTACGTACACCAGTTAGAACTGCAGTTTAGGCCAACTTTACTCAATTTTTATACAACGTAATCTTTAAAGGTAAAAACGGGCATAAAACTATGTTTATACAATTTAAAGAATTCCCAGCAGCCAGCAGTTTATAATATATACATTAAATAATTATTAACTGCATTAAAAACACTTTTCTTTTTCTTTCTTGATAATCCAGTCATTTTAGGTTTTCTAGTCGGAAAAAATTCATCAAAATGAAGTGATCAAAAAATATATTATATTTTTTAATCACTTCATTTTGACGTTCTGAAAAACATATTGAAAATCGGTAATGAGATCGTGGTTGCGTTAGTTGATATTCAAGGGCAAAGGTCAACAAATTCGGTTTTCCTATTGCTCCGACACCAATCAAGGTGGTTATCAAAATCAAGATAACAAAATTTCCCACAAAAAAAATCTCATTAATTTTTTACGTACAATGGACGGTTTACGGAATATAGGGCGAAGAATATCTGTTATCCGTTGTCGCACCACTTTTTACGTATTTTTATGATAATTTTATAATCTTTAAATGATCTGATAGTCAATTGGTCTCCGAGCTAGAGGAAGCGAGATATTTACAAAAATACGCAATAGTCGTGCTTTTTAGAATATCAAAATGAAGTGATCAAAAAATAAAAAATTGAAGCTTCGAATTTTTTGGAACAGAAGCCATATTTATGACTAAAATAACTGGACTATGACTTGAATTTAAATGTCATAAATGACTTTCCTAATGTTAAAGCAAGACGTAAAAAATTTAAATAAACAAATTTCTCAACAAAGTTATTCAATTACTTTTCTTTTTAAGCGAAATTTAGAAGAAAATTAAGCTATTGCAATGGCTTCAAAATTTTTTAAATGCGAATTATTGAAAATTTTCTCCATGGAAATCATACCATTCTTAATCGATTCCTGAAACTTAACCCTTTTTCTTATCAGTGGCGGATTAAAGGGGGGGCGGCGGTGGCGACAGCCCCCCCCCCCCCCTTGATTATACTTTTTTCCAACGACTACCAAATTTCATATCAGAAATGCATAAAAGCGCTGTTTTGAGAGGTAATATTTTCAAAATTTTCCGAGGGAGGACCCCCGGCCCCGCAATATATCCTCCCCCCCCCCCCCAATAATAAACTTCTGACGACGCCAGGTGTCCCGGAGTTGTCCCGTTCTTGGGCTTTAAATCCCGAACTTGTCTCCCGAAAACACGTTTCGAGTCGAAAAGTACGAGTATTTGCTTTGATTCGATGGTCTTCAAATAGATATAATAACTTATCTAAATTAATTTACTTAATTTAACTATTTTTTTCAAAATATAAAATTAGGTCCGTTGTCATGGGCTTAACGGCTCGTAGATGTATAAAACGAAAATATTAAAAATCCCTCTTTAGCTTCCGAGCTTTCCGAAGGTAACAAACTGTGATAAATTTTCAATTTTTTTTTAGGTATTTTAGACAAAGGGAATGATTAGGTGAACAACTTTTATTGTGTTACAATAACTATACTTTTAAGTTCATATTATATTTTTTTTAAAAAATGTACTTGTGTCCATGTTCATACTTGTTTTCCAACAAACTACACCATATAATCGAGTCAAAAATTACCCTTTTGTGACTAAGTATTAAAATCAAATTTTACCTCAGAAATGCATTTAAGCGCTGTTTTGAGAGGTCATATTTTCAAATTTTTCCGGGGGAGGACCCCCGGACCCCCCGCTATATGCACCCTACAATAATTAACTGCTAACGACACCTATGACTTACGGTTAAGATATTTTACTACAGTCGTGGGGGGGGGGGGGAGGAATCCTGAGAACTCCCCCCCCCCCCCCCTTTCCTTAGGGCTTTCCATACTCCCGAAACCTCTTGGAAGGTCAGATCGCCACCCCCTAGATGACACCCTTAATCCGCCACTGTTTCTTATGTATGTATGTATATATGTATGTGTCACTCCAGACGATATCTCACCCTAGGATGTACTTAAAAAATCCAAACAAATTTTAAAATGTCAATAATATCAAAAGAAAGGCTGAGTTCGTTGGCCAGAATGTTTGGAGTCCATTTAGGTGTCAAATTTTGACAATTTAGGGTCAAAAATAGCATAAAACGTGTTTTTTCCATTTTACCCCCCCTCTTATATGAAAATATGACAAAAGTGTACATAACAACAATTACTGTACTCTTAGAGCTTTCCAACGACATGCATCTTGAAGGGTATATTCTATTTTGATTTTTGTACCCGGTACCATCCAAATTCTAAACTAAAATATTCCTGTAATATCATAAGCCAATAATACACAGATTTCTTTGAAGATTCTCTTATTAAGTCATGGTGCATGATTGGCCGTTTTTTAAAAATATTTTATAACTACACTTTAACATTTTATTTCCTACAAACGAAGTTACTGTTAAATTATGACTAATTTTAAAATAAAACTTGTATATAAATACTGTGTACTTGAAAATTGTTTATCATTCAAAAACTTTTTTATTTTAAAAAATTGGTATTTGGTTTAATTTGGTTTTAGCCTAGTCCTGTAATAATATTGGAATATTATTTCAGGTTAAAAATGGACAAACTATAAAACATTAGACATTAGTCCATATGTTTTATAGGACAAAACTTGCAGTATTTTTTTTTTTTTTTTCTTTTTTATAGGAATTACAAAATTGTCACAATATTTGGGGGGGGGGGGGGGGTTAGGCGGCAATTTTTCTTGGGCCCCTGGCCACCAAATATGTAAATCCAGCTCTGCCTGTATCTAATGATGTGATGATCGGGACGTAAAATAAATCAGTAAAATATATCAGTAAAAATAATATAGATATATTACTTTTTTTTTAATACAACACACTGAATTGATTGGAACTTATTCCAGCCATAATTTTTATTTGGTTTCTTCTTAGAATTTATAAGTTTTGGAAGTTAATTTTACTTCAATTATCAATGTGAGCCTATTGATCTTAACTTCTTGTTAGTAAAAACTTATTAGTGGCTAATAATATAACAATTATATAATTTTACTTATGATTGTATCAGTTACCTTTAGCTTTTTCTTGCTTAGGGCAAACATGGCGTTGAACCATATTGCCGTTTTGTAAGAAGATAACCTTTTATTTTATACATTTTTTTACGTACTTAAACATGTATAATTGTTTTCTCCTTGAAATTTACTACATTATTGGAAATATATTAACTTTTATTTTACAAAAAATTACTATTTATTTATCAATCAGCCATCAAATGAAGGTAATAATAAAAAAAACATAAGATTTTACAGACCACTAGATAAATTTTATTCGGAAAACGTATATCAATAGCAGTCCTTCCAGTAGCTTCACTGCTGAAATTATCATAGTAGGATTGATTTCCGGTGAAATATATTATATATTCCACTGTATTAAATTACACTGCATAGTGCTATATCACTCACCATAACACATTAATATTATATAATATAGTATCCAAGTATCGCGGTTATAGTCTACATTAAATTAAATTGAATTTATTGTTGAACAATATAAATTTATTCTCATTTTCTCCTCAAATTGGAAAGAAAACTTCGGTCTTCTTTTTATTGAGAGAGAACACATGACATATTTATCATGCTCTCGCATAATTTGGTTTACAAATCAAAAAAGGTTTAAAAGTATCATAGAATAAAGGGTGTTTTTAAAATAATGGGTTTTTAACAGTTAAAGCTCTATTATAATACTCTATTTATCTATTTAAATGCAAATCTTGTTATAAAATGAAAGGTCTTGCAGTTTCTTTTAAATACCATAAGAACGTAGCACGGTACGCTCTTTTGCCGCTATTGAAGATGTCAGCAAAAATTAGTTCAATGTCACGCCTCAACAAAAAGCTTATGATGTGGAGTTTGCGAAGTCTAAATCGAATATCACAGTTAGGTAGGAGGTTCGACTGCGATACTTTAGGATGAGGCATTATTATCCATGGCTGACATGCACATGGCTAAGGGACATGGACGGATGATTTTTACGAGGAACATTGGATGAGGCATTATTAATCTATGGACCTGTGACCAAGTTTCCGATTGAGATTGAGAAAACTAACACGTATTGCATTAGCTTGAGGAATGCAGGTGGTGGCCAGTGTGAATGCAGTTAAATATGCGCGCAGGTCATTTTTCATAAAAAAAAAAAAAAAAATTGTCATGAGAGTAAGTGGAAATAGAATGTGGGTTTATTGCCACAGAAAGTGTTAAATTTAAATGTAAAACAAGAACAGTGTATAGAGAATATTACCAATTTTTATGGCCTCTTTTTTAAATCCGGGGGCATAGATCACGAAGTGGGTCCTTTGAACAGGCCCGGGGAGCCTTATATCAATCCAATACTGGAATGTAAGACATCCACACCCTTCACTCACGATTGAAGTGTTGGTTGGTAAACCATTTCTTCACCACTCTGCGGTTACGTTTAATACATTTTTTTTTATCAAACCACCATGATAATGTCGACAATGGTTCTCCAGGGCGAAACCTGGTGATGCTAATCTTTCGATCAGCTTTCCATTGTTTAACAATGCTGGATGGACATTGAGGGGGCCCGGTACGGGGATCGAATATGGAGCTGTGGTCAGAAGTGGAGGGTACCCATCCAACCACTGACCAAGCCTGGTTTACGTCAATTATTGAAAGCCATCTGCCCTCGTACTTGAGCTACCAGGCCCCCTTTTAATTGCCTCACTTCCCTTCATCACACATTGTATCTGCAATATATTGGTTACACTTATCTGAAATCTTCCGATTTGTGATTCTTTAATTTTTTGTCCCATATTAAATGACTTTTCGTTTCTTTATCCAAAATATAACAAAAAATAAATAGCAAGCATAATTAAGAAAGAGGTTATAAAAACCGCCGTCCTTCACAATCAGAAACAGATACAAGAGTACCCTAACTATTTCGCTAAAGTTCTGACTCCGAAAGCTGCATGCACAACCAGTTGCTTGCTTCTACTACGGCTACCCCACTTTAACTTGACTGTTCTTTAAATCGGAATTCTTGGGATTCTCGCGCTTGAATTCGGAATCTCAATCCGCATGCATTCTCGCCGTACCTTACACTTTAGTGTCGTGGACTTCTGGTAAAGCTTCTTGAAATGCGTGTGATTATATTTTCTTCAATAGGCCCTCAAGGTTGGCCCATAGTCACTTTACATTCTTAGGTTCTTTCCTTGTGAACGAAAAGGAGAAACCAAAATTGAACCTTCAATCATTTGGTCGAATAGAAGTAGTCAAAATTCATTTAAAAGGGTTAAATTATTTCAAGAAATACTTGTTAAAATTAAAAGGCTGTACCCCAGTTTCTGTCTGTTAATGTTCAGAAACGAAAAACAAATGTACTTTTAAAAAATTAAAAAAATTATGAATATTTCTTAAAAATAACCTGAATTTCAAATTAATATGTATTCTATAAATTATTTAAATACTTAATATTTGGGCTTCCTATTAAAACTTATTTATAACGAACTTTATAAATTATTCTTACTTCTTCTTTTATTTAATTATAATTTGTTTTATTTGCGTAATCTAAATCTTTCATTAAAAAAATAAAATAAAAATAAAAATACACTGATATAAAGTAATTTTATTATCGTTTACATATACTTTCTTCAGAGTGATATTTCAGAGTGAGTTATATTTCTTCTGATAATTTATTAGCTATATATGTATAAAATATAATTATTATAGATTTTCGACATCATCATCATTAGATTTACAAACCTAATATCGTTTCAATTATTCTTTTACGCTTTTGTAGAAAAACTTAACACTTTTTATAAAACATACTAGTGTGAAATAAAAAGGAAGAACGCAATAAATATTATACAAGTTGTTCATATTAATTCCTCCAACGCATTTGATTTTTATCTGTTTAATCCAATTCCTTTTTTTCTGCCTAAAGCCTTCATAAATGTATACAATGAAATCCAAAGTGTATCTTGTCTTTGGTTTTTTTCATTTCTTTTATTTTATATTTATTGCTTAATCCAATCTCTGGATTAAGGAAAAAAAAAAAAAAAAAAAAAAAAAAAAAAAAAAAAAAAAAAAAAAAAAAACACCATAACATATTAAATGAAGTTATCAATCAGAGATTAAGCTGGAAATGGGTGGGAGGCCAGATGTTACTTTGTTGTTTCTCTCTCAAGAAAGAGTGCGTCTGAATGACAATTTAATTACTCATCCAATTTAATAAAAGCACCCTTTTCTCTTCTCTTGAATGATCTCTACTGAATCAATGTACAATGATATACATACTATAAGTCCCTTAGAAAATCCACTCTCTGTCACCAAAAGGTAAATCTGATGCCAAATATATTTTTTTTAGATAAGTTTTTTGTTTTTTTTATCAGGCCATTGTCTATCTTGATTATATTTGTTTTATTTCAATTGAGAATAGAAAGAAGTATTTTTGAAGAAGTAAAGCTGCGGCTTCCTGCCTCAAATTCTAGCTCTATTATTTAGCTTATGAAATTTCATACTGAAGACGTCTCTCCACTAAAGTAACTTCATTTTACAAAGCCAGATTTTAATTACACGTGATGTTTACTTGATTCAACAACAAGACATACTGACGACTGGAGTAAAGAATAGCTTATTAGTTTTCTGAAATGTAGATTGAACCTGGATTTCCCGGGGCTTCCTTAAGTCGGGTTAATCCTTCGTTGGGATGCTTCAATTGTCTCTTGTTGATGAGCAATTGTTGCCTTCGTCGATGTTTCTTTGTGGAGCGGATGTATAAAGTCGGAAGTGACCGCGGTGCCACTTCTTATGTTCTGCTTGGCCCATGTGCTAACCAAAGGTTTTCAGGTCTCTCTTTTAAAGTTCTCTTGTTGTTTCTCGATATGTGAAATAATTTTTGTTACCCTTACCACCCTGCCACCACCATACCTGTTGTCAGATGCGATAACACGTATGACTTATGTCCTCAAACTTGATGAAGTGGCTGGTCTCTTCAGAATGCTGAGCTATTGCCGATCTGTGATCGTTGTTCTTCACTGGCCTTACATGTTCTTGTAGATGGGAAGAAATCAGTCTTCCGATTTGTCCGATGTTTTTGCCGCAACTGCAAGGGATGTGGTAGAAACCGTAAGTTTTGAGATCAAAGTGATCTTTCGGCGATTTCAGGAGGCATCTGGTGATTATTTGGGCGTTGAATGTGGTCCCGATGCCGTGTTTTCTGAGAATCCTGCTTATCCTATCCGTCGTTCCTTCGATACATGGGAGTTAAGCCTTCTGTTGGTCATACGCTATTCTGCTGGGTTGCGTTCCTCGGTGATCTCTTCGCTGCGGATAGTTCGCAGTAAGTCTTCCTTTTTGGGTACTTCTTTAGATTGTTACAACTTAGGGGAGTGCCCCTTTTTGTAGCCATTCTTCAACGTCGATGTATCTCCACCAGCAAGACAGGTTCAGAGCTGCTGAAGGGTCCTGTCTTCAAATTCTTCTAAGAACAGGTGTGAGAAACTAAAGTGTCTCATCATGGCAAACCGTAATAACATTTTATAAAGCAATTATCAGAGCAAAATATCAATGAGTATATCATATCAAGCTGGTATAATAAAAACAAAAGTATAAGATCAAAACGCCCAGATCTTGCATAAGGCTACAGAAATAAAAATAATGGTGTAATAACAAGTACGTTCTCATATAATATTGTGGAATAATAACATCAAAAAACACTCTCTCACGATTACATAGTGTGGTGGTGTTGTGTTAGATTATTGTATTTGATATGATCAAATGACATTACTGGATGAAACAGCATGCCTTCAAGATTATTGGCGCGACGTCAAGACATTCTCTTAGAAAGATTAGCTGCAGACAAAGAAACCAGTAAACTTTGATTGCTTTTACCTTATATATTGTACTGTGCCAACTCTAAAGCCTAGTAATTTGAATGATAAATTTAAAAATATTATTTAATTTATATAATTAAACAAATTAATAATAATGAATTAAGGTGAAAGTTATTCGTAGATTTTTACAAATAAATAATTTTCTATAGATTTTATAAGTATTTGATAGTTTAGTAAATTATTAATTTTATGAAAAATAGTATGTAATAAATAAGAAAAGGACTAAAGATGAACATAAGTTACGTCAAAATTTCAAATTAAATTCGTAATAACAAATAATAGTCCAGTTTGCAAGGGGTTAAAAGAGGAGGTTTACCTCAAAATCCTGTTAGTCAAGACCTATTTTAATGACTTATTTTTTTTATTCTCTTCCTTTTGAGTCCTAGATTAAAGTTAAAAAGGTTATAAATTTGATGATTATTTTTTAATTGTGAAATTAAAAAAAAAATAAAAATAAAAAAAATAAAAAAATAAAAATATATATATATATATGTATATATATATATATATATATATATATATATATATATATATATATATATATATATATATATATATATATATATATATATATATATATATATATATATATATAATATATATATATGAAAAGAAAAACTATGCTACACTTTTCTTGGCATTTGAAAAGACCAACTTTTATATATAGGGTGATTCTGAAAGAATGTACCAATTTCAAACAGCTGCACAATCTAAAATGCCACTTGCATGTCGTTATAGGAATGTACCGACTGAAAGAGTATGTTTTATAATTATTAAAGTCACTTAGTACAACTCTATGACCTTACAAACTCATTTCAAAAAGTGTCTGCTGTGTACGTATTAGTAGTTTTTTCATAAATTAATTTTTAAATTGGCAAATTTTGGATCACCCTGTATTTATGGGTTCTATGTGGCCAAGTAGTCGAACGCTTTTCAAAAATAAAATATAACAAGATACCATAGTTTATATTCTGATTTTTCTTTGGCCCCTTAAAAGAAACCTTGAATGCGCTACAAATTCGTATAATACTTTCAAGTTAGATATTTATTTTAAACTTAACCAATAAAACCCACTTCTAATAATTAATACCTTCGCTAAACTGTTCTATAAGTCCAAGAGATAGCCTGCAAAAAATTATCTGACTAACGTCTAGCTAGAATTTTGTGTATAAGCAAAACCTTTTGGTGCCTTTTGAGAATATGTGATCGGCTAAGTTCGTCTATGGGACATAGCTTGGCGATTGGAATTTGAAAAAAACAAACCGGTAGAGAGCAGCCATGTCCCGCCCTTTATGGTGGTCAATGTAATTTTCATGATCCTGAGTACGAACTTAGTTAGTAGACCAAAAATCAAGTTGATGATAGTTTGTCACCTCATAGGTTAGTTAGTTAAATATTAATCCAAATCAAAGAGGTCACCTATTAAGTGACAAACTAACATCAACTTGATTTTTGGTCAACTAAGTTCGTTCTCAGGATCATCAAAATCATATTGTCCACCATAAAGAGCTGGACATGGCTGCTCTCCACCAGTTTGTATTTTTCAAATGCCTATTGCCTAGCTATATCCCGCAGACGAACCTAGTCAACCATATATTCTTAAAAGGCACTAAAATATTTGCTTATACACAAAATTCTAGCTTGATGTTAGTCAAACACTTTTTTGCACGCTACCTCCTGGACTATATGGGTTTTGTAGTTTTATTATATAAAGTAATTTAGTATTAAATGCAATATTATATTTGGTTAATTTATTTGATTTTAGGTAAATCTGACACTAACTCAAGGGCCAAAAACGAGAAGGGTGACAGATGACGGATTGGAGGAAACAGCTTTAGCCCTTAAATTTAGAGTAGAAAGGAGACACTTCCGTCGAGGCGATCTAAAGCTCAAATGTCTCGCATCCATTGCCACGGTTTACTGGAACTCAAATGAGGAAAGTGTCGAGGGGGACAGACTTCACAGGCCACCTGCACTCGAAATGAAAGACAACCATCATTTCTACTCAAGAGCAGATCAAGTTTCAGGTAAGAAATACAGCTAAATATCACTGTAACTTTTTCGAACGTAAGGTTGTTAGAGACATTGTAATTTAAGTGTACCGCACTAAAGCTAAGATCGGCTAGAGGCTCAATAGATGTACTGGATTGGAAATTGACAATCGTAGAAGCTTAAATTTACAAAAACGTTTCTGATAAATGACCATTGTGCTAAAAAAGCATTGTTAAAAATCAAGGTGGGTGACATTTTTTTGTCGCTAGAAATTGCTGACGTTATTTTTACGGTTTTTAAGTTAGTTATTACGGTATTCAGTACATTGTTCGATCTACTAGAGATTCCCGTATAAGCGCTCGCTTGACATGACTAATAGGTCATGTCTTTTTTTATATGTGAATATATAAATGTACATTGATCCATAGAAATTGTCTTTAATAGAATGGACATTTACCCCTTCTAAAGCCTAGCTTTAGAATGACCTCTTTGAAATGTCATGTAGATGGGGTTTCAAACTCTCGTCTGCTCCCTTGTTGCCCTAAAAATGTTTTTTTTTTTTTTTTCTGAAAAATCAATATTTCAATATGTTAACGGTTTCACGGAACCTTGGTGATATGAATTCGTCGATTTATTGCATCTTCACTTACACAGTATCGTGCTATGATTTAAAAACTGGATGGTGTTGCATTACAATTTGTAACCTGTGGAGTACATGGAGAAAATATTTTACTCTACACGTCACATCGTGTAAATTTATTTTTAACATGAAATTTTTTATTATTTTTACCATAGACTAGAAATTACGACTCAATTACCTAATGTAAAGCGTTTAAATGAATTAATGAAACATATTGGACCCTTAATAAATCTTATTATATTTTAATATGTTAATGTTATTTATACATTTTACCGTTATTCATTATCCTAACCATAATAATAATTTTAAATTGGTAATGGTCTAGATATTATTTGGCTTCCTAATATTTTAGATTAGTATACAGTTTGTTCAGGCCCTCAATAAATTAGACTGAGTTGGTATTCTAAGAATGAGTTTATACAGAATTTATCTTACCTAATAACTTAATTATATACTGCAACTCTGAATCCAGTCTAATTACTACAAACGTCTTTCCTGTTTAACCAGGATAATCTCATTATTAGAATCCAAGACATCTACATTAAAATAAAATTAAAATAAATTATCTTGCCAGTCCCCTTTATCGTAAAACTTTCTTAAATTAAAATTTATTTTTGTATCGCATCAATATATCATAATATCAATCAAATCTAACCATTATCACTTTTTACTAATTTAATTGTTTGCAACGTTTATTTTATCACAGTGTATTTGCTTATCTTGTACCACCCTGTTGTAAGTATTTAAAATATCCAAATAAATATAAATAATCTTATTTATATTTATTTTTTCATTATAGTTATAAGTAAAATATTTTACTAATTTTTTATATTATTAAGTTTTTGGTGTCTCCAAAAACTATTATTGTTGGAGCATTGTAACATGTCCTTTTTAAGGTCCGTAGGCAAAACCAAGGACCCTTATATTTTCCTGCGTGAGTCTGTTTGTCCGTCCGTCTGTCGCCTGCTCTCACGGCTACACCTTTTGTCCGATCACTTTGAAATTTGGCAGATATGTGTATAGTACCTACCCACACATTTCAAAAATATAGCGAGTTAAATTTAAAAAAAAAAGAAAAAAAGGGTTAAACAATAATTGCTTTTTCTGGAGACATTGTGGGGTACCATATGAAAGGGTACGTCCAGCTGATTACAAAAATATATAATTTTTTGGTTATACCTTTGATAGGGCAAGCGTAGGCGAGTTTGAACTTGGTGTGAAAAGTGTCCTCCCGTCTAACTCGCTTATGAAAAGTGCAAACATTTTGAAAAAAATCCTGAACATTCTTTGACCAAAAATAAAGATACTACTTATTGGAATTTTCGATTTTTTTTATTGACAAAATACGTTTTTTTTATAATTATGCTTTTTTCGATGTACATATTTATATGTTTATAGTCCGGTTCAGTGGCAAAATAATACTTTATTAGAAGTTTGTTTATGTGTTTTGAGAATATCAGACCCATAGGATAGTTCAAAGTAGGCTTTTTAGCATTTTAACCGTCAATAGGGTACTACGCTGAGTGCTGCCCATCGCATACTTCACCTGTTTATTTAAAGATTACGTTTTTTCTAGGAAAAATCTTCTCCCTGAAAGAGGGTCTGTAAATGTTCCGGCCAATGTAAAACCGTTAATAATAAATTAAGTGGATAATATTTCTATCAATTTTGTCTGAAAACGAAAAAAAGAATGGGCAAATGAAATGAAAAACAAAGAATGAGCAAATGAAATGAAAAACAAAGAATGGGCAAATGAAATGAAAGTCAAAGAACGGGCCAAATTAAAGAGCAGTTAGTACATTTGTAAGATGTCAAATAATAACCTTTTAATCTAAACTTTTTCTATTTTAAGCCGGTTAAAATAATGAAATAAAAAAGGAAACCTAAACCTGCAGCTAGGATAGGGCTGGGTTTGGGAAAACGCCACACAACTGAACGGTGCCGAGTTAGTTTCATTTGAATCAAAGCTTCACTGATTTAAATTAGGAAAATGTAGATTAAAAACTACAATTTTAAAGCTTTCAAAATGTGCCAACTGTTCTTAAAATGTTTATTCTTTATTTTTTTGGTTTGGTCAAAATTCCCAATTTTTAGGGTTTTGTAGATTCTTCTCAAAACCCTTATGCCGAGGGTGATGTGTCCGTCTGTCCGTCGCTCTTTGGTTCATAGGGCCCGAACCGTTTAAGCTAAAGAGCTGAAATTCGAAATACTGGTGTAACTTTTTGACCCAACCACAGGAAAAATATACAGAAGTTCAAAATTAAATATGCGCATGCGCAATTCGCAAAAATGTTGTAAACTCAAAAATTTATATTTTTTTTAATTTTCGAGTGGGGTATCAAATGAAAGCTGCTGAAGAGTAGGACGCAAATATATATAAGCTTTTGTAAATTTTGCATTCCTTATTGGGTAAAAAAATCAAAATATACCCAAAAAAAATTTTCCCCCCCCCAACCACTAAACTTCGGCTGGTCCTAAAATTTTGAAATAATTCATGCTAATGCCATATTGTGGAGCGATGAAAATTCCGGGAGTTCATCCCAAATTTTAAAAAATTGCCAATTTTGGGCGCGAAAATTTGAAGTGCGCCAAAAATTTTATTTTTTTAATATTTTGAGTTGGGTATCAAATTAAAGCTGCTGAAGAGTAGGACGCAAAGATATATATACATTTTCAAATTTTGCATTCCTTATTGGGTAAAAAAATCAAAATATACCCAAAAAAAATTTCCCCCCCCCAACCACTAAACTTCGGCTGGTCCTAAAATTTTGAAATAATTCATGCTAATGCCATATTGTGGAGCGATGAAAATTCCGGGAGTTCATCCCAAATTTTAAAAAATTGCCAATTTTGGGCGCGAAAATTTGAAGTGCGCCAAAAATTTTATTTTTTTAATATTTTGAGTTGGGTATCAAATTAAAGCTGCTGAAGAGTAGGACGCAAAGATATATATACATTTTCAAATTTTGCATTCCTTATTGGGTAAAAAAATCAAAATATACCCAAAAAAAAATTTCCCCCCCCCAACCACTATACTTCGGCTGGTGCTAAAATTTTGAAATAATTCATGCTAATGCCTTATTGTGGGGCGATGAAAATTCCGGGAGTTCATCCCAAATTTTAAAAAATTGCCAATTTTGGGCGCGAAAATTTGAAGTGCGCCAAAAATTTTATTTTTTAAAAATTTTGAGTTGGGTATCATATGAAAGCTGGTGAAGAGTAGGATTCAAATATATATTTGCTTTTTTAAATTTTTCATTCTTTATTAATTTTATAAGTCAAAATATACCCCAAAAATTTCCCCCCTCCCCAACCACTATATAACGGGTGGTCCTAAAATTTCGAAATAATTCATGGTTATACCTTATGGTGAAGCGATAGAAATGGTTTGAAAAAATGAATTTTTCTAGTCGTTATTACCGATGAAAAACATTGTGACCCCCCGGGGGATCGAACCCGGACCCTTGAGATCGAAGAATAAAATCATAATTACATAACGGGCATGATTAATCTTCTACAAAACCCTAGAAAGTACTTGGTCGCAAGTACTTCCCTGTGATTTTTAAAATATAAATATGTATTATAAAAGTATTTGCAGTGGCCTGAAGAAAAGTCTGTTAGATCAGTGGCGTACAAACAAAGCAACTACCCCCCCCCCCCCAAAAAAAAAAAAAATCTCCGCGCCTAAGTAACAACAACTGTTTTAGAACGTATTCGTTAGAAAATGTTATGGTGATGCTTACTGCAGTACAATATCTTACTGTAAGGCGTCGTCTGCAGTTAATTATCGGGGGGGGGCGCCCCCCCTCCCCCCCCCCCCGGAAAATGTTGTTAATATGACCTCTTAAAACAGCGCATTTATGCATTTCTGAGGTAAAATTGAATATGAGGTGATAAAAAGTGTATAAAAAACTAATAATTGTTGTGTCTGTACATTTATCCGATTGGGCTAAAATTTTGTATTTATTCATTTATTTATTTTTATTTATTATTATTATTTTTTTTTTTTTTTAAATACCTTTATTGAATAAAACATATTAATACATAAATAATATTTTAGTACATAAATTTATCTATTTTATTGATTTTACATTTTAGCTCTAAATAAGGTTATCTCTCCACTAGAGAACATGGAGGCCCGAGCTGTGGAGAGAGAATATGGGGTATTTCCACTGAATGAGTAGTCCTGACAACGAATTTAAGTTTAGAAAATTTTATATCTGTCTGTCTGTGCGTCAATCACGTCCAAATGGCTGAATAGATTTTGGAGGTTCTTGGGTACAATGTTAAGCTTAATTTTGCGGGTGATAAAGGATATAAAACGATTTGGTAGCTTTATATGGAGCTGAGAACGGGGCTTCTAAATAGATTTCAAAATTCTTATTTCATTTTTCATAAAAAATGTATTTAACCAAAATTGCAGAAGAAACTACTGACCATATTTTATGTTTTGTGGAAATTTCTGTATGATGAACTGTTAAAGAAATTACTTTTCAATCACTGTCAAAAAATATTTAGATTCATTTTTAGATACTAAGGCAATAATTAATAAATCACACCTAACCGTGCCTAAACCTTTACTAACTTAATCTACGAGTGTATTCGTAGTATAATAATTTCTAAATTATATTGATAACTGCCAATAGAGATTTTCTAAAATTTTATCCCTAAGGGGAACATTAGGACAGAGTAAGAAAAGAAGGGGAATTGAGCCCAGACGGATCTTCAAAAGTTAGGAAGTTAATACTGGAGAAAGAGCTCTTATTTTGGATGTAAGCATGTATATTAATAAAAGATAATTCCAATTTCAACCAAGGGATGTAAAATGACACGGGGAGGGGGGTACAGAAAGAAAATGCCACTGCTTTTCCTTTTTAAAAATTTACTCGGAATGAATTACTAATTTGGGATATTAGCAAATTATCTTATCAAAGGGGAGGGGGTATAGAAATAAGGGGAAGGGATAGCATCTAAATATTCTCGCTTTGTAAAATAATTTAAATGTTTCTTGATGGTAGTTTATAAATCCATTAAATTGAAAATAAAACACCCCGTAGCGAAGCATGGGTATTCAGCTAGTAATTTATAAATTTTGTTTAAATTTCAATTCTTTTTCTTTTTCATGACTATATTATGTTGAAAAAACACAGTCCACAAATCAAATTATTTTATCTTTTCTTTCTAATGTGCCTTTATTCTAATGTGCCTTCTTTATGCATGCTTCCTTTTTCAAATTGTTTGCTGGAAATTATAATGGGTAAACTTTGACCTACTCTTTGAAACGAACCAAATGCAACAGGTTTCATCCGTTGACGTAAAACAATTTAAGAGGTAAAATGCTAATTGCAGCGGACTAATTATTGGACTTTCTTTTTAGTGGATACAAAAAGAGGTTTAAATATTGGCAGGCATATTCTTCAGAAGATAAGGTCATAAAAAATAAAAAGAGCAGGTAGATTCATCGCATGTTCTTGGATAATTCGTTTCGTGTTAAGCTTTATTAAAAATTACTGTGGCGCGATCTCCTTTTAAACTGTCTAGTTTGTCGTGACTCTAGTTTTTTTATTCAATTGGAACATGTTGGTCTATTTGCTTTTGGGTGAAACTTCAAGCGAAATGCTTTTACACTGTGAAATATACATTTTTGGACCTTAAAATAGTTTCCTAGAAATAACACATTACTTAATTTAATGAGAAATTAATAATAATTAGAGTACATGGTTGAAAAAGTAAAATTTTATCGCTTCAAATGTTTTAGGTTTGAAAATCTCAGCCATCATCTAAAAAATTCAAGCGGATTCTGACCGCTGCTATTCTGGCTTCATCCATTTGAATGAGTTTGGTCGGTGGTTTTGTGGACGCCAAGGCCCTGAAACAAGTTTCCAATTATCTCATCTATTATTGATGAACTTTTCCACGATTCTACTCTCCAAACCACTTATCAGCCTATCCCTTCATTTTTTTAAACAATTTTTCCTCCTTTTTTATAATTTATTTCTTTATCAACATAATGTTTATATAACTGAGTATATAACTAATATGAAAAGTAACAAAATTTATTATTCTGGCTTGAAATGTTTAAAACGCTAACTGATATAATTGTGTCTCTACTCCGTTTATTTAATTAGTTTTGTCCCTAGAATAATTCACCTGCTCAATACTACTATGGTTTTATTTAACTTCTAGTGTGTTGTTCGACTCACCTTCCTTACTCTAAGAGATAACGAGATTGATTGACCTATGAAGATAACTAACTAAAATAATATTTTTATATTTGTGCTTAAGTAAAGTTGAAACTAAGTAAACTTAAATAAAATCCATTTAATAAATTTAATGGATTTTATTTGCAACTTTATCTTTAAAAGAACTCATCTGATTTTGAAGAAATTCAGGTTTTTATTTGATTGTTGCTCTCACAGATAATCCCATATTAATTGCAAACGTTTGCGCTTAATGTAACTCCTCTGCGATTCGAAATAGGTATACAAACAACCACTATTTAAATGCCATGGTGACCATTCGTCCAATAATAGGATGTGAAGAAGCTATGTGCCACACTAATTGCCATTTTTATTTCCATTCAAATCGATGAACTTAAATTTCTTTCTTTATATATCAAGGATAAATACATTAGTTCTGAATGGCCTATCGGAAAAATAAAAATCTTAATAACAAATTCGTTGTGTAACATGAATGCTTGCATATTTGAAACATTACATAGCTGTAAATGGCAGGAGCCAACGTGACTAAGGGGCTTAAGGCACCAACCCAGCTATCAATGAGTCGAGTCGAAGTAAGGTCGTGGGTTCGATCCCGTGCAATGATGCTCTGATTTAAATAGCTCACTGATGACCACACCATACCCGTTTCAGCGGTATCATATACAGGTATGATGTGGGAAGTGGCTGGGACTCTCCACCACGGAGATAGTTAGTAAAATGGACCCAATGTGGCCTGATTGCTAGGTTCGAACAAGTGGTACGCCCTCGCCGTCTAACCAGTGCCAGTAGCTGTTAGTAAAGTTTTTAAATTCTAATGGCTTTAGCGTAATTTCGGTATCATTTTATACACAATTAGTTTATTCTAATTGGTTTTGAGCGAACTTGCTCATGGTGAATTTAACTCAAAAGCAAAATTGATTTATTTTTTGGCAAAAATAAAACAACGCAACAATAACTTATTTAACAATAATATTAAATATTAACATTAACTTATTTAAAAATAATATTAACAATAACTTACGTTTAATACTACCGGTTTTTACCATTAGACGGTAATCATTAGTGATGTGTTAACTTAAAAAATCGGTCCGAGACAATTCAGACACACTTTCTCATATTCGAGTTCATAATTACTTCAGTGTTTTTTGTTTATTTGTTTTCGAGTTTTCGTAGGTACACTTAATTTTTATTGAAGATTATATCAAATTTATGAATATTGACTGTAAATGTACCCCTTAGTAATTTTGTCTCGTCGTGGATCCTTTTAGGGTCGTGTGAAAATTAATAAATCAAAACATTTTCTTTGGCGACGTTTCGGCCTATCCGGCCATTCTCAAGCCTATAATTATAAAAATTTAAACATCAGTGTCAACTACAATTTTGTTTTTGAAAGATGCAAGCAGAAAATCTAAAGAAGTACTCATTAGGATACAATAATTTACCTTAAAAATTATCACTTTTGAGTAAGTGAAGTCAGGAAACTGAGCACTTTAGGAACTATTTTGGTTCCGGCGTCTAAAACATCTACGTAATTTAAGGTAACATTTAATTTTTATTGAACATTTTATCAAATTTATCTTAAAAATAACAATTTAACATGCAAATAATTTCTCCTCGGCGCGGTAGGAAATCAAACCGGCCTCTCTACGTGGTGGAAAATCCTCTAATAATAAGAGAATGGTAACCAACCATTGGCGGCGGGTGGTAGAGAATAAATAATATTCTCAGTGGACTGTAGGTGGCGGCGGATAACGGCGTAAGCTATGACAGAGGCTAAAAATATTAGAAAGAAATAATAGTATACTATAGGATGATACCTGTTGATGGCGGACAATAATTGAAAGCGGTGTGCGGAGTTGTTTAATAAGAGCGGGTGCGGGAGCGGTGTCGGCAAATCTCGTGCTATACCCGAGACTCGCCCGGACTCGACTGCATCTTCGCGTTGCCCTTCCACGCTCCTTTGTTTGTTTACGATAATATTATCTCTCTGATACCTTTAAACCCCCATAAACTCTTAACCATAACCGCCGGCCAAGAATCTACTGGGGAGGAGATTCTTCAAAAAAGTTGGAAGGGTGTAAACATTAAATTTACGTTAGAAACAAAAAATTAAAAATTAAAACTGTGTTTTAGTGGAGTTTACAAAAAAAAAAATATACCTACTTAAAAAAAAACTTACTACAACTCGTTCAAAAAGTATCTTAAATAAAGATTTAAGAATAAAATAAATCGTCTTCACTAAATTATAAGAAAATACACTGTTTTAAATGCAAATGAAAAAAAACTTAATTGCTCAAAAATAGCGGAGCGAGTTTTCGAACAGGTCGTTTAAGAAGACCATTCGTTGTTCGAACAGAGACGATGCGCACTATCCCGTCAATTGGGTTAGGGAAGACTTCTTCGATGATGCCTAATGGATAGACGAGAGGAGATGCTCCGTCTTCCTTGATCCAGACAAGCTGGCCAGGCTTGAGTACTTCTGAAGTAGACGTTGCCCACTTGGCACGTTGCTGAAGCGTTAAAAGGTACTCATTTGACCATCTCTGCCAAAAATGTTGCGTAATATGGGAAACCATTTGCCAGCGGGATAATCGGTTCAGCGGTGTTTCAGTAAGATTTGGTTCAGGGGCAGCTAGGAGCGGTGAACCTGTCAAAAAATGACCAGGGGTAAGAGCTTCAACTTCATTTGGAGTAGCCGAAATATCACAAAGCGGTCGTGAATTTAAAATTGCTTCGACACGAGCTAAGACAGTAATAAATTCTTCTAGGGTGAGAGAGTAGTTACCAACAACACGACGTAGATGAAACTTCACATTTTTTATGTTACTCTCCCATACGCCTCCCATAAATGGGGCTTTCGGACATGTGAAATGGATTTGAACTTCTTTACGGGACAACTCTGACACAAGTAAGTCCTTTGTTTCGTTGGCCCGTAAGAATAAAGTTATCTCTCGAAGTTCACGAGCGGCACCTCGGAAATTAGAACCTTGGTCGCAATAAATATCTGAGGGTAGCCCTCGACGAGCAACAAACCTATTTAACGTTGCCAGGAAGGCCTCAGTAGAGAGACTAGTGAGTGCTTCTAGATGGACCGCCTTAGTGGCCATACAGATAAAAAGAGCAAAGTACGCTTTGAAAACTCCAGGCTTCCGTTTCAAACTTTCTTTGATCTGATATGGACCAGCAAGGTCGACTCCACAGTGAAGGAACGGTCTAGATGGTATAACTCGCGATGGTGGTAAGTCAGCCATTATGGGAGAAGGTGTAGCTCCTACAAACTTAGCACAAACGACACAAAGGCGAATTCGTTGACGTATGACTGAATGGGCGGACAAAATCCAGAAAGTTCGCTGAATTAAGGATCGAAGAGAACGCGGACCCGCATGCATATATGTTCTATGATAATCGTCGATGAGAGCATGCGTAAAGGTGCAATGCTTAGGTAGAAGAAGCGGATGTTTAGACGAGTAGGATATATCGGCGTTTGTTAAACGACCTCCAACTCGAATCAGACCAGAACAATCAATAAGGGGAGAAAGCGGAAGTAAGCGAGACGATTTTAATTTATTTTGATTAATTAGCTTAATCTCTTCACAAAAATAAACGTTCTGTACTTGGCGTACACAATTAAAGAGCGATTCTCGTAATTCATTTACCGTCAACGGGCCTGAATTTCGTAAACAATTTCTCTTAGGAAGGCATCGTGAAATAAATCGTGACATATAGGCTTGAACGCGTTGAATTTTATAAAGAGAAGAAATTCGTGTCATCCATTCGATATCGGGCACTTCAGTTACTTTGGAAATTAAAACTGTGTCTGGTCCTTTCACTTCAGGAAGGCAATCCGCGGGAATAGGTGACCAAACGGGTTGAGGCCAGTAAGAGGGTTCTAGAGCTAACCAAGGAAGACCTTGAAACCAATCTAGCGATGAAGATAACGATAAAGGGTCGAGACCTCTAGAAACAACATCGGCAGGATTTTTATCAGTACTAATGTGCCTCCATTGGTTTAAAGTAGTATTCTCTAGAATAGCTGAAACGCGGTTTGCTACGAACATCTTTAAGGTATGCGGTGGTTTATTTAACCATGAAAGGACAATTGTTGAGTCCGTGAATAGATGCGTAGATTCAACATTGATTTTAGAAAGTATAGGTTGCAAAGCGGTCAGAGTGCGGGAAAGCAAAAGAGCTCCAGCAAGTTCTAAACGTGGTATTGTTGAAGGTTTAAGCGGAGCAACCTTAGATTTCGCCATCAATAAAGAGATTTTAGGTTGGCCAAACTTATCACAAGCTCTTAAATACAAAACACATCCATAACCTAGCTCGGATGCGTCTGAAAACCCTAACACTTGAGAGTAGTGGTGATTTGTCGGTAGCACACATCTTGGGATGCTGATATTTGCAAGAAGGGAAAGGTTCTGAGTAAGGCTAGACCACTCAGAAATAAGTGTCTCTGGAAGTGGATCATCCCAACCGAGATCTGATTTCCAAAGTTTCTGCAAGAAACACTTGTACGAAAAAGTTAGCGGAGCGATGAAACCCAAGGGATCATAAATCCCAGCTATAATCGAAAGAATGTTACGTTTAGTATAATTTTTAGAAGGTGCGGGTGGTGAAATTTGATAAGCAAAACTGTCGTTCGTGGGTACCCAGCGTATACCTAAAACCTTGACGGAGTGATCGGGAGATTCCTTGATCATTAGTGGACTTGAGATGGAACTTCTAACGAGAGAAAGAAAATCATTAGAGTTGCTAATCCACTTGCTTAATTTAAAGCCGCCGGCCGTGAGAAGTTCAATTAATTGCTGCGATGTTTGGAAAAGTGTATCTAAGGATTCGGCACCTGTTATTATATCATCCATAAAAGTGTCTTCAAGGATAACACGCGAGGCCAAAGGAAACTTAGTACCCTCGTCTCGTACCAGCTGAATTAATACCCTTTGAGCTTGATAGGGTGAAGGCACTAAACCATAAGTAACGGTATTAAGTTGATATTCTTGTAAGGGCTCGTCAGGGTTTTCGCGGAACAGAATATGTAAAAAGTCTCGATCTTCTTCATTCATAAGGATCTGACGAAACATCTTGACTATATCGCAGCAAAACACATATGCGTGAAGTCGAAAACGCAATATTACATCAGGTACTTCTTTTTGAAGCTTTGGACCTGGGTATAGCGTTTCATTTATTGAGCGGTCCGACAGTTTGGCACTGCCATCGAAAACCACGCGAACTGGAGTAGTAACTGAGTGGGGATTAAACACACAGAAGTAGGGCAGATAATATTTAGCGGGTTTTGAAGTCAGTTGCATATGACCTAACTCGGCATATTCTTTAAGAAAGGAAAGGCAATTCTCCTTTAAGCTAGGATTACGAGAAAAACGGCGCTCAAGGGATAGAAAGCGTTTAAGAGCGACTTCGCGGGACTGTGGAAAGACTAGATTAGTATCCTTGAACGGTAAACTGACTTTATAGCGCCCATCAGGGTTTCTACCATGTGTTGAAAGAAAGTGCTTTTCACATTTATCTTCAGCGGGGTCGGAAATTTTCACATTAGGAACCTCCTCGGATTCCCAAAAGCGGTTTAATGTTACGGAAACATCATCCAAAGCGGTGGTGCAGTATGAAACAGAATGGTTATAAACCTGTTTAGTATTTAGCGGACCCATTACAACATCGCCAAATACTGTGTTTAGAATTCCTTTTCCGAGGTTATTATTTGGTTTAGACGTGAGAATAGGAAGGAAAATATCGGCTCCAAGAAGAAAGTCGACTTCACCCGCATCACCAAAGGATGGATCTGCAAGGTTAAAGGCGGAATAATCTTGCACAAGCTGTCGTGGAAGAGAATGTTGAGGAGTTAATTCCACTATTTCCGGAATGACAACAGCTTCAGATTTTAGTAGTGATTTCGATTGATGTCTTGGCTTCAGTATGCATGTAGTAATTCCACATCCAGAAACTACAGGAACTCCTCCTAGACCAGCAAAGGGGAGGTGAGTAGCTGAAACTGACAGTCCAAGACGTTTTGCACACTTTTCTGTGATACAACTACGTGTTGACGCGGGATCTATCAATACTCGTACGGTATTGTACTTTCCATCTGCTCTCTGCATGTGTACTAAGGCAGTACCAAGTAGGACTACACTGACAGTATGATGAGTTGACACAGAAGCTTGAGTATTTGTCATCGCGGGAGTTGTGGAGGGCGGTTTAGATCGATTAAAAGCTGTTTGTTTTGTTGTTCCTTGTGATTCCGAACGAAGTTTTGAGTCGGTATGTATCATCGTATGATGAAGTAAACCACATCTCATGCAACGCGAGTTAGAGCGGCAGCGTTCAAAGGGGTGCGATACAGACAAACAATTTTTGCAAGCCTTTAAACTTTGAACACGTTGTAATCTCTGTTTCGGGGTTAACTGTTGCATTTGATTACATCTGTAGAGCGGATGGATTTCTGGAGAATGACATATCGGGCAGGAGGTGCGGTTCATACTTGATGGTTGCGGTGGAAAAGATTTAATTTTTGATGTCGAGGAATCAACGGTAGGGTTAGTAAACATAACTCGTTTAGGACTCTTAAATTTTACTGGCTCATTACTTCTTGTCAGGGAAGAAGTTTCTGCGGAGGTTAGCTCAAGAATTTTGAGTTGGTTTTTAATAAACACAACAAGATCCGCATACCGAGGAAAATCTGTGTTAATTTTTTCCTTCTCGAATGATTTAATGGTTTGTGGATCCAGTCGCCGAAGAGCCAGATTAAGAATAATCAAGTCACTGAGATCGGGAATATTCAAGTTGTTCAGTCCAACTACAGCGTCGTTAAACTGAGTTAGAAACGACTGAAGACTTTTTACAGAAGGATAAGCAGGAGGTTTTTCTTGGGCAAACATTTCGTCAAAGAATTGAGAGGCGAGAAGCCGTTTATTGTCGAATTTTTCTTCGAGTGCATTCCACGCGGATATAAAATGCTCTGAAGAAAAGGGAAAGCTGTTAATAATTTTTAGTGCCTCGGAGTCTAAAGAAGTACGCAAATAGTGAAACTTTTGCGCATCTGATAAATTTTTGTTAGAAATAATGACTGCCTTAAATAAATCCCTAAATTCAGGCCAGTCCTTAATTTTGCCAGAAAATGATTTTATTTGTATTCGAGGTAGTTGGGTTTGAACCTCGACTGGTTGTGCAGTTCTTGGGGTTGAAGGTGGTCTCGTTTCTTCACGTATTTTTTCATGTGCAATAATAATTGCACCATATAAATCGTCAAAAGCTCCAAGGACGTCGAAGTTAACATCTTCCTCGCGGTCGATTTCTATAGATAAATCATTTATCTCGTCAACTAGGCAATAAAATTGAGCGCGGGTTTCAGCAATTGTTTGGTAGCGGATAATAAAATTAGAACGTGCTGTTTCACTAGATTGTAATGAAGGGATTAAATCGTAGAGGTGCTGGGCACGCTGAAAAAACGTATTCCTTTTTTTCTCTAACTTCCTAAGAGTTGATGTCTTAGCGTCGTTGGACATGGCGAGAAGAGAAAAAAAAATATATCTCTAGGAAAATATTTGTGAGTAGAAAAAATAAAAATATAAAAAAAATAGACAAAATGATATGAATGCTTGATTAAATTAATAGGGAATTAATTTGAAGAATATTAGTGTTTGTCCGGTGAAAATCGGACCACTAGAACAGAAGTTAGCGAAAGTGAGGGGGTTTCAGCATGCCGCGCGTGCTGAAGGAGGGTGGCAGTGGCGAGCGGCTCGGCTGATGAACGAAGCGGTAGCCTAGGGGGGAGCCCCTGAGTAAACGGCGAGGTGCGCCCTTGAGTAGGCGAGACGACGGAACGGTCCCGGTTTCCTCTCAGCACCTACCCGAGCTCAAAACTATAAACCTACTAAGGCTAATATCTAATTTTGAAACTAGCAAAACAATGTATTCCTGTTATAAAACAAACGAAAAATAACTACTGTAGTTTATTCTAAAATATACTTTTGAAGCGAAACAAAATAATAACTTGCAATAATTAAAACTGAAATTATAATTCTGATAAAGTAACTTTCGTCTACTCTACGAAGATTAAAATAAAGAAAAGATATTCCGTAATGACCACTTTCCACGTAAATAATGTGGTCTTTTAACACAAATAATATAATTATTGAAATGTTTATTATTATTATAGTAAACACATATGCGTATAATACATTTCACATAGGTAAAATATAATTTGACATTTATAATTATAAACTAATACTCCACTAAAACACTTGCTAGGGATAAAAAATTAATAATAAATCTCCTAAAAAAACAAAATAAGGAAATAAACATAAAAATAAATGATATAATTCGGACCATTAAGGACCACGCGCTATGCTGGAAAATCCTCTAATAATAAGAGAATGGTAACCAACCATTGGCGGCGGGTGGTAGAGAATAAATAATATTCTCAGTGGAGCGGTGTCGGCAAATCTCGTGCTATACCCGAGACTCGCCCGGACTCGACTGCATCTTCGCGTTGCCCTTCCACGCTCCTTTGTTTGTTTACGATAATATTATCTCTCTGATACCTTTAAACCCCCATAAACTCTTAACCACTACGTTTTTTTTCAGAGATTTTGGAGGAGAGAGATTTAAAATTTATTTCTCGATTTTGCCTCAGGGTATGATTTTTCTGAACATGTATGCCAAATTTTGTCTAACTCGGCCTCAAAAAATGGCCTTATATTTTTTGAGGAGATAGGATAAAGGTTAGTAGATCTTAGGGATTTTTCTTGTAAGAATTGATCATTGTGATATCATATACCACTCGTAGGTATACAAAGGGTAGGGGGTACCACTCGTGGGGTTGAGAGGGGACTATGCGCTAACCTTTAACCATTAACTTCCTGCCTTCGCTGTGGTTACCCACTGACCCATAGGAGAATTTCTCTCCTGATGGAGAACCGCAGACGAAAGTTAATTAATTCTAATGACAGTGTTGGCTTCTGGAACGTTGTCCTATACCGACTACAAAGTACAAAGACCTTTTATCCTGTAAAAAGTCTAGAGTACACTGTCGATAAGAATGTTTGCTACCTCTAAAACCTTGGATCCGTGTTATTTAAGGTAATATTGTGGCTTTAAATCGATCTTTGATTTGGATAAATTAACTATATTTTATTCTTACAAATAATTAATAGATATATTAACTTATTTAAAAAATACGTTTGGTTTCGTGGGACACCCGGTAGGAACGAAGTTCGTTACGCTTTTCATTAAATATAAAATATAAAATCGCTGTAATAACTATGTATACATGGTGGAGTTAGAAAAGAGACAAAATTAAAAGTAACTAACTATTTGTACTAGCGGAGTAAAGGCAAAATTAAATGAAAATCTCTTTATTATCTTTGAAGCGAGCGTCTTTCAATATATAATGTATTGTACATTGAGAAAAAAGTTAATGATAAATTTATAGTTAAAGCAGATGGTTGTAGAACGAAAAAGAACTGTCCTCCCAGGCCCCGTCGGCATATTACTCCAATTAAATATTAAAATAATAAATATAAATCATTAACTCACTAAAACTTCTGCTTGTATCAGGTTGAAATGTTACATGCTTGTTTCAATTGTACTGTAGGTGATGTATACAAAGTTTCATTTAAATCTTTAAGTATTAACGTAAGATATCGGTAAAAATATCGGTGTTTTCTTTATTTTAATCGGTTTGGTCCGCTTTAATAAATTTAGCGATCTTTATCACTTCATAGTAGTGTCGGTGTTCGTTTTACTAAAAAAAATTATTTATAAAAGTTGTTTATCTCATTAAATAGATGAAGTTAGAATTTTTTCCCGTCCAAAAATTCCAATTTTAAATTCGAAGTTTACGTTTACGCGAGCGTTGCGCGTGAACGCTTGGGCGGATAACGTTGTCCAACGAACTTGTCCCGGACATTGGTAAAATGAACATGCGTACCAAATTTCAACTAAGTCGGTCAACTTTTACTCCAGTTATCGTCATCGGTAGATTTCGTGACGGATTTTGCGTGACGGTGATTTTGTGACGGTGATTTTGGTCGTTTTTTTCGGATTCACTCCCGGGCTCCAGAACGTGCCATAAGGAACTTCGTTCCAAAACCAAATGTACTGATTACGTACATTTTTTAGCAAAAAACGTTCTGCGAGGAATTTCTAAAAATGTCAATGGTATTAACCTTCAAAAACCATATCACAGAAGTAAAAGTCGGTCCGAGACAACTCAGACAAACTTTCTCATATACGAGTTCATAATTACTTAGCCCAGTGTTTACCATTTATTAGTTTTCGAGTTTCCGTAGGTGCATTTAATTATTATTGAACATAATATTATCAAAATTTATCATAAACATAACTCCGCAGGGAATATAACCCGGCCTCTCTCCGTCCGCGTTCAAACCTATTTTCTTAGGAACTAGATTCTTCCCCAGAAGAAGTCTTACATCTTACATCATTAGATTCTTATTTATAGATTTTTTGGACCTAAGTTCCTCAAGGCACGTTCTGCAGCCCGGGAGTAAATCCGAAAAAAAAAACCTTCACAAAATCACCGTCACAAAACCGAAATCTACCGATGACGATAACTTGAGCAAAAGATGACCGAGTTAGTTGACATTTAGTGCACATGTTCATTTTACCAATGCCTAGGCTGAGTTCGTTGGACAAAGTTATCCGCCCAAGCTCCCCGCACAACGCTCGCGTAAACGTAAGCTTCAAATTAAAAATTGGAATTTTAGGACAGGAAAAAATTCTAACTTTATCTATTTAATGAGACAAACAACTATTTTAAATAATATTTTTTTCCGACACTGCTATAAAGTGATAAAGATCGCTAAATTTATTGACGCGGACCTAAACGTTTTTAATAAAGAAAACAACGTTTTTACCGATATCTTGCGTTCTAACGTACAATTTTAATAAAACTTCTTACACATCGTCTAAAGTACAATTGAAACAGGCATGTATAGCCCAGTACAAATAGACAGAAAAAGGGCCTAAAGAGGGGAAAAATTAAATACTAAACTTTCTTTACACCATCGTTTAGAAGGTGTTTAGGGAAGCATTTTCCATATTATCATATCGAGTGCCACCGCTTGCTTCCCCCACCACCCCCTATTGAAGACCCAAATTTGGCCTATTCACTGTAACGCCAATATCTCCGGAACAAAGAGTGATAACGATGTGCGGTGTTTTTTAAAGTCTTCTATACACTGTCCTCTTTAATTTGATACCCATATCAACATGCGTTTCGCCGTCAAAGTGTACCAAAAGTTATAAAATATGGTAAAAAATCGACATTTCTTTTTTCAACTCTGACCTATAGGTCACCTATAATAGGCCACCTAGGACCTATATTACCTAGGACCTATAGGACCTAGGACCTATAGGTCTTGGGTAATATAGGACCTTAGACCACAACCACAACCATCACCACAACCTCAACCACAACCACAACCTCAACCATCACCATAACCACAACAAATACCACAACCACAACCATCACCACAACCACACCACAACCACAACCAATACCACAACCACACCAAAACCACAACCATCACCACAAAAACAACCACAACCATCACCATAACCACAACAAATACCATCACCACAACCATCACCTCAACCACAACCATCACCATAACCACAACAAATACCATCACCACAACCATCACCACAACCACAACCATCACCATCACCACAACCACAACCATCACCTCAACCACAACCATCACCATAACCACAACAAATACCATCACCACAACCACAACCATCACCACAACCACAACCACAACCACAGGCCTAGGACCTAGGACCTAGGACCTTGGACCTAGGACCTAAGGCCTAGGACCTATGACCTATAGGTCCTAAGACCTAGGTCCGAGGACCTATAGGTCTTGGGTAATATAGGACCTTAGACCACAACTATTAGCACAACCACAACCACAACCAATACAATAACCACAACCACAAAAAATACCACAACCACAACAACAACCACAGCCAAAACCACAAACACAACCACCACAAATACTACAACCATAACCACAAAATACTACAAACACAACAACAACAAATACTACAACTACAACTACTAAAATACTCAACCACAAACACATCAAATACAACAACCACAACGACAACAAATACCATAACTACAACAAATACCACAACCACAACCATCACCTAGGACCTAGGACCTATAGGACCTAGGACTAATATGTCTTAGGTCCTAGGTCCTAGGAACTAGGACCTAGGACCTAGGACCTATAGGTCTTGGGTAATATAGGACCTTAGACCACAACCATCACCACAACCACAACCATCACCACAACCACAACCATCACCACAACCACAACCTCGACCACGACCACCACCACAACCACAACCACAACCTCAGGCCTAGGACATTTTTATGTTTTTCTAAGTAAATATCCCACAACAAAGACCAAAAACATATTAATTAAATAGATAACATACTGTTAAGTAACATAACAAGGGATATAAATAACAATTTAAAAAGAACATACGCATTGTTATCCGGGATTACAGTTTAGCATTTTGATTTCTACTAATTCCTAAAAAATATTCCCTTAAATTTCATCAGTTATATTAATCCCGCAAATTTTGCTCGGAGAAAATTCTTATTAACGCCGGCGCCGCTGGTTAGACTTGTTTAGTAATTTTTTTCTATAAAGCCTATATTGTTTTGAGGCTGATAATTATAGCCCAGTACCATCAATCACCATAACCACAACAAATACCATCACCACAACCACAACCATCACCTCAACCACAACCATCACAATAACCACAACAAATACCATCACCACAACCACAACCATCACCATAACCACAACAAATACCATCACCACAACCACAACCATTACCATAACCACAACAAATACCATCACCACAACCACAACCATCCCCATAACCACAGGCCTAGGACCTAGGACCTAGGACCTTGGACCTAGGACCAAAGGCCTAGGACCTAGAGTTATATCTATGAGTCACATAGTCATATCTACATGTGTCACACTGTCTATAGCGTGAGAGACTCACACAAAGATATGCGATATGTGAATCATCTATCAATATGTGACCGAGTTATCTTCACTATCTTGACCCTAAGCCATATAAAAGGACCTACCCTGCAACAAGGAGACACACTTGAGTAGCCAGACTTCGACGTAATATAGTAATAAGATCCTTATTGTAATTCTTTTGTATTTAGTCTTTGAAAATATACTTTAAGTCTTATTGAGTTCGACTACTTATTTAACTGGCGCCCGGACATAGAGGACCGTGAGAGCTTGAGACTTGTGACCATTTGTCCCAATTCTCTGGTTTGAATATTTATTCTTCACTCGCGGCTGAACTCATCTAAAGGACTCAAGAACTTGAGATTTGTGGCCAGTTGCCCCAAATTTCTAGTTAGAATCATCCTTCTTTGCGGCCGAACTCTGCGGACACAGGAGAATTTCCACTACTCTACACTCTTCATTCTCGCTGTGGCTGTTTACCCCATCGAGAGAAGAACCAACCCGTCAAGTCGCCCTGCAGTCGTGGTCAATTCCCCGGTCTACAGGAACTACTCAATTGTCACTAGTCGTAAGTTTATTTATTGTAAAAATTCTTCAATTCCTTTAAATTACTCTCGTCCCCGAATAATCTATTTCGAACCATAAAAAAATTAAAATCCTATAAAAATAACTAAACTAAGCGTAACTTACTCAAATAGTCCAAAATTACCCCAATAGTCCAAAACTGTCCAAACTTACCCATATTAATTTAAAAAAAATAAATAAATAAATAAATAATAATAATAATAAGTCCAAATTTAATAGTTCAAAATTTCCCTAAAATAAAAACCTTCCAATTTAGTTTTAGATAAAACAATGGCCGAATACACATACAATATAACCCGTGAAGATTACGATCATATCCCCCATTACGACGGCAACCCCATTAAACTAATAAGTTTTGTTAAGTGTGTAGAATCAGTCTACAATTTAGTATGCGAAGCAAGAAATACTAGTCTTGCAGCAAATCACCACAAACTCTTAAATAAAATTAAATCCAGATTAGAAGGGTCTGCAGAATCATTAATATTGTCACGAGACGTAACAACAATACCGGAAATACTAGACTTACTAAAAATACAGTTTGCAGACACCAGGACTATAGAATCGTTAAAATTAGAGATTTACCAAACTAAAATCAGCCCCAACGAGTCACCCTTTGATTTCTTAAATAAGCTAGAAAACCTAAAAAACTTAATTAAAAATCGATATACCATAGAAGGCATTGACGCCGCTGTAGTCACCGAGTTAATGAGACAAACAGAAAAGGAAATAATCTTCCAATTATACCATCAATTTGACCCCCAACTCTCAAATTTTATAATTACCCAAAACCCAGAAAACTTAGAAGACTTTAGAAAAATTTTGTTCACTAAATGTCAATTTGTATTAGAACTAATTAATAGAAATAAGGAACGATTCACTAGAGCTCCTAACTACGCACCTGCTTATCCTCCTCAACATTATTCTTATAATTTTCCCTCGACTTCGCAACATCCTGAGCCCGAATATCGCCAATATTACCGTACTAATTCAGGTAATTTTAGAAATAAACATTTTATTCCCGAACAATCATATAATCGCGAAAGACCCAATACGACTATTCCCGCTAATCCCTTTTACGAACCAAATCAACTCCAAACTAGTAATAACCAACAAGGTCCCAATACAGTATCCATGAGAACTGTTAGCAATTTTACCCGAACACCAAAAGCAAACCCCCAACAGTTAATGCATGTCGAGTGTGACAAAGACGAAATAATAAGGCAACTACTGGAAGAAATACAACAATTAAGGCAAAACCAATCCCAGTCACTCAACTGCCATATTCCAGAAATCGAAAACCAAATTAACGACTATTTTTTCCCGCCACTCGACTATGATCAATCGGAAGACGAAAACCAAAATAATGATTCCTTCTTTAACCAAGATGTTTGGTGTAAAACAAACCAAACTCAAAGCTTCAATCTAAATCTAGTTAACAAATCTCTCCCCTACATTTTAGATTATAAGAATAGGACATGGTTAATCGATACAGGATCGGAAAAAAATTATGTCAACCCCGATATAGTAAACGATAAAGTAAAGAGGTATAAAGAAAACTTTAAAGTCACCACCCCCGCAGGAACTAAAAACGGATCAGAATTTATAATAATAAATACAACGCGACTGTTCAAACGCCCCTCGTTAATGAAAGCCTATTTGTTTAAATTTTCTGAAAATTACGACATACTGTTAGGTCATAACACTATGAAAGATCAAGATATAAAGATTAATTTAAAAAATAACATCCTAGAATCCGATATCCTTAACATACCAATTAAAACGGATATTCATATTCCGCTACGAATTGACGCTGCTTTGTATCAAAACACCCATGGAAAAGACATTACCCCCGAAATTATAGATATAGATAATGACTTCGAATTCCATGAACCACAGACAAAGTATAATGTAAATCTAATCGAAATAAACTCCCACGAACTAAATGTTAATACACATCACAAAACTAAACAGAGATTAAATAGGCCTAAAAATAAGAAAAACAACCCCTCAAAGATTGCAAAAACATTAAAACAAATTCCAAATAAAGATAACCATTTATCTCCTGACCTAGAGAAAATCCTTTTACCCTTTACCTCAAGTAAAATTCCCACACCCGTTCGAAACACAGATAATACTGACAATGAAAGTTTAATAACCATACATTCCCAAGAGAGTTTAAACAACCAAATCTTCCTTGTCAATGACCCTAAGAAGATAATAAATGTAGAAAATGATAAAATAATTTTAAATAGAGACCCCCTCGATAGTATCAAAAACATAATTAATTCCAACAAAAAAATATATTTTTGGTTCACCAACCACGTACATTCTGATAACCTAAAGGAACTCCGTATAGAATATCTAAAGCCCAACACAACTTATGGGATATACCGGTCTGACAAACATAAAAATAAGTAATATATTAAAATAATGTAATATAATGTAATATGTAATATAATATTGAAGAATTTAATAAGGTAATATTAATATTGAATTAAACGAAAATAAGTAATATAAAAATAATGTAATAATAATAATATGTAATATAATAGGTAATATTAATATTGAATATTGAAGAATATAATATGGATATCAGAATTATTCGAACCAATACTCAAAGAATTTCTTCAGTTCTATTGAACACAATCGATAAGAAATTAGTTTTTGAACGTGAATACATGTTCCTATTTTCTAACCTATTGTTTTTGTTAATAAAGTAAATCATATCGTTATATCGATAGAGTTTTGTAAATTAAACATTACATGATCATGATAGTATAATCTCAATTAATGATTTAAATAACTTAGATGATGTAAACCTAATCCTTTGGCGAGTAGGAAAAGTGTGCTGTTCCTTAACAGATTCCTTCATTCTGTATTTCATTCAATTCCCTCTTCAAACCCACATCACGGAAACCTACTTCCTTTTATCCTATCCTTACATAACTTCTCAAAATAAAATTAAGACCCTGAATGTTCACCCTGCTATGGTGATAAAAGACTTAGAGTTATATTCTGGTTTTTGTAGTTTAATTTTTAATACTTATTATTGTATAAACACTAAGAAAATAACTAACGCATGTATATATGATCTAATTTTAAGAGACAATAATGAAAATCGTATGGATTTAGAACTTCCAAAAAGTCAAACAATTTTTAAATATGTAAAAATCATTAACCAATATCTATTATATAACGTGTCCCACTTTACCATTAAGAAAAAATCTCAATATCTAATTATTTACCCAAAATCGACAACTTTACTAAAACTGGAAGAGTTCGAAAGCTTACCGGATGTCGGAGGCATCCACCAATTTTTAGAAAGCAAACCCCTCAAGTTAAGTTTAGGAGAAGCACCACGAACCCACTTACTTAACATATCCTTCGAAGAACTCCACGACTTCAACATAAAAATGACACCATTAGAGCTCTTAGACGAAGGTGAACACCACTCACACGTCTATATTTACATTTGCTTAGCAGCTATACTAATGTTGATACCTGTGCTGCCCTGCATAAGCCTTATCAAATCTCTCTACCAAAGGTCACGACCATCCTCAGAAGACAAGCCAGCTCCAGCCATACCCCTTGTAACTATGCAAAGCGTCTCGGCACCTCTCAGAAAGGCACCTGCCTCTTCTCCGCCGCTATTGAGTGCAGCCCTTCAGACAGCACCGGTTTAATTCGCTCATGAGGACACTTCACGCTTAAGAAGGAAGGAGCTACAGAAAACGTTGTAAACGCAGCTAAGATTTAGATTTAATAATAGATTTAAGAATATTTTTTATGTTAAGAGATAACTTTTGTAGGAAAATATAAATTGTTTCAACTAATGCGTCAAACCAGTAAAAATAAAAATATTATGATAATTTCAAGTATAAGTTCATACTTTTATATTCTAAGTTTAATTGTTTTTGTTTTATTTTTATTTTTTAATTTATTAGAGTAAAAGAATACACACCCTTTACGTTTAAACGATCTCTCAATGCTTATAAATAATTTGAAGAAATAATTTATGAAATTTTAATTTGTTACAATTGTTGAATATCATTTATTTATATTTAGATTAAAAGTATGTTATCATAAGAAATAATTGTATAATTAGTCGTCAAATTTTATTGTAAAATAATTTTGTAAACTAAAAGATATTTCTAGATAAAATGTCCAAGTTGTTCCGACATAAACAGAGAAGTTCAGAGAAACCAATGAACAGGGAAAGAAACTACACGACATCACCGCTTCTTTTAAAAGCATCTGATCCTGCACCTTCACCACTGATCGCAGTTTTATCTCCACCTCTTTGCTGTTCGTGAGGTCACTTCACACTTAAGAAGGGAGGAGTTATATCTATGAGTCACATAGTCATATCTACATGTGTCACACTGTCTATAGCGTGAGAGACTCACACAAAGATATGCGATATGTGAATCATCTATCAATATGTGACCGAGTTATCTTCACTATCTTGACCCTAAGCCATATAAAAGGACCTACCCTGCAACAAGGAGACACACTTGAGTAGCCAGACTTCGACGTAATATAGTAATAAGATCCTTATTGTAATTCTTTTGTATTTAGTCTTTGAAAATATACTTTAAGTCTTATTGAGTTCGACTACTTATTTAACTCTAGGACCTATACCACCACCATCACCACAACCATAACCTCAACCACAACCTCAGGCCTAGGACATAGGACCTAGGACCTAAGACCTAGGACCTAGGACCTATAGGTCTTGGGTAATATAGGACCTTAGACCTCAACCATTAGCACAACCACAACCACAACCACAACTACAACAAATACCACAACCACAACAAATACCACAACGCCAACAAATACAAATACCACAACCACAACAAATACAAATACCACAACACCAACCACAACTACAACTCATACCACAACCACAATAAATACCACAACCACAACCACAACAAATACCACAACCACAAAAAATACCACAACCACAACTACAACAAATACCAAAACAACAACCACACAACAACCACAACAAATACTACAATCAGAACAAATACCACAACCACAACCACAGGCCTAGGACCTAGGACCTTGGACCTTGGACCTAGGACCAAAGGCCTAGGACCTAGGACCTATACCACCACCATCACCACAACCATAACCTCAACCACAACCTCAGGCCTAGGACATAGGACCTAGGACCTAAGACCTAGGACCTTGGACCTATAGGTCCTAAGACCGAGGACCTATAGGTCTTGGGTAATATAGGACCTTAGACCTCTACCATTAGCACAACCACAACCATCACCACAACCACAACCACAACTACAACAAATACAAATACCACAACCACAACAAATACAAATACAAATACCACTACTACAACCACAATCACGACAAATTCCACAACCACAACCACAACCATAACCACAACACCAACCACAACTACAACTCATACCACAACCACAACAAATACCACAACCACAACAAATACCACAACCACAACCACAACAAATACCACAACCACAACTACAACAAATACCACAACAACATCCACACCACAACCACAACCACAACAAATACTACAATCAGAACAAATACCACAACCACAACCACAGCCACAACTACAACAAATACCACAACCACAACAAATACAAATACCACAACCACAACAAATACAAATACCACAACCACAACAAATACAACATCACAACCACAACCACAACCACAACAAATACTACAATCAGAACAAATACCACAACCACAACCACAGCCACAACTACAACAAATACCACAACCACAACCACAACAAATACCACAATCACAACAAATACCACAACCATAACCACAACCACAACAAATACCACAATCACAACAAATACCACAACCACAACCACAACCACAACAAATACCACAATCACAACAAATACCACAACCACAACAAATACCACAACCACAACCACAACAAATACCACAACCACAACAAATACCACAACCACAACTACAACAAATACCACAACAACAACCACACCACAACCACAACCACAACAAATACTACAATCAGAACAAAAACCACAACCACAACCACAGCCACAACTACAGCCACAACTACAACAAATACCACTACCACAACAAATACAAATACCACAACCACAACAAATACAAATACCACAACCACAACAAATACAAATACCACAACCACAACAAATACAACATCACAACCACAACCACAACCACAACAAATACTACAATCAGAACAAATACCACAACCAAAACCACAGCCACAACTACAACAAATACCACAACCACAACCACAACAAATACCACAATCACAACAAATACCACAACCATAACCACAACCACAACAAATACCACAATCACAACAAATACCACAACCACAACCACAACCACAACAAATACCACAATCACAACAAATACCACAACCATAACCACAACCACAACAACTACCACATCCACAACCACAACAACAACAAATACCATAATCACAACAAATATCACAACCACAACCACAACCACAACCACAACAAATACAACAATCACAACAAATACCACAACCATAACCACAACCACAAAAACCACAACCACAAAAACCACAACCACAAAAACCACAACCACAAAAACCACAACCACAAAAACCACAACCAAAACCACAACCAAAATTAAAATCACGATAACAACCACAACCACAAAAACCACAACCACAACCACAAAAACCACAATCACAAATACTACAACCACAACCACAAAAACCACAACCACAACTACATAAACCACAACAACAACTACAAAAACCACAACCACAACTACAAAAACCACAACCACAACCACAAAAACCACAACTACAAAAACTACAACCACAAAAACCACAACCACAACTATAATAACCACAACCACAACCACAAAAACCACAACCACAACTACAAAAACCACAACCACAAAAACCACAACCACAACTACAAAACCCACAACCACAACTACAGAAACCACAACCACATAAAACCACAACCACAACCACAACCACAAAAACCACAACCACAACCACAAAAACCACAACCACAACCACAAAAACCACAACCACAACCACAAAAACCACAACGACAACTATAGAAACCACAACCACAAAAACCACAACAACAACCACAAAAACCACAACCACAAAAACCACAACCACAACTACAAAAACCACAACCACAACTACAAAAATCGCAACCACAAAAACCACAACCACAAAAACCACAACCACAAAAACCAAAACCACAACAAAAACCACAACCACAACCACAAAAACGACAACCACAACTACAGAAACCACAACCACAACCACAAAAACCACAACCACAACCACAAAAACCACAACCACAAAAACCACAACCACAACTACAAAAACCACAACCACAACCACAAAAACCACAACCACAACTACAGAAACCACAACCACAAAAACCACAACCACAACCACAGGCCTAGGACCTAGGACCTATAGGTCCTAAGACCTAGGTCCGAGGACGTATAGGTCTTGGGTAATATAGGACCTTAGACCACAACCATTAGCACAACCACAACCACAACCAATACAATAACCACAACCACAGCCACAACTACAGCCACAACTACAACAAATACCACAACCACAACAAATACAAATACCACAACCAAAACAAATACAAATACCACAACCACAACAAATACAAATACCACAACCACAACAAATACAAATACCACAACCACAACAAATACAACATCACAACCACAACCACAACCACAACAAATACTACAATCAGAACAAATACCACAACCAAAACCACAGCCACAACTACAACAAATACCACAACCACAACCACAACAAATACCACAATCACAACAAATACCACAACCATAACCACAACCACAACATATACCACAATCACAACAAATACCACAACCACAACCACAACCACAACAAATACCACAATCACAACAAATACCACAACCATAACCACAACCACAACAAATACCACATCCACAACCACAACAACAACAAATTCCACAATCACAACAAATATCACAACCACAACCACAACCACAACAAATACAACAATCACAACAAATACCACAACCATAACCACAACCACAAAAACCACAAAAACCACAACTACAAAAACCACAACTACAAAAACCACTACCAAAAAAACCACAACCACAAAAACCACAACCACAAAAACCACAACCACAAAAACCACAACCACAAAAACCACAACACCAAAAACCACAACCACAAAAACCACAACCACAAAAACCACAACCACAAAAACCACAACCACAAAAACCACAACCACAAAAACCACAACCAAAACCACAACCAAAATTAAAATCACGACAACAACCACAACCACAAAAACCACAACCACAACCACTAAAACCACAATCACAAAAACTACAACCACAACCACAAAAACCACAACCACAACTACATAAACCACAACAACAACTACAAAAACCACAACCACAACTACAAAAACCACAACCACAACCACAAAAACCACAACTACAAAAACCACAACCACAAAAACCACAACCACAAAAACCACAACAACAACCACAAAAACCACAACCACAAAAACCACAACCACAACTACAAAAACCACAACCACAACTACAAAAATCGCAACCACAAAAACCACAACCACAAAAACCACAACCACAAAAACCAAAACCACAACAAAAACCACAACCACAACCACAAAAACGACAACCACAACTACAGAAACCACAACCACAACCACAAAAACCACAACCACAACCACAAAAACCACAACCACAAAAACCACAACCACAACTACAAAAACCACAACCACAACCACAAAAACCACAACCACAACTACAGAAACCACAACCACAAAAACCACAACCACAACCACAGGCCTAGGACCTAGGACCTAGGACCTTGGACCTAGGACCTAAGGCCTAGGACCTATGACCTATAGGTCCTAAGACCTAGGTCCGAGGACGTATAGGTCTTGGGTAATATAGGACCTTAGACCACAACCATTAGCACAACCACAACCACAACCAATACAATAACCACAACCACAGCCACAACTACAGCCACAACTACAACAAATACCACAACCACAACAAATACAAATACCACAACCAAAACAAATACAAATACCACAACCACAACAAATACAAATACCACAACCACAACAAATACAAATACCACAACCACAACAAATACAACATCACAACCACAACCACAACCACAACAAATACTACAATCAGAACAAATACCACAACCAAAACCACAGCCACAACTACAACAAATACCACAACCACAACCACAACAAATACCACAATCACAACAAATACCACAACCATAACCACAACCACAACATATACCACAATCACAACAAATACCACAACCACAACCACAACCACAACAAATACCACAATCACAACAAATACCACAACCATAACCACAACCACAACAAATACCACATCCACAACCACAACAACAACAAATTCCACAATCACAACAAATATCACAACCACAACCACAACCACAACAAATACAACAATCACAACAAATACCACAACCATAACCACAACCACAAAAACCACAAAAACCACAACTACAAAAACCACAACTACAAAAACCACTACCAAAAAAACCACAACCACAAAAACCACAACCACAAAAACCACAACCACAAAAACCACAACCACAAAAACCACAACACCAAAAACCACAACCACAAAAACCACAACCACAAAAACCACAACCACAAAAACCACAACCACAAAAACCACAACCAAAACCACAACCAAAATTAAAATCACGACAACAACCACAACCACAAAAACCACAACCACAACCACTAAAACCACAATCACAAAAACTACAACCACAACCACAAAAACCACAACCACAACTACATAAACCACAACAACAACTACAAAAACCACAACCACAACTACAAAAACCACAACCACAACCACAAAAACCACAACTACAAAAACCACAACCACAAAAACCACAACCACAACTATAAAAACCACAACCACAACTACAAAAACCACAACCACAAAAACCACATCCACAACTACAAAAACCACAACCACAACTACAATAATCACAACCACAACTACAAAAACCACATCCACAAAAACCACATCCACAACTACAAAAACCACAACCACAACTACAAAAACCACATCTACAAAAACCACAACCACAAGAACCACAACCACAACTACAAAAACCACAACCACAAAAAACAAAACCACAAAAACCACAACCACAACTACAAAAATCTCAACCACAAAAACCACAACCACAACTACAAAAACCACAACCACAAAAAAATCAACTACAAAAACCACAACATCAAAAAAATCAACTACAAAAACCACAACCACAAAAACCTCAACCACAAAAACCACAACCACAACTACAAAAATCAAAACCACAAAAACCACAACCACAAAAACCACAACTACAACTACAAAAACTACAATCACAACCACAAAATCCTCAACTACAAAAGCCACAACCACAAAAACCACAACCAAAGAAACCACAACCACAAAAACCACAACCACAACTACAAAAACCACAACCACAACTACAAAAACCACAACCACAACCACAAAAACCACAACCACAGCTACAAAAACCACAACCACAACTACAAAAACCACAACCACAAAAACCACAACCACAACTACAACAAATACAACATCACAACCACAACCACAACAACATCCACAACCACAACTACAACAAATACCACTACCACAACAAATACAAATACCACAACCACAACAAATACAAATACCACAACCACAACAAATACAAATACCACAACCACAACAAATACAACATCACAACCACAACCACAACCACAACAAATACTACAATCAGAACAAATACCACAACCAAAACCACAGCCACAACTACAACAAATACCACAACCACAACCACAACAAATACCACAATCACAACAAATACCACAACCATAACCACAACCACAACAAATACCACAATCACAACAAATACCACAACCACAACCACAACCACAACAAATACCACAATCACAACAAATACCACAACCATAACCACAACCACAACAACTACCACATCCACAACCACAACAACAACAAATACCATAATCACAACAAATATCACAACCACAACCACAACCACAACCACAACAAATACAACAATCACAACAAATACCACAACCATAACCACAACCACAAAAACCACAACCACAAAAACCACAACCACAAAAACCACAACCACAAAAACCACAACCACAAAAACCACAACCAAAACCACAACCAAAATTAAAATCACGATAACAACCACAACCACAAAAACCACAACCACAACCACAAAAACCACAATCACAAATACTACAACCACAACCACAAAAACCACAACCACAACTACATAAACCACAACAACAACTACAAAAACCACAACCACAACCACAAAAACCACAACCACAACCACAAAAACCACAACGACAACTATAGAAACCACAACCACAAAAACCACAACAACAACCACAAAAACCACAACCACAAAAACCACAACCACAACTACAAAAACCACAACCACAACTACAAAAATCGCAACCACAAAAACCACAACCACAAAAACCACAACCACAAAAACCACAACCACAACTACAAAAACCACAACAAAAACCACAACCACAAACACAAAAACGACAACCACAACTACAGAAACCACAACCACAACCACAAAAACCAAAACCACAACCACAAAAACCACAACCACAAAAACCACAACCACAACTACAAAAACCACAACCACAACCACAAAAACCACAACCACAACTACAGAAACCACAACCACAAAAACCACAACCACAACCACAGGCCTAGGACCTAGGACCTAGGACCTTGGACCTAGGACCTAAGGCCTAGGACCTATGACCTATAGGTCCTAAGACCTAGGTCCGAGGACGTATAGGTCTTGGGTAATATAGGACCTTAGACCACAACCATTAGCACAACCACAACCACAACCAATACAATAACCACAACCACAGCCACAACTACAGCCACAACTACAACAAATACCACAACCACAACAAATACAAATACCACAACCACAACAAATACAAATACCACAACCACAACAAATACAAATACCACAACCACAACAAATACAAATACCACAACCACAACAAATACAACATCACAACCACAACCACAACCACAACAAATACTACAATCAGAACAAATACCACAACCAAAACCACAGCCACAACTACAACAAATACCACAACCACAACCACAACAAATACCACAATCACAACAAATACCACAACCATAACCACAACCACAACATATACCACAATCACAACAAATACCACAACCACAACCACAACCACAACAAATACCACAATCACAACAAATACCACAACCATAACCACAACCACAACAAATACCACATCCACAACCACAACAACAACAAATTCCACAATCACAACAAATATCACAACCACAACCACAACCACAACAAATACAACAATCACAACAAATACCACAACCATAACCACAACCACAAAAACCACAAAAACCACAACTACAAAAACCACAACTACAAAAACCACAACCAAAAAAACCACAACCACAAAAACCACAACCACAAAAACCACAACCACAAAAACCACAACCACAAAAACCACAACACCAAAAACCACAACCACAAAAACCACAACCACAAAAACCACAACCACAAAAACCACAACCACAAAAACCACAACCACAAAAACCACAACCAAAACCACAACCAAAATTAAAATCACGACAACAACCACAACCACAAAAACCACAACCACAACCACTAAAACCACAATCACAAAAACTACAACCACAACCACAAAAACCACAACCACAACTACATAAACCACAACAACAACTACAAAAACCACAACCACAACTACAAAAACCACAACCACAACCACAAAAACCACAACTACAAAAACCACAACCACAAAAACCACAACCACAACTATAAAAACCACAACCACAACTACAAAAACCACAACCACAAAAACCACATCCACAACTACAAAAACCACAACCACAACTACAATAATCACAACCACAACTACAAAAACCACATCCACAAAAACCACATCCACAACTACAAAAACCACAACCACAACTACAAAAACCACATCTACAAAAACCACAACCACAAGAACCACAACCACAACTACAAAAACCACAACCACAAAAAACAAAACCACAAAAACCACAACCACAACTACAAAAATCTCAACCACAAAAACCACAACCACAACTACAAAAACCACAACCACAAAAAAATCAACTACAAAAACCACAACCACAAAAAAATCAACTACAAAAACCACAACCACAAAAACCTCAACCACAAAAACCACAACCACAACTACAAAAATCAAAACCACAAAAACCACAACCACAAAAACCACAACTACAACTACAAAAACTACAATCACAACCACAAAATCCTCAACTACAAAAGCCACAACCACAAAAACCACAACCAAAGAAACCACAACCACAAAAACCACAACCACAACTACAAAAACCACAACCACAACTACAAAAACCACAACCACAACCACAAAAACCACAACCACAGCTACAAAAACCACAACCACAACTACAAAAACCACAACCACAAAAACCACAACCACAACTACAACAAATACAACATCACAACCACAACCACAACAACATCCACAACCACAACTACAACAAATACCACAACCACAACAAATACAACATCACAACCACAACCACAACAAATATCACAACCACAACCATCACCACAACAAATTCCACAATCACAACAAATACCACAACCACAACCACAACCATAACCACAACCACAACTACAACAAATACCACAACAACATCCACAACCACAACTACAACAAATACCACAACCACAACAAATACAACATCACAACCACAACCACAACCATTACACAACTATCACCACAACTACAACAAACACCACAACAACAACAAATAGCACAACCACAACCACCACCACAACCACAACGAATACCACAACCACAACCACAACAAATACAAATACCACAACCACAACAAATACAAATTTCACAACCACAATCACAACAAATACCACAACCACAACCACAACAAATACCACAACCACAACCACAACAAATACCACAAGCACAACAAATACCTCAACCACAACCACAACCACAACCACAACTACAACAAATACCACAAAACCAACAAATAGCACAACCACAACCACTACCACAACCATAACAAATGCCACAACCACAATCACATCAAATACCACAACCACAACAAATACAACATCACAACCACAACCACAACCATCACACAGCTATCACCACAACTACAACAAACACCACAACAACAACAAATAGCACAACCACAACCACCACCACAACCACAACAAATAGCACAACCACAACAAATACAAATACCACAACAAATACCACAACCATAACCACAACCACAACAAATACCACAACCACAATCACAACAAATACCACAACCACAACAAATACCACAACCACAACCACAACAAATACCACAATCACAACAAATACCACAACCACAACCACAACCACAACTACAACAAATACCACAAAACCTACAAATAGCACAACCACAACCACTACCACAACCATAACAAATGCCACAACCACAATCACAACAAATACCACACCACAACCACAACCACAAAAACCACAACCACAAAAACCACAACCACAACTACAAAAACCACAACCACAAAAACCACAACCACAACCAAAAAAACCACAACCACAACTACAAAAACCACAACTACAAAAACCACAACTACAAAAACCACAACTACAACCACAATAAACCACAACCACAACTACAAAAACCACAACCACAACTACAAAAACCACAACCACAACTACAAAAACCACAACCACAACCACAAAAACCACAACCACAGCTACAAAAGCCACAACCACAACTACAAAAACCACAACCACAACTACAGAAACCACAACCACAAAAACCACAACCACAACTACAAAAACCACAACCACAGCTACAAAAACCACAACCACAACTACAAAAACCACAACCACAAAAACCACAACCACAACTACAGAAACCACAACCACAAAAACCACAACCACAACTACAAAAACCACAACCACAAAAACCACAACCACAACTACAAAAACCACAACCACAACCACAAAAACCTCAACTACAAAAGCCACAACCACAAAAACCACAACCACAACTACAAAAACCACAACCACAGCTACAAAAACCACAACCACAGCTACAAAAACTACAAACACAACTACAAAAACCACAACCACAAATATCACAACCACAACCATCACCACAACCACAACCACAACTACAACAAATACCACAACAACATCCACAACCATAACTACAACAAATACCACAACCACAACAAATACAACATCACAACCACAACAAATACCACAACCACAACTACAACAAATACCACAACTACAATAAAAACACATCACAACCACAACCACAACCATCACACAACTATCACCACAACTACAACAAACACCACAACAACAACAAATAGCACAACCACAACCACCACCACAACCACAACAAATAGCACAACCACAACAAATACAAATACCACAACAAATACCACAACCATAACCACAACCACAACAAATACCACAACAAATACCACAACCACAACCATAACCACAACCACAACTACAACAAATACCACAACCACAACCACCACCACAACTTCATCAAATACCACAACCACAACAAATACAACATCACAACCACAACCACAACCATCACACAGCTATCACCACAACTACAACAAACACCACAACAACAACAAATAGCACAACCACAACCACCACCACAACCACAACGAATACCACAACCACAACCACAACAAATACAAATACCACAACCACAACAAATACAAATACCACAACCACAATCACAACAAATACCACAACCACAACCACAACCACAACTACAAAAACCACAACTACAACTACAATAAACCACAACCACAACTACAAAAACCACAACCACAACTACTAAAACCACAACCACAACTACAAAAACCACAACCACAACTACAAAAACCACAACCACAACTACAAAAACCACAACCACCAAAACCACATCCACAACTACAAAAACCACAACCACAACTAAAAAAACCACATCTACAAAAACCACAACCACAAGAACCACAACCACAACTACAAAAACCACATCCACAAATAATAAAACCACAAAAACCACAACCACAACTACAAAAATCTCAACCACAAAAACCACAACCACAACCACAACTACAAAAACCACAACCACAAAAAAATCAACTACAAAAACCACAACCACAAAAAAATCAACTACAAAAACCACAACCACAAAAACCTCAACCACAAAAACCACAACCACAAAAACCACAACCACAATAAATAGGAGACTAAAAAGGGGACTAAAAAAGGGGACTAAAAAAGGGGACAAAAAAGGGGACTAAAAAAGGGGACTAAAAAAGGGGACTAAAAAAGGGGACTAAAAGAGGGGACTAAAAAAGGGGACAAAAAGGGGACTAAAAGAGGGGACTAAAAAAGGGGACAAAAAGGGGACTAAAAAAGGGGACAAAAAAGGGGACAAAAAGGGGACAAAAAAGGGGACAAAAAAAGGGGACAAAAAAAGGGGACAAAGGGGGACAAAAAATGGGACAAAAAAGGGGACAAAAGGGGACAAAAAAGGGGACAAAAAAAGGGGACAAAAAAAGGGGACAAAAAGGGGACAAAAAAGGGGACAAAAAAGGGGACAAAAAAGGGGACAAAAAAGGGGACAAAAAAGGGGACAAAAAAGGGGACAAAAAAGGGGACAAAAAAGGGGACAAAAAAGGGGACTAAAAAAGGGGACTAAAAAAGGGGACAAAAAAGGGGACAAAAAAAGGGGGCTAAAAAAGGGGACTAAAAAAGGGGACTAAAAAAGGGGACTAAAAAAGGGGACTAAAAAAAAAGGGACTAAAAAAGGGGACTAAAAAAGGGGGAAAGTACTAAGAAAGTACTAAGAAAGTACTAAGAAATACTGCACAAATACTGCAACCATAACCACAAAATACTACAAACAACAACAACTAAAATACTCAACCACAAACACATCAAATACAACAACCACAACGACAACAAATACCATAACTACAACAAATAGGGGACTAAAAAAGGGGACTAAAAAAGGGGACTAAAAAGGGGACTAAAAAAGGGGACTAAAAAGGGGACTAAAAAGGGGACTAAGGGGGTTTTTTGTGGTTGTGGTTTTTGTAGTTGATTTTTTTGTGGTTGTGGTTTTTGTAGTTGATTTTTTTGTGGTTGTGGTTTTTGTAGTTTATTTTTTTGTGGTGATTATTTTGGGACTAAAAGAAGGGACTAAAAAAGGGGACTAAAAAAGGGGACTAAAAAAGAGGACTAAAAAAGGGGACTAAAAGAGGGGACTAAAAAAGGGGACTAAAAAAAAAGGGACTAAAAAAGGGGACTAAAAAAGGGGACTAAAAAAGGGGGAAAGTACTAAGAAAGTACTAAGAAAGTACTAAGAAAGTACTAAGAAATACTGCACAAATACTGCAACCATAACCACAAAATACTACAAACAACAACAACTAAAATACTCAACCACAAACACATCAAATACAACAACCACAACGACAACAAATACCATAACTACAACAAATAGGGGACTAAAAAAGGGGACTAAAAAGGGGACTAAAAAAGGGGACTAAAAAGGGGACTAAAAAGGGGACTAAGGGGGGTTTTTGTGGTTGTGGTTTTTGTAGTTTATTTTTTTGTGGTTGTGGTTTTTGTAGTTTTTTAGTCCCCTTTTTGTCCCCTTTTTTGTCCCCTTTTTTAGTCCCCTTTTTTGTCCCCTTTTTTGTCCCCTTTTTTGTCCCCTTTTGTCCCCTTTTTTGTCCCCTTTTGTCCCCTTTTTTGTCCCCTTTTTTGTCCCCTTTTTTGTCCCCTTTTTGTCCCCTTTTTTGTCCCCTTTTTTGTCCCCTTTTTTAGTCCCCTTTTTAGTCCCCTTTTTTGTCCCCTTTTTTGTCCCCTTTTTTGTCCCCTTTTTTGTCCCCTTTTTTGTCCCCTTTTTTGTCACCTTTTTTGTCCCCTTTTTTGTCCCCTTTTTTGTACCCTTTTTTGTCCCCTTTTTTGTCCCCTTTTTTGTCCCCCTTTTTTGTCCCCTTTTTGTCCCCTTTTTTGTCCCCTTTTTTGACCCCTTTTTTGTCCCCTTTTTGTCCCCTTTTTTAGTCCCCTTTTTTGTCCCCTTTTTTAGTCCCCTTTTTTAGTCCCCCTTTTTGTCCCCTTTTTTAGTCCCCTCTTTTAGTCCCCTTTTTTAGTCCCCTTTTTTGTCCCCTTTTTTGTCCCCTTTTTTGACCCCTTTTTTGTCCCCTTTTTTGTCCCCTTTTTTGTCCCCTTTTTTGTCCCCTTTTTTGTCCCCTTTTTTAGTCCCCTTTTTTGTCCCCTTTTTTAGTCCCCTTTTTGTCCCCTTTTTTAGTCCCCTCTTTTAGTCCCCTTTTTTAGTCCCCTTTTTTGTCCCCTTTTTTGTCCCCTTTTTTAGTCCCCTTTTTTAGTCCCCTTTTTAGTCTCCTATTTATTGTGGTTGTGGTTTTTGTGGTTGTGGTTTTTGTGGTTGAGGTTTTTGTGGTTGTGGTTTTTGTAGTTGATTTTTTTGTGGTTGTGGTTTTTGTAGTTGATTTTTTTGTTGTTGTGGTTTTTGTAGTTGTGGATGTGGTTGTGGTTTTTGTGGTTGAGATTTTTGTAGTTGTGGTTGTGGTTTTTGTGGTTTTTTTTTTTGTGGTTGTGGTTTTTGTAGTTGTGGTTGTGGTTCTTGTGGTTGTGGTTTTTGTAGATGTGGTTTTTTAGTTGTGGTTGTGGTTTTTGTAGTTGTGGATGTGGTTTTGGTGGTTGTGGTTTTTGTAGTTGTGGTTGTGGTTTTTGTAGTTGTGGTTGTGGTTTTAGTAGTTGTGGTTGTGGTTTTTGTAGTTGTGGTTGTGGTTTATTGTGGTTGTAGTTGTGGTTTTTGTAGTTGTGGTTGTGGTTGTGGTTGTGGTATTTGTTGTGATTGTGGTTGTGGTATTTGTATTTGTTGTGGTTGTGGTATTTGTATTTGTTGTGGTTGTGGTTGTGGTATTCGTTGTGGTTGTGGTGGTGGTTGTGGTTGTGCTATTTGTTGTTGTTGTGGTGTTTGTTGTAGTTGTGGTGATAGCTGTGTGATGGTTGTGGTTGTGGTTGTGATGTTGTATTTGTTGTGGTTGTGGTATTTGATGAAGTTGTGGTGGTGGTTGTGGTTGTGGTATTTGTTGTAGTTGTGGTTGTGGTTATGGTTGTGGTTGTGGTATTTGTTGTGGTATTTGTTGTGGTTGTGGTTATGGTTGTGGTATTTGTTGTGGTATTTGTATTTGTTGTGGTTGTGCTATTTGTTGTGGTTGTGGTGGTGGTTGTGGTTGTGCTATTTGTTGTTGTTGTGGTGTTTGTTGTAGTTGTGGTGATAGTTGTGTGATGGTTGTGGTTGTGGTTGTGATGTGTTTTTATTGTAGTTGTGGTATTTGTTGTAGTTGTGGTTGTGGTATTTGTTGTGGTTGTGATGTTGTATTTGTTGTGGTTGTGGTATTTGTTGTAGTTATGGTTGTGGATGTTGTTGTGGTATTTGTTGTAGTTGTGGTTGTGGTTGTGGTGATGGTTGTGGTTGTGATATTTGTGGTTGTGGTTTTTGTAGTTGTGTTTGTAGTTTTTGTAGCTGTGGTTGTGGTTTTTGTAGCTGTGGTTGTGGTTTTTGTAGTTGTGGTTGTGGTTTTTGTGGTTGTGGTTTCTGTAGTTGTGGTTGTGGTTTTTGTGGTTGTGGTTTTTGTAGTTGTGGTTGTGGTTTTTGTAGCTGTGGTTGTGGTTTTTGTAGTTGTGGTTGTGGTTTTTGTGGTTGTGGTTTCTGTAGTTGTGGTTGTGGTTTTTGTAGTTGTGGTTGTGGCTTTTGTAGCTGTGGTTGTGGTTTTTGTGGTTGTGGTTGTGGTTTTTGTAGTTGTGGTTGTGGTTTTTGTAGTTGTGGTTGTGGTTTTTGTAGTTGTGGTTGTGGTTTATTGTGGTTGTAGTTGTGGTTTTTGTAGTTGTGGTTTTTGTAGTTGTGGTTTTTGTAGTTGTGGTTGTGGTTTTTTTGGTTGTGGTTGTGGTTTTTGTGGTTGTGGTTTTTGTAGTTGTGGTTGTGGTTTTTGTGGTTGTGGTTGTGGTGTGGTATTTGTTGTGATTGTGGTTGTGGCATTTGTTATGGTTGTGGTAGTGGTTGTGGTTGTGCTATTTGTAGGTTTTGTGGTATTTGTTGTAGTTGTGGTTGTGGTTGTGGTTGTGGTATTTGTTGTGATTGTGGTATTTGTTGTGGTTGTGGTTGTGGTATTTGTTGTGGTTGTGGTTGTGGTATTTGTTGTGATTGTGGTTGTGGTATTTGTTGTGGTTGTGGTTATGGTTGTGGTATTTGTTGTGGTATTTGTATTTGTTGTGGTTGTGCTATTTGTTGTGGTTGTGGTGGTGGTTGTGGTTGTGCTATTTGTTGTTGTTGTGGTGTTTGTTGTAGTTGTGGTGATAGCTGTGTGATGGTTGTGGTTGTGGTTGTGATGTTGTATTTGTTGTGGTTGTGGTATTTGATGTGATTGTGGTTGTGGCATTTGTTATGGTTGTGGAAGTGGTTGTGGTTGTGCTATTTGTTGGTTTTGTGGTATTTGTTGTAGTTGTGGTTGTGGTTGTGGTTGTGGTTGTGGTATTTGTTGTGATTGTGGTATTTGTTGTGGTTGTGGTATTTGTTGTGGTTGTGGTTGTGGTATTTGTTGTGATTGTGGTTGTGAAATTTTGTATTTGTTGTGGTTGTGGTATTTGTATTTGTTGTGGTTGTGGTTGTGGTATTCGTTGTGGTTGTGGTGGTGGTTGTGGTTGTGCTATTTGTTGTTGTTGTGGTGTTTGTTGTAGTTGTGGTGATAGTTGTGTAATGGTTGTGGTTGTGGTTGTGATGTTGTATTTGTTGTGGTTGTGGTATTTGTTGTAGTTGTGGTTGTGGATGTTGTTGTGGTATTTGTTGTAGTTGTGGTTGTGGTTATGGTTGTGGTTGTGGTTGTGGTATTTGTTGTGATTGTGGAATTTGTTGTGGTGATGGTTGTGGTTGTGATATTTGTTGTGGTTGTGGTTGTGATGTTGTATTTGTTGTGGTTGTGGTATTTGTTGTAGTTGTGGTTGTGGATGTTGTTGTGGTTGTGGTTGTGATGTTGTATTTGTTGTAGTTGTGGTTGTGGTTTTTGTGGTTGTGGTTTTTGTAGTTGTGGTTGTGGTTTTTGTAGCTGTGGTTGTGGTTTTTGTGGTTGTGGTTGTGGTTTTTGTAGTTGTGGTTGTGGTTTTTGTAGTTGTGGTTGTGGTTTTTGTGGTTGTGGTTTCTTTGGTTGTGGTTTTTGTGGTTGTGGTTTTTGTGGTTGTGGTTTTTGTGGTTTTGATTTTTGTAGTTGTGGTTGTGGTTTTTGTGGTTGAGGTTTTTGTGGTTGTGGTTTTTGTAGTTGATTTTTTTGTGGTTGTGGTTTTTGTGGTTGAGGTTTTTGTGGTTGTGGTTTTTGTAGTTGATTTTTTTGTGGTTGTGGTTTTTGTAGTTGATTATTTTGTGGTAGTGGTTTTTGTAGTTGTGGTTGTGGTTTTTGTGGTTGAGATTTTTGTAGTTGTGGTTGTGGTTTTTGTGGTTTTGTTTTTTGTGGTTGTGGTTTTTGTAGTTGTGGTTGTGGTTCTTGTGGTTGTGGTTTTTGTAGATGTGGTTTTTGTAGTTGTGGTTGTGGTTTTTGTAGTTGTGGATGTGGTTTTTGTGGATGTGGTTTTTGTAGTTGTGGTTGTGGTTATTGTAGTTGTGGTTGTGGTTTTTGTAGTTGTGGAAGTGGTTTTTGTGGTTGTGGTTTTTGTAGTTGTGGTTGTGGTTTTTGTAGTTGTGGTTGTGGTTTTTGTGGTTGTGGTTTTTGTAGTTGTGGTTGTGGTTTTTGTAGTTGTGGTTGTGGTTTTTGTGGTTGTGGTTTCTGTAGTTGTGGTTGTGGTTTTTGTGGTTGTGGTTTTTGTAGCTGTGGTTGTGGTTTTTGTAGTTGTGGTTGTGGTTTTTGTGGTTGTGGTTGTGGTTTTTGTAGTTGTGGTTGTGGTTTTTGTAGTTGTGGTTGTGGTTTTTGTGGTTGTGGTTTTTGTGGTTGTGGTTTTTGTGGTTGTGGCTTTTGTAGTTGAGGTTTTTGTGGTTGTGGTTGTGGTTTTTGTGGTTGTGGTTATTGTGGTTGTGGTTTTTGTGGTTGTGGTTTTTGTGGTTGTGGTTGTTGTAGTTGTGGTTGTGGTTTTTGTGGTTGTGGTTTCTGTAGTTGTGGTTGTGGTTTTTGTGGTTGTGGTTTTTGTAGTTGTGGTTGTGGTTTTTGTAGGTGTGGTTGTGGTTTTGTGGTTGTAGTTGTGGTTGTGGTTTTTGTAGTTGTGGTTGTGGTTTTTGTAGTGGTGGTTGTGGTTTTTGTAGTTGTGGTTGTGGTTTTTGTATTTGTGTTTTTGGTGGTTGTGGTTTTTGTGGTTGTGGCTTTTGTAGATGAGGTTTTTGTGGTTGTGATTGTAGTTTTTGTAGTTGTGGTTGTGGTTTTTGTGGTTTTGATTTTTGTAGTTGTGGTTGTGGTTTTTGTAGTTGTAGTTGTGGTTTTTGTAGTTGTGGTTGTGGTTTTTGTGGTTGTGGTTTTTGTGGTTGAGGTTTTTGTGGTTGTGGTTTTTGTAGTTGATTTTTTTGTGGTTGTGGTTTTTGTAGTTGTGGTTGTGGTTGTGGTTTTTGTGGTTGAGATTTTTGTAGTTGTGGTTGTGGTTTTTGTGGTTTGGTTTTTGTGGTTCGGTTTTTGTGGTTGTGGTTTTTGTAGTTGTTGTTGTGGTTCTTGTGGTTGTGGTTTTTGATGATGTTGTTTTTGTAGTTGTGGTTGTGGTTTTTGTAGTGTTGGATGTGGTTTTTGTGGTTGTGGTTTTTGTAGTTGTGCTTGTGGTTTTTGTAGTTGTGGTTGTGGTTATTGTAGTTGTGGTTGTGGTTTTTGTGGTTGTGGTTTTTGTGGTTGTGGTTTTTGTGGTTGTGGTTTTTGTAGTTGTGGTTGTGGTTTTTGTAGTTGTGGTTGTGGTTTTAGTAGTTGTGGTTGTGGTTTTTGTAGTTGTGGTTGTGGTGTATTGTGGTTGTAGTTGTGGTTTTTGTAGTTGTGGTTGTGGTTTTTGTGGTTGTGGTTGTGGTTTTTGTGGTTGAGGTTTTTGTGGTTGTGGTTTTTGTGGTTGTGGTTGTGGTGTGGTATTTGTTGTGATTGTGGTTGTGGCATTTGTTATGGTTGTGGTAGTGGTTGTGGTTGTGCTATTGGTAGGTTTTGTGGTATTTGTTGTAGTTGTGGTTGTAGTTGTGGTTGTGGTTGAGGTATTTGTTGTGATTGTGGTATTTGTTGTGGTTGTGGTTGTGGTATTTGTTGTGGTTGTGGTTGTGGTATTTGTTGTGATTGTGGTATTTGTTGTGATTGTGGTTGTGGTATTTGTATTTGTTGTGGTTGTGGTATTTGTATTTGTTGTGGTTGTGGTTGTGGTATTCGTTGTGGTTGTGGTGGTGGTTGTGGTTGTGCTATTTGTTGTTGTTGTGGTGTTTGTTGTAGTTGTGGTGATAGATGTGTGATGGTTGTGGTTGTGGTTGTGATGTTGTATTTGTTGTGGTTGTGGTATTTGATGTAGTTGTGGTGGTGGTTGTGGTTGTGGTATTTGTTGTAGTTGTGGTTGTGGTTATGGTTGTGGTTGTGGTATTGGTTGTGGTATTTGTTGTGGTTGTGGTTTATTGTGGTTGTAGTTGTGGTTTTTGTAGTTGTGGTTGTGGTTTTGGTTGTGGTTTTTGTGGTTTTTGTAGTTGTGGTTGTGGTTTTTGTGGTTGTGGTTGTGGTGTGGTATTTGTTGTGATTGTGGTTGTGGCATTTGTTATGGTTGTGGTAATAGTTGTGATTGTGCTATTTGTTGTTGTTGTGGTATTTGTTGTAGTTGTGGTTGTGGTATTTGTTGTGATTGTGGTATTTGTTGTGGTTGTGGTTGTGGTATTTGTTGTGGTTGTGGTTGTGGTTGTGGTATTTGTTGTGATTGTGGTTGTGGTATTTGTATTTGTTGTGGTTGTGGTATTTGTATTTGTTGTGGTTGTGGTTGTGGTATTCGTTGTGGTTGTGGTATTTGTTGTGGTTGTGATGGTGGTTGTGGTTGTGCTATTTGTTGTTGTTGTGGTTGTGGTTGTGGTATTCGTTGTGGTTGTGGTATTTGATGAAGTTGTGGTGGTGGTTGTGGTTGTGGTATTTGTTGTAGTTGTGGTTGTGGTTATGGTTGTGGTTGTGGTATTTGTTGTGGTATTTGTTGTGGTTGTGGTTATGGTTGTGGTTGTGGTTGTTGTATTTGTTGTGGTATTTGTATTTGTTGTGGTTGTGCTATTTGTTGTGGTTGTGGTGGTGGTTGTGGTTGTGCTATTTGTTGTTGTTGTGGTGTTTGTTGTAGTTGTGGTGATAGTTGTGTCATGGTTGTGGTTGTGGTTATGGTATTTGTTGTGGTATTTGTTGTGGTTGTGCTATTTGTTGTTGTTGTGGTATTTGTTGTAGTTGTGGTTGTGGTATTTGTTGTGATTGTGGTATTTGTTGTGGTTGTGGTTGTGGTATTTGTTGTGGTTGTGGTTGTGGTATTTGTTGTGGTTGTGGTTGTGGTTGTGGTATTTGTTGTGATTGTGGTTGTGGTATTTGTATTTGTTGTGGTTGTGGTATTTGTATTTGTTGTGGTTGTGGTTGTGGTATTCGTTGTGGTTGTGGTATTCGTTGTGGTTGTGGTGGTGGTTGTGGTTGTGCTATTTGTTGTTGTTGTGGTGTTTGTTGTAGTTGTGGTGATAGCTGTGTGATGGTTGTGGTTGTGGTTGGGATGTTGTATTTGTTGTGGTTGTGGTATTTGATGAAGTTGTGGTGGTGGTTGTGGTTGTGGTATTTGTTGTAGTTGTGGTTGTGGTTATGGTTGTGGTTGTGGTATTTGTTGTGGTATTTGTTGTGGTTGTGGTTATGGTTGTGGTTGTGGTTGTGGTATTTGTTGTGGTATTTGTATTTGTTGTGGTTGTGCTATTTATGTGGTTGTGGTGGTGGTTGTGGTTGTGCTATTTGTTGTTGTTGTGGTGTTTGTTGTAGTTGTGGTGATAGTTGTGTCATGGTTGTGGTTGTGGTTGTGGTATTTGTTGTGGTATTTGTTGTGGTTGTGCTATTTGTTGTTGTTGTGGTATTTGTTGTAGTTGTGGTTGTGGTATTTGTTGTGATTGTGGTATTTGTTGTGGTTGTGGTTGTGGTATTTGTTGTGGTTGTGGTTGTGGTATTTGTTGTGGTTGTGGTTGTGGTTGTGGTATTTGTTGTGATTGTGGTTGTGGTATTTGTATTTGTTGTGGTTGTGGTATTTGTATTTGTTGTGGTTGTGGTTGTGGTATTCGTTGTGGTTGTGGTATTCGTTGTGGTTGTGGTGGTGGTTGTGGTTGTGCTATTTGTTTTTGTTTGGTGTTTGTTGTAGTTGTGGTGATAGCTGTGTGATGGTTGTGGTTGTGGTTGTGATGTTGTATTTGTTGTGGTTGTGGTATTTGATGAAGTTGTGGTGGTGGTTGTGGTTGTGGTATTTGTTGTAGTTGTAGTTGTGGTTATGGTTGTGGTTGTGGTATTTGTTGTGGTATTTGTTGTGGTTGTGGTTATGGTTGTGGTTGTGGTTGTGGTATTTGTTGTGGTATTTGTATTTGTTGTGGTTGTGCTATTTGTTGTGGTTGTGGTGGTGGTTGTGGTTGTGCTATTTGTTGTTGTTGTGGTGTTTGTTGTAGTTGTGGTGATAGTTGTGTCATGGTTGTGGTTGTGGTTGTGATGTGTTTTTATAGTTGTGTAGTTGTGGTTGTGGTTGTGGTTGTGGTATTTGTTGTGATTGTGGTATTTGTTGTGGTTGTGGTTGTGGTATTTGTTGTAGTTGTGGTTGTGGTATTTTTTGTGGTTGTGGTATTTGTTGTGGTTGTGGATGTTGTTGTGGTATTTGTTGTTGTTGTGGTATTTGTAGTAGTTGTGGTTGTGGTATTTTTTGTGGTTGTGGTATTTGTTATGGTTGTGGTTTTTGTTGTGGTGATGGTTGTGATTGTGGTGATGGTTGTGGTTGTGGTTGTGGTTATGGTTGTGGATGTAGTTGTGGTTGTGGTGTGGTCAGTGTCAGTGTCAGTTTTTGTTTTTTTTTTATCAAATTATTGCATGCTTCACAGTTAGTACTACATGCGGTTAAAGGTCACAATAATATTTAAATTTGGTTTAAGTAGGACCATACACATCGATAACAACAATGACGAAGAGATAAATAATAAAATTTACAGCAATTAGAAGTTGCTGTAGGCGTAGTAAAAACAAGTTAGTAACAATAACATGAACGGAAAAATATTCAAATTAATATAGGCACTTATGTAAAAATAGTATCACAGTTAAAAGAATGTTGATGTGCAAAGTTTAAAATTTTAGTACTTTTGAAGATATAGGTGTAAATAAGGTTGAAACTTATTTGGGACCATCAATTGCCTAATGGTGACCTACGATTTAAATTTCATTAAAATCGGAAGAGTAGTTTTTAAGATATGTTGGTTCGCAGAAATGCGGTTTACAATTTTTTATCTTTTTCCAACTACAATATCTCGGTTTGTCTCACTTTAAACATGCATAGGACCTTTTTTATGCAGAATTATGGGAAAATATTTTTGTCAAAAACATTTCTCTTCAAAAAATAAACTGTTTTGCGAGAAAAGGTTAAAAAAAATATTTTTTTTAGATTTTATGGAGGAGGGAGGGGGCCACTCCCCCCCCCCCCCCCCCGCCCTCAAGAGGTGGGAACTTTACTGTTTCTTACTACTACACCCTTAAGAGTTTTTTTCGCAAAGTTTCAATACTTTATAAATTATTTACCCTATTATTCCTTATTTTCCTGGACTAAATAGAGTTCACAGTCAACACTATTAGCAGCTTTCCATACTACACGCATCCGCTATTTCCGCTTTTTTTCCCCTCTTACATTAGAGTTGCTATGACATATTATACATCGAATTAAAGGTAATAAAATAATCTACACGTTTTATTTCACCACATTTTTAGTGGCGACCCCGTGGAAAAAAGTTATTATCAAAATTGTTCAGAGTAGAAAAAAGAAATGTCGATTTTTTACCATATTTTATAACTTTTAGTACACTTTGACTGCGAAAAGCATATTGATATGGGTATCAAATTAAAGAGGACAGTGTATAAAAGACTTTAAAAAACACCGCACATCGTTATCACTCTTTGTTCCGGAGATATTGGCGTTACAGTGAATAGGCCAAATTTGGGTCTTCAATAGGGGGTGGTGGGGGAAGCAAGCGGTGGCACTCGATATGATAATATGGAAAATGCTTCCCTAAACCCCTTCTAAACGATGGTGTAAAGAAAGTTTAGTATTTAATTTTTCCCCCCTTTTTTGCTTATTTGTACTGGCCTATGTAAAATTTCAACCTGATACAAGCAGACGTTTTTGAGTAGGGAAGAGATATATTTTATAATATTTTAAATTAGTAGGCCGGGTAGGTAGAAAACAGTCCTATTTCCTACCAACTACAAACATACTCTTTAACTATAAACTCATCATGATTAACTTTTTTCTCAATATGTTATGTATTATAAATGAAAACATAAAATAATTAAAAAGGTTATTAAAATAATATACGACAAGCATGTGCTTAAAGTTGGAACTGTATAATCTGTGATCACAACAAAAACGAGCTCAAGTTTTTACAGTGTTGGCAACATAATAATATAAAATATACAACATCTCCCTTACAAACTTTATTTATTTATTTTTTTTTACAAGAATGTTTTAAAAGTTGATTTCACTACCCTGCCTGATCGCATCTTATGACCCTCTAAGTTTTTTACAAATTGGGATTCCCGATCTTTAAGTTGGGATTCCTGATCATTACTCTTCTCTTCGGACTCCTGACCCTGTGCAATATCACCTTGCTGAGTGGTACTACCTGGCTGCTCTGCTTCTTCTAATAATCTCATGTGATCTTGGGTATTAACTGGTTTTAAGTGGGTTATATTACGTCTATATTAATTTCCTTCAGTATCCTTAACAACATACGATCTAGGCTCTTCTGATTCCTGATTAATTTTTCCTGGTATCCAAGCTTCATTCGGCTTCTTTTTGAACATAACCTCCTCTCCTTCAACATACCTAGTAGGGGCAGTACGTCTCATTTTGGATTTGTTTTCTATGATTCGATTATTTTCTATAATTTGTTTACGGTCTTTATGAACTACAACCTCAGGTTGTAATAACGACGATTTGATTGGGATATCGGTTCTGAGCTTCCTCGACATTAACATTTCTGCAGGACTATGAATATTACTTCTAGGAGTGTTACGGTGATGAAGTAGAGCTAAGTAGAAATCTTGCTTACTCTCCTCACAAGTCTTTAGCAAATTCTTCACAGACTTCACAGCACTTTCAGCCTTGCCATTAGACTGACTATAATGGGGGCTAGACATAACGTGTTGAAAATTCCAGGAATTCGCGAATCCTTGAAATTCTCGTGCTGTAAAGCAGGGTCCTCCATCTGCGAGTACCACACTGGGAATACCATGCCGTGAAAAAATACTTTTGAATCGATTAATTATTGTGTCACTTCTCTGATCCGGTATTTCCATTACCTCTATGTAGTTTGATAAACAATCAACTATTACTAGAAAATTTGTTTGCTTAAAAAAAAATAAATCAGCTGCCACCTCAGACCAAGGAAGCTCAGGGACGTCATAACATTTCAGCATACTGGGTGAATTATTACAAGCAAATTTTTTACACACCATACATGAACTAACATATTTTTCAATGTCATCGTTCATTCTTACCCAAAAGAGAGAACCCCTTGCACGAGCCTTATTGCGAACAATTCCAGGATGACCAACATGTAATTTTTTAAGAAACAAGCCCTGAATTGCTTGAGGAATGACCACAGCATGGTCTTTAAATATCACGTGTAATTCAGTTTGAAAATCAAAATAAGCTTGAAGTTCCGCAGAAACTTCTTTCTTTTTCTTAGGCCACCCAGTTTTAATGTATGCTGCCACCTGCTGTAAACCAGTATCTAATATGGTTTCCTTTCTAATAAGATCCCAGTTGGGCTGAGTAATAGGGACTGAGCTTACTATTAAATTAATTTGTTTTTCTTGACCAGTATTCAAATTAATCTCCTTGTCAGTACTGCTGTCATTAAAATCACGTGACAAAGTATCCGCCAAAAACAATTCTTTCCCTGGCTTGTACACAACTTCTAGGTCAAATGATTGCAATCGCAAGAACATCTGCTGAAGTCTAGTGGGAACGCTACTTAGTGGATTTTTAAAAAGCGGAATTAGTGGCTTGTGGTCAGTTTCCACAACTGAGGATAAAACCACTGTTTGAACTTCTCGCAAGCAAATACTAAACTCAATAACTCCTTTTCAATTTGTGCATAGTTTAACTGAGCACCAACTAAAGCTTTTGACGCATAAGCTATAGGCTGCTTGTTCTGTAACATTACCGCTCCCAGACCAGTGGAACTGGCATCCACTGAGAGTGTAATCTTAGCCCTTGGATCGAAATAACCAAGTACAGGAGCCGAGGTTAATTTTTAAGGACTGATTGAAATAGTTTATCCATGTTTTGGTCCCAATAAAAATTTGAGTTTTTTCGCAACATATCTCTAAACGGTTTGACTAAGTCAGAAAAATCCTTTAAAAATGGAGCTAGATAATTCAGTACCCCAAGAAATCTCTGAAGTGATTTTTTGTCATGAGGTTTATTCATATTTTGTATTGCTTTAATCTTTTCAGGCAATATCTCTACCCCATGTTCTGAGAATCTGTGGCCTAGAAATGTGATGGTCTTACTTGAGAATACACACTTGCTTTTGTTAAACTTGAACCCCGCTAATAGTGCTCTGTCTAATACCTCTGTTAGTCTATGTTTTAACTGTTTTTCACTATTACCCCAAATCAAAATGTCATCTTGGTAAGTAATGACACCTTCTAAACGTTCAAAATATTGAGTGACAATGCGATGGAAAATTTCCGGAGCACAACTAATCCCAAACGGCATACGTAAGAATTTATATCGGCCATGTGGAGTTTGAAAAGTGCACAAATCTGTACTAGCTTCATCAAGACCAATCATCCAAAAACCCCACTTTGCATCCAGTTTAGCAAAATGAGTGGCCCCTTTTAGCCTAGAAGCAACATCTTGCACTGTAATAAAAGGGTAATGAGGCCGTTTAATTGCAATATTTAGTGGTCTAGGGTCTAAGCAAATTCTAAGTGACCCATCTTTTTTGGTCACCAGTACGATCTGATTCACCCAGGCAGAGGGTTTAATCACTGGTTCAATAATCCCTAGTTCAACCAATCTGTCTAACTCTAACTTTAACTTATTATACAACTGGAAAGGGATTTTCTTAGGAGGCATCACCACTGGCGGCACCGAAGGATCTACTTCAATATGGACATTGCTTTCAATCAATCCAATACTGTCATCAAAGAGTGGGGCGTACTTAAGACCAGTCAGATCTTCAACTCGAACTACATTTATGCTATTGATCAGGCCGAGCTGCTTAGTCTCCTTTAATCCTATTAAATTAAGATAATTTCCTCTTACAACATAAAATTTCATTGGATGTCTAATATTTCTAAACAAGCAGCTCATTTAAATGTAAACCAGTTTATAATGGAACAATCTGCTCCCGTATCTACCTTGAATGACACATTGACCCCGTTGATGTTCAAAACTTCAGTCCATGACTTCTCAGCCTCCCCGCTATGAACAGCATTGATCACGAATTGCTTTTCTACTTCATCCTCGGACTCAAAAACTTCACCTTGCACTGTGTTGACTCGTTTCGCACTTCTAGACCGGCACATCGGAGCAAAATGTCCCAGTCTCTGGCATCGGTGACACCTCTTGTCATGTGCAAAACATTGTTTGTATGGATGTTTATAACCACAATTTTTACATTTCTTGATAAGTATATCTTCTTTGTATTCTTGTGCTCTTTGTTTTGTTTTTAAGTCTGTATTCACAGGCACTGGCTTAAACCTGATAGTGTTAATCTCTTGCTTGACTACATTAGTCTCTAATGAGGTTGATTGATCATTGGCTAATTTACGAGTTTTGCATACCTGCAATGCTTTGGTTATGTCTAAATTATCGGCTTTCAATAAACTTTCTCTTGTACCCCCATCCAGTAACCCACACACAAAAATATCTTTCACCAACTCCTCACGAATTACTCCAAAATTACAGGTTTTGCTTAGGTTTTTCAACACTGTTGCATATTGGTCATACGACTCCTCAGGTTTTTGTTTACGAGTAAAAAACTGATATCTCTCGAACGTAATATTAACTTTCGGCATAAGATATTCATTAAATTTCTTAATTACTGTATCTAAACAATGCTTCTCTGTGTCACTAAGCTCAAACGTATTGAAAATCTCTTCTCCTTCATCCCCCATTGCATGCAATAGAATGCTAACCTTCATTTTGTCCGATGCACTTTCAGGTAAAAATCCGTCACAGTATCGGTAAAACCTTGTCACAAACATTTTCCAGCTTCTAGCCATCTCCACTTCAGAAGAAAAATTGAAAACTAATGGCTGCAATGCTTGCATTGCACTTGACTCCATTATCAACTCAGTATCACTCGCTTCTAAAGTCTGAAACTCAACGCTACCACGAACTAAACGATCATCAAAGTTTCTCACAAATCTTGACATTCACAACACCGCTGCCACCATGTTATGTATTATAAATGAAAACATAAAATAATTAAAAAAGGTTATTAAAATAATAAACGACAAGCATGTGCTTAAAGTTGGAACTGTATAATCTGTGATCACAACAGGTTTGTTCCAACAGCCAATTCCAGAACGGTTCTAGAACCAGTTCAGGATTTTTTAATGCGCATGCGTCTATGAGGACTGGTTCAGAACTGATTCAAAAAGAAGAGCCTGTTGGAACAATTTTAGAACTCTTTCAGAACTGCAACCTTCATGTTACCTCTCTTTATCTTGTTTTTATTTTCCTCTTCGTATCTCTCCATCTCCACTTGTTTTGTTTATGTTCACTCAGAAATGGATTACTTACGTGAACATATTCTATTGTTAAACTCAATAAAGTTTATAAGAATGCACATTAGGGCAAATCGTTTTTAAAGTTACAAATTTATCACACCGTCATTTCTGAATGATTATATTTTGGTCTCACATTTGGGATTCGTCAGGCTCGTAACAATCCTGTCTTTTAGTTTGTTGCTTATTAAAAATTTGTTTGTATAAATTGTAATTTTATAAACATTAACTGTTAAATCATATAAAAAGTACCGGTGTGGAAATCCCACACATGACTTCCATGAAATGTTGTGGAGTCAATACGCGATCAAGAGAGAACTCAGTATTTACACCCATTATCATGGAAGTAAAAACATTAAAATGCCCATATCTCCAAAACCGCTTGTGCCCAAAAAGTATAGGTACAATCTACCAAATAGGACACATAATATATACCCCAAACAAAATAGAAATCAAATAATGTCTACTGAAGTTATCGTCGACAGACCTATTTCGTGCTTAAGTGACTACAGCTCCGAAACGTCGTGAGCTACGATGTTTGGGATTGTCGCCATCAGTTTTTCCGACAAAAGTTGAAAAAAATGCCGCAGACCGCATCTCAATACGATATATCTTGAAGCGATATGTTATTAAAGGTTTAGTTACATACGAACGTTCATACACAGACGTATATGAAACGGATTTTAATGATATCCCCGGGTTCGTAAGACCCCTCCTTCACAGAGATCTCGGAATCAAGTTTCGGATGATAAAATGTGAATTTTATCTTGGCTTATTAAAAATAAACCCTCATATAAGAAAAGGTCAATTAAGAAATATTTACAAATAAAGGGTTCAAAACTACAAAAAAGAAAATTATAAGAACAATCTGTTTCTTTTTCTTGTCTGTAAATCATCGGCCGATGTACACACAAAAAGATCGGAGGTAATTCTTAAAAGTAAAGGACTCAAAGTCGCTATGAGAAATTTTAATTATCAAGAGGAATAAGTATTATATATATATATATATAAAATATAAATTATATTTTATTATTCCAATATACTATCATGATAAAAAACGTAAAGAAGAAAGAAGTAGTATAAATATTAACTGTGGAGAAAGAAACAAAACACGCTAGGAAACAGAAGATGAAGATATCAAGAAAAGAAACGAAAACAAATGTTAGGTTATAGTTGAACAGTAGTAGTAGTGTAACCTACACGCCTCCGTATATTAGTATTAGTAGTTCTGGTCGAGTTCTTGCTTCAGTCCGGGAACTGTTATCACGGTTCTAGGACTGTCCCAGAACCGTCCGTCTTTCTGTTGGAACACGGGACTAAAAGTTCCAGAACCGTCCGAGAAGCGTGTAGGAACGGTCTTTCGATACTGCGCATGCTCCCGGCAGTTCTAGAACCGTCCGAGGCTCTGTTGGAACAAACCTAAAGGCCACCCTACACGATCAATCTGATTGTCAATCTGGTTGAATCAATCAGATTGAAGTAGATTGACAATCCTGCCTTCAATCACAAGGGACCCTACACGTTCAATCAGATTGACAATCATTTTATAATATGTTTTGGCTAAAGTGAATTGTACGGTGTCATTGCCATTGAATACTTCGATTTGGACATCTAGCTGGTCTATATGCAGCAGGGTTATTTTTCTTCAGAAAATGAGTGGAGCATAGCGAAGCGGCCGTTTAAAATTCTAGGGCAAAAAAAATAATTTCGTATTTTAATTCTGTAAACAGCACCGCACAATTCACTTTTACCTATTTTTTTTTAATGTTTTAATATTCAATTGCTTATAAATATGTACCTGAATAGAATTTATTAAATTCTTTTATACCTGCTTTGTGATTAATTTTATTTTTATACACTGATAATGTATAATTTGCTTTTTAAAATTATCTTTCTCTAATCACTATCTTCTATCTTTACTAAATAAATTTCAAGTAAAAACATTTTTAAGAACAAGCTTTTATTCGTATTCTTCGTAGCAAACCCTTTCATTTGATACCCATATCATGGGCGTGCTTAAAAAAGGAGAGATGGCACGCAACGCACTGGACTGAAGAAAAGATTGAAGAAGCCACTACACGGTCAGTCAGATTGACAGAATCCCCCGCCACTCACAGAATCCCCCACCACCTCGCATGATTGAAGCTCGGATTTCAGAATATCTGGAAATCCGTCAATCACATTCATCAATCTTGCCCCTACACGTTCAATCAGATTGTCAATCCTACGTCAGATTGACAATCAGATTGATCGTGTAGGGTGGCCTTAACAAAAACGAGCTCAAGTTTTGGCTGAAAAAGTTTGCTACAGTGTTGGCAACATAACAATATAAAATATACAACACAATATTCAATATACATTTATTCTAAGGCGCTTGCTTTAATAATACAAATAATACTTATCTTTTATTTTTGCCTTAAATCCGCTAGGAACAAACAGTTAGTTACTTTTAATTTTGTCTCTTTTCTAACTCTTCCATGTATAAGTAGTTAGCAACGTATACATACTTGGTAGAATGATTTTATAATTTATATTTAATGAAAAATGTAAGGAACTTCGTTCCTACCTGGTGTCCCCCGACACCACACGTATTGTTTAATCAAAATCGTTGGAACCGTTTTCGAGAAATAATTTTTTTTTAGGGGTAGCGCCCCCATATTTAGGGCTATAATTAATATCTTGATATCGCCTGCGGGTATAATTTTTCTGAACATGCCACATTTCGCACATATGCCAAATTTCGTCAAAATCGGCCCAGTAGTTTAGGCTCCAGGTGTCTGCACACACGCACAGACGACAGACGGACATTTTTTAAAAACCACTTTTTTGGACTCAGGGGACCTCAAAACGTGTAAATCCATCAATATCTCTAAATTGAATTTTCGCGTCATCACAATACTGTCTCTTATGAGAAAGTAAATAGGAGTAAAGAATAGGATGTAGTTAGTAATTTCCACCTTGGTACGAAGTTGATGGTGATCAATTTTACAAAATCTGGTTGAAATTGGGCCCGAACAACTGTGTGCATTATTAATTTTTCAGATTAATGTTGCTCAGATGGTCTAAAATGGCTACCCACATTGGAGGTAGATAAATGATACCTAAAAGTGCAGTATGTTGTTTTGCAGTACGTACATTAACAGGTTTCCCTTCATTAGATGTTCTATAATTTAAAGGAATTTCTTAATACACCTATTTATCGAAATTAATGGTAACTGATTTCTTTAAGTGTTCATACTCTTAAGATTTTGCATTGGCTCTTAATGAATCATACCGCAGGAACAAAAAAACTTCCAAAGAATTGTACCTTTAATCTGTTATGTATTTTATTCATAACATGAAACGCTTTTAACAATTATGTATAGAGCAATATGCATGGAGTTAGAAAACGAATATATATACTTTTTTCCTGAGAACTTCAATTATATAAATCATTGTTAAAAATTCCTTAAAATTCAAATCAGAATTTTAAACATTACACACTGTTCTTAGTCAAAATGATTTTTATCATTAAGGAACGAATAAAAAAAACGCGAGTTATATGTCGAAAATGTAAGGAAAATTATCCTAGTTCAAAATAGGAATAATGTATGCGAAAAATGATAGTTTTAAGGTGTTACATCATTTTTCGCATACATTATTTCTATTTTCAACCAGGGTTGATTTCCTTACATTGGCGGCATTTAATAAAATTTATTTATTTATTGAGCTGAGTGAAGCGAAGCTCTTATACTACACTTTGCATTGGTACACAGGAGTACGGGAAACGGGGTATAAAAGTTTCCTCCTGAACGGCTGAACCGATCCGCACAAAATTCGGCATGATCAATGTGACCAACCAGAGGAAGGTATAAATCTGAAATGGCCCAAATTGGTACTTAGAAGTACGGGGTACAAAAGTTTCCTCCTGAACGGCTGAACCGATCCGCACAAAATTAGGCATGGTCTATGTGACCAACCAGATATAGGTATAAATCTGAAATGGTCCATATGGTACACAGGGGTATGGGGTACAAAAGTTAAAATAGTATATGCCCTTCATGATGCATGTCGTTGGGAAGCTCTTTAAGACTATACAGTTATTGTTGTTATGTTCACTTTTGTCATGTTTTCATTGAAAAGGGGGGTCAAGTAGAAAAACAGGGAAAAAATTCTTAATTAATTAAAAATTAGAAATATTACTATTTTTGATCCGATTTCAGCTGTTTATGAATAAAAATGTTTATTGTTTAATCACATGGAATGAAGTTAAAAATATTGTGGTGCTGTAGAAAAATAAAACTCCCGTTTCCATCAAAAGTCTTTGTGCATTAATGTAATAGTTATTTATGCACCTAGGGAGTAAAGTAAGCCATTATTCCCTGAGCGAATGGGGAACCTGGTCCCTAAATCCCGAGGGAATTAGATTTTTAATTCCCGAGGCGCAGCCGAGGGTTATAATTATCGCGAGGGGAATTATTGCACTTTACTCCCGAGGTGCATACAATATTTTATCTCCAGTAGGGAGAAAATACACGTTTTCATCCATTGCACAGTTTTTATTTATTATTTTAATAAATAACAATAATTTTTAGCACTTTTAATAGCAGATATAAGAGATTCAATATTAAAAACAATTAAGAATTGCAGTAAAACTCAAATTGAAGGTTATTTAGATGCAGGTTTAAAAACAATGATAAACAAGGTCGAAAAAGCAGTGTCACCAACCTAATTTCTACAACCTCACTTCATTAGCCATTCATTCTCTACTATTTATAAAATAATTAAGTTGGCAATTCCTTCTTTTTCTCCCTACTTTACTTTTTCTCCCTACTTTACTTTTTCGCCCTACTTTTACATTTTCTCCCTACTTTTTGAGTTCAGGGAAGAAAATACTTACTGTAATCCCTCTGAACTAATCTAAAATCATAACTTTTTCTCCCCACTGGAGATAAAATAAATTATGACATTGACTATGTAACTTTTTTTCTTACTTGACTAATCCTTTCTTTTTTTCAGTTTCCAGAGGAACTCCTTCGAGTCATTTCATTGGTGGTTTTGTGATGCTTCTGTTAATAAGTCAGTCCCTCAGGTAGTATGGATCTTGAATGACATCGAGTTGATGTCATATTACTGAAATCGTACTGAAGTAATCTTAACCTGACTAACACCTTTGATTGCTGCCAAATCTCTCGAAATATCGAGGAAAAAAAAGTTAGCTTCAGCCTTGAAGTAACGCGATGAGTGATCGCCTAACGTGAGATTTTAATAGAACATTTGAATGTCTAAAAGAAACAGTTGTTATTAAATATAAACGAGAATTCTCTGGTAATAATCATTGTTGAATTTTTATTATTACAAAATTATAATGTTACAACTCTATTTGACAAAATTTAATGTTTTTGGATTGGAATTTAATGAATTTAAGTAATTGGATCAATTGTTATTTATTTTTTATTTCTCTTTTACAGTCTTCAGATATTGCTCTAAGAAAACTAATAAATAGATTTTAAATATGAATTTATAAAATTACATTTATTTAATTTCATTGTTTGGAACAGTGTTAGAATTAATCTGGTATATTGTGAAAGGCAATCTGAAAGAATAATATGTAATTATTTATAAATATAATTATAAAATAAATTTATATTTATAGGACTTGGTTAGGAAGGAATAAAACAATTTGAGGGCTTTCACGGACAATAGACAATGGGTGCAATATATTTAAACTTTATAAACTATAAAAATACGTAAGTCTTCTTCATGTGAGCTGTTTGTATATAATGGAAAGATTTCTATGAGTTAATTTGATGATAAACTCCACAAGCGCAAATGTTTATGAAAGTATTTTTATTAAAATTGGTTTTCTTAGTTAGACATTTAATGTTTTCCCCAAATAAAATAATGCAGGTAACTAATAATAACTAATCTCAAGTAAGAATAGGCAGTACATTATAATTTGTGCAAGCGATATAATTTTACATTTTGTTGTTTTTAGGAATAATACATTATGTACTATCGCTTAAATGTATTTGTATTTTTTTTCTTTCTGTATTTTTAGGTTTTACTTTTTATCAATATATATATTTATCGATATTGATATACAATTATTGATGTTTAATATGTCACGCTTCTCTCGATAAGATGCTGTTCAACCTAGATTATTGATAGTGATAAAAAAAATAATTATTTTCTCGCACACTTGTACTTCCTAGAGCAATATTATGGTTTAGTAAAATGGCTCCGTCAAATCTATCTTTCAAAACTATACTGGTATTTGTTTAAACATCAGACTATACTATACATTTGAAATAAATTTAACACATAATAAGTAAAAAATTTGAAGAAAGCTCGCTTTGAAATGTTTCATAACACATGCGGTTATTGTTTTTTTCCCCATAAAAAACTAATACATTTTTAAGAAAAAAATATTTGATGTAGAATTTCGTATGCTTTTCTTTATTGACTTACATAGTTCTCGGATATACATTATCTATTTTAGCTTTCTTGGTATTCGGAAAGTGAGTTAAAAATCGATTTCAAAACTTGTATCTCACAAACAAGTGATTCACTTCACTTGTTTGTGAAGAAACAAAATCGTGTAAAAAGAGATTAACTTTAAAAAAATCGGGTGTGGGGTACCTCGGAACTTTTCCTCACTTCGGAGGCCACTAAAGTGGAAGCGGCATTGGGCGTGGCCAGTACTTGGATGGATGACCGTTTTGAACTATTATTGTCATTTGTCAAAAAAAAAATAATTTTTAATTGTATTTCATTTATTTAATTATTTGAATTTTGGCGGATGTAAACAAACAGAAGTCTCAAAATAATTAATACTCGTAGTTATGTTGCTCTTAACTTTTAAACTAATTAATGGAATTTCATCGGGTTTTTTTATATTTGTTCCTTATTTTTTTCCGGTTCAAACGATATGCTATACATCAAAAACGTATTCATACTTTCGGTATTATTAACCACCAAAGTTTCAAAATTAAAAAATCGATAACTTGAAAATGGCAGCCGATATCGAAATTAAATTTGGTGGATTTGTTTGCCATTCAGAGAGGTACATTCGAGCCAAATTTGAACTCGATCGGACCCCTCTTCGATTTTTTAAAATCTTTGCTGACTCAGCAAACTGGGTTCAAGATGGCGGAAAATGTTTATTTTCCGGGCGGCACAACTAGAAGTAAGGACTGATTTTTCTGTTAGTTTCAACTCTCTAGGTTAAATACCCTAGGTGCTACGATGATAACACACATACATACATACATACACACATACAGACGTCATGCTGAAAACCATTCAGGAGGTCTTAAAAACACCCAAAACGGATAATTCAGTTGAGATCTCGAAAAAAAAATTTTTTGGGGTGAAAACAATACTTTTCCTACCATAGGTGAAGAAAAGTAAAATAAAAACTTTTTATGTTTAAAAACTTGAAAAATATTTTCTTAGATTGGCCTGTCTTGAACTAAGTACGAGGGTTTTATATTGTATTGAATTAAACATGTTTTTTGGAACCTTAAATTTTGGCCCATATTTTGCCTTTTACCCTTGAAAATAAAATCTTTTCATACTATTTTCTGCCTTAATTCTTATCTAAAATAGATGGTGTATTTATTATGGCAGTTGAGATTTTGTTATCATTAACACACTAATAATTAAGTCTGGACTGATCTTTCTCCACAAAAATTGCTAAGAGATATAATTTTTTTTTTCTAAAATAAAAATTAAGAAGAAAAACATTAAAAATATATGTATTTTAATATATTTTTATCTTTGAATTTCCACATAGAGGAGGAGTAATGGAAGTATGTGGGTATTGTTAGACTCCAAATGAATAATAAACAGTTTCCTTAACATGAATACGAGTTATTCCATTGACAGAATAGGAAACAATCATGGAAACAATGAAATCCCTCTCTTGCCCTTGTAAAACAATGCCAACATGAAGGGTTATCCATGTTAAAAGGGAGAAAAAAAGTTTGTAAACTACGTGATTTGCCTACAGAATTGCTTTTAGGGATAACAATATAGTTGAAAGGAATATACGAAGTTCAATCCACAAAATTAAAACTTTAAAACTTATGTAAATTAATCTGAAGTTTAAGTTATTTAGTTAACATATTCATAATGAATTTTGTGCATCTCTTAGAAGATTTAAATTGAAACCAGTTTAAATGAATAATTTTATGGTAACTAATGTTCCTTTAATTGTGAAGGCTGTTAAATGATCTTGTCTCCATACTTCCATTTTTTACCCTTATAATTGACTTTTAAGTTAAGTGAGGCGTCTTTTTATATGTTAAACTCTTCACTACGACGTCAAAGTCCAAGACGTCTGAAGAGGCTGTGGCCTAGAGATCAACTCCTATATCTATATATCTATTCTCAAATTTTATATTATAATACATATAGCTTTTGAGCCCCAGAATCATCAGTTGGTGCATATACACCCACAATATTTACATTCAGACCATTTATTTAAATAGCAACTTTAAGAATTCTGTCATTAATTTCTTTTCAATCTTCCACCACACTCTGCCTTCTTATATTTATCCCTATTGAGACATCAGATTTCGCTCTTTCAGCTTTATCTACTCCTGTCCAGAAATGCATGTAGTTTCCCACTAACTCGTTGCCTCTTCTTTTCTTCTTAGTTTCACTCATCCCGATTACATTTAAATTTGCTTTTTCCACTTCATTGATTAATTCATTAATTTTCCCAGTAAGAGTTTGCACATTCCATGTTCCGATATTAACTGTCCGTTTTCGTAGTCCGGTTTTTCTCTTATTCTTGGGAAACGTAGCGATGATTTTTTTTTTTTTTTATGAGGAAGGGGTGTTGGCCCTTCACTCAACCCCCAACCTGGAGGACCAGGAGTTTATTTTCGAGGTCTTCTTTCCCTAGAAGGGCTATCTTCACCACGACTTCCGATGCCCCTCTCCCCGAGCCAGAGCTTCAATAAACGGTGAATTTGACTGAAGCACGAAAGGCTTTGTGTTTCGCATCAGTGTTTCTGTGTCCGGCAGCCAGAGCCTCGTTAGGAAACTCAGAGGGCACCACAAGAAGGTGAAGTTGGCTTCAATTGGAGAGGCTATAATACGCATCTCTACTGCTTACCCTCCAAGATTTATTTAAACTTATTAAAAACTCTTCTTTATTGATTCTTAAGGTCTATTAGATACTTTTAAACCTGTATTGAAATGTTATTGATTAAATTCACATATGCTGCATTTATGCTGACTTTCTTTTTATTTTACTTATTATTATTATTATTGTTGTTGTTTTTGCTTATAATAAAATAAAAAACTATGTGTTGAAGGATAGGATGTCTGAAATGTATTAATGTTTTTCGAAATTAGCTTTAAGAATAATAAAAGAGATTGAGTTGAAATAACTGTGCTAATTTTAAATTTTATTATTTTAAATATATTAAAATTTATAAATGTTTATGTATATTTTAAATTGACTATGGTGTTGTTCAATCTGTGTTCTATTTATACTGTGTTAAGACAACTTTCCTTTAATAAATAAATATAAATCTACCAGATTAGACAATGACCAATGACAGAGATTTTGTAAATCCCGACGTTTCGAACTTATTACAGGGATCATTCTCAAGAGAGTTGCTCATAATGAAAGTCATCATGAGTCATCATTCTAAAAAAAAAATTTCTGAAATTTTTTTTTTTCTGAAATTCTAAATGACGCTCATGAGTATGAGCAACTCCTTTGAGAATGATCCCTGTAATGGGTTTGAAACGTTGGGATTCACAAAATCTATGTCATGGTCTACAACACCGATCTAGATTTTTCACGGAAGTTAGCGACGGAAGCCTACGCTATAGATACAAGCAGCTTTCCTTACCCAGGTTTAATTAATAAATAACTATTTTACTTTGTATTGAATGACACATGAACCTTCTTCTTCATGTTAAAAAGTTGAATAGAGCAAGAAAAAGTAATCAAATCACACATTTTTAAACCTCAAGTTCACAAACAGGTCTTCGGCAAGAACCGTTTACTCAATAAATAATAATTAACCCTTTTCTTGATTTTTAAATATTTAGTAAATCTCATTTGAATTCAGGTTTGTATAAAAAAAAAACACTTTTCATTTTGTAAGTATTAACAAAATAAATAAATAAATGTTACCTGAGAGAATTTACAAAAACATTTACTTTAAATTTCACTGTATATGTTCACCCTTAACCTTCCTTTAATACTAGTATAAAATATATCAAATATACCACAAAGATAAACAGAGAATGAAAGTGCAATAAAAATGTTCAATCTATAAAAAGAAAATTTCACTAACAATTCTTTCATAAAATTATTTATTTTAAATAGTAAGTAAAATCTCATTTGTTCCAAGTTTAGAAAATAATGCAACTTTTCATTATGTAAACATTGAAATAATGAATAAAAGTAGCCGAAGTGAATTTATAAATAATGAAAATAAATATTTTTTAAAAAAATGTATTTTAAATACTTCTTTTCTTATGAGTCCAAGAAAAATTTAAAAACATGTTAACTGCTTATACTGTTATTTGGACATAAAAGTTTTTCTCATGTGAATTTAATGTAAAAGAAATTGTCATAATCTTTCAAATCTGTAAATAAAAAGTGTAATTTAAAATCATTATAATTATTATTCATAAACAAAAACAAATATTATAAGAAAGACTAAAAAATAAATTAAGATATAATCAGTTTACTTAATAATAATATTAAAGTTTAAAAGTATTAATTAATTTAAATAATGTAAGTTTTAGTATTTCATAAACGTTAAATAAAATAAGATGTTAAATTTAAGACATAAATATCGTAATAAAAATTACCATGTACGCTATAAATAAAATGGTTAAAACTTTGTAAAACAAGTTGTTGTTTAACGTGGTTATTTGCTCATAAGCTGAAAATATTGTTTTATAACAAAGCACCTTAGACCCGATTTTTTTTTTTTTTTTTTGCTCCAGGCCTGAAACACCTTTTTTAGGACACTATAAAAAGTTTCCTCTACTCCATTGACTCATAACTGACGTTCAAGAGCCGAGTAATAAAAAAGGAAACTTTATTCGTCAAGCCCGACAAAATGAACCATGTTAAAGCCCCCATACACGATCAAACATTTTGCGCAAACCTGATGTCGGGCAAATTTAGGCCATACACGTCAAACATCATGTTTGCGCAAACATTTTGACCGTGTATGGGGGCCTTTACTTTCAATTTCTTGGCTATTTTTAGAAACAAAACCATACCTTACATAAAAATGGCCAAAAAAGTATCAAAACATGTTTCGTTTTCTCAGGCTTAAAGTTTTTGTCGAGCCCGACAAAAAAGTCATGTTTTAGAATTTGTTATGTTTTGGCAAATGGCCCCTCATAATCCCATGGGTTAGAAAATTAATAGAAGAAAGAGAATTAACAAAAATCGAGGACAAATTGTAAAACACAGCAAATTTATTTGGGCGAAATATTAATAATGGTATATTTTAGTAAATCAATATGATTTGCAGTAAACAAATACAAGAGTCAGGTAGTATTTTCTCATGGTACTTTCTTCTCAGCTCCAAACAAGGATAGATTTACTTGGTCTGTTAAAATTGTTTGTTTTGTCTAACTTAACCGAATTTCAAGCCCTTTGAAACGTCAATACAAAATGAATAAATAAAACAATTCAAAAACAATTTTTTTTGTTTTAAAAAATGTTAGACTGTACACCATTAAAATACCACTTTAACCATATAAGTTAGCTAGGTAGAGTAGTACTTTACCTAGCTAACTTATATGATACTATATGCGATACTTATATGGTAGAGTAGTACTCTATCTAGCTACTAGCCTGATGTATAAATGATGCTGATAGTAAACGCTAGTTTTTTGTTTAAAAAATGTTAGGCTGTACTCGATTAAAATACCACTTTAACCATATAAGAGAGTTTAACCATATAAGAGACCTTAACTAAAATATTTAACCATGTAAGAGAGCTAGGTAGAGTACTACTCTGCCTAGCTACAAGCCTGGTGTAAATGATGCGGGTAGTAAACGGTAGACTAAACAATATACAGGGTGGAGCGCGGCAGACATATGAATTTGAAGAGGGGATTGCTCCCTTCCTATTGGTCCTAGACGGTTGAGAGTAGGGTAGGGGGACAGGAAGTTTATGTTCCATGTGGGTTCAGTAGCCCACACAGCAAGGGTTTGCGTAAACTTTTTGCAAGACAGATTTCCCGGGCGTCTCATCTCTTTAAGAGGCTTAAACTGGCCAGCAAGATCGCCTGATTTGGCTCCTTGTGATTTTTTTCTGTGGGGATACCTTAAATCCTTGGTGTACAGCGATCGTCCCAGAACCCTGGAAGCCCTCAAGAACAACATTCGAGCCAAAATTGCCAAAATTCCTGTGGAAAAGCTCGAAAGAGTGCACAAAAACTTCGAAAAAAGGCTTAATCAGTGTTTGGAGTGTGAGGGGAACCACTCATCCGATACTTTGTTTAAATCTAGGTAAATTTAAATTTTCCATGTTATTAAATCAGGAACAAATTTTTAAAAAATTATTTTGTAACATTCTGTATTTTATTACATTTTCAAATTCATACGCCTGCCACGCTCCACCCTGTACATATAGTGGATAAAAGTTGGTAGAGTAAATGGGATTGGGATAGTGTGAGGGTAGAGTGACTCAACTGCAGATGATAAAATAAACCTCCCACCTATTGTCCCTGCTTTTATTATTGACTACCTCTTCTCTGTAACTCTCATATTTTGAAAGTGTCTAGGCAGCCCTAATTTGTGTCCATTTCACCTATAAATTTCATAATGAAGTGGTCCGAGTCGGAAACCTTAAACTACTTAAATTTTATGGAATAGCATCTCTCATAAGTGTGATAACAGTGCTTACAGAAAGGTGTAGTCATATTCAATCATACATTAAATTTTCAGGAGTCACCCTTAAGCAAATTTAAAATTCGCTAGGGTATTCTGTTACAAGATTAGTAAGCAGCAGAACAGATTCTGCAAAATAATCTTCCAATCCATAACCTGGTCCAAGCCCATTTTTGATCTTCTTCGCTTCTTTATTGCTTCTAGCCATTTCGATAAACATATTTTAAGTCATTATTAAAAATGTTCGTTACAAAAGTCTGTATTTATTGTAAAATTGTGAGGTTTATATAACTAAAATCATACTAACCTTACTGTTTTTTTGTATCATTTATCAAACTCTACTGAGACTACTATCCCAAATAAGTATGAATGACTTTGAGACACTCTACCGCAAGCTGATCTACTCTACTGTCCCTTGAGCTGAAAAGTAACCTAATGTACTCTACCTAGTGTAAACAAGGGTATATGCATGGCATAATTGTAAAAATCTGTAGGTATGACTGACCCTCTTCATGTTCGCATGAGTGCATGGTGGTGCTCACCTTCAGCAAATTTATTTTAAAAAGAGAAAATTGGTGCTGGTTTGGCGACATCGATTTGTAGCAGTTTTACATTAGGACTGCCAGTATTAATAAAAATTTATAAATGGAACCCTTACATTTGAGTGCTTTCTCTTCTCCTTTAGCTTTTCTTTAGTGCTAAAAAGCTCTTGAATCCAATCTTAATATGTTAATAAAGTTGTCAAAACAAAAAAAAAAAAACTATTTTATTGGAAACATAATTAAATTTGTGTAACCGTAAGCAAATAATAATTATTTTAATTTAGTTATTTTAATTCCTAAATTTATATCATTATTAATGAAGGTATGTATAATTAAAATATATAGTAAGAAGAATATTAATTAAAGTATGTACCCTCCACACCCACAATAGTACTGACCCTGTCTACATAGGGGTTAAAGTTGTAATAGAATGCTCACTCAAACTTACTAAGACACAAGAATGATAGAAATTTATATTTAAAAATGTGATTTTTCAAAAAGTTGAATTTAAAGTTAAAGACTAAACCAAGAAGACAGAAATTGAAATTAAGTAGTTTGGTTTAGCATTAAATTGCCAATAAGTTATAGAAATAGTATTTCTGTTAAACACTATTTCCTTCTAGCAGAGAGTAGTAGTTTGGTTTTCACAAATTCTTTTCATAGAAATATTATGGTTATGCTAAACCTCCAATACGCGTATCAGGCTCGGCAAAAAATTACACTTTGTATCCGGAATATAGAAAGGCACAGGAGATAGTTCAATTTTTACGAATTTCTCAAACCCGACAAAAGGTTTGTATTTTTAATGTTTTTTTGTTTTTTTTATCCATTATTAGAAATTTGCACATTGCAACTAATGGCATGAAAACTAATGTTTTTTTTTTTTTTTAAAAAAACAATATTTCTTAAAATAAATATTTAAAAAAAACGACAAAACAACTATTTTTATAATGTTTAAGCACCAAACTTCATAAAACCAGTTCCCTCCTTTTCTTGGTCCTAAAACGTGTATTAGAGGGGCATTCTAGTTTCCTCCTTCCACAAGGGTTCCCCAAGGCCTAGGAAGACAACAAGATTCGCAATCTGCTTATCAAACCCAACAAAAAAGTATATGTTTTCACTTTATACTTTTTTCGTTTTTTATCGTTTCCTCTTGAACATGAGTTAAAACATCTGTTCTTTGTACAGGACAGAATTAGCAATGTTGTGCCGCTTTTCATTATTCTCTATTTTAAGAAAAATTTTATACATACCCACGAGTTTGCCTGTGCAAAAATAAAACAAAATAAAAAAAGTGTACATTCTTTTCAAGTTTAAAAAATTTGTATAAATCGAACTAACTCCTCTGTATTCTGGATATAAAGTAAGTCTTTAAGGTTATAATAATTGTTCAATAGAGGTATTTGGCTCGTCCAAATTTGTCAATTTGTATCCGGAATATAGCAATTCAAAAAAGGTAGTTAGATTTTTACTAATTTGTCAAACCTGGCAAAATATGCTTTTAATTTTTTACAAACCTAGCATTCTTTAATAACATAGAATGTAATAAATTACAATTTTTGTATTTGAATCTCTATTTTTGTAAAAGCCTATAGCACCAGGATTAAAGCTTCGTTTTTCCGTTTGCTATGTCTAATACCATGCATATTATAGTGTACTATAATATACTTGAATATTAATATTCATTATCATTATGAACTTAATATGAATTTTAATATATAAATGTAAATTGATGCAAAAAAAAGTATCTATTTATAGTTTTTTTTTTTTTTTTAAAAAACATGCCCCCCCCCCCCAAATGGCGCTATGAGCGCCATGTAACCCCTTTGGGGGTCCTCAATAAACTTATTATGGAGCATGTTATATTTAAAACCTACATTCTACCATAGCGATTTTCTCCTTTTATTTTCATGTATATCTGGGGTTTGATGGATAGGTTTACAAAAAAATAAAATAAAATAAGTGCTGCACATTGTTTTATAAGTTTATTTGTTTCTTTTAGTTGAAAATTAATTTACAAAAATACTGCTAATACTGCAAAACTACAGAATTATTAGAATCTTTTTTAAAAGATAAATAAATTAAAGAGTTAAAATTTGATTGATTTTTTCTGATTGGAGAATAATTATTTCGTTCATTTTAAAAAAGAAGTTAGTTTTTACAATTTCATATATTATTTTTTAAATTGTTCCCTAATAATATTTTCATTTATTTTTTTACTTTAAACAAAATTAAAATCCACCAGTATATTAAGGACTGAACATTCCTATGGTGTAAAAATAGTTTTGTTATATTTAGATTAACTTGGGTTAGTTTTCAGTTGATATACCAGTTTCATAAACTAGGCATTACGTACCCCCACAAGAACCTTACCCCTTCATATCTACTTTTCAGCTACAATTCTAAATGTTTCACTTCACTACACAAAACCTTCTGCTTGTATCGTTGATAAAAGCAGAAAAAATTTACAAGCCTGTTTCAGTAGTATATAAGTCGATATACATAAATTATTAAAATCGATACATAAGAACATAAGAAAAACCGTTTAGATCCGATTTAATGGATTTAGCAATCTTAACCACTTCATTCATAGCTATATTGCAGTTGGTTTTACGGGGAAAAAAAAAAAAAAAAAAAAAAAATGCTTGCTTCATTGGATAAATGCAGATAATCTTTTATCATCCTAAATTTCAAGCTCACATTTGCTTAATCATTGCTTCGACAGAATATGCTATGCAACAATGCATTGATAAATGGAACATTTATATAAATTTCTTCTGAAGTGATCAAATTTAAATCAAGTTGTTACATGCATGAATTATATCTGTTGAATATATGAAACTCACTTAAATTACTAAAAGTACTTTAAGTTGCTATCAGAATATTAAATCAAAGGCGGGCATGAAGTAAAATATGTAAATACATATTCTGCTTAAATGAAGGAAAAATATAACTCTTTCATTTAAAGAATACATTGATCATATTTAGTGTGTCAGGAGGAATCTATCTGAGATGCATCCCAATATTTTGAACCTTTATTATAAAGAGAGGTGCTTAAGATGTAAGTTATTAGCAGAAATTTCTAATTACTCAGTGCAGACACTCATTATTTGAGGACACAAAATTATAGAAAAAAAAATTCACCTTTTCTTTTAACTCTATTTCTTCCTGAACTATTCAACATAACATCATAGTATCAGTAATTAAACTCAATGTGATCATCAGGGTGAAACATGTCTTTGGGAATTTCATTGAGTTAAGATTTTAGTTTAAGGTAACAGGATGTACGATAAACAAGAGGCTGCTAATCTCCAATAAAAAACAAATTGAAATACATCTACCAGTGATAGAGTATTAGTACAAAAAAAATTAAGAGCAAACAAGTTGCACTTGTACCCAATGACAGCAAGAATGGAAGTACTTCTTTAGATTGCTACGCCCCTATGTTTTTTGTAGAATATAATTTGTTGTACATTTCTTTGTGTAAATAACTACTAAGACAAAGAGATGTTTAGTGCAGTGTACTTAGGGACAAAGGAATATCACACTTCTGTATTTATAAGGGGATAACAATCTAAAGAAGTGCCAGAATGGATTCATTAATTTTAAGATTCAAAATTTTGCCATTTCAAAAAACAGTAACAATAAACCCTATACTTTTATAAAGTGTACAAACAAAAAAAAAAAACAAATAATCATTAAAAACCAATTCATTTTAATTAAATATTCAGCCTAAAACCACACTTTGTTATATTATTTATTTAATATATTTCTTATTTTAATAATAAAATGTACGTATATTACTACATCAATATAATATTTACACCTACTTCAGCTTCCTATATATATTTATTTAACATTTAGTTATACTTTTTTTTTTTTTTTTAATTTATTTCATTATATTTTTTTTAAATAGACAAAAAAGGCACAAGTATCTATACTTATTAACTGCTGACAAAGTTATAGATAATAATAGCATTAAATTTTTCTTAATAAGTTCAGTTTAAATAAATAATACTAAATAAGAATAAATACAATTTTTAATTTTTATAAAAGTAAAAAAAGAATTTTTAAAGTATATTCAGTATACAATCATTAATATGTTACAATTTAAGATGTTACAAAATACATTTCTTTTATTACTACATTTTTAGGTGTGATGGTGATTATATTTTTTAAAATTTGTTACATCTTTTAAGAGACTGCAAGGGATTGCTTAAATACACTTATGTAAAGTAAATTAGTATATCAAGGGTATATATTATATCTCAGAGATTAGAATTGACAGGACTCTGCAGACAGTAAAAGGTAAATTAAAATGAATAAAACAAATTTTTTATTGTGTTACATTTGGAAACAGTTACCATAAGATTGGAAAGACAAGCAGTATGTCATTTGCAATCACAGATAGCATAAGAAATATTCGGACCTAATAAAATTATAACTCAAACCGTAATGAGAAAAAAACAGGGGGAACAAATAGAAGATACATCAATTAAAGTTTATACAAACAAATTTACAGCTAAAATTAAAGGCCAAAAAATATACTTTATTTTTTTTTTTATTATTTATTGACTCATTTTTTTTTTTTTTTTAAAGAAAAATTAGCCAAATGAACCTCTCCTCTTTAAGGTAGGAAGGTTCACAGGGTGGTAATTGAAACAGCTCTGTTGTAGAATAATGGCATGGTTCTTAATTCAGAGTGGCCTGAAAAGGCAACAACAATCAACTTTTTAAGCATTTTTTCTTGAGCCGTGTTGCCTGGTTACATTTTTGACTCATCACTCTGGGCGGGGGATAAATATATTTTGTGGAGTTGTTGAATAGTTGAGCCAACAAAAACCTTTATGTGAATATTAAAATCAAACATTTGGTATAATAAAAATGAAGGATACATCTTTATACGAATTATATATTTATTCTTAATAACTTAAAAAAAAAAAAAAAAAAAAAAAAAATGAATAAAGGAGAAATTCGGATAAAAATGCACTCTACAGCAGGGAATTCCTATCACAATTCTTATGCGTAGGTGAATGCTTTAACTGCAAATGATATCCATCAAAACCAATTTACAAATTATGTATAGTTATTAGTACTTAATACAATTTATGGCTGATTTTTAATTTTTTTTTTTTTTTTTTGGTTCTGACTTTATTTCAAAAGTACTTTAGAGACTATACATTTTTAAAATAATGTCCCATACATTGCATTTTCCTATGGAGCTAAGTTGGTGAACAATAAAGGAATAACCCATATTTGATACCAATTATTATTGAAAAGTATTTATCAATATCCAGTCAAGTTAATGTGTAAAACAAGTAGAGAAGAATAATTTTGTGAAAAATTATTTTACCTGGGTAGCTATCTTGAAAATTAAATTAATGATTTATTAAAGCTAAGGCATTGGTAATTTTCTTTCTTTAAGTCCCAATTGTTAACAGTACCTCACTTTAAACAAGTATAAAAAAATTATTACCTATTTAAGAACATGCCTCACCACATGAAGAACTGAACCTAGATTATTGTTAGTGTCTAGACTTCAAGAATTCTCTAAGACCCTTGAACTCGCTGAATTTCATTTATTTATTAGAGTCAGTACGACAAGAAAAGTAAAACATGAATAAAACACAAATTTTATTTGATCATATTTTTCATACATCTGTCAAATGATATGCTATATATAGTAAAATACCACAATGGTACAATATCACTGTTGAAAATTAATACTTACTGCCAGCAACAAAAGTTATGACAGTGACTGTTTCCAAATGTACCTTTTATACATACTTTTGTAAACTTCAAACTCTTTTGACAATGTACAACTCAAAATCAGTGTGTCCCAAAATACAAAAGTACTAAAGAGGATTTTTTTTTTTTTTACTTTTTTACTTTTGGATTTTTGAGAAAAAGGTTTCTTTTTTTTTTAAAAAAAAAAAAAAAAGAAAAAAGGATAATAGCTAATAGCTAGGAAGCTAAAGGAAAGATGAACACTGGTTATTGCCAATAATCCCTTTGAACAAATTCAATATGCATATATTAGTGAACTTACAATAGTACATTACACGTCGAGTGCGGAAAGTAGCATTTTGCATGCGAGTGTGGAGTTTGCACCCGAGCGATAGCGAGGGTGGTAAAACCACACGAGCAATGCAAAATGCCGTTTTCGCACGAGTTGCGTACCGTACTTTATCTACGATAGTTAGATTTAAATAATAAATACAGAATAAAAAAACTTGCTTTATGTAAGTTCGTATGTCCCTCTTGATAAAGATGGCATTAATTCATTAGTTGTATTTTTTGCCGATTTAATTATTTCTGGAGGAGTATTATTCTCCACATTTTCGTCAAAGTCACTTGATTCACTCATTGTTTTTCACTAAAAATTCGATATAAACAGTTACTTTAATAAAAGAACAGCAAATTAGCGCTAATCGTGCGTAAAGCTGAAGAATTCCTCTTCTTTACCGCGCAAGTGTGGTAAAGAAGAGGAATTATTCAGAACTATGAGACGCGCATGCGCAATGAATACAAGTACGTAAATAATTACTTTCTACGCATCTAAACAAAGATATAATGTTTATATTTCGTATCAATCGTAGATAAAAGTTATTATTATACATTTGTATTAGTTAAAAAGAGTTTACTTGCGCAGAAGTAGGTGGGAATACATCTTAATGATCTCATAATTTCACCACTGATAAGGTTTGTGTGATGCTTGTATTCTAATTAGGTGTAAATATTTTTGTTTTTTTTAATTTTCTTTTAAAAGACAATATTTTTTGGTACCCTTGCTTACAAGCAATAACTTTATCTTCTTATGTTAGCTTATTATTTTATTTGAAAGTAATTTATTTCATTTAAAAAAAAAAAAATATATATATATATATATATTTTTTTACAATTCTGTTCCGTTTATATAAATATATATTTTTTTTACCATAAAAAATAAGAGTAGTTTACTAGTGATAATTTTTTGAATTTTTCAAAAAATAAATCAAGAAAACATGATCATTTTTATTTTAGAGCTTTTGATAACAAGCAGGAGATTTTATAAAGAATTAGTTATTCTCAAAAACTCAAGAATAAAAACCATAAATTCTCTCCAATACTCTACCTTTGGACACACTGTATATTGTACATACATTAATATTCTAAAGAAACCATTTAATGAAATATACTTAATTTAATCTTAAATATGAGAAATTAAGTGGTTTCAGATGCATATTATAAGTAATAATATACATTTTTAAATCTATACTAGTATAACAGGATACTATTATAAGTACCGTAAAATCTTGCATATAAAATGTACTTGTATAATAGGCAGGCTGAATTTAGGGCTGACACTTCAAGAAAATTATTAATTCGCATAATAATATGCACCAAAAAAATTGGGGATAATTTTATGCTTGTGTGCATTACACAAGATCTTTTTTTTTATGTATTTTTAAGAAAAAAATAAAAAAAGTCTTGTATATGAGTCTGCAAGACAGTGAGGTATTTTCATGTCTTTGCTCAGTGTAAGCTGACCCGACACGAAATGTGGACAGGTTTGCTTCGTGGTGTTAGAGGTGGTTTCTCCTTCTACCCTCCTAGTACAGTGTAACGCGTTTTGGTGTCGCTTGGGGAAGGGAGGCCCTAATGAGAGCGGGGAGGCTTGAGTGCACTTACCTCCTACCTCCTCCTTTCCTCCTAGTACAGTGTTACGCTTTTTGGTGCCGTATTTTGGTAACGCTTTTCGAGTTTATGTCCCAAAGTAGACATGAAAATGTCAAAAAAAAACAATTTATTTATCAGTAGGTAATTATTTTCACCCGTGTATAATATGCAACCCTATTTTAGAAGAAAAAAAGGGTAAGAATTGTGAATAATGTAAGCAAGATTTTACGGTATATAGGATTTGTAAGTAAGTCTGCAATTCTTTTTTACCTTTAATGTTCATTAAAAAAAAAAGGAAATACACTCAGATGAAAATACATATAAACTGTCTTTATCCACTGAGATTTAAACAAAACCTCTTCACTTCTTTAAAGTTTGTAGTTTTAACTTTTTCTTTACAAAATAATAATAAAAAAAAAAAAAATTAGTTTCTCTTTTGTTTTGGTAAACAAGATTTATAATTTTATAACCTTTTGAAAAGTTTTAACAGTAAATTGTTCCCAAAAATAATGGATCACACATCACTTTATTTTTCCAAATATGAAGGAAAGGTGGAAATTAATTAGAGGGTTAAAAAAATCCCTAAATCTTTGGTTTAATATTAGATAAATTTAAGAGTAATTCACATCTTCAAGTGCGATTGATTAACTGAAAACAATAACAAATTAGATTTTATGATCATTAATTAATATCATTAAATTAAAAAAAATGAAAATTTTTATAGCCAATATACTTTAAATAAATTATACATGTTTAATATAACAATTAGTTCTGTCCATACTATTACACTATGTCTTGTAATGAAGTTCTAGATCTTCTTCTAATAACCTGATGAAAATGCTCTAAACACTGGGTCACTGGGTGTAACATGTTGGAGCTTTCCTCAATCAAAAACACAATAAGACGTAGATACTTAAATGTTTGATCACCAATTTGATAACTCCTTGATTATTGAACAATTTGCGATAAACCTAGTCATAAGATGTGAGGTGTGCCTGTAATTAGTTAGAGAAATAAGCCAATAAAGACTTTATACCTTTTAAAAGTCAGGCTTATATTCCTTGTTAGAACAAAATTCATTCTTTAGTAGACTCAATGGTAATGTAAATGGAATTATCTTTTTGATATTTCAATTACCATATAATAAAGCTGCAAGTAGCAACTAATTAACTCTTCCTACATCTAAAGAAATGGAACGGAAAAGCGAACACATTTCAACAGGTTTTATTAAAAATAGTTTTGGAACTTGCCATCTATGAAGCTCTTAGCTTCATAAATAGTACTACAGTGGAACCTCGATAATTCGGACTAATTTGGACCAGACACTGTCTGAATTACCGATTTGTCCGAATTTTCGAATATGCTGTAAAACAACTTTTTCGCAGACGAGAGGACCTGATAAAGGTGCGTCTGAGCTTCTTCTTTGGGTAAACCATATGTACATTGCATCTTCTAAATTCTAATGGGTATCATTTGCCGTTCGTAACGGTTTTTTGACCCCTCTTCAGAATCTAGCTTTGACGCGTATCGCAGTATGCTATCTCGTTTTCATTTTAGATGACCCCACACCATACTTTTTTGCAAGAGATGTCCCACTTTCACCTTTCGGATTTTTTTTTTAAAGAACTTCTAGTTATTAAATTCTTCAGTAGGCAGTCCGGATTTTAGAGGTCCGAATTATCGAGGTTCTACTGTACTAACATTAGATTAATAAACTGTACAGTTTTTATAACTTAGTTTCCGAAGGCCAGATCTTCCGGAACTGACTGGGCCAGAGAGTTTGTGAATCATGATGATCATGATATCATCATCATCATGATAATCCTATTATAGGGATCATTCTCAAAGGAGTTGCTCATGATGACAGCTTGACCAAACCACTGTCTCTTCTAGAAGATCTAGATTTACATGAATAGTTTATTTATTTTATTTGGAAAAAAATGAAAAATCCAGACTTATCCCGATCTACTTTTTGATTGGAGTCCTCGTTTACTATACACACAGAAAAATAGAGAATAATATAACGATTATAATTTTTTTTTTTTTAAATATATTAATAAATTAATTAAAAAAATGAGTTGTGAATCACTCTATATTCTATATTATATTTTGGTATAAGATAAATAAATAATCATAATTCAACAATAACAACAGAATAAAAGATAAAAAAAATAAAAAGTTTGATTAAAGATATATTAGTATTAAAAAATTAATATATGTAGAAAAGACATTATTCAACTATGATTAATTTGTTTGTTTTTTGTATTCTTGCAAATATTTAAAGTTTTTATTTAAGTAGGCCATTATTAGTAATATTATGTATACAAATCCCTAAATGATAAAATTATACAGTCCTAGACAAAATAATTCAGTCAAGTATACTTATTATTTATTTTTCTTTAATATATATTATGTACGTCTGTCTCATTATTTTCAACAGCTCTACGCAATTCCTTTTTTGTGTGTGTGTTTAAATATTAATAACAATTATCTATTCAAATTATTTTAACAATAATTGAAAAGAAAATTATAGCTACTAATTTAATTTACCAACATTATATACCTATAATAATAGGTAAATAAGGAAGCAGGAATCTGAATTAAGATTTTCAAAGAATGCAGTTTTATTAGTAATAGTACTTCAAACATCTTTCCCCCAGACATTTTGAAGCAGGATTAAAATAAATACAATTTAAAGGGGTTTTATACACACTTTTTTTCAATTCTTTGCTTCCAAACACAACTAAAAATTGAAAATCTCCAATATTTTTATTTTGCCTAAATAGTGGAAAAAAAGCATTCAAATTTGTTTTTATATATAATGCTTCCTAAATAATAACCATACCCTTTTATGTATATATCTTCTTTTTTAATTTAAAATAATTAGCTAACAAATAACTTTTAAGAAATCCTTAAAAGATTCATTAACAATATGAAAATGATTGCTTTTTTAAAACAAATTTTTAATTTTCACATCTAAAACAAACTGCATTCTTTAAGATTAATCCGGGATTAAATTTTGTGCGGTTTTATTCATTTATATATTTTTTAAATCCAATTATTAAAATAGAACTGCTTTTTTTTAAACCTTTTTTCCCAAGCTTCATACCCTAGATTTAGCAAGCAAAATATCTTATTAGTAAAATTATAAATATAATTTTTATTATTATTTATTGTTTTTAATCCGGATTATTTAATCTTCAGTTTCAGATGCCTGCATTTATAAAAATACAAATATATGTTTATTTTATTTCCTAATAAATATATATATATATAATATACTTTTTTTTAAATTTGTGTTTAGCTATACAAATTTAATATATAATAATTTTTGAATTATTTATTTATATATATTTTCTTTAAGAAATCTGGTTTTTAGGATAATACAATTTTTTTTTTCCTTGAAAACAAGAATAATAATTAAAATAAGTTGTTACCCTAAAATCATACTAAAAAAATGTTTATTATACATATTCAACAACAGTTCATGATAAAAAATATTTTAAAAAAGTTAATAAAATGTTTTAATTTTTTAGGCGCCTAATAATGGTAATGATTTCATATCTTTTTAATGATGAAACCACTTCAATAATTGTATAAATAGTCCATAAAATAAATGAATACTTCTTCCCTGCTAGGCCTATTTCATGTTTTCAGAGAAAGAGGAATTTTCAGTATCTTGCCCCTTGTGGCGACCACCACCTTTTTGTGCCTAATTGAACCGTGTGCCTCCAGGGGGGCAATTCAGGGGGACAGGGGGGGGGCCTGTCCCCCACCATGTGCCGCTCCCCTCCATGGGGGTAGGGGGCAGACCCCTCTTTTCTTCTTGGGACTATAAATACCAAGGTACCGGGCTGGAGAGCTCATTCTGATCTTATCTTCTCTTGCCTTCTTACTCACGCCACCCCTTCATATCCTTATCACTCGCTGTACACTCCGAGGGCTAGCAATACACCGTGGTGCCTACGGCATTCCTTACCTCCTGCTATACTCTCCGAAGGCTAGCAATACCACTTGGTGCCTACGGCATTCCTTACCTCTCAATGTACTCTCTGAGGGCTAGCAATACCCTGCGGTGTCTACGCCCTTCCTTTCCTCTTGCTGTACCCTCCGCAGGATAGCAATCACCCACAGTGTCTATGGCGTTCCTTCCTCAAACCCTGTAACCCAGTCTGAACCCGCAATTTAGTTTGGGCCCTTCTGATAACACTTAGTCTAACCGCTAAAGCCCGACACTTCTATTAATGCAGACAGCTCTTGATCCTCTTCTTGTCTTTCTTTCTTGGCAGCGATCGATATAACTGACTCATTCAGTGTCCCCCACAAAAATAGAAAAAAAAGGCTTGCTAACTCCCCACTATACAACTTCATATACTGACATGAGAAAAACATAAAATTCTATTTGATATATTGGTATATACTAGTACCTGATTAGTTTTAGGGCAACAATAGTTTTAATTAAAGTATCCTGAAATTACACAGATTTCTTCACAATTATTATTCAATAGAAATAATAAATTTAAAACCAACTGTTAAAATCTAATTAAAACAATGTTTGAAGGAATATAATGCATGTAGTTTGGTAACTCTTTAAAAATTAAGTAGATTTTTTTTTAACTAAGCAGTAAAAAGTGTTCAAAATGAACAACTAATATTTTTATCAAGGGAAAAAATGCCCTGAGCAAATATTTTTTTTTTTTTAAATAACTACAAATTTCTCTAATATAAATAGTCTTATTATTAGATAGAGATTATAGTATTTTTAAATTGAGGATATAGTCGTAGATTAGTAGAGACAAAAAGAGAGATCTAAATTAGAAAATTTGTTTTGAAGAGAAAATTGCCGATTAGAGAACCTCTGTTGCTTATGTACAAAAATATACAATGAAGAGGTACTTACAGTCGACACTTGCATGATCTGAGGATCACTGGACCGGTTTTGGCTATACGCCATCATCAGCAGAGGAATATAGATCTCCTAGAGTCGAAATGAACTCGTAGAGTTTACATGTACATCTACATCTAGGTGTAAACTCGTAGAGTCTACATCTATAAGTAGACTCTATACATACTACTCTGTTCATTTTGACTCTAGGAGACCTATATTCCTCTTCTGATGATGGCGTATAGCCGAAACCGGTTCAGTGATCCCCAGATCAAGCAAGTGTTGACGGTAAATACCTCTTCATTTTATAACTTACTAACTTGCAGTAACCCTCAATTTGACTTATATAAATATACATATAGAAGCTACAGTGTCACCAGCCCCAATAGTAACAAATGAATTTGAAGAGAATACTTTCAAAGGTCAGAAAATGTTGCAGGAACTAGTGATAGAATAAATTTATTTTCCCACTTTTAAACATTATTAAAATTTAAACCATCAATCATCGAATATTAAATATAAAAAAACAACTTTTTTGGGGTCAATATAAAAGGGAATCAGTCATATTTTGCCCAAATTGAGATAAGAGTAGAGAGTAGATCCTTAGGCCTTGAATATTGTGAAGAAATACCGAAAAAGTATAAAAATAACTAAGAAGGAAGTATATAAGAAAATCTGAATATTGAGTAAAAGACATTAATATTTTAAAATGTGAAAAAACCAAGTCCCCTATGAAAGTCACCAAAATACTGGTCATTAACTCAATTAGATCAAAATAAGACATCTACTTATATCACTTTATCACAATATTTTTTAAACCATTGAACGAAGCATTAAAGTGAGAATGCTAACCTAGTGTGAATGAAGAAGGTGTTAAATTGCCTCAACAATTTATTATTAGAAAATATGACTTCTATCCATTATCAGCAAAATATTTTTTAAACATAGAAGTAGCAGAGGAAATTCTTTAACTGTCACATTTTATATCTCGTAAAATTATAAAACATTAAAAAATCCTCATAAATAATGAGCTATAAAGCAGAGAGAAAGAAGGGGGTAAATAGAATTGCCCTAATTTTTGTTTAATACTAATTCTGTGCAAATAATGGTAAAAAGTTAAAACATACAAAAGAGATGAGACGGGCGAGGCACCAATAAAACTTCCTATTTTAATTTCCTCAACTATTTTTTTTTAAAAAAGCTATACTTGCAAGACAATGGTTAGGACCAGAAGCCAATATATCTCTCTATCAATTTAACTCTTTAATGATGTAAATAATCAATGATGCAAATAATTATACAACATAACTTTAAACAAAATAACAAGAGTGAAAACCACTCAAAATATGCAGTGAGTTCAATAAGTTCTGAGGCTGAATTTTTACTACCCATAATCGGCAAAATATTTTTTAAACATAGAACAAGTAGCTTGGAAGAGATTCTTTAATTGTCACATTTAATATCTTAATGAGTGAAAACCTCTCAAAATATGCAGGTAGTTCAATAAGTTCTGAGGCTGAATTTTTTTACGAGACACAAATTGATATGTCTTGGACAACTACAGACCTGTGTAAAATGAAGCTTCCTCTACTCACCATAATTGTTTTGTAGAGGTAGGTGGCAGTCTTGCCTCGTGTACAATTGATCTTTTTCAGTTTGATTTTATGTGTTTCCATTGCTTAACCCTGGGGGAAACGTGGTCCTGTAAGGCCTAAATTTGAAATAAAACTGTGAAATTTAGATAGAAATGGGAGCGATTAGAAGATAGGGGATTTTTCTAGCTACGTTTCTTGCTTTTTTTATCAGGAGAATCAGTCACTGTTTGACATTGTGCGTGAGCATACTTCAATTCTGTGCCCTTATTGAGACCCATGCCACTTTCTAAAAAAATGTATACACATAATACAAATTAAATTAATAAAGCACCAGTATTCAAAAATAAAATAATAAAAATATACATGTAAAAGTAAAAATAAAAAAAATTAAAATTGAGACTGACTGATTTTGTGCTTGCAAATTATGAGACTAAACAACAGTATTATATAATTTAAAAAAAAAAATAATAATAATAATAGAACCAATTTAAATAATATGTTTTATAATATTTTTATAAAACAATATTTTTATTAAAAACATCTGTAGGCACTGTTCACATTATTATACATGATACTTTATTTGTGTGAAAGCTGTGTGCAACATTTTTTCCATTCATTGACACCCAAGCAAAGAGATTAGCATTGTTGAGGCTGCCAATTTTGGTTTTCTCTCCCTATTTGCCTGATTTGACCCCAACAAACTCTATGCGCTACCCTAAACTCAAGTGTGAGCATTTTTAAGATGTTGCATAGATTCAAGCCAATGTGATGTTGGCTTTGAACACCATTCCTGTCAACGATATAGTAGGTATACTAAAAATTTACTAAAATAATTACGGGAAGTAGAGTAAGCTTCATTGCACATAGTTCTATAGTTGTCTGAGAGATAGCATCACTTGTTTCACGTACAATTCAGTCCCGGAACTTATTGATATAACCATAAACTTTTAACTTCATAATTGATTGTATTGAAATTAAAAAGAATATAACAACAACAAGAACTGAATACAACATCAAGAAGAAAAGAGGAAAATAATTATAAAAATGTTCTCCACAACCTACGCTATATCCTTAATTATATTTTAAATTATAATAATTGAAATGTAAAACATCACAGAGACAGCCATCAAAATAACAGATGCTGTTTATAACATTTATTTGTATTAGAATTCACAACATTACCTCAAAAATGTTTAATAAAAAGTAAGAAAATAAAACATTTTTTGAGAGAGGTTTATAGCGGAGTTATAATCATTAGGAACATGTGCAAGTGCTTGTATAATTTACAAACTTTGAATAAGAAAAGATACAAAAGTTTTAGAATAATCAAGCTCCTATTTGAGAAAATATAAATAGAAGATGGATAGAATAAGAATTGTTATTAGGAGTAAAGAGTATTTAAAATAACCTTAACTTGAGCTTTTTGAAAATTCCATAAAAATATATATAGAGGCCCTCAATGATGAAAAAATAGGGACAACTATTAAACAACAAAACTCTACTGTAAAGCTGCTCTACCTCTGCAGCTCTTTGGTGTCCCAAGGACCATGGTAGTTACAGTTGACAGGTACACAAAAGTTGACAAGTGGTCAGGTAGTCAAAAGTTGACAGTTACAGGTAGTCAACCACCACTGCATGATCACTGCCATTAAACCTAAAACTTAACCAGGCTAAATAATAGCTAACGATCAGTAGCAATGATTCCAAAGAAGGCGACAATTTGTGCAGACCATTTCATTATTCATAAGTACTAAGCCAGGGGTTCAGGTGCAGAAATTCCAATGAAGTTATTTAACATTTAGGGGGCCTAGTGGAGAATAGATGAAATACAAGTCAATCATGTGTACTTAACATATTAGGTTTCTCTCACTTATAATTTATTTAAACATTTTACCAAAATTAATTTATGCTTATGTTAAATTGAACTTAAGAGGTAATGCTGCAAATTATTTTTATTAAAACCACTAACAATAAAAAAAAAAATAAATAAAAATAAATAAAAAGATCAATAGAGAATAAAAAATACTTATCTAATAGCAATATTCTACATTGTATTCATATCAAATCACCATTTAAAAATACTTGTACAAATAGAAGGCCAATGTCTACAATTTATTCCAATTATTATTATAAATTTATTATATTATGTTTTTATTTAATAGGAATATCAATTAACAATAATTTGGTACCCGAAATATTTAAAAAGGAATCATATCATGCCGAAACCCTCTGTGCCTTCGTTGATGGCGAGAAGAAGTGCTTTCTCAAAGCTTTCATAGCTGTCGTAGTCAGGTAGACACAGCTGATTAAAACTGAAACATATAATACACCATTTATCAGAATTACATAGAATTTTAAATATTGTGTTACCTCTACAGAAAGAACATCTAATGCAAATTTCACTCTAACGAACTAATAAGTACTGTTCAATAAAACTCGATAAAAATATGCTACATTTGGGAGCGGTCATGGAGGTCATCTTAAAGGAATAACACAAACTGTCTCTCCACGTAAATTACAAAAAAAAAAAAAAATTTAATGCCAAAGCAGCTTTCAGCCTTCAAAAGGCCATCATTAGTGCCTAAGAACAAACAATAAATATCGAGCTAAGTAAAAACTTACAAAACAATTAAAACTGACAAACATAAAAAAAACAAGTATGTTAAAATTAGCAATTAAGATGGCAAAAGATTTTACAAGAACAAAAAGTCAAATAACTAAAATGAAAAAACATATAAAAAATGTTCTTTTTTAAAATTTAAAAAATAAATAAAATATAAAAATAGAACACAAGCAAAATGCATACCTGTATTTTATTTTTTTTTAAAGTGAAAGATGCACTAACAAAATGAAGGAGACTATAGCAGTCAAATAATTAAATATGTAAAAGTAAGGAAATACAATAAAACTGAATGAACGGGAAATAAATATGAAATTAATAATCCAATCTTTCTTCTAGAATCTACTGACTGAAATCGTGTCTATTCCTTAATTTGCTAAAAAGATGTTAATTTATGTAATGTAGTTTAAATATTGCAAAGGTATTTTAAAGCTACTAGTAATAATATTATTGTCATTTTTATTCCAAGTTTGATAATCTAATAATAGATTTATATATATATATATATATATATATATATATATATATATATATATATATATATATATATATATATATATATATATATATAAATATATAATTACTAATTTCTTTTAAAGTAATTTTTATTTTTATAATTAAACATATAATTGAGAAATAAATATGTAATAAGTTAATTTACTTTTTAGTTCAACATTAACAAAACACAATCTAAATAATCTGGGTTTGACGAATTTATGGTTTTAAAAATGCATTGGCGAATAACGTATGCCGCCCATACCTCATTCTTTATCCACTATAGCCGTGCCATTAAGGGGTTAAGGCTGGGAGTAGATTCAATAATTTTAACTCTCACAAGCTAAATTAGCAAATGGGTATAGTGTTTTAAAACCTCAAACACTACAGATTTATTTTTAAAAAAGGAGTTTTGCAATATATTAATTCAATATGGGTGCCAATAATTACCAAGTGTGTGCGGTGGGTAGATTGCCAAATGTTGGAGCAGGTGTAAGTTGAAACCTAGGACTAAGTTCTTTAAAGCCACCAGGAGGTAACTGAGAGCTTCCAGTAGTAAACTGAAGTAGCCTAGCCATCTCTTCTCTAGTGAAATTACACACAGCAGCCCAAAACCAGTCTAATACTCTACGGAACTCAGCCCCTGAGCCATTTACTATGTGATGTGCTCGGAAATCTGTAATACTATACTCCCCTGTACCACATAGCAGAAGCTGCAAACAAAATAAATAGACAATTTACAGTAATAAGGTAAACAATTAAACAATCCTACACATACCTTCATATTAGATTAGCATGTATTTTATTAAATAAAATTGGAGTTATTGATCTTAATTAGTATAACATACTTTCCACTCAAGTTGAGAAGATAACACATCAGCTTTGCCAACATTTTAAGCAACTTAGTACCTTACTTCAAAAGGTCTAAAATTGCTTCTTTGCAGCTACTTTTCTTTATGCAAAGGAACTTTATTTTAAATATAAATATTCTTAAATTAAACTTGAAGATAGTAATAATATTTACCTCTAGTTCATTTTCATCAAATATACTTAAAAGATTGTCAGGTATGAGGTCATTGAGACCTCTGAGGAAAGCTTCTACTTCATCCCTCACCTTTGTCGCTAATCGATACTGGGCAAGAGCATCCAAATATTGACTTTTAGTTGGATTACGAACTTTAACTTTTCCACCATTAGGAACTAATTCTACCACCTAGAACGACAAAATAAAACATTTAATTATAAAAGAAGCAATAACAACAACAACAACAAAAATCACCGGGAAGTACTTGCGTCCAAGTACTTTTTAGAGTTTTGTAGATGATTAAGCATACCCGTTATATAATTATGATTTTTTTTTTTTTTCGACCTCAGGGGTCTCTGGTTCGATGCCCTGTGAGGTCACAATGATTTTTATCGGTATTAACAAAAAGGTAAATTACAGTTTTTCAGGAAATTTTCATCGCCCTACCATAGGGTATTAGCATGAATTATTTCAAAATTTTGGGACCAGATGCTATGTAGCGGCTGGGGGCCAAACATTCTTTTTGAGTATATCTCAACTCATAAAACAGGTAAAGAATGCAAAATTTAAAAAAAAAAAAAAAAAAAAAACAGCAGCTTTCATTTGATACGCCACTCGAAAATTTAAAAAAATAAAAATTTTTGAGTTTACCACATTTTTGTTAATTGCACATTTGCATATTTAATTCTTAATTTCTGTATATTTTTCCTATGTTTGGGTAAAAAAGTTACGCCAGTGTTTTAAATTTCAGCTCTTTAGCTTAAATGGTTCGGACGCAATTAACTAAATATTGACAGATAGACAGACGCATCACCTTGGCATAAAGGTTTCGAGAAGTATCATGAAACGCTAACTACACACTGAGGATTTGTCCTCTTTAACCCTGCACTTATAACACTACGTCTCTGAGGCGTACATGCTGACTTTAGTTGATAGCTCTCAGTGCACAAGCGTGCCAGCCATTAGTCCTTCTAGGTATGCTATCTCTGTTTAATTAACCTTCAGATTGTGTCAAAGTCGGGTCTTTGCTGTGCTTTTATATATTAGTAATTTACCATTTCTTTTAGTTTAATGTGCCTCAGGGGCTCTATCGAGCCTAACCTTATCGAGCCTTGTATGTTGCCTTTAATTGGCTTTTTTTATTGTTCCTAAAATTTGATTATTAAATATTATATTGCCATATTTATAAAAATGTGTACTTTATTTTTATATCTATTCATTAGATTATCATAATATAAGTTCAGATTTAAATGCAGCAGGTGCTAGTGAGGAAAAATGTAAAATGTATATTTTGACCAGCTCTTTTCAGGTTAAAGGGTCATTTTGGTAATCATTTTCTCCCTAACGAGCACCTTTTAACCATTTTATTAGAAAAAGAAATGTTTCAAGTTTATGATTTTATCAGCATTAAGTTGGTCTAATTTTAATTTACGTCTGAGAGGCGTAGTGTTAGAAATAATTGACTATTAGACAGTGTTAATGAGTCAGGGTTAATAGTTCAATTTCTCTTCATAATATGATATTAAAAATGAGAATAAGTGCAATCAAATTCAACTATGAAAACCACAAATAGCCTTGGGAATAAACTGGATCAGTTTATTTTCATTCCCATAATAACAAACTACTTCATTATAGATACATATGAAAAAAAAAAAGTTATTAATAATGATCAAATTACCTTACGGAGCTGCCCCGTAAAATCATAATCCTCTTCAACAAAGTAAAGTTCCATCTCTTCTACATCATTGTCAAGAATATATTTTATTTTACTCAGGTATAAATCAGGATCATCTTGTTCAAAATACTGAAATAAAAAATACCATTATTTAATTAAGGTTTCATCTCTTGAAACTAATAAATAGCTAGATAAATGTTGGTGACAGAAAGAGAATAGCATACCTCGATATGAAAGTTTCACATACATAAAGCAAAACAACCGATCATTAAAAATCATCAGACCAAGTTGTATACTTAGATAAATTATTATCTAAGATTCTTAATATAAAAATGTTGAAATACAAACCTTATAATGAACCCTGAGTCCAATAAGCTGAGCTAGAAATGATCTGGTGAATCTTGCTCTTACAAACTGCCTATAGGCTCCACCTAGAGCTGATTCATAGAGGCACTTTCCGACCACTCTACCAGCAAACTCATAGTGTTTTAGCTTGATTTGAGCTGGCCTTCGAGCATTTGGGTGCACCAGTGCCTGCATAGTAAAAAAAAAAAGATTAGATGTCACAGAAATAACTTAGAGAACAATCCAACTAATTAATTCCCAACAACTACTTCTATGGTTGATGTAATAATTAAGTTTTAAGTTTTCCAGAGGATGTTTGTGGGAACTTATTACTCTCCGTACTGAAGGCATAATGATGTTGTTTACATACATAGTAATGTAAACAAATCAATCCAATCCTCCAGTTTACATTGGCATTTCATGAAGCAACATGCACAGTCCTGAAATACTGAAATATTAATAGATTCATCTGACTTTTGGTATTAAATAAGTAATGTTATTAACACAAATACTTGATTTATTGGTTACTAAACTAAAATGATTGGTAGTTATAATGTAGGTTTCAATAATGTATGTAGGCTTATCATAAAAAGGCAGCTGAAAAAGAGGCAGAAGGAGTCCGAGCACTTAGTGGGACTTATGGTGAACATAGGTGGGCCAAGGTCTACCAAAAGGCACTTGAGGTCGGAAGTGAAGCTGCATTAAGAGTAAAAAGAAACAACAATGGACGGCAGCAGTTGTAGGAGCAAGAGGTAAGAGGTGGGTGGACAGTAGAGATAATAAAGGATTTGCACCCATGAGTTGTCTGGAAACATGGGGAGGTTGGCTATTACTTCACTTAGTTTCTAAGTGGCCACAGTTATTTCAGGGCATACTTAAATTAAATTGGTATCTACCACATCTGAGCAGCATCTGATTGCCTCTACTGTCCTGGTCTCTTGGGCGATGTGAAGCATACATGCTTCCATTGTGATAGGAGGACCCAAAGGAGTTACACACTGAAAAGCGAGGTAGGTGCTTTCACCCTCCAATAACATTGTCAGCCTAATGGTGAAAAGGGAACCTAACTGAAATGTAGCACTCAGTGCTGAACAAATACTGTATCCTCTCCAGACAAAACAAAACAAATTATGTAGGCTTCTGAGGTTTGTCTCAATATGAAGTTCCAGGTATTCCAGTGGCAACCAGGTCATACAGTGTAGGAAGCATCTTCAGGGGAGTACACATTGTTAGCTAACAAGTTAAGTAACAGCTAACAACATTAGCTGTTACTTAACTTCATTGACTTAATGAAGAAAAGCATTATTATTTACCTGTTGATTATCAGCAAATCCACAAAATAATAAATTTCTTGGATCAAACAAAGCTGAACAAATGAGTTGAAACCATTCTCTTCTCAGCCCTCCCCAATCAACACCTAAAACAAGTACAATACAAGTTATTATTTATAGTTAAACTACTTTTCTATCCCCCCCCCTATTTTTTATTTAGCCCTAAATGTATGTATGTGTTATTTAGCCCTGTATGTTTTTATTTTTTTTCAATTATTATTAATAGTAGTAATGATACCATCCTTAAGACACAAGGGCACAGTATACTTATAATAATATAGCAGAATAAAAGGGGGGAGTGAAGCAAGGAATGAAAAAAGACGAGAAGAACGTTTTTTATACAGTTGGTGGGTTGACTTGCCCTAGTATGACTTTTCGGAATATGAATACAAAATTTTTGTACTTCTTTTACACTCCATACAACAGGCAGATCTCTGCTGATCTAGATGAGAAGTTTTTAAAAAAAATTTATTTGAGAATTTAGGGGACCTTAAACACATCTAAATTCATTAAAACCAACACCATCACAATAGTATAATACTATACTATATATGTGAGGAAGTAAAAACTATAAATGTTTATGATTAATAGCCTAAGCAAATTTCAGGCCCAACCAGATGATGGCCTCAGGGAACTTTCCTAATTAGTGGTCTGAAGTTTTCAAGGAAGTTAGAGGCACTCCGTATGTTATGTTCCCACATCCATGCAAAGTTAGCTAAACAGATTTGAATTATCCAACATCAGATAATATATATTTGGGTTTAAGTTAATGGTTATTAATATCCATGGACCTAATTTGATGCTTGATTGCAATCTGTGCACATAAAAACATCTTATACACTTACTAAAATAATTGACTTGAAAAAATAGATATACATACCCTGCTCTCCTTGGAAAGTAATTTCAAAGTTTCTACACCAATCACTGACTGAAAACCCTTTTGTTGCTTTAATAGACTAAAAAAAAAAAAAAAAAAAAAAAAATTATTTAAAGAGCTAGAAGAGTAAGCCATATAAAATTATAACTAATGGAACTGCAATAAACTCCCCCTTCTGATATGAGGCGGGTTACCTTTCAGGTAACAGATATATACCATTTACACAATTTGTTAGAGCAGCGTTTCTGCAGCATCTCTGAATAAGAAATAAACCATCCTCATGGCTATTTCCCTTCTACTAGTCAATAGATCGACATAGATAAATCAATACATTATCATTTAAAGACAAAGAAGGCATTCTGTTATTTAATTTATAATCAATATTTCAGGTGCATTAACAGGAGAATTTTGTTCATCCATAATTAGTTTCGGACTATTAAAAGGAACATTTTCTTTTTTTTTTAAAAAAGGTTCATGTTAAGGATATATATTTTTTTAAATACTTAAGGATGAGTGAACATCTCTTGGCGATTTAGCTAAAAGAACTGAAATAGTATTATCAATTAAGGATATATTATTTTGCCAAGACAATTGCAGTGATACTATTTCACATTTCAAAGTTTTCAATACTTTTTTCTTTGGTTTATCAACAAATTTGTGTTACAGTAGAGTCTCGCTTATCCGGACCCCGCTAGTCCGGACATCCGTTTAATCCGGACGGGCCAAAAACTATGTACAAATTGGAACCAGGGCCTGTTTAGATCTATGAATTATTAAGATAATTGGAGTTTCTACTTTTATTGTCTATTAAAAATTTATAAAATTGTTCCTAGTATAGTTTACAGGTGTATACTCCAACGTTCTAACACGATAAATACTCCGTATTTTTGTTAAAAATAAACAGATTTAGAATAATTAGGAATAAGTAAGGACATGGATAAATCTGTTTCGGTTCCATAGAAATGTAAGGGGCGGAAGATATAAAGGTAGTGTATTCCAATAAATACAATTTTAAGTGACTGAGATGGGGAGAGGGTTTTAAGAAACATACAGCGGCGGCTCAACGCAGTTCCAAGAAATTTCGCCAAGCCGCCAATGTCTAATATCTCAACTTTTTGTGAAATGATTATCGTTCCTCAAATTTCATATCGGAACACAGGAAGTTCTTCTCAGGAAGTCCCTTCTATACCTGCCACCTGCGTAATAGATTGTCGTTTTATTTTAATTTATTTGATATTCTGTCACCAGAACAGCTCTTAACTTAAATAGTGGACCTACGTTGTACAATCATGTTTTGGAGACTAATAAAAGTAATTTTTACGATAAAAACATCGATTTTAATAGTTTTACCCTACTAAAACTTGTTTTACAGACATTTTAAAACTGATTCCTTTTAATCCGGACTTTCGGTAATCCGGACTGGGTCCGGTCCCGTCAAACCCGGATTAGCGAGACTCTACTGTAATATAACCTCACATGTTGGTGATGTCCAACTGTACTGAAGGAAAGGGACATCAAAGTAAAACAAGTATGTTAAGAAGCTACCCACATTGAAAAATCTTAATGATGATCTAATAGAGGTCACAATTCTCTTAACACTGCTCAGTACAAATATATCCTTTTAGACCTTTCTATGACTTGATATATGACAATGCAGATGCACTGTTCTGCTGCTGGCTAAAGTCTGAAGTTATGGGACTAACATGGAAGAGGGAATCAACCAAGCTTAGGTTAGTTATTATTAAAAATATCTTAAAAAAGTATGAGTGCAATGTACCATACCGATTCTAGAAGTTTATCACGGCTAACTTTCATAGCGAGTTTTTCATGGCAGTGCTTGTGATGAAATCTTCTAACTTCGTGGTAGAAAAAGTCTTGCTTGTCTTTAAATGTTTCAGAACCACCTGTAACAATAGCATAACAATTATAAACAATAGAAATATGGAAATAGGGCTATTATTGTAAACAATATATTTTAATTGGTTAAAGAAATGTGGAAATGATGCTAGAATAAGCAATAGTACAGAAGAGAGCAATTAGTTAAAACTAAAAAAAAGAATCAGAAAAATACTGACTAAAACTTAATTTTGATGTGATTTTAGGGTCCAACACTATACCAGGGTGCAAAATATCTTTTAACTAGTTTAGGAAACATGGAAATAGTGCTATTATAGTAAAAAATAAATTTCAATTAGTCTAAGTAATGTGGAAATGATGCTAAAATAAGCCTGCACTTCAATGGGATAGAGGAGACCAATTAGTTTAAACTAAAAAAAGAACCAGAAAAATACTAAGACTAAAACTTAATTTTGACATGATTTTAGGGTCCAACACTATACGTTTTCTATAATTTATTTTTATTCACATGAATAAAAATAAATTATTATGGCAAGGACGTCCATGATATTCATAAAGAAAACCAATTTATAGGATCAGTTTTACAGAATAAAATCCTGACGGAGGGAGACTTTGAGGCGATTTTAGGAACTACCTTAAAAATTTCAGCACAGGTAATCGCTAGGAAGGGTAGCAAGATCTTAGATAGTGCCTCTAAATGCTTAAAACCTTTTATAGTACTAGGAGTAGGGATCTCTGAAATATCGCAAGGAATAGACTCTCTTGTATAAGTGGACTCAGGCAAGTCCACCTGACACCTTCCACCAATGTCAGACACTGCCAGACCTGTCAATTTATTTGTAGTAATATAAGATTTTTGATGCATTGTAGTGTGGTGGCCTGGATCCACCAACTTAGTTTATTTTGATTTATTTTTCGTATTTTTTGTATTGACATTTATTTGTTTTTTGTTTCTATATGTCAAATGAGCGTTGTTAGAATTTTTATAATTAAATTAAAAGGAAGTGTTTTTCAAGTCTCAAAAAGTTGCATACTTTTATATTCGTAATATTACATACATTATATTGAAGAACCGAGCCAACAAAAGTGGTGACCTCCGAGTTTTAAAGAATACACGCAGTAAGTTGAAGCAAAAATTTGTAACTTTTTAATTATTTGGTTTTGAACTGTCAACAATTGTTTTTTTTTATTTATAAAAATGCAAGATTTATTAAATATTGACCAAGATTACGAAAATTACGGGAATATTAACGCTGGTAGTATTAAACTACCTCCATTTTGGACCGCCAGTCCCGCTGTGTGGTTTATCACAGTTGAAGCCCAGTTTAGTTCACGTAATATTACAGTCGAGAAAACGAAGTACGATCATGTTGTTGGCTCACTCCCACAAGAAGTCGCAATAACCGTTAATGATATTTTACAAAATCCTCCACAAGATAATCCGTACACTGTATTAAAAAAGGCTCTGATTGAACGACATTCGATAACCGAAAGCAAAAGAATAGAACAGCTATTATCAGGTCAGGATTTGGGCGATAAGAATCCATCAACTTTTTATCGTTCACTAAAATTGTTAGCGGGTTCTTCTCCTTTAGTTACTGAGGAATTAATAACTAAATTATGGTTAAGAAAATTACCAACTATGGTACAAACAGCTGTCACAGCTAGTGGAAAAAATAATATTCAAGATATATTACCTCTAGCTGACAGGGTTTATGAAGTATGTCAACAACAACGTCAACCTCAAACTGTTTTTTCTGTTGCTTCCCCACATGCCTCTTCTCTATCATCCAACCTATTAGTAACTGAAAATGCTATACACGAACTAACCTTACAAAATTTAAAACTTCAAAATGAAATTACCGAAATTAAGCAACTCCTATCCAAAATGAATTTTAACCACCCTGATAACAGAAGGTTTAGATCAAGATCGTCTTCTCGCAGTAGAAGGCACTCACGTTCAAAATCTCACGAGTCTGGCGTTTGTTGGTACCACCAGAAATTCGGCGCAGGAGCTTACAAGTGTACCAAACCTTGCTCATACAAACCTTCCACTTCGGAAAACTAGATAAGTCTGTTGCCGAAGCGACGGGTAACAGAACTTGCTTCACCTCTAGTCGCTTATTTATTCAGGACCTAAATACAAAAAGAAGGTTTCTGATTGACAGTGGTGCAGATGTGTCTGTCATACCGATTTCACTAACAAGAATGAACAACAAGAACCCTATATTTTCTCTTTCGGTGGCAAATAATTCAAATATCAATGTTTATGGCTCAAAATTAATAAGTCTCAATTTAGGTCTCAGAAAAGATTTTAAACATTCATTTTTGGTAGCTTGTGTAAATCGACCGATAATAGGAGCAGATTTCTTAGATAAATTCGGACTTATTATAGATATTAAAAATCGTGCTCTAATCGATCCACAAACAAATATCATATCCAAAGGTACAATTCATGATGTTGAAACCGTAAGTCCAAAATTTTTCGAAATAAAGAAAAATGAATATGCTACTCTATTACAAGATTTTCCAAACATAATAAAAGAACCAGATTTCGGCGCTCCAGTAAAACATACAATAGTTCACCGTATCATTACCAATGGACACCTACCAGTTTCCCGTGCTCGAAGATTAGATCATGTTAGACTCAAAGCTGCAAAAGAAGAATTTGACTACATGTGCCAAATCGGTATATGTAGACCATCATCATCACCATACTCATCTCCGCTTCACATGGTACCCAAGCGTGATTCGACAGACTGGCGTCCATGCGGCGATTACAGAAGATTGAATGCGGTAACAGTTCCGGATAGTTATCCCATTCCACATATTCAGGACTTTTCAGTAAATCTTTCGGGATGCAAAATTTTTTCAAAAATTGATTTAGTGCGAGCCTACCTTAATATACCAATAGACCCTGAAGACATCCATAAGACAGCAGTTATCACCCCATTTGGCCTTTATGAATTTACACGTATGCCCTTTGGATTACGGGACGCTGCTCAAAGTTTTCAGCGTTTTATGCACCAAGTTGTAAGAGGTCTGGAGTTCGTCTTCGTATATCTTGACGATATCCTCATATTTAGTAAAACCGAAGAAGAACATAAACAACACTTACGCAAACTTCTAGAACGACTAGATGAACACGATCTAAAAATCAAAGCATCTAAATGTATCTTCGGTGTGTCAACTTTAGAATTTTTAAGCCATGAGGTGTCATCTAAAGGTATACGACCATCAAGAAATAGGATCACTGCAATCTCAGAATTTCCAGAACCCCAATCCATCAAACAAGTTCAGAGGTTTGTAGGTATGGTTCAATACTACCACAGATTTGTACCTAACCTCGCACATAAAATCGCTCCAATTCATTCACATTTGGCTCAATTACAAAAAGCACATAAGAAAACTAGTACAAAATTCGTTTGGCCAGACAATTGTAAAATTGCTTTTGAAGAAATTAAACAAGCTTTAGCTAATGCAACACTGTTGACCTACGCAAGAGAAAACCCTTCTCTCAGCATTGTAGCTGACGCATCAAATACAGCAGTTGGTGCCGTCCTACAGCAAAAAGGGAATAAAGGATGGGAGCCGTTAGGTTTTTTTAGCCGAAAATTAACGCCTACCCAGTCTCGATATTCAGCGTTTGATAGGGAACTCCTGGCAATCTATTTAGCCATCAAACATTTCCGATACATGGTTGAAGGACGGGAATTTTTTATAATGACCGACCATAAACCACTAACCACAGCACTATACACTAAGACGGAAAGATCGCCCAGACAAGCTAGACATCTGGATTATATATCGCAGTTCACATCAGATATCCGTTACATCACGGGAAGTGAAAATGTGGTGGCGGATGCATTGTCCAGAATCGAAGCATTCGATTTTACTCCTGATTGGGAACTACTAATGAAACTACAAGAAAAAGACGGAGAGCTGAAACAGAGGTTAGCTAACCGAAAAGAAAAGTCTACTATTAAGCTCGAAAAACTAAAGATTCCAGCTACAGCTTATGAAATTTGGTGTGAGACATCAACAGGAACAAACCGGCCTTACATACCAAAAGACATGAGAAGAACTATTTTTGAACAATTCCATGGGTTGTCCCATCCAGGCATAAGGTCTACTAGGATAAAAACATGCTCAAAATACTTTTGGCCTGGCATTAACAAAGACATAAATTTATGGTGTCGAAGTTGCCTAGAATGCCAGCGTCAAAAAGTAAACCGTCACATAAAGTCCCCCACACATGCAATAGCCATCCCTCCAGGACGGTTTCAACACATCCATATGGACCTAGTGGGACCATTACCTCCATCCAATAACTTTCGGTACCTGTTAACAATTATAGACCGATTCTCTAGGTGGCCTGAGGCCTACCCTATCAAAGACATTACTGCTCAAACTGTAGCGAGAACATTTGTCTCACAATATGTATCCAGGTTTGGCGTTCCAGTCCAAATTACAACGGATCAAGGTTCACAATTTGAATCACGGTTGTTCAGCGAGTTAACCACTACTAGGTACTGCACGAATAAGGACTACAGCATATCACCCGCAATCCAACGGAATGGTTGAAAGATTCCACAGAGTTCTCAAGGCAGCGATAAGAACATCTGGTAACCCTTCTCATTGGACTGAAGAACTGCCTCTGATATTGCTGGGTATCCGGACCTCAGTAAAACCGGAAATTAAAATGAGTTCAGCAGAAATGCTTTATGGAGAATGCCTCCGGGTACCTGGAGAATTATTCGACCCCACACCCCTATCCGACCTATCCGATCCGACAAATTTCGTAGATAAATTAAGACAACACTTTAGATCTCTCAAAATTCCCACCACACGACCTGTTATACATAATAAAAATTTCCTCCCAGATAGCCTAAAAAAGTGCACTCATGTTTTTGTCCGAGTGGACAAATGCAAAAGTGGACTCCAACAACCTTATGAAGGTCCTTATGAAGTTGTCCAAAAATCAGAAAAGACGTTTGTCATTAAACAAGCCGGCTTAAATAAAACTGTGTCAATAGACAGAGTTAAGCCTGCCAGCATTTTAAAACTTGATGAGATCGCTCAAACACATAAGAGTGTTCGCTTCTCCAAGCTGGGGAGGGGGTCCTGTGGTGGCCTGGATCCACCAACTTAGTTTATTTTGATTTATTTTTCGTATTTTTTGTATTGACATTTATTTGTTTTTTGTTTCTATATGTCAAATGAGTGTTGTTAGAATTTTTATAATTAAATTAAAAGGAAGTGTTTTTCAAGTCTCAAAAAGTTGCATACTTTTATATTCGTAATATTACATACATTATATTGAAGAACCGAGCCAACAGTAGTCAAATGCAGCCTAGTTTGAATCCCTGTAATGCCTAGCTCTGCCTGTAAGCTAGAGGCTACAAAACAAGCATTGCTGCCGTCATCTAACATAGCATAGGTAAGTATTTTTCGCTCTGGTCTATCTTTGTAGTACATGTACACCGGTATAACTAAAGACGTGGTGTGTGAAGCGTGAACATTACTTGACTTAATACTTCTTACATTTGTTTTAGCTGAATCAAAGGTATTAGCTTCCGCCATGAAGGCTAGAAGGATGCTTCCTTCCGCAATCTTTCATGTTACAGACTAACTTATTCTTAGCAATATGCCCTACTGTTCTCATGTCAAAAATGCGAGTGTTAAATTCAATTAGTCCAATTAAATTTGATGGATCATGTGACAAATTCCCTATTTTTAGGTAGGAAATCAAAATTCATTTAGAAGACGGTATACTACCAGATTCAGTAAAGCAAGCTTTTTTGTCAACATTTTTAGAAGGGGAGGCTTTAAGGGTATACCAAATCAACATAGGTTTAGACTTCAAACAGTATATGGAACTGTTAGAGAAAAGATTTGGGGATAGGTCAGCCATAGTAGAAGCTTGGGCAGCGAAATTAACTGAGGGGCCTCCAATTAGTCCAAACGATTCTAAGGGATTGCTAGAGTTTGGAGATATGCTAGCCACGGCTAGCAAAGTCCTACAAGGTGAAGACTTCGTAGAAATAAGTTCAAGGCTTTGTTTAAAGAGAATAGCTTCCCGACTGCCAGCTAAATTTAAGTATAGTGTTGGCTCTACATAGAGCCAACACTATACCCACATACATACCACACATTGAGACGCAGGGCAGGGCAGCACAATTTTTCTCAACCCTATAAATATACGAATTGAGACGCAGAGCAGAGCAGGACAATAGTACACTACACATGGCCTACCCGACACTAGAAGGATCTGGCGTCTCAATTCGCGTGATCTCGTATATTTTTGAAGTTGAAAAACCTTTGCTGCCCTGCCCTGCGTCTCAATGTGCGACCGGTCTATAGGATATTTTAATTCATATAAAACTTAGAAACTAAATATGAAAAGATCAAATTAAAGCAGACAACTCCAAAATGTTTTAAGCGGACCTCACACGGTCAATATAATTTCCTTCAATATATTGAGTCAATATATTGAAGGAAATTATATTGACCGTGTGAGGTCCGCTTAAAGGCTTGTTTTGGAAAAAGTTTTCACGAGTTGCCACTGACAACGCTACAATACGACCAAATATTGACGGAGCTTCAATAAAAATCAAATAAGTTTGATTTTTATTGAAGGTCAGTCAATATATTGACAACGACAAATATTTCTTCAATAAACCCCTCACACGGTCAATATATTGACAGAAATCAAATGTTGAGTCAATATATTGACCGTGTGAGGTCCGCTTTACACATTGTTAGCTACAAAGTGAGCCCTTGTATTTTGAAATTTGATGTTATCGAGATATTATACTCGTAGTAAAAAATCTCTTAACGAATGCACCTTTTATTTAAAAAAAAAAAAAAAAAAAAAAAAAACCTACTTTTTTAATATATTTAAGTGTGATATCGCACTTTACGGTGTCAACTTTTATCCTAGTAGTTAGCAGTGAAAGCTCATATATGATTAGTATTTAAGCATTCCTATTTCTTCTTTTTTTAAAAAATTAAAATTGATATCAACATTAGGAAACCAGAAAATAATGCATTGTTAAAAGTTTCAAGAACATGATGTAATCCGTTTTTGTCTTCTGAAAACTTAAAAGTTTTTAAGATATGAGGTCTCGCTATGTCAACATTTTCATAATTTATGGGCGACATTATAAGGAGCTAAAAGATTATCTGTATGAGGTCTTAAAAATATACTTGCGGCACACTAAATAAATAAACAATATATTTACCAATATTTTTAAGTAGGAAATGAGTGAAGGTGGCAGCAATAATGTTTCGATCACGTGACATCAGTTCTACTTTAGGCTGACATCCATCATCTATAGTAAATGAAGGATATGGAGTTTGATTATTGTCACTTTGAAACAGGAACTACAACAAAGTTACACAAAAGTTTATTAATAACCTGTAATAAATATAGGAAAGTGAGGATTTACTGACGTTTCAGGGGAAAATATATTAACTACTTTAAGGCATAAGTAGTGGTTATTCCTATTTACAAAAACAATTTTTGTTAATATCTTAAAAATGAATTAAAAGTTTCCGAAGCATCGGTTTATCCACATTAACTTTTACTTTTGACTGATTTTTGCAATCCTCAATTTCTATTTAATTCACAGTCAATATCCACATAGCTATCATATAAATTAACATATATATAAATTTGCTGAAATGAGTAACTTATCTGAGTAATGGTTTATTTATTTCTTAGGATTAATGAATTATTATGATTAAATTGTTAAGTATGTTCATAAACAGTTAAACATTAGAAATTTCAAACCAAAAATTCTTACTTCTCGAACTAACAATTGCTTTACATATCTCTACAATTCAGTAAGAAACACAAAATTCAAAGTTTGGCAATCTCACGACTTACTTTTGTTGAAGGGCAGAGGCGAAATGTAATAAGGCGTTTAGGTATAAACTTCAACAGGAATTCTTTGATAGTGAGTTGCTTAGGTGAGATATATACAAGAACTCTTCTATACTTAGGTAGCTTTTCTCCCTGATAACCTATCAGCTTTGCTTCATATGATATACTGTGATTACATACATTTTTCTGCACCACTGCTGAATCATAACCTGAAAACAATAATAAATATTTTTAAATTGTGATTACATCCGAGCTTATCTTTTGACTATACTTTGTAACTTCTAAGCCAATAATCACATCATGTTATTATATTTAAATTTTTTTTTTAAGTTGAATCAAATCTAATAAATTAAAAATATAATTCTCATGATTAAGTTATGTATGACTCATTTTAGATAGCTGAAACCAGGAACAGTAACAAATCCTCTCAAAATCTCATACTACACAATTTTTACACAGAAGATAAAAAAAGATCCTGGTCTAACAATAAAAAATGAATTTAGATTTCAAACCAATTTTTATTTTTTATCATAATCTCTTAAGAGTAATTCAATTATTAAAAGTGTTGTTCCTGAGATATTGCGGCTCTCTGCAGGACCTACAAAAAAAATATCCTTTTACTGCTTTAATCACCAATTCATCAGTTAAAAATCGGTCAGAGACAACTCAGACAAACTTTCTCATGTACGATTTCATAATTACTTGGCCCAGTGTTTTCCGTTTATTAGTTTTCGTTGGTACATTTAATTATTATAGAACTTTTTATAAAAATATATCATAAAAAAACTTCTCCTCGGCCGGGAATCGAACCTTCAATTATTACTAAACTACTTCAGTGAAATGGCATCTATTCAGGTGCAGAATACCAATTATTTTATAAGGCTGATGGAGTGGCAGCTGATACTAAATATAGTTGTATAAGCCCTTTGGCTAGTTTGAGCCGGTAAACAGGCAGTGCACCACAGATTATTATTATATTAGCAAGGGAATAAACGAAACCAGATGACTAAGGGATGTAGGTATTTTGTAATTTACACAAATTAATTATAAACCAATAAACATCAGCACAACAATCAAGAGGGTCAATAAGTAAAGGGTTGGTCAATAAGTAAGGACTCCATACTTTTATATGGCTACATTTTTAAAAAAATCAACAAAAAATGTATTAAATATATAAACTAATTTATTTTCTAGGACAACTATCAAATATATCTCAACATAATCGCCCTCCCGATCCAAGCACTTTTGGAGTCTTTGAAGCAACTTTTTAATACCAGTATCTAAGAAATCTCCCGTCAGGTCACTAAGCCAGTTTTGTACCTCTTCCTTGACTTCTTCATCATTAACAAAGTGTAGGCCACCCAAGTGTTCTTCAAGGGAGTTGAAAAGATGGTAATCACTAAGTGCCAAGTCTGGATTGTAAGGTGGGTGAGTCACTATGTCCCAACTAAACTTGATCAGAAGGTTCTTTGTGGACGGAACTACGGAAATCGGGAGATCCATTTCAAATAGCTCTAGTTGGCAAACTAAAAGGTTCAGAGGATTCAATGATAGTTCGTTTGAAAGAGGGAGGATGGCAAGACACGGCAGTCTTTCCACCTCTCTTGTCTGACATTGTTAGCTTGAGCTAGAGTGTTGGAGACCTTACTTATTGACCAACCAAATTACTTACTTACCACGTTAAATTATTTACCACGTCTGCTCAGCCATCACTGAATCATGAGCGGTACGAGATTGTGGGTTTGATTCCTCGCCATGGCGCTCTGATTTATATAGCTCACTATTGATCACATCATACTCGCTTCGGCGGTACAATGTACAGAGATATGATGTGTGAAGTGGCTCTGGGACTCTCTACCACGAGTATAGTAAAAAGGGCCTAAGTGATGGTCTAATTGCTAGGTTTGAACAAGTGGTTCGTCCGACCCCTCTAGTACTAGTACTAGGACCTCACTACTACTACTACTACTATTGACCAACCCTCGTATTTCATTATGATATCATAATGAAACAGCTATTAATCAAGACTAATTGTGGATTTTTTAAATAACTTCTTTTAAAAGATATAATTCTATGCCTTAAATTATTCCTTAAATAAATTAAATCAACAATAAGTACATCAATACTAAGGAATAATAATCTAGATATGGAAAACTTACTGCTTAGAACAATACAGTCAAACGAGCCATTAGCCAAATTGATGTCTCTATAGGTGACTTGAAGTTTAAAACAGCCTTCTAGTTCTACAAGTAAACCCATCATAATCCTACCTGATGATATATCATAATCAAAAGTCATATTAGTGTCCAGCACTTCATGACCATCTGCAGTCTGTAACAAAATATACGAAATTGTAAATATATATATTCTTAATAATAAATTAATATGCATAAAGAAGAATATTGGGATGAAACACAGTGGATTCGAAATCAGACACCTGCAAAACTGGATTTTATCAATTAGACCATCAATTTCCTTGTAGTTAAGTTATAAGAGTTTCAATAATAATTTTACAATTATGTGGTCAGTATGATTTTTTTCGAAGTTTAGTTACTCAAATCACTGTGGTTTTCAGTCTAATATAATTAAAAATTATTGACTCTATTATTTCTTACTACCTTACATTATGCAGTAAAAACTTCTTTATAATGGGACACCTGTAGAGAGTAAAATTGTATCTCCTATTCAGAAGTATCCATAATTGGGAAACACATAATCTGTAGATTACATATGTGGGAGAGGTGTAAAAGTTATCATATTAATTGAACATGTCACATATTAGTAACCAATACATTTATTTGACAGCGAATGGGTTGAATATTAATTTATATTTTTACTATAATTGTAATGTATGTAAATCTTTAAATAGATATTTCTAAATCAAGGTGGTAAACCTGATTAGGACGAAGCCAGGTTGGCCAACTCGAGGTGAGCTCGGCTTATGTTTTTGTGTTCAGCTTTTAGTCTAAGATCCGGTATAGGGAATATATACCCTCATCTGTTATTTAATGATAATAAAGAATATATGATAGAGCATTTATAGATTGATACATCGCAAATAGGTTGCCTAGCTAAATCGCTTACCGACGATGTTAAATAATAAAATGTTTATTAACTTCCCTGATGTGTTAATTATGAAAATCGAACATTAGCTGAGAGAATTCACCCCCAAGGAATTCAAAAAATAAGGGTTGCCTACTTTTCCCTCTGGCCTGGCAACTCCAGTGGGGATGAAAATCATAAAAAGGTAAAACATGAATATCAAATAATAGAGGAGTAATATTGACCAGTTGCAATGGACACAATCTAAACTAATATTTTTCTGCACTATAAGTAGATATTTGATTAAAAATATTTTTAAAAAAAGACAATTTATTTACAGAGGAGGTTCTCTTAACTCAGACACTTAGCAAAAATCAACTATCTCTAATAATACTGACGTGATAGCTGGTGAAAGAAGGTAGATTGCTAAAATAGTGTTGCAAGGATTCACACTGGCAATTAGTACCACAGAAAATATGTCTTCTCTCCCTGGAATTGTGTTAGGGGCAAGTGCCCAAGGCAAGGGGGAACCTCACTAATATCATTAATATGTATTAAAATCAATTTGAAGAGTTAATTATTAAGCATATAGTTAATTCACTTCGCTAGAACCAGTGGCGTAGCTAGACCATTGGGGGCCCCCCTCGCAAGAACTTTTTGGGGGCCCCTTGCCAAACAAAATTGATGAGGAATTGATTGAGTAAGAAAAAAAAAAAAAAAAACCTCTTGCGTTCAGGATTGGGGACCCCCTTCACGTTGGTACAAGGATAGTAATTCTAGTTATTTCTGGATTAGGGGGCCCCCAGGCACTGGGGGCCCCCCCGCAATGCGGGACCGCGCGGGCCCATAGTTACGCCACTGGCTAGAACCAAGTCCCTTATGGCACGTTACAACGTCTGGAGCCCGGGAGTGAATCCGAAAAAACTACCAGCAGTGAAATTGACTGTCACAAAAACTTGAGTAAAAGTGGAATGATTTGGAATGATGATGGTGGAATGAGGTGGAATGATGTCCAGGACGAGTTCATTAGACAACGTTATCCACCCAAGCATTCGAATGCAACGTCGCATAAACGTAAGCTTCAAATGTAAAATTGGAATTTTAGGACGAGAAACAATTTTAACTTCATCTATTCAATGAGACAAACAACTTTTTTTTAAATATTTTTTTTTTTTAATTAAAACCAACATTGACACCGCTATGAAGTTTAAAATAGAGAAAACAACGTTTTTACTGATATCTTACATTCTAACGTAACGATTTTAATAAAGCTTCATAGACATCGTCTAAAGTAAAATTAAAACAGGCATGTAAAACTTTAACCGATACGAGCTGAAGTTTTTGTGTAGTGAAGTGATATATTTTATAATATTTTAAATGGAGTTGGCCAGGGGGTGAGGGTTAAGGAATAGTTCTGTTCCCTCACTACTCGGCTCTTTACAACAATCATCCTCTTTAAATATCAACTCGTCATGATTAATTATTTTCTCAATATCCAATACATATTTATTGCAAGATGCTCACTTCAATGACACAAAATTTTGCCTTAACTCCGTTAAATACAAATAGTTAGTAACTTTTCATTTTTTCTCTTTACTAACGCCACCATGTATAAGTAGTTACAATCGTATAATTTAGCAGTGTGATTTTATAATTTATATTTAATGAGAAGTTCATAAGTTCAATGAGAGATAAAAGTTATAGCTCATTAATAAGTTTAAATACATGTTCGAAATTAAGAGAATAAGGGATCTATAATATCAAAATCATATAGTATAAATAAAAATGAAAAAACAAAATTGTTTAAACAATATGCCTAATCTAAGAAAACTGTATAATAGTATAAATATTTTCTAAAAAATAAGAGCATTGCAGATTCAGCCTATTTTGCAGATACGCATTAAAAGCAGCAAGTTTTACAATTATTGGGGGAAAAAAAACACCAATGAATTTATAATATTTAAAAATTACGTCATGTTAGCTAAAGCTAAAGTTTTCCATTTAGGAAGGAATAAAGCAATAATCTTTCCACATTTAACAGTTTTTTTTTTTTCATTTTTAAAGAAGTTTTAGGCCTCTAAAAGGCCATCATCAATGTGAAAGAAATAGAGTCACATTAAAAATAATAATACGTGGCAAGTCTTCATTATGTCAGAGACTAATGCAAGACTCCAGGTTTAGGACCTTTAGGTTTTATAACTCTTGATAGCGTTAATCATTTGCATATTAAAGGAATACATCTCCCTATTAAAACCCTCTATATGTTTTGAATAAGCCCTTTGGCTGGCCTAGACCCTTCACAGGCTGTTGAGCCATGGAGTTAGTTAGTTTTATATGTTTTATAAAGTGACATTAAAAAAAAAAAAATTAATGTGAAGGTCAACAAATCTTTAAGAAGAAATTGTCTTCACAAAAAGCATAGTTGTGAATTAGAGTTGCCAACAAAGCAATACTTTTTGATACAGAGAATATTTAAACAAACAATTAATCAAAAATAGGAATCTAGAATTAATAGTAACTCTTGCTTATTTATCTAAATAATGACTTCATTACTTACAATATATTTTTTAAAAAAAGGCAATCAAGAGTAAATTTACTGGAATTTGTATTAAGAAAATTTTAAGAAAAGAAAGCATGTTTTTACAACCAAAGTAAATCAACAAGCTTTACTAAAGGGAAGATTTGTAGAGACTCGCTGTCAACTGCAACAGTGAACAGCCAACGGAGATAAAACAAGAAATGAAAAAAAAACACTTCTTGAATTCCCCTACGACTGAGAGGAACACTAATGGAACATAGAAAGATGAGCGTGTAAGAAAGGTCATTGCAGTAGAAGCTAATAAAAAAAGAAGCACTTTGAAATGAAAATTTGAGGAATAGTGACTTACAAATATCGGTAATAGAGATATCCAATTTTTTGGCAACTGAGCAATATCCAGAATAATTAGTAAATTACAATATTTTAAATTTTATTTTATTTATTTTTTAATAATTATTTAATGAACATCATACTTAATATATATATAAAAAAACGATTAAAAAGAAAAAAATAATTAATTATGGAATAGATATAGTTTATTTTTAGTAATTTATTATGATACGTTTAAGTTATTTATTTTCACTTACTTATAATTAGCTCAAGAGGAAGGTAATTTAGATCATTTTATACTTAAAAGACATTGCAAAATTTGTCTTAAAAACCTAAAGGTTTAAAGACATCTTAAAAATCAAAAAAATGTAACAATAAAATTTATTTAATTGCTTAAAATGTATAATGGAACAAATGAAAAAAATTATACTTACATAAAAAATTTGTGCGGAGTACCCATCAGTAGGGTCTGTACCCTCAGGAAATTGACATAAGTTATTGAATTCATCCCTAGGCTCTATGGCCAGGTTGAAAGGAACACCAGCTACTAGGACTAAGGTAGAGGAAGGCCTCACAAAAGTCATTTTTAACGGATCAGGTAATCCTAAAAACAAATCAAACTAAAATTATCAAATTATTTCTAGTTTAAATAAATAAAAAGCCGTATGATGCAAGAATTGATGTTAACACCATTTTGGTATTTAAAACATATGAAATCTTTCTTAATAAAATAAAAATAACCCCTAAAGTAAAAATAATAACATATTCTTCTTGCAAATAACCAAACTTGATAGATGCAGCAAGGCTTGGTTAAATTGTTGGGCTTGGCTCAAAGGGAAAATTAAACATCTTCTTATCTACTATCTTGCAGCCCAGCATTGTCTTGCTTTAGATGGCAAACCTTTGGGATGTCAATAGTTCTCTTCAAAGAGTTTGAATGAAGGCTTCAGAGTCCGTCAGTCTGCTTGAGGAATAAATGAAAAGATCAGTGAAAGAAGTCTTTACCTTGACTGGTATCGTTCGATGGACCCATCTTTTTGGTCTATGTCTCTGACTTGTGTTTTGAGACTGTTTACTTAATGATATTTGATGCTTTCAGGGTACTATGAACCTTCTAAAAGAATCGTATAGGTAGAGCTAAGGGTATCTAATGGAAATAAGAGGGAAATCGTCATCACTTTTAGTTGAAGTCCATCGGACATCTACCCCTTGCATTCAACCTCTACTACTGGCCTCACTATTTACGTTATATTATCTTCTACACTTTTCGTCATAATACCATAGTTCGTTCTTACAATCATGACTATTTAAGAAACTAACTTTACAAAGCCACTATCTTTTAGCCCCTATCAAACTTATTATCATTGTTACTAAGATTTACTATATCAATTTTCACTGCGCTTGGTGTGCGAGAGTTAAACAGTTTACCTTATCAACTTATTTCATTAAAAAAATAATATTAAAATAAAAATCACCTGGTAGGAAAGTTTTGGTAAAGGGGCTGCCATTTATATGACTATTGCTGATCAGAATGGAAATATTGTACCGACCAGCATGTCTTACAGTAAACTTGACGACAGCTGTGTTAGCAATATTGGGCTCAGTTCCTCCAAGCTCTATTACCGTGGCAACCCTCCGATGACAATCACTCTCAGACACATCTACCATTAACTGATCCTTGTCACATATTGGATAAGGCTGACCGTTCCTCTGGAAAAACTAAAAAGAAGAAGAAAAATATAAGCATAAAATATTTTATCCTCAATGAACAAGAATGCAAAAATAAATAACTGCTAAAAGAAAATATAAATTAAGTTAAAAATAACAAAACTAGAGACCTTAAGGGATTTAATTTAAATTTTTAATTTTTAAATTTTTAATGGCATTGTTCTAAAAAGAATTCCATAAGAACGTTTACCGCAAGTATAATTCACCTTTAGGGGAATAATATTTACACACAATAGCGTCTAAAATCCTTTATGAACTTAAGCATAGATAAATTACATCTGTGATCATGATTCTCTTTGCTCTGTTTTTATTTTAAGTGACTTAGCATTTACTTTTAATTATCTTAGGTTAGTTACCCTGCTTCTGGAGGAGCAAAAGAGCATTAAATTATTTAAGAGTAAATCAAAGAAGATGGGCAAACACAATTGAAAATAAATAAGTTTGTGACAAACAACTTTATTTTCTATTTTCAGTAAGTAGTGTCCTCAAAAAATTTTTTAAGATGTCCTTAAGGTAATTCAAGGGTCAGTGCAGCCAAGTAGCTAGCATAATCGCTAAGTTTGTATCTTGTAAAACATATTTCTTTCTGATGATTACATCAAGAAGAAGAGAAAAGTGCTTGATCTACTGATCTGCAGTAACCAGATTTTGTGCATAACAATATAACACTTCTTCTTAGATGGACTTTCTTCTTTTTTAATAATTTTTTTAACAAGAGAAAATCCTGTAAGAGCCAGTGAAGTAATAAAAATTTAGAGGCGCTGTTATGAAATTATACTTTTGACTCTATTTTCAACAACTAAATACTCTTCAGGTTGTTGATTGTGCAAACAAGAAAACCATGCCCTTACCTTTATGACAACCTAAATTAGGATGTCCAATTGGGATTTCAAATTCAAGCTAAACTATTAATTATAATTAACTACACAATTTTCCTCCTTAGCATAGGATATGCTTATTTCCAAGAGGAAAAAGGCAAATGTGAAATTTGTATAACCATAGTGCAAAAGAAGTTAGTGCAGAAGCAGTGGTAAGATTATAGAATGGATTAGTGTGACAGGTTGGAAACAAAGTAATTATGACACATTTCTCGAGGGACAGAATATTTGTTAGAGCCACTAATATCAAAGTTCAAACATCTGGGTTCAATGCCCAGAGAGGTGAGTTACATGACTTTGTATTGATTGCAAAGAGGGACCATATCCAATATTTATAAAAAAATCAAATCTGAAGTGAATGCTTTTTTGCCCCTTCAGGCAGGCTTTCAATAATGGATAACTAAACCGGAATGATAAATTTAAAAAAAAAAAAAAAAATAATAAAAACAGATTTGGAGGTACGAACTCATATACATGTAATATATAAAAGTCAACGTATGTGTGTGAGTATATATATTTGTATGTCCTTTATACAAATCTACAGTTTTAGTCCAATCTCGATGAAAATTTGCACACTTGACCTTCAAAGCTAGGGAAAAATCACTGTCTACATGAAATTTCAAAATTTAAATTTTGGTATACAGGGGTACGGGGTACAAGTAATGAATAAGGGGTCAAAGTAATGAATACCCTTCATGATGCATAACGTTGAAAAGCTCTTTTAAGAGTACAGTAATTGTTGTTATGTAAATTTGGGATATTTGCAAATTATTTTATCAAAGAAGAGGGGTATAGAAATAAGTGGGAGAAATAGAATCTAGATATTCTCGCATAGTAAAATAATTTAAATGTTTTTTGATGGTTGTTTATAAACTTATCAAATTAAAATAACACTCCATAGCGAAGCATGGGTATCCAGCTAGTAGTAAATAAAAACAGATAAAAATTGATTAGCTTATTGTGAAAAAACCACAATACCTTATGTGTTTACTAAAATCTAACTATTATGTTTTGATAGTATTTTAAACTCATCAATTTTGCTCTTTGAATTTTATGAACTACGAATAAACATTAAATTGAAAGATATTTAATTACATATACCACATACTAAAAATATATTAAGGATTTATTTTTTATTATTAATGACAACAGTGTTAGTTCATTGCTCAACAAATCAGCATATTTACTAATGTGATAGTAAATGTGGAACTTTTTATTACCTCTGAGGGCATAGAAACCAAGCTATTATGTTTGTGTCCAATCCTTGGTTCTTGTGAATAGATAAAAAGAGAGTTTTTCAGGTCATTAAATTGCAAGCTTATGTTTGGATGTTGGAGAAACGCTTAGATGCATAACAATGTCCAACGAACTGAGCATATGTTTAATATAAGGAACATGTATACCAAATTCAACTAAATTTATCAACTTTTACTCAAGTTATTTTTCAAACATGATAGACAGACAAGCAGACATTCTATGTAATCTTTTGAATGTAAGAAACTCACTACGCTTGCTTCAATTAAAGAAGAACTTACAGAAATTGTGAATGAGGTAGCTTGTCCCACTTGGTAAGGATCTTCCCAGTGGAACTTAACAGTAGTGTTACCGGAATGAAGGTACTTGCCGGTGACATACTGAAGTAGTGAATGCTTTGCCTCCGGTGCTAATGATGGTTGCGTCATGGCGGCCAGGGTTACCAACCCCGAAACCGACACTGAAACCACTAGCATGCCACCTATTTAAAACACAAAATAAACAAACTGTAACAAAACATCAGACATACCTTAAACATTTTAATAGTATAAACCATAAAAAATAATTCACCAAAATTAAATAAGATATGGTTCAACCACAAGCTTCAACACAATATTACAAAAGGTAGGAAAAAAATCATTTTTAAAAACTTCTAATTACTTTAAATCACTGATAAAAACTCGACTCTGATAAAGAGGATCAATAAAAACATTAGCAAATTAATGAAAAAGAGAAATGAAAGAGGAAATAATCAAATATTGAATAGTACTATCTCATGAATCATACTGCTTTATCAGAGAAAGAAACAGAACCAGTAACAAACAGTGTTTAACCAGATATAAAATCAAAGTCATACTAAGAGATAAATTAAATATTGTGTGCAAATTATAATTAATTGTAGGCGTTTATCAAGGCTCATCTATCAACTGACAATAATTAATTTAATAATTAAAAAAATATCAATATTATTGAGAAAAAAAGTATATAGTAATTTGCCAAATTGTAGAAATAAAGCTCTGTTATTTAATCAAAATGTTTACAAAAGAAAGGCATGGAAGTTTAGTGATTAGATACAATAATATAATTCTGAATGAATAAGAGTAAAATAATCTATATTTCTAACTTATTAAAAAAGCTTTTTCAAAACACGAGTTCAGTGAGTAAGAAAGAGTAAGACATACTAAACTGTGCGTTAACCAAGGGTAGAGATAAGAGGGAGGGTCGAAAAAGTATGTTAAAGGGTTAGTGAAAGAATATGCTTATTTACTGTAAGTTCAAAAAAGAAAGAGATAGCCCTCCTCTCATTATTTCATTACTTTCATCATTCATCACATGTTTTCATTACTTTTCACTGCCTTTTTTGGAATATACAGGGTGGTCCAAAAGTCCCCTCCCCCTTTTAACTTTTGAACGGTGTGAGATAAATTAATGAAACTTGGGGAATCATACCATGTAAAGGGAAGTTTGTTTTCATGCAATTGCGCACTAGGGGCAACCACCCACTTTGCCCCCAGGCCACCCAACTTCAAAATTTCTAATTGTAGAGCATATTTTTGATAGCATATTTAGATTCTACAGTGAAAAATAATAAAATTTTATTTGAAACTTTTTTTTCTATCTCCAATATTTTGCCCCCTATAGGGGGGCAAAAATAGCAAAATAACCCTTTGAAAATAGTAAAAAAATAACACTTATATCGTTATAAAATCTTTAACAGTTTGAAATGAAGAAATGGAATTTGAAGTGTACCATGTAAAGGAAAGTGTGTATTCATCCACTCGCGTACTAGGGGCAAACACCATTTTGCCCCCAGGCTTTGAAATCTACCATTTAAAACCTTTGCCCCTAACTTTTTTTTAGAAAAAAAAGTTAGAAGTTAAATATTTTTATTTTACGCCATAGAATCCAAATCTGCTATCAAAATATACAATCAAAAAAGTTATGTGGCCTGGGGGCAAAGTGGGCAGTTGCCCCTAGTGCACAATTGCATGAAAATAAACTTTCCTTTACATGGTACGGATCCCTTAAGTTTCATTCATTTATCTCTAACCGTTTAGATTTTACAAGGTATTTTCGGAAGGGTTATTTTGCTATCTTTGCTCCCCCCCCCCCCCCCCATCTATATTGGGTAAAATAATGGAGATAGAAAAAAAGTTTCAAGTAAAATTTTATAATTTTTCGTCTTAGAATCCTAATATGCTATCAAAAATATAAACTCCAATTTGAAATTTTGAAGTTGGGTGGCCTGGGGGCAAAGTGGGTGGATGCCCCTAGTGCGCGATTGCATGAAAATAAACTTCCCATTATATGGTACAGATCCCATAAGTTTCATTAATTTATCTCAAACCATTCAAAAGTTAAGAGGGGGGGGGGAGACTTTTGGACCACCCTGTATGCTTCTAATTTTATTATTTGCTTTTCCAAGATATATTTTTTTGGCAGAACAGAAGATTTCACTTAAAATAAGATTAACCATACTAACTAAACCCATTCAAAATTAATTTGACTTTCAAATTTTCCAATTCTCAATTTTTTTCGTTTTTCTTTATCAAATAATATCAGCAGGAATAATTACTTTTTTATAAAATTGTAAACAACTATTAAAGCTGAGTTGAAATAAAATTATGCTAATATTTAAAATACATACATAGACAAAATGTAATGAAAATAGAATTTTTTTTTTATTGTTATAAAATTATATGATTTTATCACTTCACTTCAAATGTTAAACGACATGCATTTTTCATTAGACAGTTTATGTTCCAACTTTAGCCTCCCCTTCTGTTTCTGAAATGTTCTTCTTTTGAAAAAATATTACCTTCATGAGGCATTTAAAAAGTTGAAAAGTACTGCTAAAGTATAAACCTAGAAAACTAAATAACTTTCATGAATAGTTCTTTATTAGTGTATCGTACTGCAAGGGCACTTAGGTTGGCCACCTGTAGGGAGTTTGTTTGTCTGAATTCAAGAACAATGTTTGAACGGTGAAGCAAAACCAAGCTAAGTGTGTGTTGTAATGTAACAAGATAGCTGTGTGAGTTTTCGTATCCGAATCTATTTGTTGCATCCTCCTCCCTGAGTAAAGAACAACTAGTTGTAATTGAGTGAAGTGATTATGTTATATTTAATAGTTATACATAGAGACTGAAGTAGTTTTTGATTATTCTTTTCCCAATGACAACCACGGTGCAGTTGTAAGACCAAGGGAGTAAGGCTTCAGCGGACAATAACCATTCAACAAAACTTAGGGATGGTTTATAAATATCTAAAGATAATTAAAATAATTATACAAACGGATCATCCAATTTTTTTAAAATGGCAAAGTAATCATAGATTTTGATTTTTAATACCAGCTCAACAAATCATGCATATAGAGAGAAGAATGGATCGCACCTAGAGTCCATGCATCTTGGTGATGGCTGTTTTTGACCACTGTGCTCCATAGTTCCGCTTTAAGAGTGTTGAGATCCTCCTTTGACACGGGTAAGGCTTGCCTAGCTGCACTCCAAGCAGCAAAGTCCTTACCAAGGAGATAACGAGCTCTAGAATCCTCTAACCAATAAACGTCTTCAAGAGATGTCACATCCTCCTGAAGCAACCTGCAACAGAAACATACATAAATAATATAGAAAATGGATAAATTATCCGTGGAGGTTCAACATATACTTGACTTTGGTAGAGCGCTATACTGGAAATATAGAGGCGTGGTTCAAATCCCGGTGCTGGAGTGTATTTTTCTCTGTCTGTTTCCCGTAGTTAATAATAATTATAATTTGATTTAAATTAACTTATACTTGCCCTGGAACCGAATATGTCCAATTTCATGTTTCACACCAAAAATGATCATACCAAATAAATGTATGAAGTTTCATATCCCTCCATTAATTTTCCTTTCCATCTTTTAGAGAGAAAGGAAGATTTATGTATCTGTCACACATAATAAATGTTTTGTAGGATACAATAATAAACAAGAAATTATTCAAAGGAATTGTACAATGGAAAATCATTAATAATGCAAAGACCAACATTGATGCTAGATATAAGAAAATATGGAAGGAGGAATAAATTAGGCTCAAGTTGCCCTAAAAATAATTCTATAACCCAAACTCAAAGCAGCAATACTATCACACAAAGAATATAGATCTAAAGGGTCGATAACCATCAAATTTATAAAATAGTAAAAAATTTGATATTTCATGATATTGTAGATGAAAGAGGAAATAAATATTAAATAATAAAGGGCCTCTTTGAAACCACACCAATTCCTCTGCATATACATAAAATCCAAATATTGAAAATATAAAAAATGTAATAATCATTTACTACAATGTAATTAATTAAATGGATTAGACTACGCCAGAAAGATTTGAGGGTAATTTTCTTCAAGCATAGTAATGTAACATAAACCGGAGACTAAAATAAATCTTTAAAAAAAAAACGGATACGGGGTACCTCAGAACTTTACTCACTTCGGAGGCCACCAAGTGGCCTCTCCTGCTGCGAAGCAGCATTGGGCGTGGTAAGTACTTGGATGGGTGAACCGTTTTGAACTAACTGATTTTTTTATTATCATTTTTCAAAAAACTTTTTTAATATTATTATTATTTATTTAATTTAATTTATTTAATTATTTGAAATTTGGCGGTATTTTGACTAATGTACACAAACTTTGACGTTTGACAAAAGTATTAATTATCACACTAATTAATTATGTTCGCTTATAACTTTTAAACTAATCAATGGAATTTGATTGGGTTTGTTCCTTATTTTTTACAGGTTCCAAAGATATGCAATATGTCAAAAACGTATTTATACTTTCGGTATTATTAGCCGTCAAAGTTTCAAAATTAAGAATGCGATAACAAATGAAATTTGGGGGATTTGTTTGTCATACAGAGAGGTTGGCACGAGTCAAATTTCAACTTTTCGATTTTTAAGATTTTTTATAATGTTTGCTGACTCAGCAAAATGGACTCAAGATGGCGGAAAATGTTGATTCTCCGAATGGCACAACTAGAAGTAAGGAATGATTTTTCTCCCAAGTTTCAACTCTCTAGGTTAAATACCCTGGGCGCTACGATGATAACTCACATACAGACGTCATGCTGAAAACCACTCATGAGGTATTAAAAACACCCAAAACGGATAATTCACTTGAAATCTCGAAAAAAAAATGTTTGGGTGAAAACAAAAAACCTAAAGAAGTTTCCACACAATTTTAAGGCTTAATTTCTAGGGTGAAAATAAAAAAAATGTTTGTCCTGTTATATTTGCTTCTCTTCTAGGAATCTTTTAACCTCTATTCATAGAATCTGGAACAGTACTTCAGGTATGCGAAAATCGAAAATGATGATCCGGGAACCATCTCAGCATCTTACCTGTTTACTGCTCTCGCTCATAAAACAATCCTGCCATCCTTTGACAGGCAATCTTTCCAGACACTGTAGACTAAAATGACATCCACACTTGCTTGGACTAGGCTGTGTGAGGTACAGAATGAAACTCCTTCTCACCTTATTAGCAGCTGTCCTGCATTAACATGCCTGAGGTGGGAAATCTTTGGCTTTGTAATCCTGCCGACTCAAGAACAAAGTTTACTTGCAAGGGGAAAGTACGTTTTAGGAACAAAGTACTCACTTTCTGTGGGTTTGTCAGATTGCTTAGAGGATAGAGTACTAAAAGATGGATTACTAAACTGGGTTTGCACCTTGGACTCGCATGTGAGGTCTTACTGCTTTAAAAGTCCTTCGGGGAAAGAAAAAAAAAAACTACACTAGTTTCATTTCTTGAATGTAGTACTAAATTAAGCTAGTATATTAGTCTTTAGAATCAGTATATCCTTCAACCTTTATGCACTTCTACATTTAGTTTTTACACAGGGTAATAAAAACAAACAACATATATCTCTAGTTGCAAGAGAATAGAAAAGAAAATAAAAGGGCATTAAATATAGATATACACGGAGGCGAGTCTAGAGATAAATAATTGTAAAAAAGGGCCAGAAAACAGAAGAGGATTAGATAGGGTAGCTCTAACAAGTGTGCTCTCAATTGGCAAAAGGGCACACGGGACTGTAGTCTTGCATTGAGTGCCCCTGATTGAAAAGGGCAAGGAACTTAGGAAACAAAGCAACCCAAGAGAAGAGTCTGAGAACAGGAAGATTTAACAAGGAAAACAATAGACTTGTTTAGACGTCAGTTGAACAAAACAAAAAAACAAATCTTAAGAATCAAGCAAGGATTGGTGGAAAAAAGAAACAGTTTTTTGCTCAGATTCTTACACCCACGTTCTTTTTAAAAGCTCCTTACAGCTTTTACTTTGTCCTTCAACAATAAATACAAGCTACTGGGATAACTTACAACAAGATATAACGAAATATAAAGACAAAACGACTGTATAAGTCAAATTCACAATAATATTATCAAGGGAAAAACTACGCCAATTAGGGAACGGATGGATTAAACTCCGTTTAATATCTTTTTTAAAAAAGCTAATCCTTTTTTTTTATAGAATGTTATAACTACATTCCCTTACGTGAAGAGTGTTTCTGCATCTTAAATCTTAACAAACCTTAAGCTTCTTCCAAAACTAACTCACTTAAACTCGGTATAACAAAGAGCTATGATTTTGGTATATAAAAAAGAGGATTTAGTCCAAAAAGTTTGAAGTAGACTAGAGTTTGGAAGAAGTAGAGGAGTTAGTATCCATTAAAAATTCCGATCCTTTAGTCATCCACAACCAAACTAATTCAAGAGAATTAAAATTTAAATGTGTAATAGCTTATAATTTAAATCCATATGAAGAGAGTTTTCTCTACATAACTTACCTGCAACTTCTATATAATCAAACTTTTCTAGATTATAATAAACTACATAAGTATTTAAATTTTTATGAATGCATTCCATAATGTAAAAAAATTATTGTATAGCTTAGAATTGTATCAGCATTAGAGAAGAATTTCTGTAAAAAGTAGATCCATAATTTACAACTATGAAATTAGGTTTGTAAGTCAACATTTATAACATCCATGAGTAGTAGTTAGTGTAATATAAAAAACAGTATCAATAATTTCAAGATAAAAAGAACTTTTTATAGACTACGTTTTTAAATTTTCTGTTGAATCGTATGTAATGTTGATAATATAATGTTAGTGAAAAAAAAAAAAAAAAAAAAAATAGTTCCGAATGTATTTACTTCACATAAATGACAACCATCTAGAGAGCTGATCTTGAACCTATAAAAGGACAAATCTTTGTACAACGGATCTCTCCAACACCAAATCTAAAGCGTGCCATTGATATATTTGAAATAATATAATCGATATTTCCTGTTTTGCTGTCATTCAATGTTTATCTATCACAAATTTGAGACCCGTCAAAATGAAGATTGCGTAAATATGGGACATGGCAAAACAAATAAAATAACTTGCGGATTTTTTCCGAACTAACTTTCCGTACAGCAAAATTTGCTGAAAACGAATTAAATTCTGCTGAAAGATGGCTAAAAGTATTAAAATAATGCATTGTCATCGTGTTCTGAGCTATGCTAAAAGTTTCAAATGTTTAGCTATTCGGGAAGTTAGTTAGAAATCGATTGCCAGATTTGAACCGGACAAACAAACAAACAAGAATGCAAGCTAATAAAAACGTAGTAAAAATAGAGCGGATAGAGTTCAAATGCATCTATAGTCTAGTCACTTCCAAACCATTCCCGCTCAGTTTCTCTATCCTCTAGGGCAGTGTTTCCCAAGCTTTTTGTGCCGGTGGACCGCAAGATAGATTCCTCATGTACCCGCGAACCACTAGGGGTCCCCACCCCAACAAATCAATATTATTTAGTTTATTAATAGTTTGTGTAGCACATTAGCAATAATTAAACTTGTAATCTATTAATAAAATGTTTTCCATGGGTCAGTTCTACAATAACAAATTACTAATATGATTAATATAAATAAGCGCAATAATTAATATTAAAATCAAACGGATCAGGTGAATAGTAATATTTGTAAACTTTTTGTATGGATCTGGCTCCAGATATCTCAAATACCTAGCACGGTTAAAAAATTAACTATATTTCATGTGTATGCGAAATTTACTGAGTACAAATTATATTTTGGTTTAACATATAAATGCACTTACGTTGTGGTACAAGTTCTTAAAAGATATTATGGCTATTGTCATTTAAAAAAAATTAAAAATTATATTATCAATGGCTACTTTGACCCTGCATGTCATTGAATAACGTCAATATTTTGCTTAAAAGTAGTTAATGCAATTCTTATTAGAGTATCCTAATGGGTTAATCTGTTTCTTGTTTCTTTGCTTATTCTTGATAAGACTAAGGGTAGAAAAAGAAGCTTCACATAAATATGTAGAGTGGAAGGGCAGGATCAATTTCACTCATGGGCGTATCCAGCTCAAAATGGAATGGGGGGGGGGGGGGGGCAGTTCATGATAAGGGGATGGGGGGGGGGGGTAATGATAACCAAAGTTAAAATTAAATATTCATTAAAATATTTCATTAAAACTAATTTGTAGACAATAATTTTCGAGGATTAGAAGCAATTTTTTTTTAATTACAGCTTCCACTAGTTGCTCCTTGATAGCGAAAACTCATTGTCGGTGAATCGGTGAATGTTTAACATAGCTAACCCATTTAACCTGTTTTCAGCTATGTTTTGATTTGGCTAAGGGAGCTAAATGAATGCTCGATAGTGCATGTTGAGCAGGGCTGTGAAAGCAATATCAGCAAAGCCTTTCTAATTGCCGGGAAAAACAATTCGTTTTTTAAAACCATAATAGGCCCGTCAATATGCGCCGGCGCATATTGAGGGGCCTATTCATGAAATATTTGTCCTTGCATATAGGCTCCCATGATACAAAGTAAAAATAAAATAAATAAAAGGTTTATGTAATAAAAAACTAGATTTAATATTATTAAAAATTTAGATATAATATATGCGGAAGGTAATTAAATAGAAGCTACATGTATTATTTTATCTTATTATGTTTAACAAATTCTTAGCTTATACAATATTAGCAATGATATATTAATTAGGATACTGGGTTGAAAAAAAGAAGTGTTAAGTGTGTGTTAAAAGAAGTGTTTAATAATTATAATCAAGTATTAATAATATATTTTTTCTTTTTATTTTGACTTCTTTTATATTTGTTAAAACAAAATTAAAATTTTCGGAGTTTTGTATATTTATTTTTATTACTTGGTTAGTTTTGTTTTTATTTAATTGTTGATTAATTATATAATAATGTTAAATTAATTGTATTATTTACCTAACTTAACTCCATGAATAATATTTATATACATACAGTATTTTATAATAAAAATTAACTTATTTCATCTTTAAGCTTGATTCGCATGTAATCTGGATGGCTGGTATTATATATAATACTGGATTCTGTAGAACTAGGCAAATTAGTTCCTTGTATCAATTGCAAAAGTCTGACCCACGACCCACGAAATCTGTGCGGCTGGCACAAACCTGTCCTCGCATGGGTGACGACTGAGTGGGCTAGCCGTGGGCTGGGTTCAATATGCGGCAATGTTAGGAACCTATAGTTTACAAAACCCTCCACGCGTGGGCTGTGCGTGGCGTGGGTTCAATATGCACCGGGCCTTATGTGTGGCGCTTCCCCTTTCTCCTTCTATTCCTTCTAAATTGTAGATAGTTACACTGGACGAAGTACTTTCATTTCATTGCTCTAATCTCTCATCTTACTAGGATGGTAATTCGTCAATGAAAATGCTGGCGATTTGTCTACAGTATAGAATCCAAGAAGGAAATTATCAGTTGTTACGTTCTCCACCTCTTTGGTGAAGTCGTAGCATGTCTAGAGTAAGCTGAATTTGGTTTTTGCTGTTGACTATGTCTATAGAGTCTTCGATTGAAGTGCATTTGCTACGAGTTCCAGTATAGCAGAATACATAGCAATTAATGCTACCGAGACAATAAATGAAGATCTGCACGCCGCTACATGCAATTGATAAGCATTTTTTCTGGTTGCTGAAATTATCCTTAAAATCAGGGATGCTTTTGTATTTCTCTGACCACCTAGTATCACATAATTTTGGGATTTTGGCAATAAGCTTGCGTCGTAAAACAGACTCAAGAAAAATGTAATTATCTCCTTGATAGTTCCAACGCAGTTTCGAATTTCTGGGATAACGTTTAAGTCAAAAACTAGATTTTTTCCGGGAAAAATCTTGTTTTCGAGATATTGATGCAAATAAATTTGTTTTTGTTGAAAATGGAAAACGAATAAATTGGTTGGGCGTAAAGTCTCACGTAAAAAAGGATTCGTTGGCATTGAACATGAAATTAGTAAAAGGAAGAGGGGGGCGCAAAATTGTGATAAAATGGAATGAAAAATTAAACAATTTCCACACGTGATATTATTTTTGTAATCTACTCTTCAATACCTTCCATTTGATACTCCACACAAAATTTAAAAAAAAAAAATCCCCGTGACAGGAATTAGCAGCCATTTTGGATTCCCAGTTAATCAGATCAAATTGTTAATCTTACTATTTCTTTGGCCCATCAGACCGCATATTTTTTTATATTTTTAGTAACAGCAGAAATATAGTATTATAGGTGGGGGAAAATACAAATTTTGATGTGTTTTGACGAAATGGCGGAGCAAATTAAACATGATCCACAAGTGTTATATATATTTGTAATCTACTCGTAAAATGGTATCTTGTGGGTTTTGATAACCCACTCAAAATTAAAAAAAAAAATCGCGTGATTTGAACTATCCGCCATTTTGAATTTGAACAGCTAATAATCTTGAGTTTGCTATATTTTTCCTGTGTGCGCATGAAAACGATCTTTAATACTGGAAAGTTTCATGTTTTTTATCTATTTTGATTCAAAAGTTATTGGAACCGTATAGAGTGACAGACTGACACAGGACACAGGAACGAAACTATAAGGGTTTCTTTTTTTGGTTTTACCAACGAAACCCAAAAAAAAGCAGCCACACCTATTAATCAGTTTTACGTATGTTTAAAAATAAATCAATCAAAGAAGGCATTAGGGCATTTAAATACAGCATCAATAATTGAGAAAGTTTTGTTAGATTTATTAGACCTATTTTTTGGTCCATCTTGTAAGGGGGAGCAGCTGCCACCCCTTGTCCCCCTCTGGATACACCCATGATTTCACTGCTTTTACACTCAATTGGGGATATTCATCAAGTAATGACACCCAAAATTCCGATAAATTTGTATACTGAGATTTTACTAGCTTAAGATGAATATCAGCTGAAATGTCGATCAGTTGTTCTTGTTCTTAAGGGTTAATGAAATTAGATAGAAAAGAAGGCCCTGTGTAGAGTTAAGAAACTTCGTGGTAACATCGCCTCTTGATTCGCGATACTCTGTGACGCCTTCTTGGATTTATACCTCAGACTAGTCCTGTCTTATTTTATTCGAAATTTCATTCTTTTAGCTGTGGATATTTGACTCGATACATTTAATTAATTTGTTTCTTGGTTGTTTTCCTAATCTTTCCGCGGACCACCTAGAACTGTCCCACGGACCATAGGTTGGGAATCGCACTGCTCTAGGGCATAGGGAATCAGAATTTCGACAGCGCCCCCTGATGGAATAGGATATTTATGTAAAACAAGAACGAACGCCTCTCCAAAAATAATTTTGTCCTCTCGGTCACTACCAATAGTTCATTTTAAATAAAATGTCATTATTTGAGGTTGTTTTTAATTTAGATATTTTTCCGGTTGAAAGTGCTCGCAAGCCAGCTGACTTTTAGCCCATGTGAGCTCATTGAATAAAAATAAGATATATCATGTTGCTTTAGCGACGCAAGTTGTACCTGGAGTTCTTTCATACCGCCGCGCCGGGTCGGTTTTTGGAACCAAGTCCCTTATCGCAAGTTACTGCGCCTGAAGTCAAAATCAACCGTCACAAAATCGACCGATGATGACAAAAATTTGACCGATTTAGTTGAGATTTGGAACACAATTTCATTTCACAATGCTCCGGACGAGTTCGTGGGAAAACGTTATCGACCCAAGCGTTCGCACGCAACGCCCGTGAAACCTAAGGTACAAATGTAAAATTAGAATTCCAGGACGGGAAAAGAAAGGGGGGGGGGGGGAGGAGGAAGATTCTAACACCACAACAATAACAATATTTTAACACAACATTTATTTTAAAAAATTGTTTAGTAAAGCCAACAGCAACACCACTAATAAGTGATAAAGCTCGTTAAAACTATTAAAGCGGACCTAAACGTTTAAAATAGAGGAGACAGCGTTTTTATATCTTACTTTGATATCTTACGATCTAATAAAACATCTTACGATCTAACAAACATGATTTTAATAAAACATCATATATTTACTTTAGAATCGTCTTTAGTACAATTGAAACAGGTATGTAAAATTTCAACTTGATACAGTCAGAAGTTTTTGTGTAGTGAAGTGATACATTTTATAATTGTTGAAATAATAATATTCAGAGCGTGTAGTTAGTGGGTGGAATAGTAAGAATGCAGGGTGACTCCCCCACTACTAGACTCTATTACAATCATACTAACTCATCATGATGGTCTACTTTCTCTATATTCAATACATATTTATTTTATATACTTAAATAGACTGCCAATTGGTGAGGTACATAGCTTCCTCGCATCCTATCCAAGTTCTTGATTGACTTAATGCTTTTAGAAGCCATTAGTGTCTAATTTGTTTAATTGTTTTCCCCGTTATTTCAATCTGTCAAAATTGTTTATATTTTTAACATGAGTTGAAGTATTGATTTAGCAAAAAAAATTTAGCTATAAAAAATATTGGGAGGAACCCGTTACAAAAGTTCAGTCTAATAGGAAAGTCTGCTTCCATCAGTTCTTGTTCTGGGGTGTCGTGGTAGGGGTAAAAATTATTGTTTTTCAAAACTCACTAATTCCTGAGAGGTTGCTTCTAAGCGTCAGCGGGACAAACCAGATATTTTTTATAGAGAGGCAATATGTCATACATTTTATTTGTTTCTTTTATTATAGGTAAAAAAAACAAAAAAAAACAATAACGTGCAGTCTCTTTTAATTGTTTACAAACAGACACTGAGCCTAAGATATTTCATCACATATTTTTGATCTTTTCGCAGCCAAACTTTAAGTAAACAATGCAACCATTGTATCATTAGAAAGCTTATTAAATGCGCCAACTTTTGATGTAAAACAAGTTATTTCATAACCCTCCAAATTCAAAAGTTATGGCAGCTCAAAGTTACATCATTACTTTTGATAAAATTAAATATTCATTTTTAGTAGCATGTATCGCATTGAAAACAACCCCGATTTGATCAAACAAATTGAATTTTAATGTAAAATTATTCGTCTTTCGAATGCCGTAAACTGCATATTATTATCTTTTTTAGTAGCCGAGTTATTACGCAATGTATGACAAAGAAATTAAATAATCGAAAAAATCAATATCTCGAAAACTAAGGTCGATAGACCACGGGTTAATAGGACATTTTTTGCTGGAAAACCGATGAAGTATCACCCCCTTTTCGGTGTCTGTGCTTAGCTGAAATACCCTGTATACCTAAGTATAGTTAGCATCGTATACTTAATAGTGTGATTATATCATTAATATTTAATGAAAAGCGTAAGGAACTTCGTTGCTACCGGGTTTCCCTCGACACCGCACGTATATTTTTTAACCTTTATTATGGTTTCTCCCTTCTACAAATGTACATACTTGAAATGTTCAAAAAGTAGCACACTAATTAACAAATAAGCTTAACCATTTTCGATCAACTTTTTAACTTAAGTAGGAGTATACACATGTAGCTCCTAGATTTTAATTAATTTTATTTACACATTGGCTGTGTGGTAATATAATTAAAGAAACTTAATAAAGTAATTAATTTTTTTTAAAGAGTAAACTAATCCGAAGAAAGTTCCTTTTGGACATAGAACTTCACATTTCACATGATCATTTTCCTCCTAGTTTTATGGGATATTGACAATTTGGCAAGTTCCAATATATAGAACATAGATGAGAAGTAATTCTCAAACGACCAGCTTGTTATTACTTTTTTGGCCTTAGTCCCATTACTGGTTAAGAGTTAAGGCAAGATCCGACCTTTCTATAATGTTGGCTATTGGAATCGAATTTAATGTTTTGGAAGCGAATCTGATAGCTTTCTCTGCGGCTAAAAAGGCTGCTATTGCAAGCTCTTAAATAAAAGGTTCAAGTATCGTTAAAAGATTTCTAGTTGTATGGTCTAAATGGCGTTATCTTTAATCTGAACTATACGTATAACTTGTTTCACAGTTGTTGACGGATTAATAGTTCATTCGTGATTGCAAACGATTAAGACATTTTTTCGTGATTCAAAAACATAATATTGTGCTTGTGGAAGTAATAATCCAGGTGTTGACTCGAAGTCAAAATGCCCCACAAATTACACGATAGAAAAAACATAATGACTAACAATTACTACTAAGAATTGTTTAACTTGACGATTTAAAGTAGCACTATGAGAAATGGCTTGACTATTATGTCACTTGAAAACGTAGCGCGAATTTATTGTTGAGACTTTGCGGATTTAAGATGTAACCGTTTGTTATTAGTTATATTTTCAGTTTAACATAAATTCAATATGGTATTACAACATGAGCGAAAATTATAAACCAGCGAGATTCACTGAACTTATAGAAAAAAGTTTTTAAATAAAGTATACAAAATAAGTAGACTATATTAACAAGTTATAGGCTTAAACGTATACATCTTGCAACAGAGGAGGAATTTAAGTATTTACTTAGACGTCAATTTGATTTTGGCTCGAAGTTTAAGACAAAAAGTTAAATGCAAAAATAACTAAACCTTAGGAACTTAATGCACTAGAGAACCTTGGAAAATTCCAATGAAGCCAAATGGCTACATATTTTTATGACATAAACCACTTTTGTGAAAGAGTTTTACAATCAGCCATTTTGATTCAATATGGTGGCCAGAAACATTAAAAAGAATCATAAAAAGAGCTCGTTTCTTAAGGTAGTTTATAAACCTATAAATTTAAAAAAAGGGCTAGATGGACAATGGACATAAAACTAAATAAGAATGATAACTCAACCAGTGGTACTTTTTACAAATCAACTAAGATAACCACTAAGATAGTGCCACTAGAGAGTTAACTAACTAAGATTAAACCACCGTTAATAAAATCATGGCATAACTAACATTAGAAATAAATGACCATAATAATAAACAACAAAATCGGTGAATGAAGGTGTTTACACCAATAATAAGTATTGAGTATAGATCGAATCATGGAACAATAAATAAATATTTATACACAAATGACTCTGACTCTGACTGACTCTGACTCTGACTATACAATATAATGAGACGAAATAATCGGAACATGCTATAATGCACTGAAAAAAAATCTTCAAGGTTAACCTTGTTTACTAACATCCATATCAGTGACATCAGAATGACCTCCAATTACCCATAGTTAATAGATCGGCAGGCAAAATATTGAAGAATGAATATAAATTTATAATTGAAGATTTAGAATAAATACGCCGTTCTTCTCTCCAGTCAACATGTCTTGTTGCTTCAAGTTAACATCGCGATGCATCACACACCGGAAGATGCTTCCAGTAGTGGAAGCGAAACGTCCGACTTTACAAAACCTTCGTGACGCGTGGATTTCATCGTAAAACTAAGCTATTTATTACGAGAACTCGCGGAAGCTTTCGCACTAATAAGATCAAAAATGATTGGAAACGAAATGACTGTCAAATGTGTTGTTAAACAGAGTTGCCACCAAACAATAACTAACTTTTTCGAAGTAAAAATGTGCAGGAATCCACGACTGTATTTTTTTTTTTTTTAACTGAGTAAGATACCCATAGTATTATTATTTAAACCCAGCTTTCAGTCACGACTCTTTATGATGGCCACTGAGATACTGAAAGCAGGATTTGAAAAACAAAATTCTATTTGAGATGCGTTTGTTGTAGCGAATTTTCGAAGAAAATTAAGCTATTGCAATGGCTTCAAAATTTTTGAAAATTTTCTCCATGGAAATCCGTTTTAGACCATTCATAATCGATTCCTGAAATTTAACACTTTTTTATGTATGTATATATATTTATATATGTATGTGTCACTCCAGACGATATCTTACGCTAGGATCCACTTAAATAATCCAAACAAATTTTAAAATATCAATAATATCAAAAGAAAGGATGAGCTCGTTGACCAGAATTTTTGGAATTCATTTACGGGTCAAATTTTGACATTTAGAGTCAACAATAGCAGAAAAAAGGCGTTTTTTCCATTTTACCCCTCTCTAATATGAAAATATGACAAAAGTGTACATAACAACAATTGCTGTACTCTTAAAGAGCTTCTAACGACATGCATCTTGAAGGGTAAATACTATTTTGACTTTTGTGTACCCCGTACCCTTGTGTACCAATTTTTTTTTCACCCATCAAATTCTAAACCAAAATTTTCCTATATTATCATAAACCAATAATACACAGATTTCTTAATAAAGTCGTTCATTAAGTCATGGTGCATGACTGGTCTTATATTACTTTGCTTTGTAAGTTTAATCGCACACCTATTACCCCAATTTTGAACCTCTTCCCCAAATTTTGCACATGGAAACAATCAGGCCCGTCGAGAGCCGTAGCGGGCCCCACGGCTAGACCTATATGGGCCCCCTCTTTTTACTCGTTTTTATTCGTCATTTTGGGACTTTACACTAATAACTTGTGTATTGAATTTTTCAACTCTTATAATAAGTTCTATTTTATATTTATTGTAAGTACTACTAATAAACTCCTATTACTGATAACTGCAGACATACTACTGATAAACCAAAGTAAAACAAACTCATTTTGAAAAATACAACTATTTTACCGCAGTAATGTTAAAAAACCAATTATGACTTAAATTAATATGGGTATATGAGTCATAATTATGACCTAAAATTAGAAAAAATTGTTTGAAAACATTTATAATTTCTTAGTCCTCAACTAAAAAACAATCTGGACACAAGAAGTCCTATAACTGTAAAATGTTGTTTACGTTCATTCATCAGTGGAAGGGATAAAATCTAGATATTCTCTCATAGTAAAATAATTTAAATGTTTCTTGATGGTAGTTTACAACCTTATCAAATTAAAATAACACTCCGTAGCAAAGAACGGGTATCCAGCTAGTAAAACATAAAATAATGATTTCGAAGAAAAAGTAAAACTAACAAAGAATGTAACAGAAAATAAGCGAGAAGGAAGATTAAGAGGGTGCGGGAATGTTAAGTAGTCAATTAATTAATAAGACAATTCCCTCCTATATTAAAAAAATAATAATAATAATAAAACAAAAATCTTCACTTTTTGAATAGCTTTTAATTCTAAGGAAATAACTAAACTAAACAAAACAACAATAGTTTGATTAAGAATTTAAATAAAATTATCTCTTACCATTATCGTTGTGTAATAAGATTGTTTATTATAACTAAACATAAATTATTCAATTTAACTTAATAGGTAAATAGAAAGAATCAATCTACCTTTATAGCTTCGCTTCGTTTTTTCGATCCATCCTATGTTTATCTTCATATTCCATTATATTCTCTAAATGCTGTTATAAATATACGTAGAATTAACTTTCAAAGATATTATCGTCGATATTACACTGAATAACAAATCGATCAATCTCCAAAGACAAGATTTTTAACACAGAACAACCGATAATGAATAAAATATAAACGACATACACGAAAGATGTACTTTTCGAATGAAAAACGTATAGATATCAAAAAGAAACATTTGAATTATAACACACTGTACAAATATAAAGATTTAAAATACTTTTCCTCGATAAAAAAGTGAATTTAAAGTAAGATTCGACTGAAATGACTGTTGACCTAATTAGAGAAGTAAAAACAATATGGCCGACACTCTAAAACTATGAGAAACCGCAGCGTCGCAGTGACTCCTTTTTCAGGGCTACCACACTACCACCGTATCAAAATTAAATAATCTAAAATTTATTATAAAAAATGATTTAAAATAAAAATATTATAAATAATAAGTATTCTCCATGGTAATATTATATTTTAAATATGATTTTAGTTTAACCGAAACAAAATATGTTTAAGTTATTTTATTTTTTAATAATTTTGTTCGCATTATAACCTCGTTGGTTTAACCTCGTTGTACTGTTGTGGTAAGTGAAAAAATATTTTGTTTATATAAGTTTAAATTAATAAAAGACTTAGTTTGTAAAAACAAGTTAAATCAAATGGTATTTTAAGTTGAAAGGAGAACTACAGTATATGGAGCCCCTACTATACTATACATCGTAAATCGCTACAATCGATTGTTATAATTGACGCCATAATTCAATATATCCAAATAATGTGTGATTTGCGTAATTTTACACGTTTTAACGAAAATGTGTTGGTTTTGGGTTTGAATTTAATTTTGTTAACCTTAATTTTTTTTTGCCCTAGAATTGTTAATCGCAGCTCCACACCGCTTCGCGGAGCGCTCATTTCTAAAGAAAAACAACCCTCCTGCATATAGACCAGGTAGAGTTCCAAATCAAAATATAAAAGAGTTTAACAGACAAGATATATCTATATATTAAATCTTGAAAGAGGTCGATAGTGAGATAACGTGTTATCAGAAAGAGCCCCATATACTGTAGTTTAGCCCTCAAGGTATATGTGTATGTTCTATATAAAAACCTACAGTTTTGGTCCGTTCTCGATGAAAATTTTCACACTTGACCTTCAAAGCAATGGGAAGGTCACTGTCTACATGAATTTTCAAAATTTAAATTTTGGTACACAGGGGTACGGGGTACAACTCAAGTGATGAATATGGGGTCAACGTAATGAATACCCTTCATGATGCATATCGTTGAAAAGCTCTTTAAGAGTACGGTAATTGTTGTTATGTACAGTTTTGTCATATTGTCATTTACGAGGGGGGTAAATTTGAGATATTTGCAAATTATCTTATCAAAGAGGAGGTGATATAGAAATAAGTGAGAGGGATAGAATCTAGATATTCTCGCATAGTGAAATAGTCTCTTGACGGTAGTTTGTAAACTTATCAAATTAAAATAACACTTCGTAGCGACGCACGGTTATCCAGCTAGTATTGTAGGAAGTAGGAAACAGTGGCTGCAATAAGGGCCCCGCAGACCCCGCCGCGCGGGGGCCCCTGGAAGTAAAATAGAGGAGCCCCTAAAAGTTTCCAGGGGGCCTCCAAAACCTACTAGTAGGAAATATGAATTTTTATGACTGAAGACTCCATTGTAGTTCTTTCTGGCTAGCATGCCGGATTTTTCAACCGTGCATGGTTGAAAATGAATGGTGGTGTATTTAATATTTTTTCAACTTTGGATATGTCTAAATAAAACTGAACAAATCATTAACCATTGATTTTGTTGACTGCTTGGTATGGATCACTCAAGTTTCTAATCCCACTGTCCACTGTCAATTAAAACATAAAAAACTTCAATTTTGAAGCGATTTTTTGGGTTCTCTGTGGATTTTTACCCATCGGGATACGGGTTAGTAATTTTTCGCTTCTCAGTCTCGGTACCGGGAAATTCTCTCTCAAACTTAATCACCACACCTGGCTGACAACTTTAATGTGAACTAATATTATTTTTAATTATTATTACGAATATAATTATTTTATATTTAAATCATAAATATTGGCGTGATTGGGTATTCGGGGCTTGAGAAGCGGGGCCCTTTAGGGGAGGTCCGGGCCCCCCGGCATCAGCCGTACCTACCGCCCCCTCTCGACGGGCCTGGAAACAATTTAGGTGAAGAATACAGAAAAAAAAATGTTGAAAATAAGACCAGTTTTTAAAAATGGTATATTTATATTAATTATTTATTATACCATTGATATTAACTCTACTTACGTACATATTTTTCATAAGATAGTAATAGACTAGGAAACCTCAACTATAGTTCTGGTTTTTACCTTAATTGAGGTTCGATAATATAGAATCTAAAAGCGAGCGTTTGATTTGTTTCTTGTAAAAAAGGGATAAATTATTTCAGTCTAAAGCACGAAAACTGTTAGCTCACATAAATATAGAAAACAGATACACTTGTCAAATATGATTTATAATACTTGATTCAATCTAATCATAAATATACATAGAACACATGTTCTTAACTTCATCCTACTGTTAATATTTGATGATAGGAAGATGGAGGATCCTTTCAATAATGATGACAAATTCAGATTTAATAGGGTCGAGGAAAGGGGAGGAAAGTGAAAGGCTTAGTGTACTGGAGTCAAGGGCAGCAGTTGAAGAGTTAAAAGCCTGACACGCTGCACTGACATGAGTTAACATTAGATATATCGTTCACATTCCTAGCCCACTTTGTTCTCTCTAATGGAGCAACAAACTGCTCCAGACATAACTCTCTTTATACGACAAGCACAGGGTGCCTTTTCACGTTCACAACAGCTTCAAAGAGGAATAACTCTCTAAAAGTGCATAGAATAATTGACCTCTGGATAATACCAAGTAATTATACAACAGTGATTCATATATGCATGCGAATATTTAATTAATTTAAATAAACACAAAGTCATTGACATTGCATGGCTTTTCCATCTGGATCAAAAACAGTATTAAATGAGCGCACTACGGTTGGATTTAAAGAAACTGTCTCTCCACGTAAAATAATACTTATCGTAATGTATAATTATCAAAGTACTTTCATCATCAGTGGCGATTATGGAAGAACGAAAGTTTCATTAAAAAAATAATATGAAGGAGGTGAGTCTTTAAGTTAGAGACCAACGTAAAACTCGAGTTCTTATTGTCGGTATTTAGATTTCAGTTTCAAAATTAGAGCCTTTGCACACACTAAGTAATGTTATTTATTTCTGATATAGGTGTTGATAAAATACACTTTGTACAAAAACCAATGGGCACAGAATGTTGAAAGTTATATGGACCAACAAGGACAGACAGAGCAATAGACACGGGACCAAAAATTGCAAACAGATTTCTGTCAAAGAGTTTTTGAAATCGAAAATATGAAAAAAATGCCTCTACTAAAAAAAAAACAGGGGATTAACAATCTAAAGAAGGTGTACGGAATATTCTTCTTTAGACTGTTACTCCCCTTATAAAAAAAGAAAAACAGAAGTGTGATATTCTTTGATGTGATACTACTTTGTCCCAAAGTATTTTAGACTAAACATATCTTTGTCTTAATAGTTATTTAGTAAAAGTCATTTATACTCTAAAAAAACATAGGGGAGTAACAATATAAAGAAGAACCAAACTCACTACCCTCGTTCAAAAATATCCTAGGACTCCTCCATTTAGATAGGAGATAGAATATCCTATCTAAATGTTATTGTACAAAATATATCAGAGCATCTTATCAGCGATTATCAAAGAACGTTAATTTGAATTAATGAAACAAAAAATATCGTCCAACTGACTCGAGCAAAACTTTCTCACAAGCATAGTGATGGCAAATTTAAATCCAATAAAATCTCATTTTATTTCATTGAAATCGGACCAGTAGTTTAGGCTCCATGCGTCTCTAAAGACAACAGTTTTTTTTTGTTTTGTTTTTTTAAAGCGATATTCTCTCTATTATATACTACGTATATAAGAAAAATAATAAGAATTTCTCTCGTGACAAAACACCATTTTAATTACTGAGAATGAAAATACATGTAAGTGTTCGTCCGTGAAAATAAGGGGAATGATAAGCTAATTAAGAAAGAGGACCTGTGGTGGTGATGGTGAAGGTTCCTGTCGTGAAGCCACTGTCTAAGTATAAGTCTTTGTTGAAGTAGTCTGGCAGCTCTTTGAAGTCTCTCCTCATCATGAGCAGGCAACTCTGGTAATTCTTCCACAGCCCTTGTGCAACCCACCAGGCTAGATATACCTACCACACAAAAACACAATATAAGTACGTAGTATATAAAAATTAAATGAGGAGAATAAGACTGAGAAAAATACTATATAAACAGAAAATAATACATTCAGATATAGCAGAGATAATGTAAATGCATCAATGATTGATGTGCTAATATCATTGTGAGTCTCAGAGATACATATATTTATAAAATTGTGAGCATATTATTTGATACCAGGGGTATCAAAATAAAAAAAGAAAGAAAAAAACTTCTTTTTGACTTTCGAAGTCAAAACATAATCTGTTTGAGAACGTTCAAGAAGTATGCTCAAAAAATATATAATGTTATAAGATAGAGATAAATTGCATACGAGTCTGCAAGACAGTGAGACATTTCCATGTAACTTTTTGGTGTCGCTTTTTGGTAACGCATATTGGTGTCGTTTTTAAATTAATGTAGGGCTACTGCGCGCTACTTTCGATAAACTATAAAAGTTTCATACAAATCACATCAGTACTTTCGAAGCTATAGGTGTAAATAAATGTATGTTTGTGCGCATGTGGAAGAGAAACAAATGAACGCAGAATGTTGAAACTTATATGAGACCATCAATGGGCTAATCATGATCTACCATCCAAATTTCATTAAAATCGGACTTGTAGTTTTTAAGTTATGGTAGTTCGCAACAATTGAACGACAGACCGACACGGAACCAAAAATGTTCCCTCATATCTGAAACGGATTTCTGTCTAGGAATTTTTCAAATCAAAGACCTAATTTTTTTTCGTTCTCGGTACGATAACGTAGCTTCTGTTACCTCCGGTAAGCTCGTGAGCAATACCATACAAAAATATAAAGTTTAAATCAATCAACACCAAGAATCAAGCAGAGAGTTCAAAAAAGTATTCCGGGTAACAATTATAATGAGGAAGCCAAGGGAGAATAAAGAACGAGGGAGGAAAAACAGAGTGTGGCAGAGATAAGGAAGGCTTTGAGTCGCGCTCTACTCGAAAATCAAAACAAGTTTGATTTTTAATGTTAGTTAATTGTTAGTATTAGTTAGGTAGTACTAGTGTTAGGTAGACTAGTAGTAGGTAGTTTGATTTAAGGTTAAAGTGTAGGTGTAGTGGAAGAGCGCTGGGCTATAGGGCTATCCGTGTGGGGGAGATCCGAAAGTAGCCGAACTACATGTCGCGTCCTAGTTCAACGTCTAGTCCAACTACGACTACCTACTGCGACTACCTACTTCCCTGGTTGGTACCAGTGGAACTCTTTTCGACTTTCTTTGCCCTGCGAAGCGCGGTAGGGGAAAGGCCCTACAGCAGGAGACTGGATTGAACCACCTCCTATGGCTTTTTAACTCCCTGTTACACTTTTCTGAGTTTTTAAGCTAAAAGTAATGTAACGTTTTTGAGTTATGTTCCATAGCCTAAACATGAAAATGTCAAAAGTGTCCACGAAGAATTCCTTTGATGAATCAACTGTAACCAGAGCATTAGCGAACACGAGCAAACATTCGTTTGTGTGCGCCGCGCCATCCACAACGGACGCCGCCCATGAACCTGTTCGCAAACGTTTGCAAACAGGATATGCGACCGGTTTGGACGCGGCTTTATAATTTCCTGCGTTTGTCTATCTGTACCTCATTGTCGCACTGTATCTCCGAAAACACCCAACACAACATTTTTTTAAGTTAGGTTATATATGTAATAACCCGTAATAACACTGTAAAAATAAAGGAAAGACATCCCTACAAAAAAAACATCGGTTGGACTAGCCTATAAGAGGCATCATGTATAGAAATGCAAAAACTAACAAATATAAAATATAATGCATCCATAATTGAAGTGTTTCCTGTATATTAATATAAATTGCATTATTTATGTATTCTTTTTCATTTCATACTATCTTGAAAAACCAGATACGCTACATCGAAGCCCAGGTAATCTACAACAGATAAATACGCCCAAGATTCCCAAAATCGACCTGTATACAGCTGTGTCTCAAAATAGAGGACTGAAGATGGAAATTTTATTAAGAGAAAACTTATTAAATGAAGAAGAATCCATAATTGGTGCATTTTTTATCAATATATATAGAAAAGACTTTAATTATATGTCCCAGTTTTTTTTTCATTTCTATACATGATTCTCCATATAGACTAGTTCAACCACAACATCTCTTGAAAACAAAGTTTGGAACATTACGTTTGTTGTTGTTATGGGACCGTCCACTGGATTTTGCTTAGAAAATAACTAATATGATTTTAACTGTATATTTAGTCAGTCTTAATCAATAATGGATCGTTTTCAATAATTGATTAGTCCAGAAAAATCAATAAAAAAACAAATATAATTTACACTATAAACAGTGGAAAGCAGATACACACTTTGGCCTTTCTATATTTAATCATTATTTCTATCGTTGTTTTTTTCTATTTCAAACCAAGTTTAATTAAAAATAACAATACAAAATAGTTATATTCTAAGTATTATCTATATTGATTAAACCATCATGTAAAATTATAAGTCTTTAAAGGATATAGAGGAGCAACTTTCTGTACTAAAGATAATTTTGTTTTTCTAATTACTCTTGTACTAATAACAAACTTTCCATTTTTAAACCAATAATATTAAAAGTTTGTAGAGATTGTCAAGTTAGAACAAATTCGTGAATATTTAATGACTGAACTAATTAGTTACAGTTACAGTCAGTCAGGTAAGTTGACCCAGATAATGGAAAATAGTGAACCATCTGATTGCAACTGATGCAACTCCACCTGATTTTCCATAGCTTTAATCAGTTAATTAAAAGTTTTACTTTGCATGTTTAATACTTTGGTCTTATAGTCAAGCAAATGTTGAATAAAAAGAGGTTAATTTATAAAAATTGTCATAAAAAAATAGTATTATAGTGAAAGCATACGTCTGACTGAAAGAAAGAAAAAGAAAAGATTATAACTCATCACACCTATACATACAGTGGCGTAACTATAGGCCCGCATTGCGGGAGGGCCCCCACCACCAGGGGGCCCCCAGTTCCAAACGTAAGAGGTATTTTTTTTGCTCATCAATTTTGTTTGGCGAGGGGCCCCCAAAAAGTTCTTGCGGGGGGGGGAGGGGGGGGGACATTGCCCTAGCTACGCCACTGCCTACATAGAAGACCTACGGTGAGGTATCACAGATATCTTAAGACTGCAGCATTAAACTACGTATCGAATTATAGACAACACTGGCACTATGACCTTTAAATCTGCAACTATGTAACTGTAAAGCCAAGGGCCAGGTCTCTAATTTTCTTATAAATACATGAATAATTTAAAAAGATAAGTGAAGTTATAAAACAGCCTTCAATTCTTAATGCTTCTTTAAATATTAAGTTTAATTTCAAAGCAGCATTCGGCTATTATCAGCAGTACGGGTCAAAGGTGGAGAAAGTCATAATATGTGGAGGAGTCACATCTATCTCTCTAAAGCCTTGTACACACCAAAAGCCCATTCGCAAACAGGGTTTGCAAACAACCGCAAACACAATGTCCACACCGGATGCGCATTCTAGACACACAGGTGTTTGCAAGCGTTTGTCCTTGTTCCCAGTTATCTTCATTAGGTTCTTATACACTAAATCATCAAGTACTAAAACTATATTGCACTTGCATTTAACTTTGTAAAATGGTTCTACTAAAACGCGGTACAAGCGCCGCGCCGGCTTATTTACTATCATTTGTGAGTTATTAAAAAAAGACAATAGTAAAAGATGACGAAGATCCTGGATGTCAATATTTTTTTCTCCTCGATCATTCCCTGATTTTAGATATTATTTCAACAAAAATAAAACGCCAAAACATATATAGAAATTTTATACAAATAGAAACCTGTTTTTATGGTGGAAAAAAGATAAATATCAAGCTAATATTTGGGTCTATAGGAGGCTCGGGCCCGTAGGCCTGTGCCTTTAGTAATAAGCTTGGAAGCAATATAATTATTTAAACAAATAGTATGACGCATTTTTGAATTTTTATGTCATCTATATATTTATCTATTTAATCTGGCATTTTTAATCTTGGATTTACATCAACTCACCTCTAGTTTCAATTACTATTTATTAATTAGTATACATTTTTAGTTATTATATAGTTATTAGACGCTATAGTCATAAATAATACGAATGAAAAAAATATACCTTACTCGGCTTTCCAAGTCAAACCACAGGCTATTTGCGAATGCTCAAGGAGTCTCCTCAAAAAGCGTCCACACCAAACGCGCACAAACAACGAACATCCTTTGATGTACCGACTTTACCCGGAGCAACCGCGAACACACACAAGCATTAGTTCGTGCGACCGGTGTGGACGCAGCTTAAGGCGACTTCTCAACGGGGTTTCCCCTTTCAATTTTACCGGCAAGATAATGCCCGAAAGCTGTGGCTATGGAATGAAAGTCAATGTAGGGAGGCGGTCGAGTTCGTTTTTATCCTACCATTGATATCAACATACGCGCAAATTCTCTCTTAAAACGTATTAAATGACAGGGGGTAGGGGGTATATTACTACAAAGAAATTAGATTATTTAAAATTTAAAAGATCATAGAGCAAATGTGACCAAAACCTCATTATCTACAAGTCTATCCTTAGAAACCGCCATCAAATATTGATATACAATCTTCCAAAAAAAAAAAAAAAAAAAAAAAAATGGCTCTTAATACTAATAAATTATTAGTAAAAAAAAAAAATTAAAAACAAGCTTTTATTTCTTGGGCTGTCCGCCATATTGAATTTAGAATGACGTCACTTAGCTAACCATGAATTGTCGTCCAAAATAAACGTGTATGCAAAATTTTCATTCAATCGGTTGAGGATAACTGCTTAATATTCAGTTGCAAGATTTGACCCGAAAATAAATACAAACATTGCAAGTTAAATAAAAGCTTGTTAAAAAATGTCTAAAGTAAATGACTCTAGAAACCTAATATAAAATTGCATAATTAAAACAAATTCTTATTGAACTCTGAAAATTATATGTAAAATGTTTTCATAGAGGAGTAAAGTTATGTATGGAATGGATCACAACTTAACTTATTTCCCCTAAACAGCTTAAATCTAAAACTACAATTAGCAATATTTAAATACAAATAATAAATCACATTGAGCAAAATAACAACCGAAATTTGAGCTGTATCGACCGAATAGTGAAAACGTAGTTATGAACCGTAAATGAAAAATGACATCCAACGAATAGGGGATGTGAAATTGAGCAAAAGTTAAATTGGTATGAGCGTATAGAGAAAAAGATAAATCACTCACGCTTTAATATACAGAAAAATACACGTCCTGCAAAACGGGAACGGAAACAGAATGATGTACAGTTCTCTGTCTGTCCTAACTAAAAGATACGCATTTGAACCCATGACTGATTTCCATTTTGTGTTCTGGACAGAGCTTTAAATTATCTTGGAAATCCAACAATCAGTGTAAACTATCTTTTGTTGTCAGTAATTGATATACTACAAAGGGCTTTTTTAAAGTTACATAAAAGATCATAAATAATTCCCTGTCTTTAGACATCTAAAATCATGAATTGATTCAATACCATAAATAACATAATAAGCGTCAAGAATTTAATTGGTTTGTAAGATGATTTAAAAATACACGAATCTATACATTTAACATTTAAGTTGTGTCTATATATACATTGATCAGTATTTTACATTTTCTAGATACATTTTCAGTTTATACATTACGAAAACCAATACCGGCCGAAATTATTTTCCGTATGTCTGTCATTCTAGCATCTGCAAGGCTAAACGAAATCCATATAAGTAATTTTATACAATTGTGCGCACTAATATGTGGCGCATGTAGGTGGCTTGTTTCATAGAAAAATATTGAGCCGAAATGAAATAAGATAAATGAAATAAAATAATTTAATGCGGAAAGTAGCATTTTCCATGCGAGTGTGGAGTTTACACCCGCGAGCGATAGCGAGGATAGTAAAACCATACGAGCAAAGCAAAATGCAGTTTTAGCACGAGTTGCGTACCGTACTTTATCCGATTGTGGATTTTAATAATAAATACAGACAAAAAAATTAATAAACTTTCTGCATGTAAGTACGTATTTCTCTTTTGATTAAGATTACATTAATTCATTAGTTTTATTTTGTGCCGAATTAATTATTTCGGGAGGAGTATAATTCTCCTACCTTTCTTCATAATCACTTAAATCACATATGGTTTCTCTAAAAACTCGATATAAACAGTTACTTTAATTAAACAAACAGCAATTTAGAATGTTTTTAACAAACTCGCTAATAGTGCGTTAAGGTGAAGAATTCCTTTTTTTCTACCTAGGGCGGAATAAAAGAGGAATTCTTCACCTCATTATGAACGCGCATGCGCAATGAATATAGCTACGAAAAGAATCACTTTCTACGCATCTTAACAGAGATAAAATGTATATATTTCGTATCAATCGTAGATGAAATAAATTTTATTTTATTATTATTATTATTATTTTATTTTATTTTATTTTTTTTTTACATATTTTTACATTTTAGGTGAGGGCTTCCAGTAGTTGTTGCAACTATAGAGCGAGGGTCCCGTCTCAAGAATTATTTATTTTCTATAATTTTACTTTTAGTTAATAATAAAAAAAACTGTATAGGCTAATATATAGATACAATCGAGCTTACATTAATTAGGGTAAAAGATTTAATTAGGAATCATAAAATAAAAAAAGTACAAACATTTATATTATATTTGTATAATTTTATTTAAATTTTCTTTTGTTTCTTATTCTGTGATAGGTAAGTATTCGTAAAAATTGGAATGGTCCTTATTCTAACAATGGAGAAAATGTAATTCAACTATCAAGTAATTTATAAAACAGCTCCAAATTATCATCTATTATTGATTTATAAAATCTTAAATATTTTGAATAGATTACACATTGGGTAGACTCCGGTTAAGATATTAAATTAATTTTTTTCATACACAATAATTTTTGTACTTGGAAACCATATTAGACTCTTCTGTCACATATTACAAATTTGTATTAGGTATTATATTTATATTTTCACGTCGCAAGAAATGATGATATATTAGTTAGAATGGTCAACAAATTCAGTCGTTATTAAATAGCATATAAAATATACTATCAAAAGCGTATCTAATACACTGAGAAAGATATACTATTACATACATATGCTAATCACTACAATTTCAAGAGGTAAGAAATGGAGGCGGATTTTTTTCTTTTAAGTTTCAAGTGCCCAGCAACAGTAAGCTGAAGTCAAATATGAATAAAACAGATATTTTCCCTCTTCATCTGTTTAAAGTCAAAATCTCTCGTTAAAAGTGAGCAAAACGACCACTTCACTGTCCTACAACTAATTTTGAAGATATAGATAGAACTATTTTTTTATTTTTTATTTATCTTGCTCCATTTATTCTCTTTAAGCTGTATTATTTTAAATCTAATGATAGGAGGAAATTAAATATGCGCTAGTAGTTAGTTATATTGCTTGGAAAAGTTGTGAGCTAAAAGGATATAATATGCAAATAATATATTTAATATAGAAGGAAAGAAATAATACCATAATCAAGCGAGATTTTTGCAATAATATTACGTACTTCAAAGTGTAATGAATCATTTTAAATACTATTTTTTTAGGGTTCTCAGGGTAAATCAAGGCCCCTTATCATTTCATGCGTTTGTTGTAAGCGTAACTGTATCTCGCCCTATCTCCAAAAGTACCCAAAACAAAAATTGGAAGCTTTGCAGTTAAGTTAATTGTAACAAACAAAACGATTTTGTAAATTATCTTAAGACCCTTCGTGTGTACCGCACATGCATGCAACTTTATGCTCAATTATAAATAACTATTAAAGTTCGTACAATGAACTAATTTCTTTATTGATGGTTACCTAGTAATCAATTGTTTAGCAGGTAAATAAATTGACAAAGTCAAAGTATAAACCTTTTAGTTGATAACGATAAAGAGATAAGCAACATGTCAATTATAATACTATAACGCAATTACGACAATGTTGTGCAATTCTACCGATGACAGAAAAATTACATTAAAATTATAAGTTTTTACCGAAATATTATAAAGTCTGTCACAATGGGAAATAAAATAATATGATTACTGTCGAACTACTAACACCAAGCGAAGTTACTGTTGGATTTTAAGGAAAACTTAAATTTTAATTTAAATCAAAATATAATTATTATTAAAGAAAGGAGACAGATAGAGAAACATAGACTCCAGCGCCGGGACTTGACCCTCGGCCTCTATATTTTTAGTATAGCGCTCTATTAACTGAGCTACACTGGAGAAACCCCTCGGGCCTCTATATTCTAGACTTGTGGAAATTGAAAGCTTAATTCGGGACTAGGTATCGTTACTGACAGAGGAATTTATTCTCCAGTGTACCTCAGTTGGTAGAGCGCTCTACCAACTGAGCTACACTGGAGAATACTGCACTCTATTACTGAAAATAAAGAGGCCCGAGATTCAAGTCCCGGCGCTGGAGTCTATGTTTCTCTGTCTGTCTCCCTTTGTTAATAATAATTATAATTTGATTTAAATTAAAATTTAAACTTTCCGTAGAATGAATACTACATAAAACTTAAAAAAATACGTGTGGTGTCACGGGACACCAGGTAGGAACGAAGTTCCTTATATTTTTCATTAAATATAAATTATAAAACGGCACTGCTAAGTACGTATACATTGCTAACTACTTATACATGGCGAAGTTAGAAAAGAGACAAAATTAAAAGTAACGAACTGTTTGTACCTAGCATGAGTTAAGGAAAAATTAAAAGAAAATCATTATTTGTATCATTAAAGCAAGCGTCTTACTATAAATATGTATATTGAATATAAGAAAAAAGTTGATCATGATGAGTTTATAGTTAAAGAGTATGTTTGTTAAAGGATGTTGGATTGAAATAGGACTGTTTTCTACCAACCCGGCCTATTAATTTAAAATATATCTCTTCTCTACTCTAAAGCTTCTGCTTGAATCCGGTTGAAATTTTACATGTCTGTTCAATTGTACTTCAGACAATGTGTAAGAAGTTTAATTAAAATTTTTTTTATTAAGAACGGAAGATATCGGTAAAAACGTTGTTTTCTTTATTTTAATCGTTTGGGTCCACTTTAATAAATTTAGCGATCTTTATCACTTCATAACAGTGTCGGTGTTCGTTTTACTAAAAAACATATTTTAAAAAGTTGTTTGTCTCATTATATAGGTGAAGTTAGAATTTTTTCTTGGATTAAGTACGCAGTATTATAATAATATACCTAATATATTGAAATAAGCGTCAGCACAGATCAATTTTACTTTTAACAAGACCGTGATTATATTTTCGATATTTACAAAACCAAGTGACATTTTGACATATAAAAAAAATAAACAAGTCAAGTAACAGGCTTCCATAATAACATTATTTCCCGTCTTTTTGAAATTTACGCGAGCGTTGCGCGTGATCGCTTGGGCGGATAACGTTTTCCAACGAACTCAGTCTGGGCATTGGTAAAATGAACATGTGTACCAAATTTCAACTTACTCGGTGGTCTTTTACTCAAGTTATCGTCATCGGTAGATTTCGTGACGGTTTTTGCGTGACAGTGATTTTGTGACGGTGATTTTGATCGTTTTCTTTTTGGATTCACTCCCGGGCTCCAGAACGTGCCATAAGGAACTTCGTTCCAAAATGAAAACTTAAACGTTTCAAAAGAAATGATTGTCCTACAAATGGTTGGGCAAATCTATTGTAATGGGAAAAATTTAGTCTTTTCCATATTAGTTCACATTTATTACACAAATGAGTGAATTAAAAATTTGAATAATTATTATCTGACTGCATGTTCTTGAGTCTAAACGTAACCAAAAAGTATTTGTTTAACTAAGTGTGCAGGTTTCCGCGGGTTGGCTCGTAATCAAACATGGTTTTCCGGTGAAATACGCGTCACGAACGGGTTTAAGTCCGACGTTCGCAGAGGAAGCGAAACGTCGGACTTCAACCCCTTCGTGATGCGAATTTCACCGCAACACCAAATCTTTGGTTAAGAATTTGTTTGTTTGCATAAAAAAATCAGTCTATTTATCTTTCACTATACCCGCTTCTACAGCATTAACTGCAAACTGCAATGCTTGAAAGCGTCAAGAACAAAAGTAATAAATAAGTAAAAAAAAATTATAATTGTAAATTGATTTTTTTTTTCTTCAATATCACAGAAGAGTTTTTAAATATTGTTGAAACAGACATTGTTGAATGCGCATAATATAGGTATATTTATGAAAAGAAAGATTTTATCGCTTCTAGTTTACATGAAATAAAAAAAAAGTAAATGTTTTCATATCAAGCTTAAAGTAAAGAAGTTATAAAGCATGTGTATGTGTAGTCTAAACTTAAACAATCAAATTTTAAAGTTATCTGAAACCATTCTTTTAACAAAACTTTGTTGACAAGTGGTAGAATTATATTTTCTTTTTTTTACAAAAAAAAGTGTAAACAGAGACAACTTTAATGAGAAAGAGAAGTAAAATAAGAAGCTAAAGGAGTTGCTAAAGTACGAACATTAAAAATACAAAAACTTTTCCTTCTTTCAATGTTCAACCCGAGATGAATAAATATTAAGTTTTAAAACTGTGACAACAAACCCCAAGCTCTTTACATTACAAACAGCTGGTTAAAAAGTCAAACAGCTGTTATGATACCACCTTATTACCTTACAGACAAGTGCACGAATAAATTATGTTTGCACAAGTGTTAGATAAACACATGGGGCAAAGAGCAAAGCATATCTGATTGTGAACAATAATGTAATTACTTTTACAAAAATCTTCTCTGTTTTGACTTATTAAAAGTGTTGAAAGCAAGGAATTGAGGAATACTAAGCCACAAAAACAAAGTATTTTTATTATAAATCCTCCATATTTATGCATTTTTAGTTGTGATTAGGAAGTTGTTTGTTTATAAAAACACGCTTCGTAAATATTCATAACAATCACGGTTAACTGGTTTTACCAAGCAATGTAGTTAATCAGTGTGTGGTGTGTGTGACCCTAAAATGTAACAGAATGTTTTTGTATTGGTAAAGAGATTAGGTGCAAAGTTTCAATTGGATTGGATAACTGGAAGAGGGTTAATTAGCCCTTCAAAGATTTTGACGACAACGCAGCCAGCCACAAACACACACGAACAAATTCGAAACTGATATATAAAGGATTTAAAAAGATGTCATCTAATATAATGACTAAATCATTTTATTTCGTTTGATTAGAATTTAATTTACTAAATTGTACAAGAAAATATCAATAACTAAAACTATAGGTTTGTTCTAATTAAGCAGTGTACCGTCCGCGGGATTGGCATTGGCATACGCAATAGATAAAACCCTTTCCAACCCGACTTTTCAGTGATTCGTACCAAACTGTTCAAACCCGGGCAGGGATCGTTTGCGAACCGTTTATTCAACGGTTCGCAAACGATCCTCTGGCAATACAATGTACCTATGGCATTCGCAGTTATGTCAGTCGTCACACATGTCAACAGGAAGGTTCCCTAACTGTTAGTTTTCATTGCATGTTTTTACCGCGGTGCGAAGTACAGCAAAGTATTATAGTCCTAACCCGTGCAACCTGACATGATTTTATTACAGTACAATGTTAGTGCATGCGTATAAAACCTGTCCTAAACGATCCGCGGGACAATACAAAGGTCGGTACAAATAGGGGGGTTGGAACAAACCTTATGTTACCTGTGATATAAGTTTGTTGGTGGATCACAGGCCAATTAAGATTTTAAACAAAGTTACATATATAAATAATAAAAGGCGATGACAAATATGTTACAACCAAACCTGATCCGTAACATAACTCGATCGAGAGCAAAGTTCATTTCATAAAGGTGTTTGCTTGGTCAGTAAAACAAAACTTTTAACAATAGATAAATAGAGAAGACACATCATTTAGCACGATTTTAATCTTAATTCCGCCGATAAATAAAAAATCGTATTGCAGTTTGAGTTATCGGGAAATCAAAACATTAAAATAAGATTTAAAAGCTATTCAAGTTTTATAAACTAATTGGATATAGTTCGAAACTTTTATCATTTCCACTTTCAACTATTGTATTAAATTTCAAACGTTAAAAATTAACACAACGAAAGGTAATAAATAAGAATACGTTCACATAAAAACAGAAATAGTTTTTCATATTTGATGACTGATAAGAGAGAACCAGTGTTGCCATGAAGATTAACTTAAAAAAAATATACATTCTAATCATCGCTATTTAGATCGTTAATATATATTATATTATATATAAGTTTATACATGTAACATATAATAATAATTTATATAGGTAATATGTAGGTGCATTATATAAAAGCAGACAATACCGCACTCACTGACTAACTCATCTATCTCAGTATCTGTAGAACGGCAATAGCTAGATTTGAAATTTTGCATAGAGGTTTCTCTTATCCTCAAAGTGCTCACTAAAATTTCCCATCTTGATTTAAGATGGCGGCTATATATGGAAATAAACGAACCTTGAAATTCAGAAATTAGCTACCTTTTATGATATGAATAATTTTTGTAAAAGAATTTTCCAATAGGACATTTTAATTCAAGATGGTGGCTATTAATATACAAAATATGGACATAACGAAATCATCCGAACCAATCACACTAGAACCTTCAAATTTTGAACTTAGCTTTCTTTTATTCCATCACAAAAAACTTTTCCCATCGGACATTTAGTTTAAAGATGGCGGCTGTGTACTTATTTATATCATGTCTCTTCACAATCATAATTATCACCACTTCTTTGTAAATTATGTCAATTATTTATTAAACCCCTTCCTTCTAAAATACGGAAGTTAGTATTTGGGAAACGGCTTCTTTAGGATGTAAGCATGAATTTAATAAAGATAATTCAATAATTCTAATTTAAATCGCTAGGGTAAGGAGGGGAGAGAAAAAAAATCCTCTACCATTCTAAGAAAATTAACGTTTAAAAATGGTCCTCTAGTAGACGGAATCAAATAGTAATTAGGATCTTTTTAAAATTAAAATTGTAATCGATTTATGGAGGGGGGCATAGAAATAAGGGGAGGGGAGAACTCTGTGGCACCAAGATATTTCTTTAACTTGTTTCTAGCTAGTATCAAACCGAATACCGCGATTGGGTTGGACTAGTCTATATGGGGCATCATGTATAGAAATGCAAAAACTAACAAATACAATGCATACATAATTAAAGTGTTTCCTGTATATTGATATAAATTGCATTATTTATGTATTCTTTTTCATTTCATACTCTCTAGAAAAACCAGATACGCTACATCGAAGCCCAGGTAATCTACAACAGATACATACGCCCAGGATTCCCAAAATCGACCTGTACACAGCTGTGTCTCAAAATAGAGGACTGAAGATGGAAATTGTGAAATGAAACTTATGAAATGAAGAAGAATCCATAATTGGTGCATTTTTTATCAATATACAGAAAGAATTTAATTATATGTGCCAGTTCTTTTTTTTTCATTTCTATACATGATGCCCCATATAGGCTAGTTCAACCCACCTGTACAGGTATAACTGAAAGGTAAACCTGTACAGGTATACCTGACAGGTAAACCTTTACAGGTTCACCTGCCAGGTTTAACCAGTACAGGTTTACCTGACAGGTGACCCTGTACAGGTTTAACTGGCAGGTATACCGCAACATGTATGGCGGCATTATAAAACTTGTCTATACTGTATTATTGTCTATTGTTGATGCTGCATGTTTTGAAAAAGGTTATGCGTGTACATCAAAATTAAAAGGGTCGATTATTCGTGAGCTATTTATTGAATTAAAATCAAAAGTAAATATTTTGATTAAGAATTTGGAGAAGACAACCCTTATTACACCACACAAATTTCAGCCATGCGCAAACAAAAGTTTTTATATGTTTTTTCATTTGTTTTTTTATTTAAGATATACGGGGTGATTAAAAAAAATGAGAGATATTTAGTGAACTCGATCAATGGCCAAAAATATCGTTAAGTAATAATATAAACATAATTCCAAAAATGAACCGTTTCTGAGACATGATGTTCTGATGAAATGGTTTTCATTTCTTACATATCGGTATTTTGCACGTGTTTTATATTCTTTTGGAAGTGTACAGCATGGCGTTAAAGATTAATGTAACAAGTACAACAAATAATTAACAAGTAAATATAATTAGAGATGCATAACATTTTTTTTTCCATAATTACAATGCATCAATATAACCGTAAATACAAACAATATATTAATAATCAAATGCAAAATAATTATAAGTGTAACCAATACTTATTCAGAATGTATATTATATTAGATTGCAGACTTATAAACTTGAAAATGTTATGTTAAAATGTATAATTGCAACAATTAAATTCTACAATATTGATTTAAGCAAAAGCTAAAAAACAGAATGAGATCGATCCCCTATAAAATAAATTTTAATTAAAATAAATTTTACTTACTCTAGCAATGTAATGAAATCCAAAACCACTAAAAAAAATGAAATAGATTGAAAAAAAGACTCGTTTGTGCACTAATCGAAGACTAACAACATAAAAAATAAAAACTGAATTGAGCAATTAACTGATAACAAATGGATAATGATGATTACGAGGCTTGTAATAAAACATAGTTACAGTGCGCGATCATTAAATTTTATGACGCTTATAAAAATGATAAAAAATAATAAAATGAAAACATCAATAATAAAGAATATAGGCAGTGTGAAAAAATGTAATACAGGAAGGGAGACATAATTTAAAATATATTTTTCAGAATAATTGAAATTTTTTATTCTGCCAATTGGTTATGTTTTATTGGTTATTATTTAGATTGTAATTATACATTTTATTATGGGGGTTGTAAATTAAATGAAAGTAAAAATGCTAAACTGTTAGGACTTTGCCTTGAGAAAAATTTAAAATGGGACCATCAAGTTTTACTTGAATGAAGCTCAATTGAAAAATATTTACTACGGTAGCATTCAATCTAGGATGTATGGTTTAGTTTTATGGGGAAATTCTCCTCAAGCTAAAAAGACTCTGTTAATACAGAAAAAAATAATTAGAGCTATTTGTAAAGTTGGGCACAAAGAGTCTTGCAAACCATTATTTAAAAAATTAGAGATTATGACTGTGTAAAAACTCACAGCTCGGCTCTTTATGTATTGGAAAATTTGAAAATTGTTAAGAAGAATTTAGAGATGTATCATAAAGTTGGAGACAGTTATGACTTTGGTACTAGAAATAAAAATGATTTGAAGATTACATAAGCATACAACTAATTTTTATAAAATAAATTGGTAAGGCGTGAAGTCTCACGTAAAAAGGGTTTCGTTGGTATTGTGAACACAAAATTAGAAGGGGGGGGGGGGGGGGGGGAGAGAAAAGTTTTTTTGACAAAATGGCGCCGAAAATTAAACACTACCCCTAAGTGGTACATATATTTGTAATCTACTCTTGAATACCTTTCATTTGATTCCCCACTCAAAATATTAAAAAAATATTTTTTTTCGAGTGACGTGAATTATCCGCCATCTTGGATTTCCAGTAGCTCAGATCAAATTGCTAATCTTATTTCTTCTATGGCCCAGCAGACCACACATTTTGCATATTTTTCTATATTTTTAGTAACAGCGGAAATACGATTTTAGGGTGGGGGACACGAAAAATTTCGATGTTTTTGACAAAATGGCGCCGAAAATTAAACACTATCCATAAGTGGTATATATATTTGTAATCTACTCTTCAATACCTTTCATTTGATATTCCACTCAAAATTTAAAAAAATATTTTTTTTTCGAGTGACATGAATTATCCGCCATCTTGGATTTCCAGTAGATCAGATCAAATTGCTAATCTTATTTTTTCTATGGCCCAGCAGACCACACATTTCGCATATTTTTCTATATTTTTAGTAACAGCGGAAATACGATTTTAGGGTGGGGGACACGAAAAATTTCGATGTTTTTGACAAAATGGCGCCGAAAATTAAACACTACCCCTAAGTGGTATATATATTTGTAATCTACTCTTCAATACCTTTCATTTGATACCCCACTCAAAATTTAAAAAAAATATATTTTTTTCGCGACGTGAATTATCCGCCATTTTGAATTTGAACAGCTGATAATATTGAGTTCGCTATATTTTTCCTGTGTGCGCGTCAAAACGATCTTTTATACTGGAAAGTTTTACGTTTTTATCTTTTTTGGTTCAAAAGTTATTGGAACCGTACAGAGTGACAGACGGACACAGGAACGAAACTATAAGGGTTTCTTTTTTTTGGTTTTACCAACGAAACCCTAAAAAGCAGTCATTATAATGGAATACATTTTTACAACAAGTTACCTGTTAATATTAAAAATGTGAGCAATTTTGATGTTTTTGTTAGAGAGTGTAAAAATGTATTATTGTCTAGTCCCTTATATACAATTAGTGATTTTATAAAATAATTATTTATTTATAAACTTGTTTTATTTTTAATTTGTTTTGTCCTGTCTGTTACCAAGTTATAAAACTGTGATATGCCTGTTAAATTATTTAAATGTCAATTATTATCGTTTGTATTGTCTCATTAGCATGTAGTTAATTAAATTAAAGGATAAATATTTTAAACTGATACCTGTAAGCAGTAATCTGTGATGTATTGTTTTAAAACTGTCAACATTTATGTTTCATCAATATACAATAATTGACGATTTACTATTGTACATAAGGAAAATTGTACTTAATGTAAATAAATTATCTTTATCTTTATGGATATTAGTCGCACTTGGGAGCTTAGGACTCGGAGAACTGGTTACGAATCTATAAACAATATCAGTAGTTTTAGTAGTAAGGTCCTAGTACTAGTACTAGACGGGTCGGACGAACCACATGTCCGTTATGTTTTCGAATCAGGATTTGGGGTTTCTCATCTTGACAGTTGTTGCTCTCAAGTGGAAACAAAAGATCCAGAGGAAAAGACGATATAAATAAATCAGGAGGATAATAAATTCTCGATCGGCATTGTCTACGATGTCCGAACCTTACCGGAAGCGAGGGGACGGTCCTCCATCGCTGATGTCGAGCTGGTGACTGACGGAATGCTTGATCAAAATTGCTCTAGACTATCAAGCGCTTCGAAAAGCCGCTTGAGTCATTCAAACTTTCCATCAATCACCGTCAAGGCTTGACTCAGGTATCAAACGGGTTCCTAGACTATCTATCACGCTTGACGCACTGTTTTGATCAAGCGGATTGATTGTGTAGGGCCTGCTTTAGTTTTAAAATTAGTATTATTAAAACATGTTTGTTTTGATGTAAAAAATCAATTGCTGACAATGTTGTGAAAGGTCCGTTGTTTTATAACATGATAATAACTTTGGTTCTAAGCAATATTTTTCGATGAAAGCAAGGCTTCAACAGGCACAACATTTTTGCACTCACCTCTGTGAAAAATAAAATCGATTTCGTTTAGCCAGTTTTGTGCCTATAAAGTCGGACTGGTGGCGATAGACACGCAGACAAACCTTTAATTTTATAAATATAGATAAAAACGTAAATGGGATAGGGTTCTCCAAAACGGCCAGCACATGCACATCTCCATTTTAAGAGCACTGCTTTGATCATGCATTGAACTAACACCCAAAGAAGCATTCCATACATCTAAACTAAGCAGTGTTGAGCAAAATCTCTTTGAATCAACAAGATGATGTTGAAAATTAAATTATTACAAAATACAAAAAAAGATTTATTGGAGAAGAATATTTTTTGGAAGAGAGAACTTTGATCACCAAATCGATATAATTCACTAAGGCAGGGGCTAAGAAATTGGTAGGAAGGTAACACAGCTGGTAGACTTTATAATAATAAATAAATAAATAAAAAGTAAGATAAAACTTTAACATTAAAAATAGAAAATCAGTGTGGTCTATAAAGCCCAGGGAATAGGGCCTGTAAAAGGGCCTTACCTTAGAAAAGGTCAAATAGTTATAATTTTTTTATATGTGATACGGCTTGATCCCGTGGTTCAGAAACCAAGTTTTCAACCTCCCCCTCTGTTAGACTATGAACGTTACTCAAGAATATATTTTATTATATCAAAAATATAGAACAAAGCAAAACATGACAAGACACACGATACAATCATGACACTTAGCAGCACTGTGCCAATACCGAACTTCTCATCCTCCTCCTGAGCTGTGCCAGCATCCTCGTCGACCAGCATAAGCTGGTCAGCGTGTTTTCATTTAAACACTCCAGCGATCTCTATGATGTACGATAGACGCCTGCTCTATTCTTCACCGTCCGTTCACCGTAGCCTTTAATATAATCTAACCCATACTTCCTTTTCCCCACTAAAATTCTTTTCTTTCCCCTTTTGGTCCTTATACTTCTTTTGTTTTACCAAAGCTACTTCTACATCCCACGTAAAATCTGATTTAAGGAAACTCAACTTCGTCCGTAATTTTCGCTCTGAAAGAACCTTCGCCAAAAAGCGTCTGGTGGATTTGTGAGTCGTCGACCGACACGAGAACAAAAATCGGATTACCTTCTCTATACCTTATACCTTATATCCTCTCCATTCTCGACGCAAGAAATCTTTTCTTTTATTTATGTTTGGATTGCTCTCTTCTGCAAGTCCGTTTCTTCTGGTATAATACGAAGAAGTTGCTACATGCTTATTATTCATTAACTCTCAACTTATATCCTCATCAATTCTCTACAGCCACACCAGTAGAATAGAAATAGATAGCATGGTCCCCATCTCACGATGTCTGTTCAGGACTACCTGAACTCCTTTTTTTATTTATTGCATAAGGCATTTTGAAATCCCTTTTATTTATATCAATTACAGGAATGCTTTATATATTATAAAGTTTATGTAGTAAATTCTTCAAGATACTAGACCTGCTATGCATCTTAACCTGTAACCCAGGTTCAGTCATTCTCCACACCCCCCTTCAAGAGCTTCGGAGAAATGATTTAGTCTATTGATTGGTAGCAAGCAAGCATGATTGTGTAATTAAGAATTCTGTTAGTGCTAGTTGTCCCTGGCATCCAGGTTTAATTTATTTATCCTGAATGCCAGATAAATTTAGACTTTTCTTAGTTATAAGTTAAACAGAGATAAGTTCATGTGGGAGTTGGTTGACTCGAAGCAAGCAAGTGTTTATATATATGGCTTTTATTTATTTTATGCTTAAATTTAATTGATTAGTTATTCGGCGGGTTAATCCAAGGTATCTGGGTTAGCTCATTTGTCCTGGCTTCCAGGCAAATATTTTCTTTTATTCGGGTGGTTAATCCCAGGTATCTGGGTTTAGCTCATTTGTCCTGGATTCCAGGCAAATATTTACTTATTAACTCTTCCTTGGCGCCTAGGAGAGTTATTTAGCTCAGCTTTGGCGGGATATTTCCATCTCCTCCAAGTCGCGTGAGAAACTGCAGCGCAGCCACACTTAATATCTCTGAATTAATGTATACGTTTTTTTTTAATTTCACCATTTTATTATAGCACTTCTTTAGATTGTTACTCCCTTTATAAAAAAAACACAGGGGAGTAACCAGCGCCGGTGCTAGACTTTTGGCCGCTACAGGCAAGACGGTTTTTGGCCGCCCCTTTGAAGTAGGAACTTTTAAACCGGGGGGGGGGGGGGGGGGGGGGGGGAGAGAGTGAAAGAAGGGTGATTTTTTGGGGCTTTCCTACATTTATGTGTTTGGGTTATTAGTTATTACTATTACACAAAAAATAACTGGAAAGTTTTAAATTTTTGTGTTGCTGGGTTCTTTCGGGAATAAAGAACCTTTCAACCTCTAGGCAAAGTCAGACAAAGGCAAAAAATTATAATCGTTCTCGGTTTGGTTTCGTCTACGGACCCTAAAAATGGGGATATACCTAGAGATTATGCAAATTCAACAAAAGTTGGCCTATACGTTGGTAAGCTTTAATATTTTTCTATTTAATATAAAATATTCCTATTTTAAGTTGGTAAAAATAGTATTGAGATTATAAAAAATAGGCCTAAACTGTCACTGGGACATGGCTGTGTAACTGAATTTTGGGATGTCTAAAATTTTATAATATTAATATCATCTGAGGAAAAAATTATAATATTTAAAAAATATAATCATACATAAATTATTTTTTTGTGGGGCCCTGAAATTTTCTATGGTCATATTTTTAATATTATCCTTAGTGGACATTATATTGTGAAATATAATGAAGCATGCCTCCTCTGATACTTTATTTTAGATTATATTAACAAGTAAATTTTTACTAATAAGCCAAATTTTGTTAATTTCGGACAGTCTCGTCTTTTTTTTTTTCTTGACGTGTAACAACTTACTCTAACTAACTTAATTTTCCCACTTTCAATCGCCCGTACAATGACAGAGGGCTGAAGAAAGCCTATTTAATATAACCTGACTGCTTTTTAAAATAGTGTATGTCACTATTATTTAGCTATGATAGTTATTGAGTAATAAAGTAAAGTAGGCTATTTTTAAAAACTCAATATTGAAGTCAAAAAGATGTCATTATTTAACTCAATAAAAATGTCTTTGGCTAAATAACTATCAACAAAAAGGGATGTTTAGTCCAATGTAGTTTGGGACCAAGGAATATCCCATTTCTGTTTTTATAAGGGGGGTAACAGTCTAAAGAAGAACATTCCGTACACCTTCTATAGATTGTTACTCCCCTCTGTTTTTTTTATAAGGGAAGTAACAATCTAAAGAAGTGCCAGAGGAAGAAACCTATAACAGAACTGAGCTTAATATTTTTACTTTCTCATATAAAGAGAAAGTAAAAATATTTGTGATGGGGCAAAAATTCGATCATGAGATTTTGATGAATTTACACGTTTTGAGGTCTCCCGAGTCCAAAAAAGCTGTTTTTAAAAAATGCCTGTCTGTCACCTGTGCAGACGCCTGGAGCCTAAACTACTGGGCTAATTTTGACAAAATTTGGCATAAATGTTCAGAAAAATCATACCCCGAAATGAATTTTAGCTCCAAATTTGGAGCCGCTACCCTCCAAAAACTGAAAAAAAAAATGTCTCGAAAACGGTTCCGACTATTTTGATGAGAAAATTCTAAGATATAGTCCATTTAAATACGATTCCAAAGATATAAGCCGTTTTTCCTAGAAAAATATAGTTCCTGAGAAAATAGCTTTAACCGCGGACGGAGAGAGGAGGTTCGATTCCCCGCCGAGGAGAAGTTATTTTTAAATTTTGAGGAAAATATTGAATAATAATTAAATGTACCTACTAAAACTAATAAATGGAAAACACTGGGCTAAGTAATTATGAACTCGTATATGAAAAACTTTGTCTGATTTGTCTCGGACCGATTTTTATTTTATTAGGATTAGGAGAGATACATATAAAAATTAACTAATTAAGGGAAGGGAAGCAAATATAACAGCTAAAAAAGGGTAAGAAAAGAGTTGATTGAATAAATAAAAAAAGATATGAGGTGTAATGCTGTAGTGGAAAAGACTTAAGGAGGGTTACGAGAGAAAGAAAAATACATACATAAATAAATATTATGTACTCATATAATAGCAAAGACAGCCGATAGTTTTTTTAGGAATAAAAAGAAATAACTTTTTTTTGTAACTAAAACAGCTCCTGATAAGGTATTGTCTAGGGGTGTTATTATTAGGGTTCCATCTCTATATGCCTACTCAGTACGGGGTTACGGTTACGCATATTATTATTGTTTTGCTACTATAGATTTTGTTTTTCAATTTATAAAATAAAACAAACTTAGGGCGTCATCGGCCGCCCCCTGAGTTTGGCCGCCACAGGCGGCCGCCTGCCCCGCCTGTGCGTAGCACCGGCGCTGGGAGTAACAATCTAAAGAAGGTGTGCGGAATGTTCTTCTTTAGACTGTTACTCCCCTTATAAAAACAGAAGTGTGATATTCCTTTGTCCCAAAGTATATTGGACTAAACATCCCTTTGTCTTAATAGTTATTTAGTCAAAGTCATTTATATTCTAAAAAAACGTAGGGGAGTAACAATCTAAAGTACCTTTATTATTATAATAGGCTCACTTGTATTCATATTTTATAATATACTCTATTCAAAATACAACTATTTTACAGTCCGTGAGCTCTGACTCATTGAGTTATTTTTTTTATTATTATTTCCATCATACTAGCTCGTGGCCAGGTCAGGACTAACCCCCTGGTCCGAACAATGTCCATTGGTAAGGATCTCCATGACTTGGTTCTGTTAGCCTGAGGGAATAATAATGCATCCCTTCCTCAGCATGGTCTTGCCTTCAAATGAGATCTCTTCTCTATTTTCAAAATAACTCCTAAGGGTAGGATCTATTTCTTTCCTATCCGGGAAACCCGGTTCCTAAAACTAAAAGCCTATTGCTTAAACTAAAATGTTATATTCTAACGTTTAATTGCGTAATGTTTTCCACGATACCCCCACTTCTTTCATATGCATTTTTAATAGCTTCTTTGACAGGCACCGGCAATCTAGAAAATCCACCGGCTGGCGTGTTATTCTTCCCTTTTACATTTTCCACTTTGTACACATAGCTGCTTAATAATAACGCCCATCTATTCAGCCTGTTAGCAGTTAATTTAGGGAGTTCTCGTAAAGTGAATTCTTGGTAAAATAAGTACTGGTGAAACTTATTAACTGCAAACACGACCCTTAATGATTCTCTTTCGATTAGAGTGTTTCTCTGTTTCACTCAAAGACATTTTAGTTTGGAAAAAATTGGAAATGTGTGCCTTAAAGTGAATGGCCACAGTTTCCAGTATCGTTGGTAGTGACATTAGCATCTGAGGTCAACCTTTTGAAATTAGGGGATAATAAATTGACAATATACCCTCTGACAGTTGTTCAAGGAATTTGCATTGCCAAGCAGACACTGAATGATTTGGAAGAGAATTCAAATATGAACTGGCTCCTTAAGTAATGCCGCTTTTTTCAGAAGAAGGGATGTGTAAGGGCACAAAATCATTAATGTATTCAGCATTTGTTTCATTACCAAACATCCACTCAATCGAACTGCAGTGGTAGACGGAGTTCCTTCTCCACAAGGTTATATGGCATAAAACTGAGTTTCCATGAAATTTCTAAAAGGTACGTCAAATTTGTTCGTAACCATTATGCAACAAAAGTTGTGATAATTTGTGATGGCTATCCTCTTAATCCTGAAGTTAAAAAACAAAGAGATCTTAAAGGTAAACCAGGTGTTATGTTAATTTGTGCTTCGGACAAATTATATTCCTCATCATCCTAAAACTACTCAGCGCCTGGAACTCTACTTTTTCTTCACACTTGGAGTGAGAGAACAAACCAGCATTGCATGAACTTGCAAGGATCTTTAGAGATCCTAACGCCAATGTTTCAACTCTGGTGGCAAGGTTTCAACATTAGATTCTTTGCGATGTCAGCAATTCTTCAAATCTGCTACGGACAGCAAGTTAAATCTTTCAATGTTGCCGCCGACATAGGAAGCAGCTATGTACATTGTCTTCCCCACCTATTACCAAATCTAGCCATGGATGGGCAAACTGAAAAACCATGTGGACTGGGGATGAAGAAACAATAGTAAAGGAATTGTTCCTATTAGCACCACCAGACATCCACCTCCTTAATTAATCCTGGCCTACATTTCCTGTGAGAGCAGGAAAGAATGCAATAAGACGTTCTCATAATTTGTAAAAACTGTTGTGACAAACCAGTGAAAATAAAGCGGAAACCATAATTAATAACAATAAAGATGATCCATTCGAACAGTTGATTGAAAAACTCGAGGAGGAACAAGTGGAGCCTTGAAGGCCGCAGATGAAACTAAATATAGAAAATTATAAGTTTTCTAACTTTTAGGTTTTATTATTACTTCCATTACTATATACCTACTTATTATATCCATTATTATATACATATTTATATTTATATGATTTATAATACTATTGTTATAGTAAAATAAAACACACAATGTACGAGTAATATGTATAGATTACATAATATACTTGTTTATTTTAGAGTTGATTTTTACTAACGTTTTACTGTCACTCCTATCTATACTCAAAATGGCGTACTTTGATTTTAGACTATCTGAAAGAGGCTGCTTTGAACAGCCAAAACCTGTCAATTGTTTATAACATCTTTTTGTGTAAAGACGTTGTTTGGGTATTGAACAACATCTCTCTAATGATGAGTTACTATCACACATTGAAGAAAAACGCAGACGAGGAAAATAGCGTAAATATTCACCTCAAAAACCACATCCACCGTCACAGCAGCATAGCTTCGTTGTTATGAGTCCAAAAAAAAAAAATTTAGGTATTAAACTTATAGCAAAATTATTGTTCTACAACTTTAATTCCTGACTTTTTCTCTACGACGTACCGTTCTAGAGATATAATAAATATGGACTGTAGCCCCGAGGGGATTAAAACATAAATAAAACGTTAAAGAATGCAAAAAAAAGAACAAATTTTTATATTTCTCCACTTTGTTTACACTCCAATCGACAGGGTATGTTTGCCAAAGGATGAGAGTATAGGTTCCAATTTGCAATCCTCGCTATATTACTATGGACAATGGACAAGCACCAGCACGTGTCCTCGCCTCTTTTTTTAATCAAAATCTACACGTTTGGGTGGGTGTTTGGATCATAATATCAGCGATTCTAATTAGATCTTAACCTCACGGGGCAGATTATTAACGCGTGCTGCACAACATGTAGAATGGAATTACGAAAGTAATCTAGAGAGGAAATCGCATAAGTTCTATCCTAGGAAGGAAAATATGTTGAAGGGACGGTTAGATTGCGTTTGATTGCCATAACTACATTTCGATGTAACTAAAATTATATTTGCAAAATAAAATGTATGATAGCCAAAGGTGAAAATCGATTTACTGTAAATGAAATGAACACAGATTATTCTCTATGAATCAGTCAACAAAACTACAGTAGAAAAATCAAACTCAATATCAGTGCAAAAATCATATTTCTCTTAACTATATATTACAATATTTAATGGATTAGCTTTAAAAGGTTAATACAATCATGAACCCACAGACTTCTTTCCTTTCTGTAATTCACATATTTGTGGGTAAAATAACAAAATAAATAATTATTTTATATTATTTATACAAAATCCGCATGGCTCTCTCGGATATTAGATTTATCATCGGCCACATTTGGAAGAACACTGACCAACCAATATTGGCGTCAAAATGACACCACGTCAAGCAGGAAAATAATGCTCTTGGGTTAACTAACTAAAACTTGTATTATTGGTAGCAAAAGTAGAATACGAACAATCTTTTTACTGTCTAATATACCATTAATTTAGTTGGAATAAACCTCTATGTGATACAACAAGACAGTCACACGACTATGGCTGAAAACTATCCTTTTTTTTTAACAATTCGAAGATAACTGCAGGTATAAATTTTCTTAAAGCAGACTAATAATGTTTTATTTTCTTTAGATCTGAAGTGAGTGTGATTTATCAGTAGCTGAGTATGAGTTTTTGTAGATATATACGTAGTTACATATTCAATGTTTTGACCTTCTTTAGCTATTTTTATTGTATTTTACATATTTATTTCTAACATGTGAAAGACAATCTGGGTAGAATAGCAAACAACTCTGCCAAACTAGGTCAGGTTTCCCTCATTTTAGTAAAGGAGAGAGATGACATCATCTAGGGAGTTGATTATATTACTTTTCAAGGAGGCTATTGGAGAAGTAATACATATATAGTACTAGTCGTATGTATCTAATCTCTCAGACAAAGTTTCTTTGTCTACTTTATCTCCAAGAAACTGACTGAAACTATACCACCGTTATCATCTAAGCCATACTGTGTAGCTAGTAGATAGACGATATATAATCTATAACTAACCCGTCAGAGTAGATGCAAAGCCATTTATCTTGAGGATATCATTAGGTTAAAGTCAAATCGGTGTTGACTTTAAGTTTGATGCAGTAAACTTCACGAAACAATTAACAAGATTACAATCTAAAAGGGGATATTCATAAATCACTATTGCTATAATTTTACGCGTCTATTTCCCGTGAAATTTTCTTTTAGTAATAATTTGCTGCTATAAATGAACAAAAGTCTGCCAATTAGGGTGGCACATAGCTTCCCTGATATTTGCATAGTGTGTCGAATGTGACCCCCCAATAGTCCCATAATAATTTCAACCATTTGCGTTCATTGCAGTTTCCTTAATAGATACTTTGAACCATGTAAAAAATAAAAAAAAAAAGTTTTAAACATTCCTCGACAAAAATTCGTTTCAGACTTCAGGAAACATTTTAGGTCTCGTGTCTGTCTGTTTGAACGATAGACATTTTTGCAACATATCTTACAAACAATTATTGGTCACAATTAGCCCAATACTGGTCCAATATTAATTCTAATCATCTGCAACTCGTGCTTACAATCTTCCTTCTTCTTCAAGCTTCTGTTTTTACAAGCTTTTATTTAACTTGCAATGTTTGTATGTACGAGTCGAGTACGAGTATGTATGTATGTTCGGGTCAAATCTTGCAACTGAATTTTAAAGCAGTTATCCTCAACCGATTGAATTTAAATTTTGCATACACGTTTAGTTTGGATGACAATGCATGGTTAGCTAAGTGACATCTCTCTAAATCTAATATGGCGGACAGCCCAAGATGGTGAAATAGTTAATTTTTAAGCACGCCCATGATATGGGTATCAAATGAAAGGGTTTGCTGAGAAGAATACGAATAAAAGCTTGTTTTTAAAAATGTTATTTTAATAAAATTATTTCTTTTATTACAATTTAACTGTTAAATTGTTAAAAATACTCACCCGGCGGTTATTTTTATGATAGGGGGAAAGAAATACAATAAATTTAATAATAATGGGTCGTATCAGCAAATAAATCATTAAGTGTGGGATAGGATGCAAAGAAGCTGTGCTACACTTATTGGCAGACAATTGCTTTTGAGCTTACTGAAGGTAAGCTATGTCATCGTTCCGAAGAACAAAAGTCTTCTATGTCTCCCAATTCAAAAACTCCAAGACAGAAATCCGTTTCAGACATCAAGGCTCATATATGGTCCTGTGTCTGTCATTCATGATGGCTCTAAAATGAAAATAAAATAAAAACCAAGGGGGTAAACTATGGCCTACTATTCAAAGTTTTTAATAGGATAGTTCGCCAAATTTTTGACGGACAGGCCGACAGTAAGTCGCTAGACAACAAATATTTCATGATGAAACGGATTTCGCTTCCTTCGGTAAGCTCGGAAGCAAAATTAGCCAAATCATAATTGTTCTTATAATTTAAATATCAAAACCACAAAGAGGATGAGGATGAAGAGTTTATTATTTACAAATGAATAGGTACGACCAGAATGGTGAGGATGCTTTTCACCTTTTTTACCGCAAGATAAATATTCTTAAAAATAAAAGTACACGATAAATATAATTTATATTAAAATAAAAAAAGTAAATGAATAGAAATGAAGTATAATAAAATGTGAATTATGAAGCACGAGAAAGGAGGTTAGCAATGGAGGTTCATGCTCGGCTGAGTCCTTTCTAACATGTTTCATGTTACTAAATATGTGAATAACATTCACAAAGAACTTTCCTCACGATATAAATCCTTTTGATATTATTCATTAAATATAAAATTGTATAATGCCAAAAAGAAGAGTTTAAGAAGACACTTTTTACTATTATTCTGTTCTCGAATATAATAAGTTTTTTATTTAAATATAATAAATAAAATAGCGTAAAGGTTTCGTTACTAAATTTTAAGTAAAAGTCAAGTGCTTTTTTAAAAGTATAATTTAAATGCCGTTTAGATATAATATACATAAATAACTTTTTCCCCCTTGACAATAATTGCACTAAGTCTAAAAAGTACAGTAATTTGTACTAATACGTTAAATAATAATAATGTAATAAATACGTTTTTTATGTATTAATAACATTAAGGAATTGAATTTTATGGAATTCCATACTTGCAAATGAAATCGTACAATCAATTTATATCATGTATCACGTCATCTTCAGTACAAATGTTATGGTATTATTAGGGTTTCGTAGATCCTTCTCGAAACCCTTATGCCAAAGTGATGTGTTTGGCCGTCCTAAGCACTTTGGTTCATATTTCCTGAACCGTTAAAACAAAAAAGTAAAATACGGGCGTAATTTTATGATCCGCACATAGGAAAAATATAGGGAAGATAAAATTGTAATGTACGCATGCACAATTCGTAAAATGTGGCAAACAATTTTCATTCCTTATTGGTTTTATGTTTACCCCCAAAATCCCCCCTCCCTAACCACCCAATAACGGCTAGTCCTAAAATTATGAAATAATACATGCAAATACCTTATTATAGGGAGATGAACATGAACATTTCCCGAGAAAATTTAATTTACCTTGCCATTACTGATAAAAAACATTTTGACCCCTCGGGGTCTCGAACAAGGGGCCCTTTAATTTTTTGTTTGATTTTTGGAGCCCCCCGCCTCAATTGGTTTATATTATTTAATTTTATATAGAGCAGGATAGGGAAAAATAAAAAAATATTTCAAAATATAATAATAATAACGCATATGCTTAATAATAATTTACAAAACTTTGTACTTTTGTATGTAGTGCCATTTTTTCGTTCTGACCGACTTTTAATCGGTCCCCGCCGACTCAACGCACACGTGGTTCCGAATTTCCACCAACTACTGCTCAGTCCTTTAGAATCTATTTAGTCATTTCTCGAATTTTTAACGCTTCCGGACATGGATACTGAAGTGCTAACTCTTTTTCAAAGAGTTCAGTCTCAGCCATTAATCCCCTTAAGAAAAGAGACTGGAAAAGATGTTATTCACGCAAATGGTGGGTACATCCAATCGTGAGTCAAAGATTGGTAATAGCTAAATTTCATACCCTACATCTCGATCTCAGGGAACATCCAAATACGTTTTTCAACTTTTATAGGATGTCGTTTTTTAAGTCTCTAACTCCCCAGTTTGGAATAACCGCACACGACAAACTTTCTCCTACAGCATTTTTTACTTTCTCATATAAAGAGAAAGTATTGTGATGGCGTGAATTGATTTTGAGGATGGATTTACACGTTTTGAGGTCTCCTGAGTCCAAAAAAAGAGTTTTAAAAAATGTCTGTCTGTCGTTTGTCTGTGCAAACGCTTGGAGCCTAAACTACTGGGCCTATTTTTACGAAATTTTGCAAACATGTTCAGAAAAATCATAACCCAAGGTGAAATCGATACTTGAATTTTACCTTCAAATTTGCTGCCATTCCCTGGAAAAAACGTGCTGCCATCCTGGAAAAAACGTGAAACAATATTTTTTATCAAAAACGGTTCCGACGCGAGTTTAATTAAAAAAAATCTAAAATGTAGTCCGTTAATACGAATCTAACGATTTCCCGCCTAGGATAAGTAATTTTTATGATAAATTTTGATAAAATGTTCAATAACAATTAAATGTACCAATGAAAACTAATAAATGGAAAACACTTGGCCAAGTAATTATGAACTCGTATAAGAGAAAGTTTGACTGAGTTGTCTCTGACCGATTTTTTCACATTTTTGTCGCGATTCTTATACTTGAACGTATCATAGAGCGATGGTCTCTTCTCCAATTTAACGTATTATAAGTTCCGTATCGATCTCCATCGTTAAAAAATAACTTTGCTTGTCAATCCTTGAAAACAGAACGTTTGAAACATAGGACGGGCTCGACCGACGTAAAAGTCGGTGGTGTGCGTCACGCCATAGTGTAGCATGTGTTCCATCCCCTCCACCGACAATCGGATCGGTCAAAAAATAGACCCTCACCGACTTTCGCTACCGACAAAAAGTCGGCCCGATTTTTTGTCGGCCGTGTGCGGGGTTCCACCTGTTTTTATTCGTTCCGTCTCCTACCGACTTTTTGTCGGCCGACAAAAAGTCAGTCGTCTGCGGGGGCCTTAAAAAGTACTTGGATACAAGTACTTCCCTGTGATTTAAATTACTGTTAGAAATAAACGAATTTGAGTTGTTAGAGATTAGAGTAAAAAAAGAACCGAGATTGCGGCTACTATTCACTTAACGCAATGCTCCATAATGTGATTTAAATTTTAGTCAATTTGCAATTATCAATTAACTAGTTATTTTTCTAAGACATGTTAATCATTAAAACTAGATTAACTCAAATTCAGAGGACGTAAATTAAACGTGTAAGGAGATAATGATTAAAAGGAAAAGGCGTAATAAATTTCCTTATTATTAATTTTTTCAAAATAAATAAAGGAGATTTAATGGAATAAGAGCAGACTGAACGAGTAATTTGGGTTACTGTGACATCGGCATGATAGTGTAGAGATTCGGAGTAGACCCTCTTATCTAATATTAAATCATTTTGAAGGAAACTTTGCTTAAGATAGGATGGATGTCAAAGATACATTATGTATTACAACAGTAAGGTTCGAAGTTTTTAGATTTGAAGATTTTTAGAGAAAGTGAATTAATAAAAGGGTGGATAAAAAAATATATATTCCGCAATTGCAGATAAAAATAACGACGCGGTAAAGTAGGGTTCTTTTATGAACGTCCCGCATACGTAACGGGTAGAGAAAACTAATAAATAATGGAAGAGCGAAAGGTCAAGATTCATAGATAAAACAAAAGCTGAATTTAAGATAAACACGCTCCAACTTAATAACAATAAACTTGCCGTATCCCTTGGTTTTAAAATAAATAAAGGAATTATACTATGGGGTTAAGGGTCAAATGCTTTCTAGAACATAAACCAAACAAATCTGGTTTAATGTACAACCTGGAATCTCTTTAATCCGAGGAAACGGTTAAATCAAGACATCGTGTGACAGTTGTGATTTCATTATTTTTAGTTGTATTTCATTATTTTTAATTTCAGAAGCTTGTAACAGATCCCTTGAGACTCAGGGGGTATAATAAAGCAGTGGTTCTTAAACTTTTTTGACTGCGACCCCCTTATGAGATTGCAAATTCCATGCAACCCCCCATGATGTAAAATAGATAGCAATACGTATAAAACATAGTAGAAGTGAATAAAGTAAATTAGAATGTATATACATGAAGGTAAATATCATTTAAATTAATACTAATAATAATAACTTATTAATTATTACTATTACTAATTAAAATATTATTATCTCTTATTACTGAAGTTCCCTACTCTTTATTTATTAATTTAGCGACTTCTTGATTTTATTTAACTTGTTTTAGTTATTTAAATTTAAATTGCATAAAAAACTAGGTTTAATTGTTGTTAATGCAGGTCTCATGCCACTTCGACGTTTGTTATCCTCGTTCGGAGTTTATTTTTCATGTTTTTCATTACTGAAAAGGCCATTTCGCATAAATACATAGTGACGAATGGCAACAAAACGGACAAAGCCAATTATGAAAGAAGGGGATACTACTCAGTTCTCAATTGAAGCAAAAATACATTTAATTGTACAACATTAAATTTAGTTTTCAAATTAGTATCACTGCTTAATTCTAGAAATTCATCTAGGATATTTAATGAAAGATGTGTCACAACTTACATTTTTACAAAATATGCATGGATGTTGCACCGATAAGAAATTACCTTTCTTCAAGTCTAATTTATAATACTTGTCAAATTCCTCTTTCTAACTTTAATTATATTATTATTTATTTTAACTAAGATTTAATACATTTAAGAAAATTATTAAGTATTTTAATAAAATATTAATATGTTATGAAATTTTCCGCGACCTCCCAAATATTTTTCACGCAATAATTGTTTTGATCAGTAGTCTCGTTCAAATATTGTATTGCCCACGGCAATTTTAATTTGTTCGTCATAGAAATAAACAAAAATTATAAACCATAATAAAGCCTAAGTTCTTCATGGTTTACAAAACGGTGAGAGTATAATCACCACGAGAAAATGTAATGAGCAGCAACTTAGAGAAGAATAGGAGAATGTTATGGCATCAGGGACAGAATATTGAGCTAGCAAACGAGAACAGAAGGCGATAGAGATAAGGGACACAAAATAAAGGAGCATACGAAAACCCTAGAAAAATAACTTAGGATTAGAGACACTGGCGTAGGAGCATGAGCATGCGACAACCATAGGACGAGGATAATTAGTATGCATGCGAATACTACTTTAAAAGTAGACTTAGGGGGGTTCGAGGCGTGCAATTGAGCATGCGACAACCAGGATAATTAGTTTCATGCGAAAATTTTACAAAGAGTCTTTGGGGGTTGAGTGAGATTCGAGGCATGCAACTGAGCATGCGACAACCATGGTAAGTATAGTTTGCATGCGGAAACTTTAGGAAGACACAAGGGGGTTGATATTCAAGGCATGCAATTGAGCATGCGACAACCATGGTAAGTATAGTTTGCATGCGAAAACATTAGCATGAAAGGAGGCTTTGCGGAAGTTGAGATTCGAGGCATTCAATTGAGCATGCGACAACCATGGTAAGTAAGTATAGTTCGCATGCGAAAACTTTAGGAAGACACTTAGGGGGTTGAGATTTAAAGGCATGCAATTGAGCATGCGACAACCGGTAGACTGCAAGTAGTGTGTATGCGAAAATTAAAAGACAATACGCTTTAAAAACTAATTTTGAGGCAGCATGCGAAAGACCAAGCGACAATCGGAGGACGGGAAGCATAAGGAAACGTTATAAGGGTATTAATACAACAATACAAAGAAGAGTAAATTAGAAAAGGACTTTTCTTTTTTTAAATACATTCAATATTTTTAAAAATTTAAACAAGTTGATGTATTAATTATATATTAATTAGACTAACGCAAAGAGCTTACATTCGCCTTTTTGGGGTCAGGCAACCATCAAATATACAAAATACATAATTTAGTTCGTGCTTTAGTTGAGGACACAACGTATGGTGGCAGCGAGATGGTGCTAATGTCTAGTAAAGCTCATAGCTCATCTGATAACACCAGAACTCTTAAAGCAATTGTTTACAAAAAAGAACAATTACCCAGTAGCTCAAAATTAGAAGAGCGAAATTAGCCATCTGCCATCCAGAGCCTTCTACCCTTAATAAAGGAATGCTACATGTTTGGGGAAATCAGGAAAAATTACTTTTAATAAGTTTTCGAATGGTATAGGTAAAGTTTAGCATCAAAGACTAGATTTTCAATTATTTAAATGTTATCAACCATGATATTATTCGAACAGGATCTCAACATATTCTTGAACCAGTACAAAAGGGGTGTCTCCAAACGATACCGCACCGCTTTGGGATCATATAGACAATTTGACCCTGCACAAAAAGCTTGTTTCTATACAAGGTTAGCTTCAAGGTGTTTTTAGTAAGAAGCGTAGAATTTGAGAATTTCAAGGATAAACGTCGAAAACTACTAATAATAATGTTTTTGCGAATACTCACCCATGTTTATAGGAGTTTTTTTGGTTTAGGGTCAAATTTCCAATAAGATTCTGAAGTGATGCGGTATCGCTCGTTTTCATTTGCTTATAAGAATCGTTTGAGATCCAATCCGAAAATTGTCACATTTGGTATCATCCAATCCACATTGGTTAAATGACACTAGCATCACAATAAAACACTAGACTCCGTAGACGCTAAACTATAACTATACAATTCAAAAACATGAGAAAATCAGAAGTTTTACGAATTCTTAGCACACCCTAGCATTATATATAAATATATATATAAATATATATATATATATATATATATATATATATATATATATATATATATAATAAAAACTATGATGGTCTAACAGTATAAAAAAATTATGTAAATCGGTCAATGTATTACTACAATAATTTTTTTTTTTTTTTTTTTTTTTTTTAAACATGTAACATCCGCTCATAGCCGATAAAAACCTATACAGTAGAGGCAGTAAAAGTTTTATGCTTTGTTTCACCATTGTGATCATTTATTGCAGAATACATTTATTATAGGCTGTAAGAAAGTTTTGCAGGGAGTTTGTGATATCTTCACAGTAAATAATAAAAAAAATATGTTTCTAATATCATCAGCATTCAGTTACGTCAAGACAAATTTTCTTTCTAGTCCTGGAGATGCAAAAAGCGTCTGACTAACAACAAGCTAGAATTTTGTGCACAAGTAAATATTTTGGTGCCTTTTAAGAATATGTGGTTGGCTAAGTTAGTCTGCGGGACATAGCTTGGCAATAGGCATTTGAAAAAAAAACCGGTGATGAGCGGCCATTTCTCACCCTTTTTGGTGGACAATGTGATTTTCATGATCTTGAGTACGAACTTAGTAGACCAACAATCAAGTTGACGGTAGTTTGTAACTTAATAGGTTAGTTAGTCAAATATTACTCCAAATCAAAGAGGTCACTTGTTAAGTGACAAACTACCATCAACTTGATAATTGGCCTACTAACTAAGTTCGTACTCAGAATCATGAAAATGAAAATCACATTGTCCACCAAAAATAAATAAGACATGTTTTGTAAAGCATAAATAAAAGTATGTGGTATATTTAACTACACTTAATTTGTAATCATGCAAGTATATTTATGAAAAATTGTTTTGTAATATAGACTAAATATAGCTATGCATGCGATACGGAGATAAATAGTTAAGAATAGGATAATGAGAGATTAAGAAAATATTGCACGTAAGTAAATCATGCGAAAACGACGCGACCTTTAGAAAGACAAAGACGTCATTAAGTAGAAGAGCATGCAACATTTTCAGATAGGCAACGAGAAAATTAGGGCAGAAACAAAATAAAATACGTGCAAACACGTATAGTAGTTTAGGGAACTACGTCCTGTTGTTATTGGACGTTATACAGTTATAGCTAAGATGTGCGAGACAACTTAGCTTATTGTGCGGACAAGACCCTAGAGAAAAGTAACAATATAATCACTAAACAATATAATTCCTTAACAATATTATCACTTATGTCTAACAATATAATTTATCTACGATTGATACGAAATATAAACATTATTCTCTGTTTAGATGCGTAGAAAGTGATTATTTACGTACTTCTCATAGTTCTGAAGAATTCCTCTTCTTTACCACGCTAGCGCGGTAAAGAAGAGGAATTCTTCAGCTTTACGCACGATTAGCGAGTTTGTTTACATTTAACAAAACTAATTTGCTATTCTTTTATTAAAGTAACTGTTTATATCGAGTTTTTAGTGAAAAACAATGAATGAATCAAGTGGCTTTGACGAAGATGTAGAGAATAATAGGTACTCCTCCAGAAATAATTAATTCGGCAAAAAATACAGTTCAAGATTAATGCCATCTTTATCAAGAGAAGAGATACGAACTTACATACAGCAAGTTTATTTTTTTCTGTATTTATTATTTAAATCTAACAATCGTAGAAAAAGTACGGTACGCAACTCGTGCGAAAACGGCATTTTGCATTGCTCGTGTGGTTTTACTACCCTCGCTATCGCTCGGGTGCAAACTCCACACTCGCATGCCAAATGCTACTTTCCGCACTCGACGCGTAATGTACTATAAAAGCTAATTATATATGTAATATAGACTTATAGACTACGTTTCCATGTGATTTCAAAACCTTTTTAAAAACAACTGTTTTAGTACTTAAACCCCATGGAAACGGTGATTTAAAAACACTTTGAGTTCAAGGTCCCAACAGCAAATTTTTGGTTTTGTATTGTAACTGTTTTGAAGAAATAGCATGAAAACGGGTATTGAATTGAGATATTCGCAGTAGGTATATAATGAGTAGATATGATAACATTAACTGTAACTAGTCTGGGAGTCAATAGTTTTCAAAATTGTTGTGAAAACTGTTTTGAAAACTCTTCATGGAAACATAGTAATAGTTTGCAAAATTAGGTATAGATAGTAGGTATGTGTATTAGTCTTAGTAAGTCCTAGTACTAGACGAACTTGCTCGAACCTAGAAATTAGGCAAGATTGAGGGCCTTCTTACTAACCCTGCATAGCAGCCACTTCACACATCATATCTCTATACAATGTACCACCAAAGCGAGCATGGTGTGCGAACAAGTGATCATTAGTGAGATAAGTAAATCAATGGACCAAGACGATAAAATCTAAAAAAAAAAACCTGGTATACGTCGGAAAATGGCTTCGTAAGTCAAAAAAAATCAAAAGATTTGAAAAATAAAGATTGAGAAATAATTCAAACATGCACCGACTAATCCTATTATTAAGAAATGTATGACCTGTTTATACAACGAGCCATATCATACAACCTATTCAAGGTAACTCAATGGCTATTTACATTCGGTTGTGTTAGACCACCAGTTATAGAGATGAGGGTAACTATGGCAATACGTATTTGAGAAAGTATGTTTGTATATAGATATGTACAATATGCTAAGAAGAAAGGATGTTTTGAGGGCTATTCCAAGTGTTTGCTTGCAAGTCTAGTGTGTGTTTGGGTTGATGCTAAAAAGTAAAGTCCCAAAATCTAAGGTAAGGAAGAGGAAAGTAAGGAGTTAAGCACCGTTGAGTAGAATACTGAGCATCTACTTGAAGTACTTCCCTTCCCTATACATATCAACAAGCCTCTTCAGACACTCCCAGACAAACCAAAACAGACAAATCTGAACTCTTTATCAACTTAAATATGAAGTCTAACATCAAATATCTGATCAACAGATATTGACTGTAAGGTGTAGTTTAATCCCTTTGAGTTCATTTCTCACAGCCTTTAAAATTGAGCTAATCCATTTCCGATCCCTTTTGAAATACATTTCCATCAAATGAATTGCAACATGTAATGATGCAATACTTTCGAAAGAAGTATAATTTCGTTCTGTGATATCAATCACATATCTATCTGTTAATCCAACTAACATAAGACAAAGGTTTTCTCAAAAAATCAGGTAAGGTGTTGAAATACTTTCGACAGGGAGTATATTAGGTTATCTCTGTGATACTTTATCCATCGGCTAATTTAACTAGAATTAGACAAAGGTCTTCTTAAACATGATATGAACTTCAGCGGATTGATTCGTCATGAAACTTATGTCAAGTGATTTCCAATAACTTTCAACTTTAAAGGCCTGGTCGCACAAAAAGCGGACTGTCCGCTTCCTGTGTGAACGGGCCTTAAGGCGTTTCACTTCCACTAGTAAAATCATCTTCAGATGCGTTGAGCATCGTGATGTAAACTCAGAGAAAATAGACTGCCAATTGGTGTGGCACATAGCATCCTCGCATCCTATCCACGTAGTTTATTGATTTTATGCTTTTACAAGCTATTATTGTCTAATTGGTCTTATTATTTCCTCCGTTTTTTTAATCTGTCAAAATTGTTTTTATTTTTTACACAAGTTAAAGTATCAATTTAGCAAAAGTTAAAGAGCGCAGATGGTTCAAATTAATCTGGGGCTATCTGCGGGTTACTTTTGACACACTATAAAAGTTTTATTCAAATCAGATAGGTACTTTTGAAGTTATAGGTGTAAATAAATGTATGTTTGTGCGCATGTGGAAGAGAAACAAATATGTGCAGAAGGTTGAAACTTATATGGGACCACAATGGGCTAATTATGGCCTACCACCCAAATTTCATTAAAATTGGACGTGTAGTTTTTAAGATATGTCGGTTCGCAAAAATTGAACGACAGACCGACAGACAGACACGGAACCGAAAATGTTCCCTGATGTCTGAAACGGATTTCTGTCTTGGAATTTTTGAAATCGGAGACCTAAAATCTTATTGTTCTTCAGAATGATCACATAGCTTCCGTTTCCTTCGGTAAGCTCGGAAGCAAAAATTACTTTAAGTACTTAAATAATTTTTTAAATTTCTTTTTATCACTATTACTGAAATCTATTGATCAGAATTAAATTAAAAACAATAGTTTCAATCTATCTCAGAGACAAAATCAGCAGTAGAGATTTATTAAAATGATTAATCATTGTTATCATAACTAGGGTTAGGACTTAGGACATCGATATCGTTGTTCGGACACAAAAAAATCGACGATAATCTGAAGAAACGTCGAAAAAGTACGAAGTCGGCGTCCTTCTTTTGTTTGTTTGTCGAAAAGTTTTGGTAAAACGGCGACCTTATCTTTCTTTTTTTTTTTTTTGCTTGGTGGGGAATCGACGTCAGTGTATTTTTTCGATGTTTTGACAAACATCAATGTTGGTTCGGTTCGACAATAACCATCGAAAACATCGATGTTGATAGCTATTGATGTTCCAACCCTAAATAACACATATTATTTCTTATTTGTGGTTATATTATGTATACTCTCACATGACTGGAATCGAATAGGTTCCAGTGCTCTCTAATTAGCGGATATATGGGTTCACACTAATGATAATTTTTTTATAAATGCAGATGTGCAAAGTGAGTGATCTCCCAGTTGTATCTCAATTGTTATAAGATGACGTTACTAGTTGTTTTATTATTGCAGTCAACCATAGAAAATGTGTTAATTGGAATCATATACGATATCATTGTTTCTTTCTTCTCGAAGCTTTTTAAACAGTTAAAAAAGTTTTGACTCCCTCGTAAAATAGAACATAACATTAAAAAAAAATACTTATTATCATTATAAAGTCTCAATTAGGCAAGCTTATTCGGTAAATAAATATTTATTAGTCTATTAAAAGATACAATGCGTAAGCATCCACTTCTAGGGTTACCGAAACTGTGTGCCCGCAAATATATTCCTTTACTCTAGAAGAGATATCGTTATATACAATTTTCGACTTCAGAATTTAAGCGGGTGAATCTATATTTTAGACACATCTAAACACGATTTGACAATTTATAAGCAAGTAAAAAAAGTCAGCCCGTCAGTTGAAAAAAAATACGTGTGGCGTCGCGGGACACCCGGTAGGAACGAAGTTCCTTACATTTTTCATTAAATATAAATTATAAAATCACACTGCTAAGTACGTATACATTGCTAACAACTTATACATGGCGGAGTTAGAAAAGAGACAAAATTAAAAGTAACGAACTGTTGGTACGTAGCAGAGTTAAGGCAAAATTAAATGAAAATCATAATTTGTATAATTAAAGCAAGCGTCTTACTATAAATATAATATATTGAATATAAGAAAAAAGTTGATCATAATGAGTTTATAGTTAAAGAGTATGTTTGTTAAAGGATGTTGGATAGAAATAGGACTGTTTTCTACCTACCCGGCCAATTAATTTAAAATATTATAAAATATATCTCTTCCCTACTCTACAGCTTCTGCTTGTATCAGGGTGAAATTTTACATGATTATATTTTATTTATTTACAAAACAAAGTGACATTTTTGACATATATAACAAAAATAATCAAAACAAGTCAAGTAACAGGCTTCCTTAATAACACTTTTTCCCACCTTTTAAAGCTTACGTTTACGCGAGCGTTGCGCGTGAACGCTTGGGCGGATAACGTTTTCCGACGAACTCAGCCTGGGCATTGGTAAAATGAACATGTGTACTAAATTTCATCTAACTCGGTGATCTTTTACTCAAGTTATCGTCATCTGTAGATTTCGTGGCGGATTTTGCGTGGCGGTTATTTTGTGACGGTGATTTTGGTCGTATTTTTCGGATTCACTCCCGGGCTCCAGAACGTGCCATAAGGAACTTCGTTCCAAAAAAGTCAGTTGTTAAATTCTACATTAAAATCGGGGATTAGAAAAGAACAGGTCCCGCAAAAATAGTAATGCTTTTCTTATTGTTATACTTTTTATGGTGGTTTATTTTTTTTTAATTTGCAACGTAACTTTAAAGATACTAATATAAAAGAAAAACCAAATTCAATATAAATCCACGCATTAACGATAAAAAAAGGTCTTTTAGGAATTAATATTAGTGGTAATATATAAATAAATAGAAAGCAAGCACGAGGTAAAATCTCAGATTTACAAAATATATTTTCAAATATAATAAATTTTTAGACAAGAGCATAAACTAATAAAGACGGACGTCTTCTTTACAGAAATTTCACGTTTTTAATTTAAATAAAATAATATATATTATTTTTTTGGTTAATCCAATATTTAAACCCCTAAGCTCATGACTACATTTTAAATTGCCTATGATCTTCGAAGTTGTTTTAAACAACTAGGAACAGCAACAACAGACTTTATTGACGGGCTTAACGAAACAGTTATGGATGCTACACCACAGTATAGACAGAACTTCTAGCAAATGGAAGAATAATAAATAATCTTTATACGTACAGACAAAAACGCGATGATAAAACAACTTACCACTGTTTATTGTAGGTAAGGTCTAAAGTTTAGTTTTCTAGTCCATTTTCAAAGATAAAATATCACATTGGGAAACATTAACGACTGGCGTTCTACTGACCTAATTCACAACTGTTATTTATACAGTTTTCAAGCACAACCAAAACGAAACAAAAACTTATATTAAAGAGAAGTAAAATAACAACTAGGAATTTATTTTTCCTCAAACCACACAAATCAAGTAGAGTGCTATTTAACGTATTATTTCCGAACACATAAATAATTTTAGGTGTACGTGACAATAAATACTAGATTTCCCTTAAAATACCAAAAAAAGAGAATTGCTCAAAAGTAGATGGTGTATGTAATAACATTTGTTCAGTAATAGTATAAATCATTTATATACGACTTGTCTCCCCCCTCTCATATGGGGCTCATGCTAGGAATCAGTGGCTGTGTTTCCTATTATGATATAGGATAATGGGATATATTAACTAAGTAATAGTATAAATAATTTATATACGATGGTAGTTTTCATTTTATACGAATTAAAAACAAAAACTAATGTAAACACAATCAAATAGTTCAGAATTAATAATTATTAATTATAAAGAAAGCCCCATTAAAAAGTAAAATGTATTAATATGATCGTATTAAAAGTGCAAACGTGAACAAAGCAAGAAATATAGGAAAAATAAGTTTTAAAAATATTTTAATGTAAAATATTAATAACCGTGACTGTTAAATTTTTTAGAACGTGTTACATCAACAGTATAAATATGACAGTATTTAAAGTGCAAACGTAAACAAAGCAAGAGACAGAAAATAGAAGTTTTAAAGTATATTGAAAAAAAAAAAATCAATATGCGTGACTGTTATGAAATTTTTTTATTTGAATTGTTAATTACTCAGGTTCTACTAAATATTTTTTTGATGAAACCAAGCCTACAAGATGGGCCACATGATAGCGCCATTTTCCCGTCTATAATTTGGACCTATATACATGCATACATACACAGAACGACAGGAAACTGTTTTCTAAATGTATGAAATGAAAAAGGTTCCAAAAATTATCCAATTCTGATCAATGTAAAGACAAAACTTTATATATATAAATTCCGGGGGCTGTTTCAGATAATTCAGGTTTCAGGTAAAAGAAATAATTCTATAATTGTATTTTAGTCGACCGGTAGACATTACAATATTATTGAGAGTAACCAAGCTTAATTTGATTGTTTTATTAGCGTAAAAACAACATAATATACCGGAGATTATAGAAATTAATTTATGGCCTTCTTATACCATTTATTTATTCTGCAACAAGAAAGTCAAATACAGACGCTCACTGCAGTTAAAAGTACTCAACCAAATAAGATATATACGATAAGTAACCGAAATAAATAAAATATTCCTCCAAAAAAAACTCAGAATTCATCAAAATAGAAGGAAAAAATTATTAATTACAGCAAAAATTAAATAATTTGAGAAATAGTAATACTGAAATATTTTTATTGACAACACTAAAAAATAACAAAGAGAGACGCCTATATCAAAATAATAGAAGATGGTTGCAATCGTTTTTTCCCCCGTCTTAACCTGAAACAGGGAAATTTGGACAGTGTATAAAATTTGGAATGAAATAGAAATTATTTGGGGGAAAAAACGGAGATTTTTGCCTTGTGGTAATATAAGGAAAAGATTACACCATATTCCCCCCTCCCCCAAACAAAATGTTTATCGTTCTACCTTCACCGTATAAGCTTCTTTCAGCACAATATAAAAATATTTTTGGATCTTTATAACAACGTTATATGGTTTTTGTATTTGATAGTCTTGCGAAAAAGTAAAAGGTCTAAAGAGTTTAACAAAGAGGAAGATATATTTTATAAGCTTGTCTATCTTATAGCTTTATTTGTTAATCTTTAAAAAAATACAACTTTCTCACAATTTGACATTATTTCACAGCAAAGCTAAATAATTCAACGAAATAGATCTTGAAAGCAATATAATATATTATAAAGAAAACAAAAAATTACTTTTTCAATGATAACGTAGTGCAGTAAGCTTCTATTATGTTATATATATTTTTTTAAATAAATATATCCCCTCAAACACCTTACATCGCTCAAATAGAATTGCCATAAGAAGCCATAATCAACTAATTGAAGCAAGTTAAAACGAAGGACAGGGATAAAAAAAATAACATTTAATCTACTCAAGGCAGCAAAATTAAGCATTGTTGTACTGTTTTCAGTCTGCAAAATGTAATTTTTCTTGATTCTTTTGTAACATGTCAAAAAAACACGCAGAAAATAACAAGTGTCAGCAAAATAACAAACAGGCAGCAACATTTTAAGAAAAGGTTACTTCATCGCAGGTTATGAACTCTCCCACATTATTCATTTTTATATATTTAAGCATAACATTCTGCTGAATATTTATATCTTTTTTGAAAATACCTATAATAATAATAATAATTAAATATCTTAAGAGTAATTTTTCTGCTGTTAGTAAATAAAATATTGTATGTAACTATGCAGCAAAAAAAAACATTCCTGACTCGCTTAAATATTACCTGCTTCGGTTACACCTTAGCAGGTAATTAACATTTTCATGTCTCCGCTTCGCCTCGTCAGTCAAAATGTAATTTTCCTGCCTCGGCTTCGCCTCTGCAGTAAAATTGTTTAGCCTATCCTCGTCTTCGTCTCGGAACTAAAACTTAATAAAAATCTTGTCAGCAAAATGCCATTTTTCTGACTAGTAACATAAATAACTACTATTATCTTCTACACTTGCATACATTTATAACTGTAAAATTTTGTTTTGTTTTAAATAGGTTTTTTACTTAAAGTTATTATAGTTTTATTAGACTCAAAATTAATGAAATAGTCTGTAAAGACAGAACAGACGAAATCTCTTAAAACTGACTCATAAGGTATAATTAAAATTCTTTTGTAATTTCCCTTAGTCAAAATTACAGCTTTAATTTTCTCAAGTTAATTTTCCTGTGGGTTAAGAAAGAGAAACCCAATTTAACATTTATTAAAAATATAAATTACATTGTTTGAGATTGAATCTCAAGACTTGGTTTCATTTGTTTCGTTATTTTATCTAAAAAAATGTTTTCTTCTCGAGGTAACAAGTATATTCAATTTATGTAATAGAATTTTTTAAATTAGAGGATTTTTTTGTAATCGTTTAATTACGAAAGAGAAAATAATTATAATAGAAAGAAAAAGTTTTTTGAGTTTTTATTTTTATTTTTTAAAAAAGGTAAGGGACGCATTAAAGTAGATTGTAAATAGGTTGAATTTGCCGCATAGCCAAACACAGGCACAATTTAATTTATCTGTTTAGAGAATGCGAGTGAGTAAAGACAATTAGATTGTAAAGGTAAGGTAAGTCACCCTCCCTTCTGTTATGGGACTAGAGTTAATAGAGGTTGAGTTATTACTCGAACTCGAGGTACGACCGACCTAGGGACCGGGTAATTAATAGGTAATGAGATTTGTATTAAGGTCGAGCTGGGAGGAAGGTGACGGTTAGGGGGTTCCGAGGGGTGCCCTAGAGAGATTTTATACTATAAAGGTCATCTGGGCCGCCCCCGTACTAAGCTAGGGCAACCAACCCACCCGGGGGCGGTAGGGCTCTAAGTGAAGCGACCTATATATTGATCTGTGCGAAACCTTCCACCGAAAACCCTTCCTTTAATCTAATACCACACAAACCACCGCTAAACCTAAATAAACCACCCTATACCTTTAGGGAAAACTAACACAGGAAAACAAGCCCTTTTCATACCTGTATACCACACAAGATCCCCCTTCATATAGCTCACCTTTAATAAAGCCAACATAGTTCTAGCCGGGATGTCTTTCAAGGGGAAACTCCTGTGCCCCTTCTATTCACACCCTCCACGGGCTTTTCTCACCTCTTTCTCTATAGAAAACACTAACTTGTTATTACGAGAACATAATTAAATATTCTCTTTGAACTGGAAAACAATCTCGACCGGGACTCTTAAGAGCGATGAAAACCCGTTCATTTTAAAATAAAACATTGCATGTCATTTATCAATGAATCGTAACTTAAAAGGGAAAAAATAAAATAGAGGATAGATTACATTCTTTCAAATTTACGAATAGAATTAAATAACGTTATTATTCTATGAATGGTTTAATTTATGATACAATTATTCATAAAGAAATCACTTTAAATTTAAAGATAAAAAGAGTCAGGAATAATGAACTTACTATAACACATTCATATTATTTTAAACTAGTCTTCATCCCGCGTTTCACGAGGGAAACTTGCTAGGGATCAGGGTTTATGTTTCCAATTGTCATTCGCGATAGCGAATTTTGCTTGGCTTACATGATAATTGGAAACATTAAAAGACGAAACTCTTTAGGCATTTATAATAAATGCTTAAAGAGTTTCGTCTCCCAACACTTTCATGAAAAGAAACAGGACTATCAATCATTCATTCAATTATTAAGATTAAAATACCTTGAGAATCGCTGTTTCGAGGCTATCACCTACATGCAAAAATGCCTCTACTTTAATTTTAGGCACAGTAAATAAACATTTCCTAATAAGTTTGAATTTAATCTCACAATTATCTTAACTGTGCGTACAAAAACTAAATATTATTAAACTTCTCCTCAGTAATTTCACAAAATTAAAAGCAATCAAATTAGTTAAGATTAATTATTTTGAAAGAAAACCCCATAAAAAATTACACATATGACAATATTAAAACCGGGTTCTCACATTTGTCCAGGCCAATGTTTGATCAAACATTTGCGGTTTTTTCACACATCACATGGAAGAATACAAATATTTGGCAAAACACTTGTCACATCTCATTTCTATTCTGTATAAGTTAACGTCAATATATCTGTGTCTGTGATAGTCGATGGCCTCCAACTAGTGGTCAATGCATTCTGTAAGGCGACTGCTGCGCATAAATATGCATCAGTTACCTTATTATCATGACAGAGATGGGAAAATTCGGCCGTTTCGGCAAAAGGTCACAAGCGACCTATTCAATAGCATTACTTTCACCGATTGTGAATCCTATCCCCTGGTCCTATTATTTGGTCAAACAACGTTGTACGCTAAAAATATAACACGTTTGCAAAATGGCTGCCATTTTACCCAAAAAAAAATTAAATCAAAACGCAAAAGAATGCCCCCCACCCCCGCTACCCCATTAGGAAAGGTCCCAAAAATAAGGCAAAAAATTAAAATTATACATCTCTGTGGTCCAATGATAATTCCGGGAGTTGATATAAAAAAAGTCCAGTCATGCACCATGACTTAATGAGTGAATTTTCAAAGAAATCTGCGTTTTATTGGCTTATGATAATATAGGAAAATGTTGATTTAGAATTTGCACGGGTGAAAAAAAAAATTGGTACACAGGGGTACGGGGTACAAAAGTCAAAATAGTATTTACCCTTCAAGATGCATGTCGTTGGAAAGCTCTTTAAGAATACAGTAATTCTTGTTATTTACACTTTTATCATTTTTTCACATAGAAGGGGGGTAAAATGGAAAAAACATGTTTTTTGACCCTAAATGGTCAAAATTTGACCCCTAAATGGACTCCAAAAATTCTGGCCAACGAACTCATCCTCTCTTTTGATATTATTGACATTTTAAAATTTGTTTGAAATTTTTAAGTGCATCCTAAGGGGAGATATCGTCTGGAGTGACACATATATACATATATACATACATATATACATACATATATACATACATACATAAAAAAAAGTGTTAAATTTTAGGAATCGATTCAGAATGGTCTAAAACGGATTTCCATGGAAAAATTTTTCAAAAATTCGCATTACAAAAATTTTAAAGCCATTGCAATAGCGTAATTTTCTTTGAAAATTCGCTAAAAGTAAAATTTTAACACCATCATGAGACTGAAAGGATGGATCATCGGATTGTTATTTAAATGTATGCTGTGGTTATACAATTACTTACAGAATATTATAAATGTGCTTTAATTTAATTGTGTACGAATTATCATTATGTTAGACCACAAAATGTCGGTCAATAAAACCAATTTTTTAAAAAGCTAGTCATGTAGGAATAAAACAAATCCTTTTTTTAAAATAGTTAATTTTTCCAAGACCAAGAAGAATCCCTAGAAGAACCTTGAACCCAGTTGTAATTCAAAACAATACCACAGCTAATTAAATGTAACCACAACATGTAAAGAAACCATGTATATACATGATAATAATAACAAAAATATGCTACACGATATGTAAATGAAACTTCCATTAACATTATAAAAAAATGTAAAACCACAATCTGATTAATCAGTGCGGACTCAAGGTATTATCTTCATAATTTCTCACGTACTTTTGTATTCTTATGTACAGTTATTAGTTAATTATATATAATAATTTTTAGTACATTAGAGTCCGTAGGATCTTACAAGGATTTTCCAAAAGCAATATTTGTTTTCAGGTAGATTTTTAAAACGGCCCATGTATCATTGAATGTCAAAGAGTCGGTCAAATTGACATATTAAAAATACTGAGCGTGTATGGGCCGTCTCAACCTCTTTCATTCATTTCTGTTTGCTGTTTATTATTAATGCACAGAACTAGTACAATAGCCACTCATACAAGTTCTTCATCACATTACATGTTTACCTTAGTAAATCAAAGGTCAAACAATGAACGTCTATAATATGCAATATTCCAGCCTGTTTAGAGGCTTTACAATATAATTGATGCTCATTATATAAACAATAATACAAAAGCAAGAATTCATTTACCGAAGAAATAAGAAAGCTCCTTTCACATTTCTTCCTTTCAACATTTTCGATTTTTGGAACGAAGTTCCTTATGGCGCGGTTATAGAGCCCGTGAGTGAATCCGAAAAAATGACCGTCACAAAATCACTGTCGCCAAATCTACCGATGACGATAACTTGAGTAAAAGATGACCGAGTTGGTTGAAATTTGGTACACATGTTCATTTTACCAACGCCCAGGCTGAGTTCGTTGGGCAACGTTATCCGCTTAAGCGTTCACGCTCAATGCTCGTGTAATCGTAAACTTCAAATGTTAAATTGGAATTTTAGGACGGGGAAAAATTCCAAATTGATCTATTCAATGAGAGAAACAATTTTTTTTGTAAAACTAACGCCGAATACGCTATGAAGTGATAAAGATCGCTAAATTTATTAAAGCGAACCTAAATCTTTCAAATAGAGAAAACAACGTTTTTACCGATATCTTACTTTCTAACGTAATGATTTTAATAAAACTTCATACACATCTTCTAACGTACAATTGACACAGGCATGTAAAATTTAAACCTGATACAAGCAGAAGTTTTTGTGTAGGAAAGTGATATATTTTATATGTAAGTTGCTTTTATATTATTATCATGGTTCAATCGTTTTTGTTTTTTATTGTTATCCGGTTTTGCGACGAGTCAGTGAAAATTGTGATATTTAGACGGCGGAACTGCCTTGCATAGTTCCTACTTAGTTTTTTAAAATTTTACTCTCATTATGTACCTGTGACTTCACTGACTCCAGTTAAACTGGAAGGTATTTATTATTCATTCTAGTCCGTACTATATGGTTTATTCTTGTTCAATATTGTAGTTATCAACAAATATATTTTGTTTTAGGCTTGAAAATGGCCGGCTAGGCCGAAACGTTGCCGCAAATGTAAAGATTTGGTCTTTTTCTTTCTACCCAAATGGATCCACTACTTTAAATTTTGATATATTTTATAATATTTTAAATTAGTAGGCCGGGTAGATAGACAACAGTCCTATTTCCTACATACTACAACCATACTCTTTAACAATAAAGTCATCATGATTAACTTTATTCTCAATATTCAATACATATTTATTGTAAGACGCTTGCTTTAATGATACAAATAATGATTCTTGTTTCTTTTAATTTTGCCTTAACTCGGCTTGGTGCAAACAGTTAGTTACTTTTAATTTTGTCTCTTAATTCCGCCATGTATAAGTAGTTAGTAACGTATACGTACCTACTTATCAGTGGGATTTTATCATTTATATTTAATGAAAAATGTAAGGAACTTCGTTCCTACTGGGTGGCCCGCGACACTACACGTATTTTACTACGTTTTTATTAGCTTGCTTTCTTGTTTGTTTGTTTGTCCGGTACAAATCTGGCAATCGAGTTCTAACTAACTTCCCGAATAGCTAGACATTTAAAACTTTTAGCATAGCTCAGAACACGATGACAATGCATTATTTTAATACGTTTAGCCATCTTTAAGCAGAATATAATTGGTTTTCAGCAAATGTTGCTGCATAAAAAGTTAATTCGGAAAAAATCCGCAAGTTATTTTATTTGTTTTGCCATGTCCCATATTTACGCAATCTTCATTTTGACGGGTTTCAAATTTGTGATTTTTATAAATAAGAGATAAACATTGAATGACAGAAAAACAGGAAATATGTCGATTATATTATTTCAAATCTATCGATGGCAGGGTTTAGATTTGGTATTGGGGAGATCCGTTGTACAAAGATTTGTCCTTTTATAGGTTTAAGATCAGCTCTCTAGATGGTTGTCATTTATGTGAAGTAAATAAATTTGGAACTATTTTTTATTTCCAGTAACATTATATATTATATAACAATAACAATTATATTATCAACATTACATACGATTCAAGAGAAAATTTAAAAACGTAGTATATAAAAAGTTCTTTTTATCTTGAAATTATTTTACTCTACACTCGGGGAATGAACCCTTAATTGAGCTCGAAGGCTCTAGTTCTAAAAAATATCTGGTTTCAGAAGACAAAAACCACAAAGGCGAGTTCATTAAGCATTTCCGGTGCATGTCCTGCAGGATGGGATGCAATCGTCTACTTCATATATCCGCTTGATAAGATCATCAGAGCGAAACTTGTCTCCACTCCCAGGAACCATCCGATAAAACGATAAGGGTCTTGATTTCGTGAGAGAGTACTAGCCACCGATCCAAATTAAATGCAACAGAGATAGCAAATCCGACATTTTGATCAATATTCAACATTATTTAGACAACATCACAGCATTCACTGCTTTAAAGGTCAGAAAATCGAGGTCATAATCTCCTGTTATTCTTAATATAAAATTATACGGAATTTAAATAAAGATTAAAAGAGTATACAATTATCTTGCTATGCCACAAGTCCTTTAACTGTGTTGCATGCTACCAAGTCGTAAGTCTTAAGCTATTTATGCATTCAAACATAAAATGTAGCACAATGGACTATAAAATAAGTATAATCTTACAGAGAATCACGAGCATAGAAATCCTACAAAAAATGTTTTAATGAATAGATAAAAATTAACAAAAAAACAAAAAAACATTTTAAATATGTATAAAGGTGAAGAAGATTTAACAAGCAAAGTGAGTGAAGTAAACGGTAAAGCAAACCATAGAATATATTTAAAACCGGAATAATAAATATTTATTAGAATATTGGGAGTAAAAAAGAACTTGCGAGGTTGTTATTGGTAGGTTGATAAATACGTTTTTAATAAACATTTTGCCCCATTTATATTTGGCTATCATAATTTTACCAGATGGTTTCCGTTTTATGCATTTTGTTCATGGGTTTACTGGCCTATTGTGCAAGATAAGGTGCAATATTTATGAGCTTTTGCTTCCTACTAATGCTTTCATAAATTCTATTTCAGAGAAAAATTCTATGCATAGAAACATTTTTAACTTGCATTTTTATAGATGTTGTAGTGGAAAAACATTAATTAAATTTGTGCAATAACATCAGGCAAATTTAAAGCAATTCGCCAAGCCCTAAAACAATGAGCTACCGATGACAAGCTTTCTTATAAGCTGTTCTTCGTGTAGACTCTCCAGCAATTTTCAGGTGATATCTTTTTGCAAAAGACATGAAGACGGCTTAAAAGACATGAACATACCTAATATCTCTCAAAGAAACGATAGTTTTAATGGAGTCAGTCCTTGTAGGACTTGAGGGAATGGGTCCACTGACATTTTAGCCAAGAAAGGCCAAAATTCCTACCGGTTTGGAATGGCTGTATGTTTTCTCCGTCAAAAACCTAATACCTAATGAAATAAAATGTTGGAATGAAGTAGTCGAGTACGAAAAAAGGCAAGCATAGAAAAAACCAGTGTGGATCAAGGAAATAAATTTGCTAAGTATGAGCTTTCACAGACAAGTCAAAATCTTGAAATTATATGGGTCCTAGGTTTTGCTTAAGGACTCTTAAAATATGTAATACGCACATAATTAATTTTTTCACCACTTTAGCAGACCATCATGCTCATTTGCATAAAGTGTGCGCTATTTGTCGTATAATCGAAAAACTTCTCATTCGCTGAATGATTCCTATCCTAAGCCCATACCTTCCAGACAATCAGTTAGCCTTCTGTTCCCGCCACTCCACTATCGAGCAATGAGAGCGCCTCTTCAATATTATTGCCTCCTCCACTAGAAGAAAAAGTAATGTTCAGCTACCTTCCTTGATGAATCTCAAGCTATTCCATGTCTCCAACCCTCAATCTTAACAATGATCTCAAAGTTCCCTTCGTTCGAGATCTATCCAAATCCAGCTTTCGCTATAAATCCTTATTAACCATCCTAATCCTCTAGTTCAACTCATTTCTTCCCAATCTATACCAGACAACCCTCCTAGAGGCCTTAAGCGTGACCTAGCCACTTATTAAATATATACACATAAAAATCTGTAATTATTCTTCTATCAACTCTCATTTATTAAATTATTTAAGTATCTATATTAATACAAAATTTTACTTTTATCTAGTGTTATTATTATTTATTTACTTTTATCTATCCTTGTAATCCCCATACCAAAAGGTACGACCAACAACAACATTATAATTACATTTAAACAAAGTGTCTAAGTCGGGAAGACCTGAGGAAGACTAAAGAACCAGGTAGAAACCAAGGATCAGGATGAATGCAAGGTTCTCCTGGATATCTTTAGCTCCTACAGGAGCGAAATGAATAAAGTCAAGTAAGTCAAAACAAACTGTCAAAAAGTTTATAACAAAAATAATCTAGCTTCAATTAGAACAGAAAACTCTAATTAAAGCAAAACCTAACAAAGTATAAGTTTCACAGTTAAAAGAACAGAAAAGAATAAGCTTTACTCTAAAAAGAAGTTTTAATAAACCCTAAAACTACCAAAATCATTTCTAAACGCGACAATGAAAAAACTTCTACAATCCTTATTAAATATGTTTGAGGCAAAGCTTTGAAACTCTGATAACAATGAAACGAAGTCACCGACCCTTTAAAATGACACCAAAAACAGAATAATAAAGCACCTAAACATTTGGGATTATTGTTGTCACGACAAAACAAGTTAAAACCGTCTAAATCCTTCTTTAAACGGCTGTTAAGCTGAACGATAATGCTTAAAACTTCCTTCATTGTATTTCATTTGATAAAAGAGACTGTCATTCTAAACAAACAAAACGCTTTTCGAAAATATAATGATGCTACATTATGAACTAACAAAGTTGTTTTTATATTACTTTTTAATTAAAAAAATACAGATCAAAATAGAAAAATAATCTGATTAATAATAGAGAGAAGATATTAAAAAGGAGGTTCGAAGGCCATGTGTTGGCACAAACCACCATAATAGAAGTTGTATGATTTATTACATTGCAGAGATGTTTCTTTTAAGTGCTTCTTCTAGAATAAACAAGTTACTTCTTATAGAAGTGAAGAAAATTTGACTTAGTTCACAGTTCACACAATCCTTATAATAAATTAACGAGTATATGTCCTCTTGTAAAACAGTAAAGAAAGCAATGTCTTTTTGAGTAGCATTCATGAGTAGGAGTCTTCTTTTTCATAGGTCCTAAACTAATTAGTAGTTAAATCGCATAAGAGGTTAGACACTTTTTAGGGTCCGCAGTCTCCAAAAAGAATCCTCCGTACCGTCTATCTGTCAAAATTCAAAATTCAAAACACAGAGAGACAGCCTGAAAGGGAGTGGGACAGACTGAAGGGGGACACGAGAGCAAAAGTTTTCCCTAAAGTTTATGCATTTAGGTTGAGGATATTTTGAATTTAGAGAAATTATAAATTTCTGTTTTCAGAATGATCATAACGCTTCCCATACCTTTTCTACGTTTGGTCAAGTGGATAAACCAAATTGAGAGTAGTAGACTGAAAACAATGAGAAACACAACGAAATTTGAAACACAATTTAAAACACAAACACGTGTAACTTATGATTGCAGAACACCAACACGTGCATGATCAAAGCGCGATAGCTTTTATTGTGTTACTGTGGCACAATAACATGAAAACATACAAAAGTTGCCTAGATAAGTCTACATAAGTTGGGGGGTTGAATTCGTTATTAATTAGGGGAAAGCTGCCATATGTTTGAAACGAAGATCTTTATGGTACGTTTTGGAGCCTGGGAGTGAATCCGAAAAAACGACTATCACAAAATCACTGTCACTTGCTTGATAACTTGAGTAAAAGATGACCGAGTAAGTTAAAATTTGGTACACATATTCATTTTACCAATGCCCAGGCTGAGTTCGTTGGACAACGTTATCCATCCAAGCGTTCACGCACAACGCTCACGTAAAGTAAGCTTCAAATTTAAAATTGGAATTTTAGGACGGGAAAAAATTCTAACATCATCTATTTAATGAGACAAACAACTTTTTTAAATAATTGTTTTTAGTAAAACGAACACCAACACTGCTATGAAGGGATAAAGATGGCTAAATTTATTAAAACGGATCTAAACGTTTAAAATAAAGAAAACGCCGTTTTTACCGATAACTTACGTTCTGACGTAACGATTTTATTAAAACTTCTTACACAACGTCTAAAGTACCATTGAAACCGGCATGTAAAATTTAAACCTGATACAAGCAGACGTTTTTGAGTAGGGAAGAGATAGACTGTATAATATTTTAAATTAGTAGGCCATGTATAGGTAGAAAACAGTCCTATTTCCAACCAACTACAAACACACTCTTTAACTATAAACGCATCATGATTAACTCTTTTCTCAATATTCAATACATATTTATTGTAAGACGCTTGCTTTAATTATACAAATAATGCTTTTCTTTTAATTTTTCTTTAACTCCTCTAGGTACAAACAGTTAGTTACTTTTAATTTTGTCTCTTTTCTAACTCCGCCATGTATAAGAAGTTAGCAACGTTTACGTACTAAGCAGTGTGATTATTTTATATTTAATGCAAAATGTAAGGAATTTCGTTCCTACCGGCTGTCCCGTGACGCCACACGTATTTTTTAATCCCTTTAGTTTAGGCCTGGAATGAACATACTAAGTTTCCCCCTTCTGCAAGGTGATCTTAGGGATATATTATATAATTGAAGGTTGCATTTGTACATGAGGGTAACATTTCACAATTGCTTGATGTATAAATGTGCTCATAGGTTTCAGTATACAAAATGCATTATTTCTTCAGAACACACTTCTTGCAGGTTGGTTTGTTGGGATAGCTCTAAGATATCAGTTGTTAAATCCTGTGACGTGTCATCAATGTCTATATTAGAAGTAGCGAGGGAGCCCATTTTCGGTGAAGCACTTTATTACAGTTGTGGGATTTATATATTTTACTGCCAGTCTCGTCCAAAATACTGTATCTAATAAACACACTGACATGCATAATCCAGTCTCAGAGTCGCAGGTTTTAAGTTTGATAATTAAAGACTGAAGAAGTTGTTTTCCGTAGAAGTTAAGTACAGATGATACCTTGATCAAGCGGTTTAGTTATGGAGAAAGTGTTATCTAAGAAGGAAACCATGATAACTATATTTAAAAATGTTATATATGGATTATGAATGATAGGGTGCATTATCTAAAAATAGAAGGACTTTTCACTTTAGCTGCCAAATCTTATCGTTGAATGAATGCAACCACTCCTCTATGATAGGATTAGTGATCCAGGCCTTCTTGTTGTTCCTCCATATTACGGGTAAAGAATGCAGAGCAAGATTTTTAAATGGTCTAGGTTGAGCTGCTTTTCCAATTACTAGAGATTTTTTAAATTCTCCTTCACTATTGGCACACAGCAGGATTGTCAAACTTCCTTTTCTTAATGATTAAGCAAAACTTTAAAATTGAGTTGCGACCTTAATGTTCACCGAAGATAATAAGTCACTTCGTGTACTCATTTTATTCATAATCCCCGTACAACTTTTGTATGGACAATGTTTTGATAGCGTAGGTTGTTTTATATAGTTTTGTTAAGTTACTAAAGAAACGTGGTTTCCGACCATAAATCTTTACTTAGCGGCTAAAGATTACCATTAGGTGAGAACAGCGCCGGTGCTGCACTTTTGGCCGCCACAGGCAAGACGATTTTCGGCCGCCCCTAGAAATTGTTTCTTTTGACCGGGAGGCGGGGAGGGGAAGAAATGGGGAGAACCATTTGTTACATCAGGCCAGTAATCAGGGTCTTATCCGAATTTAAGCTCACTTGTTAGCTGATATCCCGGGCGTCTTCCTCTTCAATGAATTGTTACACCTGACGGTTAAATTAGTTAGTTAAATATTTTTTGGTACACTTATTTTAATTTAGACACACCAAGATACTATAGGCCAGTTGTTAACTATATATCAAAACCAGTCAGAGTTGCTGTTTTTTTGGTTTTAGTCCCGTTCAACAGCCTAAGTCATTACAGGAAGGGGGTTATCCGGCCACTTTACTCATCTACTCGATAAGATCATTAGTGTGAAACATGTCTCCTCTCTCTTGGATTCGAACTCAAAGGCGGGGTTTAGACCTTTGTTTAAGAGTCGAGTATGCTAACCACTCGCATCAATGCAATATTAAAATTAACTAACCTAATATATTTTTAAAAAAAAAAAAGAAAAATAAAAGCTTTTTAAATATTGACCTATATTGTCCTAGAAAATACAATCTCTCTAGGTACGTGGAAGTGAGATAAAAATTAATTATAAAATGTGCACCTCTCAAAAAAGCCAAATTAAGTAATATCATGGAATAATAATTTGTATAATTTATAAAAAAATTTAAATAGCCATTGGAATTACATTTCCTGTAAAAGTGCCAGCTTATTCCCAGTAATTAATTTTGAAGATTTTAGGACGGAGGATTTTTTCTTACAAAATATTAACACATGAAACATTCTTAAACAACTTTTGTTTTTTGACAGAGAATAAATGTGATAGTTGAATTTTGTTTCGTTAATAATTTGAAACGCAATGCAAAAATATGGATTGGAATCAGAGCATCCATTTATTTAACACCCCCCCCCCCCCCCCCCATCACGCATTTTCGTTATAAAAAATAATTTCAACCCCTTGTCTTTGAGAGGTGATTTTTTAGGCTTCCCTAAGAAACGCAAGAAATTTTAAGGATCAGAGATTATGCAAATTTAACAAAACCTAAGCGCATTTTCGAAGAATTTTTGGGTGTCTCTTAACATTTTATAATTAATATCCTCTGAGGAAAAAATTATAATATTTAAATATAATCATACAACTTTTTTTTCGCGGTCCTAAAATTTTTCTATATACATACTTCTTTATACATTTATTTCTATATAATATATTTTTCTATAATGACTATATTTTTAATACCTATTATCCTTTTATATTTTTATTATATTAGGTAAGAAAAATTCAAAAATTAAGGGAAGGGCGGAAAAGATAGCAGATAACAACTATAAAGGGGCAGGAAAAGAGTTAGAGAATAAATAAGAAGAGGGTAGAGATATTATATGTCATATTACACTCATGTATTTATTTTAGCAAAGACAGTCGATTGTAGTTTTAGGAAACACAATAAATGACTCCGGTGTAACCAAGAACAAACCCGAAATGCGATTAGCTCAGCTTCTAAACATAATACGACTCCAGATAAGAGGTGTTGTCTAGGGGTGTTATACTAGGGCTCCTTCTACTCAGTTCAGCACGCACATTATTATCGTTTTGCAACTAAGGATTTTGTTTTTAATTTATAAAAAAAAATCTAAAAAGGCAGCATCGGCCGCCCCCTGAGTTTGGCCGCCACAGGCGGCCGCCTGCCCCGCCTGTGCGTAGCGCCGGCGCTGGGTGAGAATTAGCAGGAGAGGTAAAACTTAGTATGTCTATTCTATAGGCTTAGACTGAAGGTATTAAAATAATTTCCAGCTTCACCCTATTTAATTCCGAATTCGGTGTTTTTTTTTTAACACTCCAACCACTAGACTAAAGATGCTAATCAGGAATAAAATATTAACAAATATTTCCAAAAGGTGGAAAAGTCAGACACTCGAGATTCAGGAATACTCAAAAACTTAGCACAAAGGATTTCAAATCATAACCTGTTGTAACAGATATAGAACAAAGCAACAACTAACAATGCTACCTAGCCGAAACTTTAATAGCACCAGGCAACCTGTTGAGAACAGGAATGCTCCACAGTTTCGATTGTTACCAGGGACTCCAGTTAAACATACTTTAACCAAAATGGTTCATTTAATTACCTCTTATCAGAAAAGTATAAATGAACAGCACTTCAGTTCTTAAATGAGATACCTTGCCTATACATATAAACGGTAAAATATTAATTCGAAGATTAAAAATAACAGCGAACGTAATTTTGTCACATTATTTGTTCCGATGATGATTCAGAACAGATAGCAATGAATTCTACCTCTGGTCTAGTTTCACGTAAGAATTAGGTTAACTTTTTTACTTTCTCATATAAAGAGAAAGTATTGTGATGGCGCGAAAATTCGATTTTGAGATTTTGATGGATTTACACGTTTTGAGGTCCCCTGAGTCCAAAAAAGTGGTTTTTAAAAAATGTCTGTCTGTCGTCTGTCTGTCGTCTGTGCAGACGCCTGGAGCCTAATCTACTGGGCCGATTTTGAAGAAATTTGGCATGCATGTTTAGAAAAATCATACCCCGAGGCGAAATCGAGAAATGAATTTTAGCTCCAAATTTAGGGGCGCTACCCCCCAAAAACTCTGAAAAAACGTGAAAAAAAATTATTTCTCGAAAACGGTTCCGACGATTTTGATTAAAAAATTCTAAAATATAGTCCATTTAAATACGAATCCAACGATATAAGCCGTTTTCCCGGGAAAAATCTAGTTCCTGAGAAAAAAGCTTAAAACGCGGACCGAGAGAGCCCGGGTTCGATTCCCCGCCCGGGAGAAGTTATTTTTATGAAACATTTTAATGAAATGCTCAATAATAATTAAATTTACATACGAAAACTAATAAATGGAAAACACTGGGCTAAATAATTATGAACACGTATATGAGAAAGTTTGTCTGAGTTGTCTCGGACCGATTTTTTTTTTTTTTAAACGAATTTCGGTAAGTTTAAACGTAGTTAAGAAGTCTGCCATAAGAGTGGCTCATTACTTCTCACGAGAAATCACTGAACTAATAGCCACGTGAGTGTATAAAATAATGTATTTGTAAACATCACGGATGTGTTTGACTCCATGCGGATTTGAAAATACGAATATATAAGTGTTTATGGAAATAATTTTAGAGCGTCTGGACAAAAATAATTTGCAGACCATTTTGCAATGTTATAACATTGTTTTTGAACTTATTTAAATAGAACACCAAATTATATTTAGAGTTCAAATCGAGGTGAAAAAAGCATAACCTCGACGTTTGCGACGACTTTTTACGATTACAGTTTTAACAATAATATCGTTAAACAAACAAAAGCAGAGATGGTTAGTTTTGGTTGATAACGCTTCTTAAATTCTCAGCGATACATTATCGATATTCAAACTTACTAAATAATAATGCAATGTAAGATCTATTGTATTGACTGATGAACAGCATAATTCTTGTAAACATTGAACTGAATATGTAGACGTAGACCTAGAGATAGTATTTATACTACATTTGTTATAATAACAATATATAAGCTTTGCACTTTATGTTACATTGGAGTATATGTCATATGGTTTAAACTTCCTTTAAAAAAAAATAATAAAAAAATAGGACCAGATGTACTATTATTATTAAGCTCCCTCATGAATAATGTCCCCATAAAATATGAGAATATTCCATGCCATTAACCAAAGCGATCTAACAATTGTTCACTCAAACATATTGTTATCATGTTTTAGGTCATCTGGTAGTGACTGTGTATTGATGGTTGCATGACTCAATACATTCGCACACATTGGAACACTTCAAGGGAAGTTAATTCTTCCTCAGTACAACAGTACAACATGTTCTCCACTAAAAGACGCTTCCACTACATAGTACCAAACACCCATGTGCATTGTGCATGGGCGTTTTGCCATCGATTGGCAGTCACTACCGGAAGACCTAATACATGATTATATGTTTGCATGAATAATAAGTCATAGACTTGTGTAAGAAACCGGTTAAGCATACGTAATTCAGAATAAAACGCGAGAGGAAATATTCAATCGCCCTAAACTAACAAGAATCCCAGAGAAATACTGATAGGCTACGTAATAGTATGTTCTAATCCCTTAAATTTAAATGTTAAAAGAAATATTTATTCACTCTAAAGTATCAATGAACCTAGTTAAATACAGATTTACGACTAAAAGTATAAATACAAACAAAAGTAGAAAGAACTGAGTAAAATTTAACTCTTTACACCTTTTGGAATTAGAAAAAAACTATAAAGAGTAGATCTTGTACTCGTATAAATAAAAGTTAAAACAAAAAAAAAAAAATACAAAAAGTTACAAATTGGATCGAGGCTGTTCACAGCGGTAAAAAGAAAGTAGGAAATGTGTTTTTTTTCTCGCCACAGTAAAAGAGATTCCAAGGGAAAAGAAAACACTTTTATTTATTTAAATAACACACACCTACACCAAGTCGAAAAAGGATATTGGCCTTTCCTGGGAATATTCGTACAAAAAACATCCTGTTTTTCTCAACACTGGTCCGGTTATTTGTGTTATTGGCATGAGAGGAGTTTGGTTTTTAATAAAAGACAAAGTCGAAGAGATAGTACAGAAGGATCAGAGGACCTATTTTCCCCCAAGACATAATGTAGATTGTGGCCACTAGAAACTTCAGACATATAAACAAATGGAATTGGACAATAAATAGCTTTTTTTAACAAAAAAGAAAAAAAAGGGTAAATTAAATGTCAAACTATCTTTGTTTTATTTCCAATCGGGTCAAAAAAAGTGTAAATAAGTTAAAATATCGAAAAAACAAATAATTATTGGTTTCTTCTTCTAAACGTATGAAGTTATAATACAATTTTGCAACACAAGATGGGATCAATAACCTTAAATGCACAATTTTTATTAAAACAAAAATCAATATCACCACCGAAAAAATATATCCAATAAAAGAAATAACCTCATGGATCATATGAAATAAAAAAAGAACAGTCAATGCACCATGACTTAATGAGCGAATTTTCAAAGAAACCTGCGTATTATTGGCTTATGATAATACAGGAAAATTTTGGTTTAGAATTTGGATGGGTGAAAAAAATAATTTTGGTACACAGGGGTACGGGGTACAAAAGTCAAATTATTATATACCCTTAAGATGCATGTCGTTTGAAAGCTCTTTAAGAGTACAGTAATTGTTGTTATGGACACTTTTGAGATATTTTCATATAAGAATGGGGTAAAAAGAAAAAAAAAACATGTTTATATGCTATTTTTGACCCTAAATTATAAAAATTTGACCCCAAAATGGACTCACGAACTGGCCAACGAACTCATCCTTTCTTTTGATATCATAGACATTATAAGATATGTTTGGATTTTTTAAGAGCATCCTAGGGTGAGATATCGTCTGGAGTGACATATACATATATACATACGAGTAAACATACATATACACATACATACATAAATAAAAAAAAGTGTTTAACTTCAGGAATCGATTAAGAACGGTCTAAAACGGATTTCCGTGGAGAAAATGTTCAAAAATTCGCATTCAATTTTTTTTTTTTTTTTTTTGAAGCCATTGCAATAGCTTAATTTCTTCGAAAATTCGCAAAAAGTTGCCATTCTTAAGTGCAATGTTAGCTTTTACGTAACAAAGCATAAGCCTAAACAAATGTTCGCTGTTGTGTTAAGAGAAAATTTAGAACATAATTAGTAATAAATAGTAAAAAAGGTGGGGTCATAGCCAGCGTTATTTTTTCTAACTTTCATCGGTTATTACTCAAAAAATGGGTAAAGCTATTAGTTCTTTTTGGAGGCTGCCAGGGTGATCTTCATCCCTAAACCAGGGAAGACTGACTACACGCAAGCCAAATCCTTCCGACACATTAGTCTTACGCCCTTTATGCTTAAGACTTTGGAAAGGATAATAGATAAGTATCTAATGGAGGAGATTCTACCTAGAAGTCCGCTGCATGCTAATCAGCATGCATACCTTAAAGGGAAGTCCACGGACACAGCCCTTCATGCGGCTACTTATAGGATAGAAAAAGGGATACAAAGAGGAGATTATTCTCTGGCTCTCTTCTTTGATGTGGAAGGAGCCTTTGATAAAGCAAAGATGAGGAATATAGAAGAGGAACTTCTGATGACGAACACTCCTTGAGCTATCATTGAATGGATATTATCCTCCCTAAAGGGGAGGAAAGTAGACTCATCACTAAATGTCACCTAAGTCACAATCAGTGTAACGGGAGGCTGCCCCCAGGGTAGTTGCCTTTCACCACACCTGTGGTGTCTAGTGATGGATGGGCTCTTGAGGAGGCTGACAGAGGAGGATCTATATGTTCAGGCGTATGCAGACGACGGACTAATCTTGGTAAAAGGCAAGTTCCTAGACACATGCTGCGAAAGAATGCAACTCACCTGCAGGATCATTGAAGGATGGTGTAAAGACGTCAGATTCTCGGTCAATCCATCCAAGACAGAGCTGATGGTCTTCACCAAAAAGAGAAAAATATTAGGTTTCAGGGCTCCCAAAATATTTGGACAAGAGCTCCGTTTGACAGAAGAGATTAAATACCTAGGACCTAGGTATTACCTTCGACCCAAAACTGGTCTGGAGGATACACATAGAAAAGGTAATGGGAAAGGCCACAATGATGTTTTGGCAACTGAGGCGGGCAGTGGGGAATAGATGGGGATTATCTCCCAAAATTCTTAAATGGCTGTATACAGAGGCAATCAGGTCCAGGATCCAATATGGAGCTCTGATCTGGTGGCCAAGGACAAGAGCAGCCAGCTCGGTTAAGAGGCTCGACAAAGTTCAGAGGTTGGCTTGTAGAGGCATAACAGGTACAATAAGGACGACACCTACTGCTGCCTAGAGGCTCTGGTAGGCATCCCTCCACTTAAGTTATGGACTGAAGGAGAGGCCATTGCATCTTTTGTCAGACTCAGACAACGGCAACGGAGACAACGGGCAATGGCTAGGGAAAGGAATCCCAACCGGACACTTGGAAATCAAAAGGGTGGCCGAGTCAAAGATCCCTTATGCTGCGATCAGAGTGTCAGGAAGGGACTATCAGTTAAAACTTAAGAGGAAATATAAGGTAGAGATACCATCAAGAGCCAGGTGGGAACAAGGAGAGATAGAATTCGATAAGGAGACTCTGGTGGCATACACAGATGGCTCAAAGAGTGAAACCGGAATGTCGGGGGCGGGACTTTTCTTAGAAAAGTCCGGTACCCAAGAGAGTTTCCCGTTAGGCACACTTACCACTGTCTTTCAGGCGGAAATCTATGCCATCCTAGAGGTGGCAAGACAGCCAGAGGTGGTGGAAGCAACAGTTAAGTCTATAGCTATATGCTCTGATAGACAAGCGGCACTCGCGCTCTCAACGCCCCTGGCGCAACCTCTGCACTGGTGAGGGAGTGTCGGGAGACACTAGAGCTGCTGGCAGAGAGTAAGAGGTGACACTGCTCTGGGTCCCGGGACACCAAGGGATCCCAGGGAACGAGAAAGTAGATGAGGTAGCAAAAATAGGAGCCTCTATGCCTTTCTGTGGACCGGAACCTGCAGTTGACTGGTCGAAAGGTCAGGTCAAATCAGCCATTAAGAAGTGAGTGCGGGATGAAGCAGAAAAGGAATGGTTAGGAACAGAGGGATGCAGGCAGTCTAAGATGCTGCTGCCGAAAACAAGCAAATGGAAAACCAGATGGCTGCTAGGACTGAGCAGGACCAACCTGAGAAATCTGGTTGGAGTGCTAACTGGACACTGCAGGCTCAAAAGACATCTGGCTACAAAAAGTAGAAGAGGACCCCACATGTCCAGTGTGTGGCGAGGAGGAGGAAACAGCTTACCATTTCCTGGGAGTGTGTGAAGGATATGGAAAATTGGGCTTTCATATATTAGGGAAGGGAGGAATTGGGGTAGAGGAACTTGAAACACAGAAGTGGCAAGATATCCTCTCCTTCATAATCCAAATTAAAAGGTGTGAGGATGAGATGGAAGTGGTTTGAGGGGTGTGAGTACGTTTGGGGTGGGCAAGAAGGATCCAGAGATGGTCTGTTTGCTAGGTTAGGCATTCCACCCTCGTTACTACTACTCTTTTTGGAAGGTAAGTCAATGAGGAAGTTTTTCTGAAAGTGTACATGATGCAACTACACTGGTTATTAAGTTCTACCACCACTAAAAAAATAAAAAATCTCAATAATTTCGATAAGAATGAATACTCAGCAAATTCTAATTTGAATGAAAGGACTTATGGGTATTTTTCTTTAAAGAAATTTTCTTAGATTTCCAAAGAGACCCATTATACATCATCAATATTCTAGCATTTATGTTTTAAGAGCAACAATTAATTTTATGAGACAAGGACACCGCTCAAAAATTTGCTAAATTTGACCTAGTGGCAGAACGGTTGAGAATTGACCTATGGTATATTAGGTGTTGTTTATTCCATATAAATATACTAATGCCTAAGGCCCTATAACTTTTTTCAAACTTTGTCGCCAGTCATATTACGCCCTGTATATTTGATTTCATAGTTAATATCAAATATTCCTTATTTCTTTATTTTACAAACATCCTTTTAGAAAGCTAGTATTATATTTTAATAATAAATTCGGCTTTGTTTATAACCTGAACGGTACTCTGCGCAAGGGTACAAGGATGGAGGGGTGGAGAAAAAACGTCTCCCCAGCTTCATGAATGTATTTTCATATTATAAAAATAAGTTATGTATTTTTATATATTTTAACTTTGAAAAACGGGACCGAGCACGAGCACCCATGGCGGTCGGTCATTTATGCATCTCGTACTTCTTCAGCCCTAAGCCTAATCAAAAGCCCTAATAACGACCCTCGATCTTGGCTAATTTTTCTTCTCACACCGTCCCCTACTCAATTACAAAATATTAAATAATATAAATAAATTTTGAAACAAGATATTATAATTATAATTCAAATAATCATAATAAAAAGTATAAGAGATATTGTTGCCTAGGTGCAAGTTTCTAAACATTCTAAATGCTAGCAGAGTACAAGAGAGTTTGAATTAAAAGTTAAGAGTTTAAATTGCGCTTGTATTTTTCACTTGGAAAAGCTGTGAGGGTTAAATGAGGCTAAATTAGCTTAATATGTCTGAAGTTATATTCATGCTCGCATGGCAATGATAATCTATGTTAAACATGGTTTAAAAAACTTGATAATTACAACGAAATAGTCAACTATCTCCCATCAATGTTAGCAGAATTTTCTAAAAAGCCAAAAGAGAAAAGAGTGGGTTCACTATTGTCTCTTTGTGTGCCACAACTTGTCTGATTAAGAACCTTCCTTTTTTTTACTCTGTTTTCATGAAAAACTTTATCCATAGAAACTGTCTCGTCTACACCATAAAAAAACCCTTTTTCTAACTGCAGTTATAAAAAGTGACAGAAAAAAGCTGGAGGTTTTTTTTTTAATTAAAACTACAACTTTTATCCTAAAACACCATAACGACAAACAATGTGGGTGTGTTTCATCTCCGCGATGGATAACAAAAGTCGTTTTAAGGATAATTTATGTTGTAAAGTTTGGTTTTGAAAATGTCCGTTTGTTTTATTATGTTTTGAAATAGTGCCATTGTATAACATTGAAAAAAAAGAAGATTTAATCTAACTGATATTGATCTGATACTACTTTTTGAAAACTGGTATACATTGTAGTTCTCTTATAAATTTATCTTACTTAGTGGTTGCGAACAAATATATAGTAATTGGAAGCATAAACGGAAATAGTATTACAAGAAATTATTGTGCAATGAGAAACTGATTTAATAGCCGACACTCCATCAGCTGTATAAATCGTATAATTGGCATTCGTAATTGGATAGAGGCCACTTCACTTAGAGCGTGGGGCCCATTGCCAGAGTCAGGATTCAAACTTGCATTTCCTGCTTCCAAAGTATGATAACAACGAGCTTCCAGGAAAACCTGTACTATAGAATAATTCTATGTAATACCGAGATCGAGGAAGAAAAAAAAAATACTCTGCCAATTAATGTGGCACATAGCTTCCTCGCAAAGAAAAGACCGAATTATGAAAAATAGCTCGATAAAAATAATCAAAAAGTTGGAACGGCGTGGCACTGTTCCAGTAAATATTTAATAAAGTTGAAGAAATTTAAACATTTGTTGGAGAAATAAAGCCTCCAACAAGCACCAAAAGTTAGCGCACATATGATTAATTTAATAAACAAATATAAAACTGCAACCAAATCGTAGAAACCGCTGTATAAAAAGTTTTTTTTTATTTTACCCCCCTCAAAACTAAAAATAACACAAAATAGAATATAACCAAAATTAATCTACTATGCAAGAGCTTTTCAACGATATACATAAATTATAAAAGATTAACTTTAACATTTGTACCCCTGTACTTTGAGGTACCAAAATTATATTTTTAAAAAACAAACAATACAAAAGGGCATTCATTTAACTAATAAATACATATAAATAAAAAACCTAATATCAAAAAAGTATTTAAACCCTTTAACCTACAACAAAATTATAAATCGGTACTAAAGTACATGTACAACATTTTTAAAAAATCAACAAATAAAATTGCTTTAAAGTACATATCAAGGCCTTTAAAATGATATACTACACAATATTAAAAACCAAAAAAAGTGGTCACGTGACACGGCACATGGGAAAAAGTTTACTCTCATGTTCTCACCAAGTAGAAAGAACTAATGAAATAAAATATACTCAATTTAAAGAGCATTAGTGTGAGATTCAATCGCCGCCATCAGAAATAAAATCGGCCACCTATTATAGAAATAGAAACTATGGCCATACAAAGACAAAAATGGAAAAAAATAAAACCAAAAAATAACAAAATTATCACCATCTAAGGTACAACCGATGATGATACGGCAAAAACTCATTATCTTTTAAAATCAGTTACCATTTGTGCTATCCATTTTTTAATACGACTTACCGTTTAGCCGCAATAAGCCCCCAAACCAGCTTAAAAATCAAGTCGCCCATTATTAATTTATAAGGGGGGAAGAAGGGGGAAAAGTGAACTTTTTATAGCTATTTTTGTTCACAATATGGACGTTGCGCGTCGAATGGCGCAAACCGCAAGTCTCTAGCTCTTCTGGAAGTGGGTAAACATTAATGTCAGTCAGTGAGTCACTTAGCCATGCGGCTTTATAGTATAAGACATATTAATTTACCACGATTTGAAGTGCGCAGAAAGTTGAAATTAGGCAGGTGTTATCTGCAGGCTACTTTCGACAAACCATAAAAATTTCATACAAATCAGATGATTACTTTTAAAGATATGGCAGTAAATAAATGTATGTTTGTGAGCATGTGGAAGATAAACAAATAAGAGCAGAAGGAAGAAATAAGAGGTGAAACTTATATGGGACCAACAATGGGCTAATTATGACCTACCACCCAAATTTCATTAAAATTGGATGTGTAGTTTTTAAGATATGGTGGTTCGCAAAAATTGAACGACAGACCGACAGACCGACAGACCGACAGACAGACCGACAGACAGACACGGGACCAAAAATGTCCCCTGTTGTCTGAAACGGATTTCTGTCTTGGAATTTTTGAAATCGGAGATATAAAATATTTTCGTTCTTCAGAACGATCACATAGCTTCCGTTACCTTCGGTAAGCTCGGAAGCAAAAATTGTTTTTTTATTCTTCTTTAGAGCGTCTTGAAATAAATATGTATTGAATATTGAGAAAAAACTTAATCATGATGAGTTTATAGTTAAAGAGAATGGTTGCAATTGAGTGAGCGAACAGGACTATTCCCAAATCCCCACGCCTACTCCATTTAAAATAATATAAAATATAACACTTCCCTTCACAAAAACCTTGCTTTAATCAGGTTGAAATGTTACATCCCTGTTTAAATTGTACTTTAGATATAGACGATGTGTATTAAGTTATTAAAATCGTTACGTTAGAACGTAAGATATCAGTAAAAACGTTGTTCTCTCCGTTCGTAATTTTAGATCCCCTTTAATGTTTTTAGCGATCATTAACACTTCATAGCGGTGTCGGTGTTGGTTTTAATAAAAATAAATAAATAAATAAATATAAAAAGTTGTTTGACTCATTAAATAGATGAAATTAGACTATTTCCCCGTCTTAAAATTCCAATTTTACATTTGAACCCTACGTTCACGCGAACACTTAGGCGGATAACGTTGTCCATCGAACTCGTCCTGGGCATTGGTAAAATGAAACTGTATACCAAATTGCAACTAAATCGGTCAATTCGGTCTCACTCCCGGGCTCCTTAACGTACCATAAGGAACTTCATTCCAATAATAAGATCAAAACAAATAAAACAAATTGAAAAGCAAATCACCAAGAGTAATGAATAAAATATTCAGGATTGATGTATAAGACTGCATAATTTTCTAAGCTTCGTTCATGAAATCAAATTATACATAATTTGTATACGTGGCAATGTCTGAGGATGTCATGTGAATATTAATTAAATTTTACATAAGGAATACAAATGAGACACAACACGTGTTCTTCGCAGAACACAATACTATTATGGTTGTTTCATTAGTGGAAGCTTTATTTGTCTAATACAAGAAGGAATTAATTCATATGATAAATACAGAGTTAATATTCTTAAAATTTTAATTCCCAAGATGAGATTTCAGTCTAGGGATTAGTCGACCGAATAAATTAATACGAATACTTAGATTTATGAGATGAATAAAATGATTTAAAAACACAATTTGTTGAGAACTAAAATAAATGTGCAATTTGAACTCAATCTTCAAATGCTTCATAAATAAAACTCGTGATATATTAAGAACGTTGAATTAGGAATTTATAGCGACAGTTATATTAAGGACATATCTAGGCTCAATTATTGTATAGTAGATACACAAGATATTATAAGGAAACACGTTCTAAATAACGATAAATAATTCTTTCTTGGGTATTGTGGGTCTGAAATATAATAATAACTAAAATTGTATTCATAGAACAATTAGCTGATTATAAAATGATATCAATGCTCCAATTATGTTGCAACCATATGTAGTATTTTTTTCATTCATATTTATGTATTTAATCGATATTTATGCATTATAATCATCGTATGAATTATCCTAATATTGGCTAACACTTTATTCTTACTGGTAATATCTTCAACAACAATAATCGAAAATTATAATTTAATACTAGTCAGTATTTTGACTTCCTTATTTAGAGAAAACTATGTAGAGAAAAGAAACACAAATTTTCACCTTATACAGTTAAAACTCGCCATTATAAGGTTATAATTTTTTTAAATATATATAGGTATATATTTTTGTATAGACACTTATAAATAAAGGTGTATAAAAATAAACTGCCGACTGGTATGGCGCATAGCTTCCTGGCAAGCTACCACGTACTTTATTGATTTTATGCTTTTACAAGCCATGTGTGTTTTCCCCGTTTTTTGGGGGTTTCGTTGGTAAAACCAAAAAAAGAAACCCTTATAGTTTCGTGCCTGTGTCTATCTGTCTGTCACTCAGTACGGTTTCAATAACTTTTGAATCAAAATAGATAAAAAAACATGAAACTTTACAGTTTAAAAATCGTTTTGACGCGCACACAAGAAACATCTAGCGAACTCAAAATTATCAGCTGTTCAAATTCAAAATGGCGGATAATTCACGTCCGCAATTTTTTTTTTTTTTTTAATTTTGAGTGGGGCATCAAATGAAAGGTATTGAAGAGTGTTTAATTTTCACACATTTTGTCAAAAAAACATATGCATTTTGCGTCACCCCCCTCTTATACTAATTTTATGTTCACGATACCAACGAACCCCTTTTTACGTGAGACTTCACACCTAACCAATTTATTTTAATCTGTCAAAATTGTTTGGATTTTTTAAATGAATTAAAGTATCAATTTAGCAAAAGTTAAAAAGCGCAGACAGACGGTTCAAATTAATCTGGGGCAATCGGTGGGTCACTTTCGATGAACTATAAAAAGTTTCATACAAATCAGATAAGTATACTTTTGAAGCTATAGGTGTAAATAAATGTATGTTTGTGAGCTAGGGGAAGAGAAACAAATGAGCGCAGAAGGTTGAAACTTATATGGGACCAACAATAGGCTATAATTATAGCCTACCATACAAATTTTATGAATATCAGGCGTGTAGTTTTTACGATATGTTGGTTCACAAAAATTGAACGACAGACCGACAGACAAACACGGAACCAAAAATTTTCCGTGACATCTGAAAAGATTTCTGTCTAGGAATATTTGAAATCGGAAACCTAAAAAATGTTCGTTCTTCGGAACGATCACATAGCTTCCGTTAACTTCGGTAAGTTCGGAAGCAAAACAGAACAAAAATCAACATATAAGGGTTCTCAACAATGACTATTGGTCCCCCGAGTTCAATTTAAATCATATTTTTTTCATTATTTACAATCAGTTTCAAATGAATTCCATTTACTTGTAAATTAATTCCGAAAGAAAAATTATTGCAAGCCTGAAATAAAAAAATAAATAAATAAGGGTCGTAAATTAATGTTATGCTCTTAAATCTTCTATCACTTTTTTTACCTATATGTTTGACATTGTTAGAGATAAATTATTATCAGAATTTTTCAAGGTTTCATATTAAGGGAAACGAACAAAGAACAAGTTTTTAATATTTGGTAAAAGGTAAGTCATCAATCTTGAATTTGGTGGCACTGATTCTTAGGATTTAGGATTTAAAAAATGAGAGCGTTCGAAATTCTTATTTATAATGGACAATAGAAGAAATGAAAATCCATTTTCTGGTTCGCTATACAAAGATGGATTAAACGAGAAAGGCTAAATCCAGCTTTTAAATTGTAAGATTCTTTTTCAATGTCACGTTGAGAAAGATTGAATGAGATGAAAGATAACAGAAGATGAATGAATGGAATACCTCCAGCCACCTTTTCAATTTATTTGTGAAAAAGCTGCTGAAGTAATTCAAATAGAAAGAAGACACGTCTACCAGCATATCCTTCAAAACCCTTTGATTGTAACAGAATAACAAAGAAACAAGGAACAATACTATGGGGATTCTTGTTTTCTTTGTTCCCTAATTGTTAAAGTACATCTGCGGGTTATAAAGCCTTACGTACATTACACAATATTACTTACATCTGTACTAAAGCATTTATTGTCTCTTCCATATTCAACTATAGTGAATGTGGCATAACATTTATAATTTATTATTGCTATAATTCTTGCACAGAATCAAGAATTATAGTAAATTACATAGTGTGATAGGGAATACACACAATGTATGTAGAAAACATAATACATATTACTTCTGCTTTTAAGCAAGAGAGATCTATAGACAGTGGAGCTTTGACATTTGGGTAATTTTCTACCACTATCAATGTATAGTTTACTGAATATTGTAATATTAAACATAAATTAAACTGTACATGGAAAGTGGCATTGAAATTAAAATAATAATAAATAAAAATATAGATAGATCATATTGAATATAGTGACAAAAATTAGTGGCAAATGTGATTGGTTTTAACATTTGCACCTAGATTATAATCTCGTATTTAACATAAATTGCAACATTTTAATCGATTATGCAAGAGCGTTTTTTTACGATTTATATTATTATTTATAGTAAAACTAAGGATTCGCTAGTCGGAACTAGCTTTGGCTATGCGCATTAGTAAAAAAAAAACAGTATGGACTAGTCGGAACTAGAATTGCCAACTAATTTCTAGTCAAAACTGTCAGAGTATTTATTATTTAGTTATATTTTTTGTTTACTTATGACGACATGACGAAAGTGTCAATAATGTTTTGAATTGATTTCACTCTGTTGTTACATTTTCTACGAGATTACACGTTTGATATAAATTGGTGTGCAGTTTTTATTTAAAGTACGATTAAGACGAACCCCCCTTTAAGAGTCAATACCCAACAGGTTATGGGCCCAGCACGCTTCCACTGAATAAAATAAAATAAAATCTAAGAAAAGATAAAATTTCAAGACGGACGGACGTGGACGATAATGATGGACCACCAGGCAGCGATGAGTATAGCTGAGAACTACAGTACAAGCGATCGGAGTAAACACATTAATTTAAAATTATTCAAAATTAGAGATGACATACGAGCGGGACGATTTAAGTTAGAGTACGTAGAAACGAAGAAGAATTTGGCAGACATCTTAGACGACTGAACGACACAGCCTCCTAACGAGGTCTATGGGAATAGGAAGCTTAAACTGAGACGCTACCTATTCAGGGGGAGTGTCAGAGTATTTATTATTTAGTTATATTTTTTGTTTACTTATGACGTCATGACGAAAGTGTCAATAATGTTTTCAATTGTTTTCACTCTGTAGTACATTCTCTACGAGATTACACGTTTGATATAAATTGGTGTGCAGTTTTTATTTAAAGTACGATTAAGACGAACCCCCCTTTAAGAGTCAATACCCAACAAAAACTAGTTTTGCTAACTAATTTCTAGTCAAAACTAGTTTTTCCAACTTATTTCTAGTCAAAACTAGTCAGGGCCGCAACTAGACATTTTGCACCCTTGGCGGAACATCCTGAATGCCGCCCCCCTCGAAAACTATATCAGGGTAAAACACAAACCACAAACATTAGCCTCAAAGTCTTTGAACTCAAAATACTGTTTTCTAGCAATTTTCAATATAATTGAACATACATTTAGAAAATTAAAGGTAGACTATAACATCAGAGTGATAGAAGGTTGTTATTATAATTAAGATTGTTATTGTTATAAAATTTAATTCGAATTTATCAATTTTTACTTTTCCTTACCTAGATGGTAGAAAAAGTAATGTTTTCACTTTTTTTTTTTTTCATTTCAAATGAATTATCCGTTTTAGGTGTTCAACATTTTCCGCCATCTTGAACCCAGTCAGCAAAAATTTTAGAAAATCGAAAAGTGTTCCGATCGAGTTGAAATTTTGCACGAATGAACCTCTCTGTATGACAAACTAATCAACTAAATTTAATTTTGATATTGGCCGCCATTTTGAAGTAATCGATTTTTGAATTTTGAAAAAGTACAGTCAATCTGTAAATTTGTGCGAAAAAATTTCGAGGATGATTTTTTTTTGCGAGGCTCGTTTTTTCCTGTTTTTCCAATTTCCCCCCTCAAAAATGAAGATATGACAAAAGTGTATATAACAAAATTTACTGTTTTCTTAAAGAGCATTCTAACGACGTGCATAATGAAGGGTATATACTTTTTGTGACTTTTGTACCCCGTACCCCGTACTTCCGCCATCCGGATGTTCCCGAAAAGTTGGAGCTAAGGTTTTCTCATGTGTCCCAACCCTCGCTAAAAAAAATTATCCTCGAATTTTTTCCGTAGACAGCCTTTTATCACGACAGATTGACTGTACTAAAAGAGATAGAAAATATTAGTTTTAAAAACAAGTCTGTTTTGATGTAAAAATCAATAAACGACATGGTTAAGCATTTTTTTTTTATTTTATAAAATTGATAATAAGTTTGGTTCTTCTCAATATTTTTCGATGAAACCTAGCCTATATGCACATGTGTGCGCTCGTACCTCTGCAAAAAAAAAAAAAAAAAAAAAAAAAAAATCGATTTCGTTAAGCGAATTTTGCGCCTATAAAATCGGATTGGTGGCGACAGACACACACACAAATACAGACAAAACTTTATATAAAAAGATAAGTGTTTTTAATTTGAATTAGTTTTGAGAAATTTGAGACGGTTGACTCGACCAAAACTGCTCCGTTTATTCTTAGTACTTGGATTTGTTTTTAATAAGGTGCTCTGTCAGTGACATAATAATAGATAATTTACTTAAATAATAAAATTATACAACAAGTGAATTCCTTAATTAATTTTCAATTAGTATACGCGTTTTTGTGCCTGCACTTGCACGGTACAGGGGCTAATTTGCATAGCATTAAAGTAAGAAAAGTTAAAATAGAATTAGAGGCAATAAAATATATGTGTGTATTTTAACAATTGTAAATTCTAAATATAACTATATAGTCAACAAGAAGTAAGAGTAGTAAAAGGAATAAACGTAGTTGGGAATTTTCTCTGATGATAGCTTGCTGCGGTAAAGCGCTTTAGACCTATTTATAGGTCAACATAAGAGTCGAAACGAGAGATCTTTTAATTCCGATATTCTCATTTAAGACATCTACGAACATTTTTACAGCCACCAAGACTCTAAATTTCTAGAATGTCATCATTTTTATTTTTGGAACGAAGTTCCATATAGCACGTTATAGCGTCTTGAGCCCGGGAGTGAATCCGAAAAGCGTCCGTCACAAAACTGAACGTCACGAAATCGACCGATGATGATAACTTGAGTAAAAGATGACCGATTTAGTTGAAATTTGGTACACATGTTCATTTTCCAATGCCCAGAACATGTTTGTTGGACAGCGTTATTCACCTAAGCATTCGCGCGCAACGCTCGCGTAAACGTAAGCTTCAAATAAAAAATTGGAATTTTAGGACGGGAAAAAATTCTTACTTCATCTATTCAATGAGACAAACAACTTTTTTAAATATATATTTCTTTTTTAGTAAAACCAACACCGATACCGCTATGAAGTGTTAAATATCGCTAAATTTAAAAAAAATAGGACCTTAACTTTTTAAATAGAAAAAACAACGTTTTCAACGATATCTTACGTTCTAACGTAACAATTTTAATAAAACTTCATACACATCGTCTAAAACAAAATAATTTAAACTAAAAGCAGAAATGTTTGAGTAGTGAAGTGATTTATTTTATAATATTTTTAATGTAGTATGCCGAGGCTAGAGGATTAGGGAACAGTCCTGTTCCCTCACTACTCTATACTAAAATCATCCTCTTTAACTATTAACTCATCATGATTAACTATTTTCTCATAATTCAATACATATTTATTGCAAGACGCTCGCTTCAATGATTGAAATATGATTTTCTTTTAATTTTGCCTAACTCCAAGTGCGACTGACTAGTTAGTCATGCCATCATTTCATTTTGTCTCTTTTCTAACTCCGCCATTTATAAGTAGTTAGCATCATTTACTTAGCAGTGCGATTTTATAATTTATATTTGATGAAAAGAGTAAGGAACTTCTTTCCTATCGGGTGAACCGCGATACCGCACACGAATATATTTTTTTTTTCCTACTCCGAATTCGGAGGAATCTTGTTCATCTCTTACCTGGCAGCCTTATTCATCTATATTCCAGCCTTCCTAACCCATCTCTTGTCGCTGCTTCTTTGCTGTCTGTAGTTTTGGATTTTTAGTCTATAATTATGGAAACAAACATTATTTGCACTTGCAATGGTGTTAAAGGAGTAACACGCAACTCGAAACAAGTAAAATCAAAATACCTTGAAAACGCGTCGTTAATATGAAGCAATAACAAAGTTAGTTCTTCTTTGTTTGAACAGTTACAAGAAGACAAAACATGTTATATGTGGTAGAAGAGAAAAACGAACTTCATAAGAGAGTTCTTGCACCTCTAAAATTGATCATTACAGAAGAACAACAAAAGCAACTAAGCTAAGGTGGAAGGTTCTTATTTGCGGTTTTTGTCTTCACAATCAATGAACAAAGAGGAAACTTAATTCTATCAAAAGACTAATTCGATTACCCCCAACAAATAGGAATTTGAACCTTTGTATTTTAACAGCTCAAAATATTTCATTAAATACAATTATTTATTTGAATTTGAATCAGCTTTTGTGTTCATATTAGTATGAAAACTATTGATTTCACTACAGGCATTTTGTTCCAGGCGATATTTCTGACTTAATGTAACTCTTGAAAAATATCTAACTAGCCTATCTTGTAGGGTTTGAAGTGTCGCAGATAGGTTGTTTTCTTATCAGACCTCTCCAGCGTCCTCTAGAGCTAGAGCCAAAAAATGTGTCTTTGATAGTATACCCTATTATCACGAGTACATTTTTTACGTGAAGATCAAACCGAATAAAAAGTATCTTACACTTTGAGGGGACACTTTGGAGATAGTACTTTACTGGGAACTTCTTTAACACCCCCCCCCCCCCCCCCCCGTTGGAGTTACAAGCCTCCAAAGTTTCAGACTTTTTTCAATTCTAATAAACCAATTTTTATACGATGATTAAAACACTATTTTTACCAAAAGGATAAATTTTCTACCGTGAATAAAAATGTATATTTTACTAAGGTGACTCGGTAATTGAAGAGTAGAAGAGTGAGATATACTCTGATCAACAATTTATATGATTGAACAACTGAAAAGTTGAAAAGTCAATACAAACTTTGAGAAAAACAAAGGGATTAACTGTGGGTTAAACAATCTACAAAATCTACAGTTAAACTTATTTTCCACTAGGTTTTGAGGATCGATTGCAAAACCCTCCCGCAACTCCAAAGCTTCAACTCTAATTTGTCAACATGGATTTATTCATAGGAATGTTGGGTTTAAAAGCAACTCCCCCTTTTACGGGATTTGACGAATTGCGGCAACGAGCTTAGAAATCCCTCCCTCACAAACCTGCCCAAAGGTTGAAGTATAAAAGCTTTCATAGCTAACGACATGCTAGATGACACTAATCCTCCCTTTTTCCACCTGTCCAAACCCAGAATGGACAGGAAAAATACGGTAAAATCTGCTTTTTGTAAAATTCATAAAACACGCTTTGCTCAAGTTTAAAGCAACACTTTTTTGTTAAGTTTATTTTATATATATTTCCAACGAAACGAGTTAATGAAATACTCTCTATATGTTAGTCATGGAATATATTTTTTATGTTTTTTTTTTAATGAATGATTCCTAATAATATTTACTAAAGGGTAAATTTCTTTAAAAAAAAAACAGAAAATGGAATCTTAAGAAATGTTTAATTTATTTTAATTTATGTTTTTCTCTTTTATTATCTTCATACAAGAAGAGGATTGTTATTTTTAGATCAGAAATAAGGGCTTATTATTATTATTATTAAATTTCCTAAAGCGGTTTCTTTATATATTGAAGTGTTATATAAAAAAATTGCGACGTGAATTATCCGCCATTTTGAATTTGAACAGCTGATAATATTGAGTTCGCTATATTTTTCCTGTGTGCGCGTCAAAACGATCTTTTATATTGGAAAGTTTCACGTTTTTATCTCTTTTGGTTCAAAAGTTATTGGAACCGTACAGAGTGACAGACGGACACAGGAACGAAACTATAAGGGTTTCTTTTTTTTGGTTTTACCAACGAAACCCTAAAAAGGAGAATATTTACAGGAATACGTAGCCAAACAGTAAAATTTAACGGATTCATCGGCCTAATAAACCTTTCCGCAAACATTAACTTGAGGACTATATACATATACAATTAAATACAACTTAAATGCGAAGAGCAGAGGCCGTTGGACTATAGCACTACAAACCTTCGGCCCCAAGATAAAGTGCTATAGATCAATAACAACTTAAAACAAGGGGATGAAGTTAAAGGGATTGATAGTTCTATTAATAAATAGAAATGCGTCATGCGGGAGTGTTAAATGAAAGAGGAGGGTGCCCTGACTACAAATATATATTTGGTTTCGTTTTTACACCAATTCATCTTTGGTCAATGCGTCTTTGAAAATTACATTTTTCGTGTATCCCCTTCCCCCACTATTTTTCCAACGAATCAAGGAAAACATCTCTTTGAGTGTGTAAAAGAACACAATTGGCCAACTCCCTTTATAAATTCTACTTAAAATAACTAAAAATGTGGTTCCCCGAAGATGCTAAATTCTCAAGTTTAAATTTTGTTAAATGCTTCATCAAATGATTTTTTTGTTCGGTAAACAATTTTTGTTTTTTGTGCAGATCTAGAAGAGGATAACGTCACCATTATATTTTGTTTGCTGGAATTGATTTCGTTCTAATCCGAACTTTGGTTTGTTTGTAGCCAGTTGATGATTATATAAATAGGAGGGTTGTCCGCTCTGTTCCGAAGTTTGTCAGTTAATTGTTCCTAGTAACCGATGTTGACATAGAGAAAGCTCTATTTCGAGTTTACAAGTGATGGTAATAGTAGTATATTGGGTGTAGTCTTTGTAATTAAATAAATTGGAGCCCCTAAATTATAAAGGTGATTGTAAAACAACAAGGTTTCCAATTAAGTACGCCCGAGCGTTCATTGGTTAAATTGCCAAGTTGACTTTGAAATCAAGTGCAACAAGCAAGTGTTTTTACTATTACTGTGATAAACAAGGAAGAATTGCCAAAGATACCTCTGGCGGAATAGGGGAAATGCTTTGCTTTGACACCTCTTAAACAAATATAAAAGGGAAAAACCAAAAACAGAATCGCTTTAATCATGACATCTTTAACATTTATTGCTTCACAAAAGTTTGTATTTTCTTCAGATATCACTTGTTCTATAGCTACCACAAACAACTCACAGTCAACGTTGGACATTCTTGTGAAGTTTGTAAATACGAAATCCGCTGTTACATCAGTCCTGAAATGGTTTTCACTTCAGTAATATCACCGTTATCGTTATCACAGTTGTCTCTCCCACCACCCACCACCTATTTGTGATCAGTTGATTAGTATACTATAGGTTTGTTCCAACGAACCTGTGTACCGTCCAAGGGATCGTCACGGGCATGCGCAATGGATAAAAGCCGTTCCAACCCGACTTGTGACCGTGTTTCTACCGTCATCCAAACTGTTCCAACAAGCGTAGGAATCGTTTGCGAACCATTTTCTGCATGGTCCAAAAGATCCTCTGACAATACCAAGTACAGGTTAGTATGACATACGCAGTTATGTCAATCATCGCACATGTCAACAGGAAGGTTCCCTAACTGTTAGGTTTCCTTGAATGGTATAATGTGGCGCAAATAGAGTCACAAACCCGTTCCACACTGACAATGTTTTATTACAGTACAATATTATTTCATGCGCATAAAACCTGTCCTAAACGATTCCCGAACGATCCACGGAAAGATATTAGTTTGGAACAAACCTAATATCATTCTTTATGCTAGGCATCTGAGTTGAAGATTCACCCAACAATCAAGGTTGATGCAGTTAGGTTAATTACTTCTATAGCCACTATGCTGACGAAAATACAACTTAATTTTTACAACATATTTTAGTACACAGAGCGACATTTTAACACCGGTGTGCATTATAGTCCTAAACCCGTTTCAACCTGACGATGTTTTACTACAGTACAATGTTAGCGCATGCGTATAAACACCTTCCTGGGACGATACAAAGAACGGCACAAATAAGGGGGGGGGGGGTTGGAACAAACCTTATGGTATGCTGATCAATAAATAAGCTGCAGAAATGAAAGCTAGACGACCTCGGATCATAAATTTCATTGTTCATATTGATTCGTTTACATTCAGGTGGTATAATAAACGGGTCTAATTTAATAAACTTAATTTTGCGTCCGAGCTTAGCAGAGGTAACGGAAGCTATGTGACCGTATTGAAGAACGAACATTTTTGTCTCCGATTTCAAAAATTCCAAGACAGAAATCCTCTATATTTCAGACATCAGGGAACATTTTTGTTTCCGTGTCGGTCTGTCGCTCAATTTTTGCGAACCAACATATCTTTTAAACTACTCGTCCGATTTCCATGAAATTTGGGTAATAATTAGCCCATTGTTGGTCCGATATAAGTTTTAACCTTCTGCGCCTATTTCTTTTTTTTATACATGCGCAAAAACATATATTTATTTACACCTATATATCATTAAAAGTACCCATATGATTTTTATAAAAATTGGCCAGATTGTTGAAAGTAGCCCGCAAATTTCCCTAGATTAATACTACCGTCTGTGCTTTATAAATACGAAGCAAGGAAGCTGTGTGCCACACTAATTGGCAGAATATTTTATCATCTGTTTCTTTTATGTCCCAACCAACACATTATCATGTTTCAGAACGGGGAATACGGCCACTTTACTCATTTATTCGATTTGATCATCAGTGTGAAACATGTCTCATCTCTCTGGGATTCAGACTCATCAGATATTTTGGTATTTTGACGAGTACGTTAACAAATTGACGACGGCTGTCTCTTATAGGTACTTTTAGGGTTTCGAGGTCATCCTAGAAACCCTTATGCTTTTGGTAGTTCGTCCGTCCTACTGTATAGCTAGAGATTTGAAATTTGGTGTGCAAGTTAAACTTTTTTGCCCAAAATCAGAAAAACTATGCGAACTTAAGCACTCAAAATTTCTGCGATCAGCGATCAATTGCGAATTGATCGCAATATTTTATATTACTTTGTAATTTTTAAGTTGGGTATTCTTTTAAAGGTATTAAAATTTAGATTACAAATATATATCGCGTTTCCGAAAGGGCGGCCATTTTACCCCCCAAAAATAAAAAAACGGATAAAAAAAAAATGTCCCCGCTACCCCATTAGGACAGGTCCTAAAAATAAGGCAAAAATAGAAAAATATACATCTCTGTGGTCCAATGATATTTCCGGGAGTTGATATAAAAAAGTCATATTTTAGAAATTTTAGGTGGCCTTAACTATGGAGACCCAAAATTTTATTTGTTTAAAATTTGAAGTTGGGTCTCATTTTAAAAGTATTGAAAGTTGGTTCACAAAAATATATCGCGTTTCCAAAATGGCGGCCATTTTATTCCTGAAAGAACCAAATAAGTGCATACCTATAAGATGCTTAAGGATAATATATGCACACCAAGCTTCTCAAAATTGCAACTTTTTATACATATTTAAGTTTAAAAATAAATTAAAAACATCACTTTTCCTACTATAGGTAGTGAGGAAAAGTAAAAATAATCTATTTCTATGTATGACATTTTATGAAGAAACCCTTTTAGTATAACTTGCTGGCAAGTACTTGACGGGATTTTTCTAGAACATCAAAAGTTAAAAGTTTGTTAGAAATGTTTACTGCGATTAGATTTTATTAAGGACAATCGTAGAAGCAAAAATGGTTTGGTAACATTTATAATTTACGAAAATGTTTCCCCTATTTAAGGCTCAATGTGGATGAGCCTTAAACGAGTCTAAAACTTTAGAAATATAGCACTTTTTCCCAAAATTAGTGATTGTAAGAAGAAGGTTTTAAGAAGTGATTGTATTTATATTATAATAATAATTTATATTCTGTAGAATGAAAGAAACCATAAATAGATTTGAACTTTGGAATTTTAAAAGAATTAAAAATAATGTTAAAAAACGATAAAATCTCCAAAGAAATTTTTAAAAGCTTGATTGTTCTTGCTCTTTATTTACTTGAAAAAAAGTTTTATATCTTTTATATTAGCCTTTGTGAATAAACAGTAACAAAAAGAAACTACATTTTTATTGCACTTTTTAAAAAAACCAAAGAAGAAAATTGTTTAAAAAAGGACTGCGGAAAACAGTCATGTACGTTAAAATAAATAGATTGAAGTGAAGATTTTAAACTATATAGTTAGATGTTACAATAAATTATTTATAAACTTAAGTTCAATTGTATAATATACATTATAATAGTTTAATTAATTCGATTTGACGAGTTGCGATTTCAGTACAACCTGAACGAGAGGTTTTATTTAAATAAAATAGCTCAAAATAAAATAATAGCTCTTATGTTCTTGGAGGATTTTCCATTAATCCTTTTTGCTTTTAAGGTTAAAGAATGTAAGAAGCATTGTGATCATTCTAAAGAAATTAATTATTTGGGATTAGCTTTTACGTTATCGGAGGAATTCCATTAATCGTTTACTTCCAAGCATATAGCATGTAACGGAAGCATACTGATAATTCTAAAGAAAGAAATTATTTAGGAGTAGCTTTACGTTATCGGAGGAATTCCATTAATCCTTTACTTCCAAGCTTATAGAATGTAACGGAAGCATATTGATCATTCTAAAGAAAGAAATTATTTTGGAATAGCTTTTTTACGTTATCGGAGTAATTCCATTAATCGTTTACTTCCATGCTTACAGAATGTAACAGACGCATATTCATATTTCTAAAGAAAGACGTCATTTTGCAATAGCTCTTATGTTCTGGGATGAATTCTATCAATCGTTTTACTTCTATACTTATAGAATAAACAAAGCATATAGAGGAAAGTAAGCAAAAAATGGTTTGGTATAAATATTTCACCTTTGAAAATCAATACAAATGAACTCATTATTTACCTGTCCCACTGGAATACAGCTAACTCAAAAACACTTAAATTTTTCTTGAACTAAATAATGAATAAGTTCGTGACTGTAAATAAAACACGAAATAGTATTGTGCTAGTATATAAAAAGAACTGCTATAGATTTTTATTTGGACCCAACGATTTTTATTTATTTATTTTTTTTTTTTTCACAATTTGTTTTATGAATGTTTTATTTAAATAAATCCTCTTTGCGGCATTCAGGTAAGTGCAGAAATTAATCTGTGTAACATGGAGTACCACTAAATTTAGTAATTTAATAAATCAATATTCTATAAATCAATATTCGTACATTTTTTAGTCGACTTTTTCATTTTAATGAGATTATATACTCTTCGAACAGATAGACCAAGAACTGAAGACATAGATTTAGAATTATGTATAAAAGGTCACTTCGCCAAATAATATTGTGATTAAATTATGAGCATCGCAATGTTTTGAATGTGAGTTTGAACAATATCACCTGTGTAAATATAAACTCTAAATCAACGGTCGATGACTCGTTATAAGAGAAATTAAATTAAATTGTAGCATCGCGTGCTTTCTACTAAAATTGAGCAAAAACATTAAATTAAAATGGATGAAATGATAATGAATGTTTGCCATGCTTGTTTCAATTCCTAAATGGAGTAAAGCAAAAAATATATACGCAGTAGAGTCTCGATAATTCTAATTGGGGATCGGCACTAACTTGAATTACTTGAAATTTATGAAAAATGAGAATTTGGAATTCTACTTTTAAACTATTTGTGAAAAATAATAATGACATTCATGTTTGATTTTCATTTGGTTTTCAAATACAGTAGACGCCGTTAAATATGATTATTTGGCATTTCTTTAGATTGTTACTCCCTTATAAAAAAACAAAGGGGAGTAACAATCTAAAGAAGGAGTACGGAATATTCTTCTTTAGACTGTTACTTCCCTTATAAAAACAGAAGTGTGATATTCCTTTGTCCCAAAGTACATTCGACAAAACATCCCTATGCTATAATAGTTATAAAATAAGCGCCTTCTTATTATAAAATAAAAATAATATACTATTTTTATTTTTAAAAAAATATGTATATTGCAATTAAAATTATAATTTTAATTGCAATATACATATTTTTTACGCAAAAATTTATTTAAATTTTGCACTATTTTCGTTTATGTATTCAGGGGTATTATTATAATTAAAAAAAAAAAAAAACGTATACATTTGCTTTGCTCCTTTCATCATTGTCCTGTCCTAATTGTGTTTACTTCAGGAAAGCCGTTTCTCCTCCTTCCTTCTTCGAACCCTCTTTTAACTAGGATTACTGGAACTCAGACTATCGAGACTACTCAACCCATATAAAAGAATAGATAATAACATTATCTATTTTCCTCTTTCAAGATCGATTGCGCAGATATATTTCTAGACAAAGTAGTAGAAGTAGTAGTAGTCTAGTACTTCCTACTAGAATAGGTAGGACAAATCACTTGTTCGAACCTTGCTTGCAATTAGGCCATCTTTTAGGCCCTTTTTACGCCCCGTGGTGGAGAGTTCCAGCTACTTCACACATCATACGTTTGTACACTGTACCGCCGAAGCGAGTATGGTGTGGTCATTAGTAGAATTAGTAATTTCTAGACATAAGTAATCTAAGTTTATTATTGGTGTTGGTGGAACAAACAAGCACTCACCTGAAACGAATGAATTTGACTGATATACCTGGTGTTGTTTCGAATACCAGGGGGTAAGACATTTTTCTCACTGATGATCATATGAAGTGGATGTGGGTCGTGGGTAGAAGTCGATCCACTTCCGTCCTGTGTGACCAGGACGAGTTCCAGGATTGCTTTATACACCTCTAACTCTAACCGCACCTACCACATATACCTGGCGGTCAACCCGAACAACCTTTGTCTTCGAACCTCACCGAAGTAGATAAAAAAAAACCACTAAATACAATTTAAGTTTAATTGAATTGAATTTAATTTAAGTTTGTATTAAGCTTGAGAATGTCCCCAAAAAGATTGAATTAACGCATCAGTTATTAAAAGAATAACTGCGAGATTTCCGTTCATCCGCGAACAATAAATTATTATCAAACGGCAGTAAAATTAAAACAGTTTTAATTAGTTGATGCCTTCAATTTAGGTTAAAAGACTAAATAATTTAATCAAAATTAGTCAAATTAATTAAAGATTTTTCTTCATAACAAATATGTGTTATAGAGAAACACAGGCATTTTTATGTTCTGATTTACAACTGACCGGGTAAATCTTTTGAGAGCCACGCCGTTAGAGGTTATATTTGATACTATATTTTAAAATATTGTTTTAAACTTTGTTTGCCCTAGAATTTTTAATGGCCGCTCCGCTCATTTTCTGAAGAAAAACAACTTATAGACCAGGTGGAGGTCCAACAAGAACAATGCGCATTTCAATCTAACCTCAAACGGCGTGGCACCCGGTCTCTAAAGATGAACTACTGACCGAATTATTATTATTATTTTTTTTTAGCCATACATTATTGAATTAACTATTATATACATACCTACTTACTGACTACTAACCGATCTCTCTTAACATAAGTATACCGAAGATAATTGGTGATTATAGTTTGATATTAAGCTGAAATTGCGTTAATTGACTTTAATTCAGTAAAACGCTTCTATATCTAACTGTTAAACGAAAAAATCGTTAACTATAGACTTGAACAGCATTGCCGTCTGGCATAGCTATACATATTAACAGTACTAAGCTAACTTTAAACATTTTAGTTATTAGTTAAATTCATAAAAACGTATAATTCATAAAGTGAGTTAAAAATATTTGTGCTCATCTTGGTAAAGCATAGAATATAAACACTATTTTTCTGATAGAGCCATAAAAAGTGTCCATCATCAATACCTCGAGCCAAAATCAAGAAAATAGATCAATAACTCAAGAAAGATTCTATACAGTAAAACTGATCATATTAAATCAATATTTAAGCCAAAATCAACAAATAGACATGTAACTCTAGAAAAATTATATAATGTAACTTATCCTATAAGATCAATTCCAAAGCCAAAAAATAAATTGATAACTCAAGAAAGGTTATATAACACAACTGCTCATATAAGATCAATACCAAAGCTAAAATCGACAAATAGACCAATAATAATAAATAAAGAAGGTACATTTAACTGATCGTATCAGAGAAATACGGCCAAGACAAACAAACATACCAGTAACTCAAGAAAAGTTATATAATTTAACTGTCCATATAAGATCAATGCCTAAGCCAAAACAAACAAATAAACCAATAATTCTAGAAAGATTATATACAACTGATAAAATGTAACCGCATATATTTTTTAGTGAGTAAATCCGATGGTAAATAAAATTATAATATTAAATATATATCACAGCTAGTAATGTGTTTATTTACCAAATAAAATAAAAACGAAATGGTGCGCTTGCAATATAATAAAATCTTACATCTATATTGTTAATATAAATCTTAACATATAAACACATGAGTGTGTGTGTTGTGTTTATATTTTGTAAACAACATTAGAGAATGATTAACGATTTTGGCCTTTGTTCAAAATCAATAACCCCATTCAAACATGTACGAAAACAATTCTTTAACCTCTTTGTTTTTACTCAAATAATAAATTTAAACACACACACTAGCATCATATATATATATATATATATATATATATATATATATATATATATATATATATATAATATATATATATATATATGTATTATGTTAGTGTATGTGTGGAAAAAAACTAATTAAAATAAACAGGAAGATATGAGAACAAAATAAAGAATTTCAAATGTAATAGCTTTCTACTTATTTTCCTAAATCAAATAAAAAATTATAATACTTCAGTTATTCTCCAATTCATAACAAAATTAATGTTTTATCTTCCTAAATATAATTATAAATATATTATCTTGCGAATACTAAGATACAAAATTAAATGCCTAATTTGGTATATAATAAACATAATTACACCACTAACTAATTAGATATAAATAAATTATTTAAAAAAATAAATAAAGTAAGGAATCGTTATAAATGGTGTAATAAAAATGTATCTATTAAAAAATATATATAAAAACATTGATATATTCATATACTAATAACATTACTACTACACTAAAACAATTTATAAAATAAGTACAAAATCATAAAATAAAATATAAACTAAGCAAAAATAAATTTAAAAAAAATAGTTATGTGAATATATTTTTTATAATAAAATTAGAGAATTTATAAAAATAAAAGACTTTATTTTTTTGTGATATTAAAAAAAAAAAAAAATATATATATATATATACATAAAATTAGAAGTATAAATTATAGTGAAAGTGGAGATAGCTATTATTTGTTAGATGTAGCGTCTAATAATAAAATAAATATTACTTGTAGCATTAAAAATGTGTGATAAAATAATGAGGAAAAAAGTAAGATGTTTGAAAAATATACTCATTGGAAAAGGTACACATATCCTTAAAGGTTGTGTTATATCAAGAAAAATAAAACACTTAAAAATACAGTGTTTAGTTGTAAAAAAATAGAATATTGTTTTATTTTTTTTAAAAAAAATATAGTGCCGTTGTGCATAATCAGTTTTCGTTTACTTCTGTTTTTGTACAAATGCTTTATTTGCGTTGTTTGTTATATTGTGGGATATTTTATTTGCATTATATCTACTTTAAGTGTGGTAAAAAAAAATTAGGAAATTAGGATTTTTATCATAAATTTGATACCTGAAGATTCACTGTCGGAACATCGCATTGTAGTCATACCAATAGAGCAGATCTCTTCGCTCATTTTTCAACAAAACAAAACGATTTATTAGATTTTATATTTATTTATTTAATTTATTTATTTATTATTTTTTTATATATTATAATAATGGACGGCTTGACTTTGCGACGGTTATTTAATTTAAGTTTACAATTATTAGTAACAGTAAAATTTATTTATTTGATATAATTTATATAAACTTCCTTGGTTCTTGTTTATAAATTTATTAATTTATATATATTAATTTGGTTTTTTTTTTTCAAAAAAAGGATTAGCAGGTGGGTGGGTTAAGGTGTTTTTCAGTTGTTGTTTTTTTTCATAGAAGTTTTTAAATTATGACAATAAGAAATTTTTATTTTAGAGTGTAATTTGGACCCTTTTTTATAACTTTCTTTTTTTAAGTGCCGCAAGGGAAGGTGATATAAAAATGTATTGCTTTGAACTTATTACATATCACGAATTTATTGTCAGGTCTATCAAATTTATGGGGGAAGGAGGGGGAAGGCATGATGTGAACTCGGGGCCGGCGGGGCGGGCACTGAAGGGGCAAATCCAAATTTTTTTTTAAGGGGGGAAGGACACCCCTATGTATTAGGTAAGGGGGGGGGGGCAAACCCCCGCAACGAATCTAAACAAGCATGCGCTGAAACTTGCGCAATCGATCTGCCCCGTATTAAAGGGGTGGTGTGACATAAAGAGAGTCAAATCCCACCCCCATTAGAAAAAAGTGATAGTGGAACACGAAACAAAAAAAAATTCTTATCACTTCATTTCCATCACACTTATTTTTTATCATAACTGCTTTTAATGTAAGGTTTTAGTTTAAAAATTAATAAAAAAAAAAACATCATAAATTTACCCTAGGGTAAAATAAGCACGAAATAAAATGAAAAATATAAAAACTTTAAAATGTAAAAATAGGTTTATGTACACTAAAAATAAATGTACCACATGAAATGTATAATTCTAAATATAGCAACGACAATGGATTAAAAATAAAAATAGAAAACAAAATTATATTACTTCAATATAGACAACAATATATAAGTATATAAATTAGGAAAAAATAATATAAAAGAACATAACTTTCTTCATTTCTTTTTTATTTCTGTGGCTGCTTAAATTTAAAAATATGTACACAAATGCTTATTATAGACTGTTATGTTTAGGTAATATACTTCCCTTTTTAAAAATACGAGTAGGTGTATATACTAAAAACACACTTAATGTTAACTATTAAAATATGTAAATTTATTCATAATAATTTGGGTTTCTAATACGTTTACCTCTGGTTATTAATTTTTGCAAATACTTTCATTTTATTTAACTTATTTATAGATTTTTAGAACTTTTTTATTTAATGATATTTATAGTTAAGACTATATTCCTAACAGATAATAGCAAATTTATTTGTTAGGCATTAAAATAAAAAAATAAAAAAAAAATATAAAAAAAATTGTAAACAATCCTATATATCATAAAGGGGGAGGTTGGGTTAGGGGTATAAATATATATATATATATATATATATATATATATATATATATATATATATATATATATATTAAAAGAAAAAACTAAATAAATGTACAACTAATTTTTTTTTTTTTTTTTTAATTAGAAGGAGCAAACAGAGGCTTTGGTAAATGCATCAAATTAAGAAGGTAAATTACAAGGTAATATTGATTTCATTGTTAATAAATATTACGGCAACTGTTATACATGGTATTTATCAATATTGAAAGGTATAAATAATTTGTTAATATTGATTTTTAAATAAATACTAAATGAGGAAATAACAAAGAAATATCCTAAAATAAGTATAACATTAAATAAAAAGATAGATAGATTATATAAAAGAAGATATAGATCTAGATGCAAATTATTCAAACTAATCTAAAAATATTTACAATTTATTATTTTTTATTTTTAGATACAAATTATAACATCATTGCAATTAATGGGGGAAATTAAGAGGGTAAAAAATAACAATTTCATACAATTTTGTAAAAAAAAGAGCTAAATTTATCAATTTTATAATAAAAAAACATACAATGTTACTTACAAGCTAATGTTTACTTTTGACCGATTTCGACCACTTTAGTTTACCAGTGAAACTGAGTATGACCAACTAAAGTGATTGAAATCTGTAAGAGGAAACATTATTATTTTATATTTTTTATATTAAATTATAAGGTTTCTTAAAGGGATTAAAAAATATAAATATTTGATATAAGATATGAATTGTAGTAAGTTTATATCAATATAATTTTAGATACATTATTAAATAAGAAATGTTTACACAGAATACGATATATATATATATATATATATATAATATATATATATATATATATATATATATATAATATATATACATATATATATATATATATATAATATAAATAGGGTTGTTATTATAAATAAATGAAATGTATGGGTGATATTAAAATACAATAGTAAGAGTTATAATTCAATAAATATATAATAAATAAATAATATTTAAAAATGAATTTAACTTGTTACAAAGTTGTCATTGGATATTGTGAACTCTTGCACAATATAAGGTTCAATAAATAACTATTCATCTATTGCTAATCAGCAATTACCGTGGATCCGTAAAGAGTAATTAGTTAAGCTTAACGCTTAACTAATTAATATAGCTTTACTAATTGGATAAGCCAATTGGATTTAATTAAATTTTAAGAATAGCAAAAGAATATGTATATTTAAAAATAAACAATATTCTTTCATTAATAATGTACGCTGGGAATTTTTAATATGCATACTAAAATGCTTAGACTTCTAATAAAAAAAATAATGGGTAATTAAAAAAGAGTTTATTTATAACTTAATTGTGTTTTTGTGTAAATATAAAAATTACTGTAAATGTAATTAAATAATATCAATATATTAATATAATGTTGATAGGTATACAAATACATTTGTTATCTAAATGTAATAAATTATAGAAATAAATTTTAATATTAAAATAAACATACATAATTAAATTAATATATACATAGATTGTGGATAAAATAAATAAATTAATAAAAAATTAATATGTAAATAAATATGTAAATAAATATATACAAAGAAGGAATTTCAATTTTGAATCCAGGGTTAGAAAGGAATTTTAATAATGATTAATTTATATTTATGTTTTAGTTAGGGTCCATGCGGAGATTTTAAAGGGTCAAACTTACCCTGATCGTTAAAGGTCGGGAGCAAATGAATCAAACCGTTCTCATCAAGCCAATCCCTTATCTGTAGGGTCTCATCTCTTAACGATCGGACGTATAGAAATATGGCAAGACTAGATACTAGACTTACCGAACCGACGATAGTTAGGCTCAGCAAACCCGTCATAAGGACGAAAAAACACTTATATAACACGCACCACTCGACTTAAAATGATATTCGATAAAATACATTGAAACATAAAAAACAAAATAGTAATAAATAATAAAAACCACGTATAATTTATTTTATTTATATGAATTATTTAAATTAATAAAAAAAATAACACTTAAAAAATAATCATGTTAAAAAAAAAAATAATTCAATCGCGTTTATCACAAAACGGCCAAAAAAAACATTAAAAGTTTTCTTTTTCAAACAGGAAGATTAATTAAAAAAGTTTGTTCTTTCCCGATCCCTCAACTAAATGGCACAATGATTAGGTTCCGTTGGTTGGATAATGAAAATGTCAGAGAGAAAATACAAGAGGAAAAAGCGGATAGCAGCATGAAGGAGGTTATACTGGGTTAAAGATAGGGAGGAGATGCTTGTTATTCTGAACAGATGTGAGGGGTGATATCCTGCACTCTAGAGGGGATTTCTTCAAGCTAACTCTAGTTCTAACAAATACCTCAGAGATACCGCCACTGTACAGGAGTATAAATCAAAAGAATTAAGCTCATTACTAATAACTATTCTCAACTCCACTCTTAAGAATTTTAAGTTTCTAAGTAGATCTCATTTAGAATCATAGGCGGCCGAAGGTATGGGCTTGGGGAGGCTAAGCCCCACAAACATGTTTATGAGCTATTAAAAATACAAGAATTGTAAAAGGAAAGGCTACATATACATAAACATAATATTTATGAGCCATGCCTTTGTTTTATTACTGATAGGTAAACTTTTACATTAGTTTAATAATAGTATTTTTCCTGATATCACCATTTTTCCTAAAACCACATCCAATGAAGATGTTGTCAGAATTCAGAATATTTGTAATGAAGCCAAGAAAACTGTTTTTGGTTGAGATTTTTGTGTTAGTTTAAGTTTTATATTTTGTACAGGTAAGTAAAATTAAAAATACATTTATTAGTTTGCTCAAATTGTTATTATACATTTGTGCTCTCTAAAAACTAATCAATAGATATCAAAATACTCTGATAAATTATTACTTCTTTATTTTTATTACGTTTTTAAAACTATTTTTAGAAAGACATATATTTCCCGCGGAAACGCTTTTTTCGGTGCGTTGTCAGTAAACGCCGCGAGGGTGGAAAGGATTTTTTTCATGGCTTTTCTTGGTTTCTTCGGGTTCGAGAGCTAGGTTGTTTTAAATAGGAAAGAAAAAAGTGTTTGGAAAATCCACCCAAAATAATTTGGTAACTCCACCAATTTTGAACAAATAAAACCCCCGAAAACGCAGTTCCCGATAATAACCAATTCCTTAAAGTCGATTGAAAACAGATAGCCCCCCCCCCCCCAGTGGTGGATCTAGGATAATATTTTGGGGGGGCTACTGGGGGTCTGGATTTTCCCCCAGGAAGGGGGGTCCGGGAAAATTTTGGGTTTTTAATAGCAAGTCTGTGAAATTTTAGCATTTTTAATAACTAACTCTTAAGTCAGAAACAAACATGATTAATATAAAAAAAAACCTTTTTTTTAGATTGTACTTACCATAATGATATCTGACCAAAAACCACTTGTGTGGTAAAAAAAAACACCCCGCCCTGTCTGTGGTCCAAAAAAGTTGTGAAATCAACTTTCTGTCCCGCCAAGTGATGTTGGCACTTTATCCTGACCCAACACTGTCAACTTAGATATTTATCAGCTTCTTCTCCTTGGCGGTGTTCCTGCAGTACTTCCCAAAGTTAACTGGTTGTACCCCACGCATCCTCTGCAAAGAAAGTAGTAGTTGCATGGGGTCATTCCTTGAAAGCTTAATTTGTATATTACTTATTTCTATTTTATTTGCTTTTTGATAATGGGAAAGATTTACAGCAATGATTATTGTGGTATCGAGAAGAGCCTTCAACAACACTGTTAAAAGGCTTTCCTCACACCGCCAAGGAGAAGAAGCTGATAAATATCTAAGTTGACAGTGTTGGGTCAGGAGAAAGTGCCAACATCACTTGGCGGGACAGAAAGTTGATTTCACAACTTTTTTGGACCACAGACTTGGCGGGGTGTTTTTTTTTACCACACAAGTGGTTTTTGGTCAGATTTCATGACTTTTTGTACGGTCCCTAAGGAAGGATTCTCTAAACTGTTCATTTCCACACATTAGAGTCAAATAAAAGTGAAGTTAAGAGCTGGACAAGGCCTATGGAGATTGGAGAACTACGAGACCTATGACATTGAAAGAACTTAACATTCTTATAGTAGCAGCATAATATAAAGATTTTTAGCGGCATTTGGCCACCTAGATACACTAACGTTACTATCATTTGCGCATATCTAGCTGGATCCTGACCTTATATAAGTAAGTCCTATATACCTTAATTATAAAGTAATATGTTAAAAGTAACTAATGGTATAATTACAATAATATATATTATTATTATATTACATATATTGTTTATTATTATTATTATCATTATATATATATATATATATATATATATATATATATATATATATATATATATATATATATATATATATATATATATACAAGCATTCGCCCCGCGCTTCGCGCGGGGTTCATGCTTGCAATCAGTGGCTGTATATTATTACTGTTTTATATCTATTACTATCATATTGGTTAATTGAGTAGGCCAATTCATTAATTATAATACTTTATACTTAATTATTTGTTCAGCTTAATATAGAAAATGAAAATGGCTTAACTTAAATTTAAATAAATTACTTGAAAATGGGTCCTCCCAAAAAATCGCAGGACTTTTTCCAAAATGATTATAAAATGAGGATAAAATTTAACTCCGCCTCCCTTAATAGAAATTTCCTCGCCATTCAGAGGAAACATATAGCTAGGCCACACATAAAACTAAAACGTAATCCTAAAAACAAACGATGCTACACAAAATACTATTAACTATGTAGTAATGGACCGTAAACAATATTCCGTGTATAAGCAATTCCATCTGTAGCCCTCTCAGATGGTACCAAAACTTGTATGAAGGAGCTACTTCTTACTACGACGTACATTGGCCGGGGTTAAAGCATGTTTCTGATATAAATAAATAATTACTGATGAAAATAATTCTGATATCCACACCAACAAAAGATGTTTGGCCCTGGGATTTATTTTTAATGAACTCTGATAATTTATAATATATAACCAAGATGGTTTTCTAACGTGAATAGAATATGTATTTACAAATGTTGTCACTTTTTTGTATAAACGTTCCTTTACACCATTTATGTGTGTAACATTATAGAAAACCCCAGAATGAGCACTTTTTTAAACTCATTTTGGGTATGGTATGTTGACCACCTGCCTAAGGTGACCACTTTTGGTCGGTCCCATCGGTGGTCACTTTATCCAGGTTTTACTGTATTTAGATACTTATTTCAGATATGCCTTAAAATATTAGAGATATTGCTGGCTATTAAAAAGTACTTCAGGAGGATATACGAAATCATTTAAATCTGTTACATATGCAACTCGTTAAGAGATATTATTACGTACGTCACTTCGTATATTTCAGATATAATTTGTTACTCTTTCTTAAGATTGAGGAACCATCTTAAATTTTCAATCAGCGGCTGTATTACTACTATTTTATACCTATTACTATCATATTGGTTAATTGAATAGGCCATTTCATCAAATATAATACTTTGTACTCCGAGATTCACACCAACAAAAAAATATTTTTGACTCTGGGGTTTATTTATTGCCATCGAATAAGCTAATTTCAAGGGGAACTTTCAATGCATCATAATTTCCACACCTCTATTTCTTCCGACTTCAAATTTAAAGTTATTCTTGGAATTAATATTACTTCCTCCGAAGATGGTTTTCTTACTTGAATAAAATATTTAGATATCTTAACTGTGATTAGTTTAGTTTCATTAATAATGAATTGATTAATGAAATTTAAATTTCTCATTTATATACCTTTAGAACGAATTTTATAATTCAATATTTTTTTATATTTCTTTATACTTGTTTTGAACTATAGAATATAAGCTTAAAAAAAATTGTTAAAAAGTTAAAATGAAGTTATTTATGAAATTTTAAATTTGTTTGTTCTTTATAAATACTAATTTTTCTCAGAAAAAACGACAAATTAATAGAATAATAAATACCCGATTTAATAGCATTAGTTTGTGGTTTAAGCACCCGAATCGAAGTCAAAAATTTAACAAACATTGATCAAATTTACTCTACTTAAGGTAGAATCGATTGTCGTAACCGTAAGGTTCATGCTAGGAATCGGTGGCTATGTCACAGTGTTAACATATTAGAGTAAATTGTTGCCCCTCTCATGAAATAAATTACATTATACATATTTGATTAGTTTTATTACAGAATAATAATAATAACAATAATAAAGATGGAACCTCAGTTAATTTATTTTATTATTTATTAGTACTCTAAATTAATTAAACATAAGTAGAAAAGGTCGAGGTGAAATAATAATTACATATATGTATAATTAAGCTACATCATGTAAAAAGAAAACAATGTCGAAATAATTTGATATATTAAGGGGCTTCATTATAATCTAGAACACACAAATAACTATAAATTACCCTAAATAAACTAAAACATTCATTTAAATATAGTAAAACAACATTTAAATAAAGTAAAACATTCATTTAAATATACCAAAACATTTATTTAAATAAAGTAAAACATTCACTTAAATAAACTGAAATATTAACTTAATGTAGAATTTAACAAACAATTTAACAGTGTTAATATATGAGAGTAAATTGTAGGCCCTGTCATGAAATAAATTTCATTATATTTGATTAGTTTTATTGCAGAATAATACAAATAAAGATAGAACCTTTATCAATTTATTTTATTATTTATTAGTACTCGAGATTAATTGAAACATAAGTAGTTAAAGTCAAGGAGAAATAATAATTGTATATATAAATTTAGCTGCATTATATAAAAAAGAAAACAATGTCGTCGAAATAATGTGCCATATACACAACTAAACTATAAATTGCCCTAAATAAACTTAAACGTTTATTTAAATAAAGTAAAACATTCACTTAAATAAACTGAAATATTAACTTAATGTAGAATTTAACAAACTATAAATCAGTTCATTCTAGTAATAATAATATGATAATAAAACAATTAAAAAAAAAGTAAAACATTTATTATACGTAGTTATGATGGACGGTGAGTTGTAAGAAGATACTAAACTCAGAAGTTATTTTATTAGTGAAGAGACGTTTCGACTCAATAAAAAAGTAAAACATTTATTTAAATAAAGTAAAAAAATCATTTAAATAAACATAAAAATTAATTTAAATAAAGAAAAAAAAATCATTTAAATAAACATAAAAATTCATTTAAATAAAGTAAAAAAAATCATTTAAATAAACAAACATTCATTTAAATAAAATAAAACATACATTTAAATAAAGTAAAATATTCATTAAAATAATGTAAATAATTCATTTAAATAAACTAAAATATTCATTTAAATAAATTAAAACATTTTCTTAATAATATAGAATTTAAAAACAATTCTAGTAACAATAATATGGTAATAAAAACAATTAAATAAATAAGAATAAAATTATACCTTAATAAATGTCGGTAGTATAACAAAAGATCTGGGGAGTAGAAGTGCACACCACGGCTGGACACGTAAGACTGGTCAGGGAGACTGACGGAGAAAGAGAGGGGGCATTTGTTTACAAAGTGTGTTTTCGCGGAAACTAATGTATTTATTATCTTTTACCTAGCGAACAACATATTTTATTATTCAATATTTGTTTATATTTATTTATTCTTGTTTTTAACTATAACATAATAATAAATATGCTTATAAAAATTATTATTTATTAAAAAAAACGTAAACATGATGTTATTTACGGTATTGTAAATTCGTTTTTTCTCTATATATATTCATTTTTCTCGGCAAAAAAGACAGATAATTTGAAAAATAAATACTCGTTTTAAAGAGCATTAGTGTGGCGTTTAAATACCCCAATCGAAAATTAAATTGGCCAATAATCGCGGACGCCATGAGAGCTAAAAGTAAAAAATTTGACCAAAAATGACCAAATTTACTCGATTTAAGGTAGAACCGATGGTCGTACGACAAAAAGTCATAGAACCAAAATTGTAGATCTTTTAAAATCAGTTACCGTTGGTGCTATCCGCTTTTCGATACGACTTACTGTTTAGCCGCTATAGCCCTTCGAAGAAACCCTTCAATTCGCGTCCCCCGTATTTATTTTTTTAAGGGGGGTAAAAATAATTTTTTTCGACATTTCAGATTTTTCTAGTCGGTTTGGGCCGATTCGGGACCAAACGCAAAAAACCGCGAGTCTCTAGGTGGTCTGGAAGTGCCGAAACATTTTGATAACCCGATCAGCTGATTAGCCACTTTATATATATAATAATATTAATAATAATAATAATATATATATATATATATATATATATATATATATATATATATATATATATATATATATATATATATATATATATATATATATGTAATAATTATTTTTTATATGTTATAATACTAGGCATCGCGTGGCTCTATCATTGAAGCGAGCGTATAGTAATAAATATGTATTGAATATTGAAAAAATAGATAATCATGAATCATGATGAGTTGATAGATATAGGGTATGATAGTAGTACTCTAACCAAACATCTCCTTTTCAATTATTATAAAATGTATTTCTTTGCTACAAAAAAACTACTGCATTTATCAAATTGAAATTTTGCATGCCTGTTTCAATTGTGCATTAGATGGTGTATATGAAGTTTTATTAAAATCGTTACCTTAGATATCGGTAAAAAGGTTGTTTTCTCTAGTATAAACGTTTAGGTCCGCATTGAAGCGAGCGTATTGCAATGAAATACTGAATATTGAAATTTATTAATCATGATGAATGTCATAGTTGAAGATAAGTGGAAGAGGGTAGTGTGGGAAGAGTGGGGGTACTCGGTACAAAGCTTTACTTCCTAAACAAACCTATACACTTATACGACTGTAACAATCTACACCACCCGCGGTAGCTTTTAAACAATTATTATAAATGTATCTCGTCACTACGCAAAGAATTTTGCTTGTATCAAGTTGAAATTTCGGATACCTGTTTCAATTGTGCATTAGATGGTGTATATGAAGTTTTATTAAAATCGTTACGTTAGAACGTAAGATATCGGTAAAAAGGTTGCTTTCTCTATTATAAACGTTTAGGTCCGCTTTAATAGTTTTAGCGATCTTTATTAAGTCATAGCGGTGTCGCTGTTGGTTTTAGTAAAAAATGTTATTTGAAAAAAATGTTCGTCTCATCGAATAGATGATGATAGAATCTTTTCCCGTCCTGAAATTCCAATTTAATTTTTGTACCTCTCGTTTACGCGAGCGTTGCGCGCGAACTTTAAAACACGAACTTCGCGTCAACTTCGTTCGAACTTTAGTATTAGTAAGAGGATCATGTATACCAAATTTCAACTAAATCGGTCAACTTTTACTCAAGTTATCGTCACACGCGTGAACGTTACTGACAGACAGACAGACAGACAGACACGGAGCATATTTCGTTGAATGCAGGAAGCTCGCTACGCTCGCTTCAATAATATAGGCTCACTACTTCGCATGACGCTTACTTGGATTCTCGCTCCACATTCAGCATAGGAATAAGTTGATTGATTGTAGGGGGGGGGGGGGAATGCACTAGGGCTCTAGACGAATCCAAAAAGCCCTCATTCATTAAAATCGGTTCAGCAGTTTAGGCTGTAGGTGCGTCAACGTAAAATGAAGGAAGAATAAGAATAAGAATAAGAATAAGAATAAGAATAAGAAGTCATCAAAACTACCATTTTCAAACCTATTTTTCTCTACTTCTACTTGACCGATTTCGACATTTTTTTTTTTAATTTTGATCTACAGGACACGGCCTTCAAAGATATTAAAAATTATTTAGGTAGCTTGTATGTATTCCACGCTGCAGACCCTCAAAAACCCTAGTTCGTCACCTACAGTATATATACACTGGCAGCTTTTGTAAAATTTTAACTTTTTGACTTGGCGGGGCGGAACGCCGCTGCGTTCCTAAATATTATAAAATATTTATAGTGTTGATCCCTTTCACTTGATACTTAAAAATAATTAAATTATGTTCTCACTTAATTAAAAAATAAATTTATTTTATAAATATCAATCTATGTACCTACATAATATAAAAAAAATTAGATTCATTAGTCTAATTGCTGAAAAAACCTAAACACAAAAATTTTAAGTTTTATTAAAGGTTATGATATGTCAAGATTTATTAGTCTAGTTACTCTAAAATACCAACAAAACAGATTAATTTATGCTCATTCGTCTGGGGTGAACACTTGCAAACTTGTCAATAACATTTGACGGGTTCAACACGATGCTATTTTTGTGAATGTTCATAAGTAGGGCTTATCCATTCAGACGGTTTTCTACCATTGTCGACCTCAGGTATAACTTGATTAATTCCAATGTTAAAAAGCTTCATCCTCCAGTACAGTACATAATGTCATTGGCAGGATACAATTGAGATGAAGAAGGTTTTTGATGTTAGGATAAAACCTTCTGATTGGGTCGCTGAACGCCTCAACTGCTGAAAAAGGTCGATCCTTTTGGTCTCTCCATAGTATTCTCGCCACAATCCACAATTCAATCTCATTTCTGAGTTTTACTTTACTTTCTCCAGTCTCCAGTGTACTTCTCAGCGGCAATGAAAATGCTTTCCAGATCACCATCCTAACGGTGATCTGGAAAGCATTAGGAGAAATTACGCTGGAATTATGTTCAATTTGATTCCAGCCAAAAGCATTAAATGGTCATGAGCTGGAGTGAATCTTATTCACTAATTAGTCTGATAGTTGACTAATTAGTCTATTAATAAATAATATGAAAACAATCTTTCTGTAGTATTCTTTTGGGTTTGAATCGCCAATGTTTGATCAATGAACTTGTTCCCCTGCTATGCGGGGACATCTAACCTCAATCTATGTTCTGAGGCTAGTTTAAGAGCATTCTCATAGATTGTGTAATAAAAAGCTGGTTTAGTGCGGTACCTTGTCATTAGCTTTATTGTTGTGTTTTCCATGTTGTAGCAGAGATTATAAGATCAACACTAGGGCTCTGGACGTCTCTTGATAAAGCCATAAAGCAGCAGTCAAATCAAGGACTGTCCTAAGATGTGAAAAGTTAAAACAAATTCAAACTTAAGCATAGCAAATAAAATTCCCGCAGATTTTGTGGATGATTTTCTATAAACTACAACAGCCTCAAACACATATTAAAAAAAAATGTTAAAGCACCATGCCTTTCAATGAAGCGAATTTCACAAAGGGTTATCAGTTTTTGTCTCATCACATCCGGGTCATGCTCTTTAATGATGTTTTTCAAAAGAAAAAACCTACTCTTTTTGAAGAATCTTTAGCAAAATTGATTGCTTCGGATATTGTTCCTACAGCATTTCTGATCATAGGCTCATTACTTGCATGTGTAAGAGCAAGATTTAATTGATGTAAGCACAATGTATATATATATATATATATATATATATATATATATATATATATATATATATATATATATATATATATATATATGAATAAATTCTCGACCGTAAATATAAACAGAAAACAAACAAAACTCAGGTTTCGGTCACAAAAATCGTCTTTATGTTACAATCCCGACGTTTCGGTTTTTACTTAAAACCTTCTTCAGGGGCCTAAAAAACAAACGAAATACAAAAACCCATGAAACAAACACTCATGACTATCAAAACGGAAAAAACTAAGAAACTGCTACACAATAAATATTAACCCAAGACCTAAACTCACCGTAAAACATCTAAACAACGACTGAAAAAATCCTCACGCGTCACACCTATATATACGGAGAAAAACCACAGCCTCCTAGATAAAAGCATTTTTTATATATATATATATATATATATATATATATATATATATATATATATATATATATATATATATATATATATATTTATTATTAATAAAACTACAAGAGATCATACATACGTTGTTAATACACTTTACATTTAACAATTTCAAAAATTTACTTCAGATTTGTTAACTGGCCGCAAAAGCAAAAACTTGAGCGCGGCTCAAGTAAGTATAAGTAAGTAAGTAAGAATATATATATATATATATATATATATATATATATATATATATATATATATATATATATATATATATATATATATATATATATATATATGGCTGATGAAAAGGTTTAATTCTAGAATGCGAGCCAGAACTCTTAAATTTTCCTGCCATACTAGAACCTCTATGGATATTAAAAGAGGGGATATTAAAAAAGCGACCTGGTATTCCCCAGATGGGATTACACGCAACCAGATAGACCACTGTTTAGTAGAAAAAAGACATGCCACCGACATCATGGATGTACAAACCTGCAGAGGAGCAGACTGTGACTCTGATCACATGATGGTACGTATCAAGTACAAAGGAAGAATAGCGAACTACAGATCTCTTAAAAGACAAGAGAGGGAAAAGAGATATGAGGTGGAGAAACTTAAAAATGAAGAGGTAAAATTAAAGTACCAAGAAAAGATAAGAAAAATAGTTGATAAAAGTAAGGAGAAATGGCAGCAAGCCAGCGTGGAGGAAAAGTGGGTCTATCTGAAAGGAAGTATCAAAGAAGCAGCAGATTCAGAAATTGGCAAAAAAGAAAAGAAAAGAAGCGAAGAATGGTATGATGAAGAGTGTGAGGAGGCAGTGCAGCAAAGGAATTCAGCTAGAGAAGTAATGCTCCAAAGAGATACAAGGGGAAGAAGGGAGGAATATATACAGAAAAGAAGAAAAGCAAGTAAAATATGCAGAAAGAAGAAGAGACAATTTGAAAGAGACAAACTTTTGAAAATGGAGGAGGCAAGAGATGGAGGACACATAAGAGCTTTCTACTGGGAGATTAAGAAACAACGTTCTGGCTTTCAACCACGAGCAGTTTTTTGCAGGAATAAAGACGGAGATTTAATTGGAGATAGGAAGGAAATTATAGAAATGTTAAAATACATCCAATATGTTTTTTATATTTGATTTGACAAGAAATGTCAATGATGTCAAATATTATTTTAATTAACTTTGTATCTTGATGTCTAAATAGATCAGTTAATATTTGCGTATTACTTATGTGTCCATCTAGTTTTTTAGAAGACTTCATTAGGTTATGTGCTCAGTGTGTTAATAAAACTTGAAGATGGATTCAAAAACAAAAGTAATTAATTTCGGTCTACTTGAAGGAAAATCCAACTGGAATACGTGGAAGTATAAAGCGTCAATTTGTCTCAGAGGTATTTCAAATGGACTAGAGGTTGTTGAAGGTAAGGTAACCAAGCCTGCACCACTACCAGCTTCACCTTCAATTGATGACAAAACCAGGTATGACGATGATCTTAAAACTTTCTTAAAAGCTGATAGTAATGTACTCATAGTCTTAACAACAAATATGACAGAGGAAACCTTACAAAAAGTCATGAGGTACTCAACTGCTCGTGAAGTATGGTTAGAGCTGCACAGATTATTTGATGGTACTTCAGAAGACAGAGTATATGATTTATGCTTACAATTTTTTAGCTTTAAGAAACAACCACAAGATGATATAATTACTCACTTATCAAAGTTAAAGAATCATTGGAATAACTTAATAGTAGAATTAAATCGTGATTCAAATAAAAAATGTGATATGCCAGATTTATTATTAATATGTAAAATATTAGACACGTTACCAGAGGAGTTTTTCTCTTTTAAATCAAGCTGGCTGCTTATGTCAAAAGTTGACAGAACTGTTGATAACTTGACAAATCAGCTCTGTGCTCATGAGAGAGCTCTCCAACTTAAGTCAGGAGAAGATTCTCAACAAGCCCTAGCTACTGTCCAGCAAAATAAATTTACAAATAAAGAAAAACAAAAATTTAAACGTCCTTGTGGATACTGTAAACAAGGTTTTCACAAAGTGATACAATGCCAAAAGTGGAAAGCTGATGGTAAACCTCCGAAACCAGGAACTACTAAAATCTCTAATAATATTGATTCTGTTGCCCTATCTACAGAGACTGCTCTAGTTACTGAAGATGATAGTGAATCTTTCTTTTTTGACAACGGAGCGACAACACATATCTGTCGAAGGAAAGATTTATTTAAGACTTTTGAAAACTTCAAAAAGGCTACACACTCAGTCATTTCAGCTAGTGGAGATAGTTTAGAAGTTATAGGAAAAGGTTCAGTCGAATTTGAAGTATTAGTAGAAGGTCGGTGTATACAAGTCACTTTAAATGATGTATGGTATGTTCCAAATATTACTAAAAATCTTATTTCAGTTCTAGCCATTCAAGATAAACACCCACAGAGTATATTTACATCCAAAACTGAAAAATGTCAACTCTCAGTAGGTCATGGTATTACAATAACTGGTGTACGAAATCGTGGTGGTGGGTTGTATCGTGTAGTTATGCGAAACTTAAAACCTAACGTAAATAATCAGGTTAATGCTGTAGCTACTAAAGATCAACTTCAACTATATCATGAGAGATTTGCTCATCAGAATAAACGTCATGTCAGAGATGTCATTCAAAGAGAATTTGGAATAAAAGTAAATGTAGATAAAGAACTTTGTGAGGGGTGTATCTACGGTAAAGCACATAGGTTACCATTTGGTGTTAGAGAGCGAGCCATGCAACCAGGTGAATTGATTCATGCTGATGTATGCGGACCATTCCCAACAATGTCATTCTCCGGATATCGCTACTATGTCGTGTTTAAAGATGATTTTACAAAATATAGATATGTTTATTTTCTACGACAGAAATCAGAAGTTGCAGAAAAATTAGAAAACATGTTAGCAGAAATAAAATCATTAGGACACAGAGTCA